>CM062819.1:1897311228-1897923728 GCA_031772625.1 Pinus tabuliformis | reverse complement strand
TATGCTTCTTCTTGATGGCTGATAAGGGCCTCCCTCTTGCTATGGATTAAGGCCTCCTTTGCTGTGGATAAGAGCCTTCCTTTTGCTACGTATCTGGCCTCTCTTGACTGTGTCTTTATGCCTCTCTTGACTGCATCTTAGGCCTCTCTCTAGACTGTGTCTTAGGCCTCTCTCTTGTTGTGGCTAAGCCTCCTTTTGACTGTGGTTAGGGATGCCTTTTACTGCAACTAGGGCTTCCTTTTTTACTGTGGCTAGAGCTCCTTCAAGACTGCGTCTAGGTCTCCCTTCATGACTGCAGCTAGGGCTCCTTTGTGACGCAACTAGGGCTCGCACTATCGCACTATTAGGATATATAAATGTGAGATATATACTCTACATCTTTGCGTTATCTCCTTTTAAAATCTGAGTTTTTTTAGGCTACATGTTAATTGTTTGAACTTTGAACTTTGAATAAATTCCTGAATGGACTTCTAAAATACTCGAATGAATGGACTTCATAAGGTAGTGGGACCATAAATTGTGTTATTTCAAAGATTTGTCTTCCATATTTTCACAAAATACAATGTCCTCAATAAATACTTATATGTATATATGCTTATGTCTAGGATTATATATGTGTTGGAGCGGTTCCTTTATGTTTTACTATAATCTTGATGTTGACAAGCTTTAGCTAACTTTTTTCATCAATTGTTCATAGAATATGCAAAAGATTTCATTGTGAAAATGTGACAAAAATTACATTTCTCTTGATTTATTTTTTTATTGTTCATGACAAGATAATCATGTTGCATGAATGAGGTATCCTATAGTCTGTTTCAATTTGTGGATATTTTTTTCCTCCCATTTTTTTACAATGATGTAGATTTGATTTTCATGTTGATGGTTTTTGCATGTATCTTATCTGGCCCCAAATGCTGGTAATGGAGCAGATATTGAGAAGTAGTCATGGAAACAGACTATCAGAGGTTAATGTTACAATACCACTTCCACCTGGTATAAAAAAAAAGTTTAATGGTAAGTGACATAAAGAAGAGTTATTTAACTACATGGTTGAAAGGGCAACCTAATGTCTTAGTTCTAAGTCATTTATTTGCGTTTCTTAGCTCTAAGTCATCTATTTTTGAGCTTTAGCAGATCAATTATTTCACTAATCCAATATGAATGGATTGTATTTCTCACCTGATGTTAGTTACTTGACATGGTTGATATAACATTCAATTCTAGGCCACTTTTATTTTAAGTAAGAGATTTTATTGATTAAAAGGATGTTCATATTTTGATTGGTTTACTTGGAGCTTGATTTAATTTTTTTTTCTAAATTCCACATGGATGTTATTTTTTCAAGGTGAGCTCTTTGCACCAGTAAGGTTAGATGAGTCCTAGAACATAGGTATACAACAAGAACATCTTTGGCCTTTGTTGTGTATCTGTTATTCTTTATATCATTGATGGATGGTTATTGATTATGTAAAACAGAGGATGGGAAGGCCCTGCCAATTCTCTTGACAAAACAAAATAAAATGGAGTGGTAGAATTATGTTTTAAAGGTTGAGCCAAAAATTAGTACTTGAAAGGTAGAACTTGAGAATGGCAAGCTATCTGATCTGGATCTAGAGACACAATAGACCGTGGAAAAAAATGATGGTATTGACGAGTCTTCCCAGAAAATAAGCTCTAATTGTTAGACCACTGCCCAAATTTCAGTTATCTGCAATGGAAATAGTGACTCTAGCTTTATTTGTATGAATAATGACTTTGGCCATTGTCCTATTCATTTCCTATGAATGATTTTGATTTTAAAACTCCAACTAGTTTGTTGTTAAATTAAGTAAAGCTTTGATGACAAACTTATAGTTTTCAAATCTCTTTTCTAAATCTATTTTCTTGAGAAAATTTGTCTTTTTACTTTAGGTACTGTAGATTGCTACTGTGTGACATATGCTATGATATAATTGCTTGGATAAATAGACAGAAGTATTGTACAACATAGTCTTTTTTAAATCTAAAGAAACAATATTTCCAAATACAAAGTTTATTAATTAAGAACATCTTTTAGACTTCTTTGCTAAGTTATGATTATATTTCGGTAGGGGATTTTGTGTATGCTGATATTGTGTTGTCTCTTTGGTTTTTGTTAGGTAACAATGGTTAATAAGGAATGTGTTCTTGAGCAGCAGGCACACATCTTATTATACTATCAACTGGAAACTCCATGGTTTTCAGGCATGGCAACAAAAACGCAGATGTTAGTGGGATATCCAAAGTCTGTGTTGGATGAATTTAATACTAATGATGATTTTGATTCCTTGTCAGATAAAGAATGTCATGAGTTAAGTTCAAATAAATAGAAGCAACTCAAGAATGAAGGTGAAGCTATTGTTTTCTGTCTAAGTCAATTTCTTTTATTTGTTGGTCGCTGTCATGTTTTGAGTGTGGACTTGTGAAATTCCAAATTGCATGTTAGTTTATGTAAAGGGGATATATATATATATATATATATATATATATATATATATATATTTTTATCATATGTCATTCATGGTTTCTGGAGATCCGTGTTACATTTGCACAGAAGTTTAGATATCATTCAGATATCTAAACACCAAACTAAAACAACATTGAGATTTTTCTTTCACTCAACCTATAACATATTGCATCTATCTTCATCAATGTTATTCTTCCATATGTTATCAACTTATGACATTTCCTTTGAAATATTTGGTTCATTTTCTAGTTATATGTCATTTATAGATTATGTCTTCATACTTTCACTTCTAATTGAGTATTCAACTGAACATATTGATTCTCTTATACATAATTATTTTTCCCTCCACCCACTTTTCATAACTTCCATAACCATTAGGTAGGGACCTGCAGCTTTGATGTTGCTTTGCTTGTTTAGTAAAATATTGTTGAGACTTTAATTTATTGAAAGTTGTAGAATTTACAATTTATGAAGTTTCAAGGTCTAACTTTAAAAGTCTAATTCTTTAAAGGGTGCTAGCTCAATGGAAGAGCACCTTCTTTACAAGCAGGACGTTGGTGGTTTCATTCCATCTTGCCCTGACATGATCCATATGGAATGAGCTTTTGACCATCACTAATAAGCTTTGGTGACATTTTTTAACTGTTACCAAAATATGAAATGGTGATGGTCAACGAACACCACCATATATATATGCATCAATAGTGACGAACCTCAAAGGTCTGTAACCATAAAGCGTTGTTGTTAATATGAAATGGTGACAGTTGATGTCCATCATTATAGTCATTATTCGTGACGGACCTTGAATGTCACCACAACACCTATACTTATGGCAATGCGACTTTTGGTGAGGGTCAACGAACGTCACCATATATATGCACGAATAGTGATGACCATGAAAGATCCATCACAATAAATCATTGTTATTCATATGAAATGGTGACGGTCACTATCAGTCATTATAATCAATATTCGTGACGGACCTTTAATTTCACTATAACACTTATACTTTTGGTGACACCACCTTTGGTGATGTTTAGTTTTTTGTGATGGAGGCTATGGTCCATCACCATTTCTCATATGAAATGGTGACGATCGCTATCTGTCATTATAAATCATTATTGGTGATGGACTTTGAATGTCACTACAACACCTATACTTTTGGCGACACCACCTTTGGTGACGTTCAGTTTTTGGTGACGGAGGCTATGGTCTGTCACCATTGCTCATATGAAATGGTGATGGTCACTATCCGTCATTATAAATCATTATTGATGACGGACTTTGAATGTCACTACAACACCTATACTTTTGGCAACGCCACTTTTGGTGACATTTAGTTTTTGGTGACGAAAGCTCTTTTGACCATCACCAATGAGCTTATGGTGACATTTTTCACCCCTCACCGTTGTCCTTTTTTCTTATAGTGCCCCCTGAGCATAAGCAAAGTTTGAAAAAATATGTTCTAAAGAAGAACATGACTCTATACATACATCACAAATGACCTTCCTATCACCAATGACTCATACATGCATCCATCTCCCAACCAAGTGGGGATATACCAAATTTGACTCATCCACCCAACCAAGTGGGGATATATCAATTGTTTATACAAGTCAAAAACAAGAAACATTACATCATTCATCCCATGCATAGTGGGGTTACAAATTAGGTCTTTTCATGACCGTTACATTAAAAGATATACATGACATATATAACAGAGACCAAATGTCTTAAACAAGACCATGATAGTCATCAACAACTATCATCAGCAGCATTTGTCAACAACATCCAGGCCAACAACCTATATATGTCCATCAATAGTTCCAAAAATATCATCAACCATGTTCTCCCCTGAACCTGTGCCACCTGTTCACTGTCAGATCTGATCATTGCATATGTTAGTAAGAGATATCAAAGCATCATCATCAATAAGATATACATCAAGTGATCAACAACACTATGAGAACCACTGTATCAGCAGATTGAAATAATCATCAAATAGAGCAGATAATTAATAGAACCATAGTAGATCCCCTTTTTCCTGAGTCTGGCCCACTGTTTTTCTTCAAACCAACATATACGCGACTGTGTCCACAAAAACTCACATATGTACGCGACTACACTTCATGAAACTCACATATAACCACCTTTCTATGAAAAATAGGATTTAATAGCAGGATGATGTAAAAACTACTCCCAGCTTTTGTCTAAGATATTCAAATGTATCTCTGGGTAGTGGTTTAGTGAATATATCAGCAACCTGTTTTTTGGAGGGAACATACTCCAATTTGACTTTTTGTTCAAGCACTTGTTCACATAGGAAATGATATTTTATGGGTATGTGCTTGGTCTTGGAGTGCATGACTGGATTCTTTGAAATGCTAATGGCACTTGTATTATCACATAGAATAGAGATGGGTGGAGTACATGTGATCTGAATATCTTGCAAGGTTTGTATCATCCAAAGTAATTGTGTACAGTAAGATGCAGCAACCACGTATTCTGCTTCAGCTGTAGATAATGCAATTGAGCTTTGTTTCTTGCTGAACCAAGACACTAACCTGGAACCCATATAGAATGCACCACCACTAGTGATTTTTCTATCATCAACACTTCCTGCCCAATTTGCATCTGTATATGCATGAAGTGTAAGATATGTATCTCTAGGATACCATAAGCCAAATTTCTGTGTTCCTTGAAGACATTTGAAAATTCTTTTGACTGCCTGAAGATGCGATTCCTTTGGATTTGCTTGGAATCTTTCAACTATTCCCACTGCATGCACAATGTCCGGTCGAGTACCTGTTAGGTAAAGCAGACTGCCAATCATGGATTTGTAAGTTGGTTGATGTACTGCTGCTGATTCATCATTTGAGATGAGACTACATCCTGTTACCATTGGAGTACATACTAGTTTAGAATCTTCCATGCCATACTTTTTCAAGATCTTTTTCAGATATTTGGCTTGTGAGAGAAAAATACCATCTTTATTTTGCTACACTTGTAGACCAAGAAAGTAGGTAAGCTCACCAAGCAAGGAAATTTCAAATTCTTGCTGCATTACTGAAGAAAAATTCTGACTCATGGATTCTTCATTGCTACCAAAAATGATATCTTCAATATACACAACAATTATTAGCAATTTATCAGTGTCCATCTTTGTATATAGATTGCTATTGCTGACCCCTTTGAAAAACCTTGTTGATGGAGATATTTGTCAAGATGGTAATACCATGCCCTTGGAGCCTGTTTCAGACCATAGAGAGCTTTTCTGAGTTTGCATACAAGTTTTTCATTATTTCCAAGAATGAATCCTTCTGTTTGTTCAATATAGACATCTTCTTCTAAGTCTCCATTAAGAAAGGAAGATTTTAAATCCATTTGGTATACTTTGAATATCTAAAAACTAGAAAGAGAAAGAAACTTCTGATGGCTTCAAGTCTAGGAACATGTGCAAAAGTTTCTTCAAAATCTATACCTTCTTGTTGAGCATATCCTTTACAAACAAGTCTGGCCTTGTTTCTAATAACTTCTCCATTTTCGTTCAGCTTGTTTTTGAATATCCATTTAGTTCCTATGATATTCTTATCATGAGGTCTAGGAACTAATTCCCAAGTATTATTATTTTCAATTTGCTCAAGTTCTTCATTCATGGACTTGACCCAACATTCATCTCTGCATGCTTCATTTAAATTTTGAGGTTCAGTGGAAGATAGTAATGCTAGATAGCTTGAAGCTTCGGCAATGGTTCTTCTAGTCTGCACACCTGCTCCTTTTTCTCCTAAAATTTGAGCTTCTAGATGATTTTTTTGAACATACTTGGACGGAGTCTTTTCTTCTATCGTTATCTCTTCTTTTGGTGCTTCATGGGTTTCTTCTTCAGAATTAGTGTGATTTGATGTGGGAAAATGATGCTCATCTTCTTCATTGTCATAATCTTCAGTTTTTATCTGTTTTGGATTTTTGCATGCTTCATCAACCACAACATCAATACTTTCAATAATTTTCCCGTCTTTTATTGTAACATTTATGTCCTTTACTTCGGGAAGAGTAGCCAAGTAGAATACCTTCATCTACTATGGGTTCATACTTACCAAGTTTTTCATCAGTCCTTTTGATGTAACATTTGCTTCCAAAAGCTTTGAAGTATTTTACAGTAGGAGTCTTACCATATCAAAGTTCATGTGGAGTTTGAGTGCTATTTACCCAAACATTTGCTTGCTTGAGAATAGTGACGACGACGAATGCAGCTTCACCCCAGAAGGTTGCAGGAGTTCCAAATTCATCTAGCATAGCACGAGCCATTTGCTGAACAATTCTGTTCATCCTTTCTACCACTCCATTTTGTTGAGGAGTCCTTGCGGTGGAGAACTGCCTTTTTATTCCATGTTGTTCACAAAAGTCAAAGAATTCGTCTAAGGCAAATTCCCCTCCTCGATCAGATCTGAGGAATTTGATTTTGCGATCTGATTCATTTTCAACCAAAGCTTTGAAGGCTTTGAACTTTTCAAATGCTTCATCTTTATGCTTTAGAAGACCTGTCCAACACATTCTGGAAAAATCATCAATGAACAATATAAGGTATTCTTCTCCACGAGGTGACTTTTTCCTTGATGGACCACATAAATCAGTATGAACAAGTTCAAGAGGCTTACTAGTTGACCCTTCCTTTTCGATGAATTGAGATCTAGTTTGCTTACCGAATTGACATGAATTGCATATAGTATTTTCAGGAATTTTGATATTGGAAGATCACGAACAGCCTGGAATTTGCATGCTTTTCTTATTTGAGAAAATCTTAGATGTCCCAATCTTCTGTGCCATAGCCAGTTTTCATCATTTTTTCTTAGATAGCACTATTGTTGTCCTCCCTTGAGTATGTATAGGTTGTTTGCAGTTCTTGTCCCTTTGATCACGGTTTCTCTTGTATCAAGCTCACGAACAACACATCCATTTGATCAAAACACTACTTCATTTCCTTGATCACACATTTGACTCACACTCAACAGATTATTCTTTAAGCCATCAACATACATAACATTCCCAGCTTTAACTTTTTCTTTCAAGAAAATAGAGTCGTTACCTTTTATGACAGTAGGAGTGTCGTTTCCAAATGACACACTCTTTTCATTTTCTAAGGCATTATATGAGTGTAGTTTTTCTCTGTCACCTGTCATGTGTTTTGAGCATCCACTGTTGATGTACCACTGGTTTTCTTATCCTTCTGCATACAAGGCTATACCACATCTTTCTATTTTAGGTTCTTTCTTTCTCCATATTTTGGGATTTAATGGAGTTTGCTCCTTTTGAGCTATTTACTGAAATTTACTCCTGCATTCAGATTCTTCATGGCCAAAGTTGTTACAGATTGAGTATTCTATTTCATTTTCAAGAAGAGAAAAGTTATTATAGGAACGTTTCTTGATCCCTATCACATCCCTTTGATTTCATGCTTCTCTAGTCATGATAGTTTTGTAGGCAACACATTGAGCAGCTTTGTGTCCAAAATTATGACATGAGAAACATTGACCATTAAAGAAGTTCCTGTGATTATTGAATCTACTGACCTGTTGATTGTAGTTGAAGTTCCTCCTACTGACCTGTTGATTGTAGTTTCTATTGATATTCTTTGAAGCAAATTGAGTACGATTTACCTGAGGTTGATTGTGGCTTCTGTTCATCCTTGAAGTAAATTGAGCCTGATTCACCTAGTGATTTGCTTTGTGCCTTTGATTGTCAAACTGTTCACTTCTCTTTGCTGCATCAAGATAGCTTTTAGTGGAGGTTGACGACTTCTGTGATTGAGATGTTTCTTTAGTATATCCAAGACCTGTCTTTATCAGAGGAGAGCGTTGCACTTTGATAATTTCATTTAAGATTTCCGATCCTTTAGCAAATCTAAGATTGAGAGCTTTTGTTTTCTCAAGATCCTTTCTTAGACCCACAATTTCACATTCTAGCTTTTCATTGTGTTTTTCTCTTTCAGCAAGTTGGTATGTCAAGGTATCTATAATCATATTCTTTTCTTATAAACAGATTTTGAGTTTAGATATTTCTTCATAAAGGTCATCTTCATCTAAAGAATCCAAAAAATCATCATCTTCATAAGCCATCAGAAGTCTATAGTCATTACTATTTTCATCTTCATCACTATTTGATAAACCATCGCTATCTTCATGAGTATAGTAGCTCTTTTTACTTACACTTTGTTTTCTATTCCATTTTGCAGTTTCCTTCCCTTTATCATATTTATCTTTATGAGGACATTTGGTAGCATAATGACCGACTCTACCATAGGAAAAACATTTGAAAGGTAGTTTACCTCTGAATCTACTGGAACCCCGTTGAAGATTCTTGACAAAGTTTGCTTCCTCTTCTTCTTCTGAAATATGTCCTGATTCATTGAGTTCTTCTTTTCTTTTTGCTGAATCTTTAAATGCGGCTTCTCTCATATCTTATGGACCTCCTTTTCTCTTCTCAAATGCAGTTAAGATTCCGTGAAGTTGTGTCATAGTAATAGTTTGTAGATCCTACTTTTCTTCTATGGCAGATACTTTTGATTCAAATTTAGCAAATAAGGATCTTAAAACTTTTTCAACTAAGGTAAATTCCTTTATCTCTTCACCCAGATTCTTCATGCAATTAACAATCTCATCTATACGTAAGAAGTAACTAGCTACACTTTCATCATTGTGCATCTTGAGAGTTCATATTGAATTCTGTGAGTTTGCATTTTAGCACGTTTTACCTGAGAGTCTCCTTCATAGATTAGAATGATTTTGTCCCATATTTCTTTGGCTGATTTGAGCTACATAACTTTGACAAACTCTGATTGTGACAGACTTCCCAATAGTGTATTAACAACCCTGGCATTGGTTTCATATTGCTTTTTACCTGCTGCATCTGTAAGAATTGTTGATGGAAATGTGTATCCTCCTTCCATGATTTCCCAGACATCTGTTCCAAGAGATTGAAGATAAGTTGTGGTTCTTACCTTCCAATAAAAAAAGTTTCTCCCCTCAAAGATTGGCAGTCTGATGGATCCCCCACTTTCTTGATTAATCATGATGATGGATCTTCCTTCAAGCGATCAAGCTTCTTCTGAAGGACTTGCTCCAATACCAATTATTGGAAATAATACTCAGAGGTGGGGTGAATCAGTATTATCAAACTAATAATTTTTCATTTTCATAATCAGATTCATATACGCCACTTCAATTAAGGGAACTTGCGTGTACACGCAACTGTGTTTAGTGCAACTAGCGTATATCCAGCAAACTTATGATTCAGTTAATTCATCATATATTGGTCTTTAATCAGTGCATCAGAACCATATAAACAGTAACCAAGTGTAGTAAAAACATAACAAATCATCACACATAAGAAACACACATGAACACTAAGATATAAGGTGGAAACCCAATGTGGGTGAAAACCACCTGCTACAATCGTCTCTGTCTTCTTTTAATAATAAGAGAATTCTATTTACAATTTTTGTACTGGTGCAGTCTTATACCAGTACACAGGCTTCTACCTGTAGAAGGCTACAACCTTCTCTCATTCTCCAGCTTCTACTGGAAGGGAGCTACAACCCCCTAGCTCTTGTACTAGCTGATATGTTTACTAGTACGTAGGTGCCAGCCTACAGAAGGCTACAACCTTCTCTTTTCTTCCAGGGACCACGTTTCATAAATTTTCAGACTAGATCCATCGAAAACATCATTCAATCATAAAATATATCTGCATCAACCAATCTCCTTTTGAACCAACCACAACCAAATCAATCAATCACTCCATCAATCTGATCATTCAGAATGCTGTCACCAGAATACAGTAACTAGAACCCAAGCAATAACCCAGAACACTGCAACAGCAAACAGAAGAAACTAAAACATATTTTATAAGGTATACACTACTTCCATGTGTCGAACCTATGTGCATACGCGCTTTCCTCAAAGAGAACTAGCGTACAAATTTGCAAATCAAATTTATGATGTATACATTGTTTTGATATGCAGAACCAGCATGTATACACTTCTTTTCTAAAGTGAACCTGCGTACAAATCTGGAAAAGATGATTTAAACATAACAAATATTCCAGATTTCAATCATACCCAGATCATCATATTTACAGACTACAACATGCGGTAGTTATTCAGATACATGATCAAACCACATAAAGATAATTAACTTCAAGCCTTAAGATCCTGAAACATCATTAGATCTTATCCTTCATCAAGCGCTAAGGTTCTTCCTTGGTTCAGATCAAGCACGACACGATCAGCCAATAACCTGCATATTAGATCTCACACTATATCAGATATTCGATACTTGCAAACTTGGCCTAATTATCTTCTCCTCCTTTTATAGTTTTAGGTCTTTCTCAATACCATGGACCAAAACCACTTAGGACCAATACCTTGGACCAAATACCTGGGGTCAATACCTCAAACCTGATACCTTGGACCAATACCATGGATCAAAATACCATGGACCAAAAATTTAGTTTTCCAAGGTATACACACTTTTCCTTTTGTGAAAGTGCGAGTGTACGTATACGCGACTTGTATATAGTGAACTCACATGTATACGCCGCTTGGTCAATGGTGAACCTGCGTATACCTTTCTTTATTCATTCTGTGTAGTCTGATCTGTAACTCTGAGCTATTAACCTACATTACTATGATCTGTCATCTGAGTGAGTTGCTTTCTAAATTGATTCCTTGAAGTTGCCCTGCATTTCATCACATTTGTAAACACTCATGTCATGCATTCTGTCACATCTGATATCTCTTCTGTAGATTCATCTAGTTACCATATACAAGAGGGTTGCCATCAAGTACAATACATACATCATAATGTGAACAAACTGGATTAAATATTTAAAAACAAATGTTAGTTAAGGAGAAATTTACAAAATTCTAACAAATAGGCTAGGTTTAGGATATTACTGTTTTCGGACATCTAAAAGTTGAAGGTACATTTTATGGAGGTGTAGTCTAAGCCCTTGGGTTTAGGGCACATATTATGGGTATCTTGGACTTTTGGTGTGTGTTAGTGGTGTCAACTAGTGGTGGAGAGTCCAACCAATGAGTAGGCAAAGTTTTTCATTTAAAAGGTTGGCATCAATCAAGTATTCTCCCTCTCTACAAAACTCTAAGATGAGGAGTGTGCATAATGGACTTATTATTGTAACAAATTGAAAATATTTGATTATCTTTAAGTTCAAGGGCTTGAAGTGGCTGCCTCAACCTACAAATATTTAAAGGAACTATGTGTTTTTCAATTAAAACCTTGTGGTCAAGGAGCTGCAAAAGAGGAAGGCCTTATGGCTATTTTTAAGGGGTTGTAATGACCCTCATCTTGTGGTAAATATGTAGATATGATGCTAATGGTCCTGAACTTAGTACATTCACATATATAATGTAAATATTTTCCTATCACCTTGCATTGTATAAATATGATAAAAATTTTGTGGTTACCCTGATGTACATGTTGAAGTTCCACTTGCATGATTATGGGAAACACTTCCCAGTTATCCTTGTGTAGATGGGGAAGATCATCATTACTCTATGCCCACAAATATAATAGTGAATAGTGTCTAACAAAATCAAAACCCTAATCAGTGACCCAATCTCCATTGATGAGGCTTCAACCAACAATCCTTCCTTAAGGTAACCACTTATAATTATTGATGGCACATTTTTCTAACTCAATGAACCTTGTATTAACTAGGGGGAGTTAGATGGAGTCTCAATGAATTCAAGGTGAGAGTAGTAACAAAATTTCAAAATATACCATAAGAACCTATACATATGTCTTTATACCAGGGGAATGATACAAGTATAAGGAACTCTATTAATGGGGGGGTTAAAGAGCATATAGCTCGACTCATATAGTTGAAAGAGTAAAAATAATTTGACCCAAGACCTAAGAAGAGACTCACAGACACTCACAGGCATAATATTTACAGGCCTTGATGCAGTCAATGAGGGCGGGGAGATATTTTGCAACCTATTAGCACACATGAATGGATTTTTCTCCTCCCTCACACCTTGTCGATTCTAGAATAGACCTAGGAAGAGGGAAAATGACAGATGGGGAGAAAATGGGAGGCCAAATGGTAGGAAAGGGAAAATCCAGTTAGCCAAGCCCTAAATAACTAGAAGGATGGAGTGAGAAGTAGAAAGAGAAGAGAAATTGGGATAAGGAGAATATGAAGCAAAAGAGCATAGTGAGAGGAGAGTAAGGGAGAAGGAACTGAGAGTGAACAAGATGAGGAGAGGGAAATCAAAGGCAAGGAAGTCACTGGGTAACTACTCGAAGGGTGTTGTTTCAAGGAGGGTGTCACACTTGGACATCATGGGGTTGTACCAAGAAGATAACAAACTAAATTCTGATGTCAGAGGTAAACCTCCATCATGTTGTTGAACTGTACATTTGACATTTACGATATCAAACTACCACTTCTCTGCATCTAATTAACAATCGAGTTCTCAGGTCTAGCCTAATGGGAAAATCACTCCCATGAATCTCTTTATAGAATTACAATTTCCCAAAGATCTTATATTCATATATTTGTTGGTTAGTTTTACAATCCAAGATTTAAGAACCTTACCGTCATGCTTGTGGCTTAGCCACCTTCCAAGTAATGCAATAAAAACACCTAGTAATATTTTCACACTAAACACTATACAATAAACTTAACCCTAATATCTTAGTGAAGAACAAGTAACTAGCTAGACTCTGGAATGGTTTTTGGATTGATTGTTAGTGAAACTCATTGCAGTTAGGTGTGCCAATGTGTGTTGAGTGTTAGCGAGTGCTAGGGAAACACAAGGGAGCACTAGGTCAAAATGCATGGAAATGAATG
This sequence comes from Pinus tabuliformis, assembly GCA_031772625.1. Classification (NCBI taxonomy): domain Eukaryota; kingdom Viridiplantae; phylum Streptophyta; class Pinopsida; order Pinales; family Pinaceae; genus Pinus; species Pinus tabuliformis. Next base: position 1,897,910,367 of record CM062819.1, on the reverse strand, counting down.
AATAAGAGTGTGTGATAGGGAGTGTCAATGAGTTCTAGGTGTGGTAAGAGGGGAGTGACATGGTATGCTAAGCAACACTAAGTCATTCTAGCGTGCCAGAGAAACATGCAACCAATATGTGCTATGTGCCAAGGTGTGCCAAATAGTGCTAGGAAGTGTTAGGGAGCATTAGGGAAACACAAGGGAGCAGTAAGTGAAAATAATGCATAAAAATGAATGATTAAGAGTTTGTGACAGGAAGTGTTAGTGATTTCAGGGTGTGCTAAGGAGGGAGTGACAAGGTATGCTAGGTAGTTCTAAGGAATTCTAGAGGCCAAGAAAACATGACAAGACGTGCTAGGTGCTGAGGTGTGCCAATGCATGCTAGGGAGAGTTATGGAGTGTCAGGGAAAAACAAGGGAGCACTAGTTTCAAATGCATGGAAATGAATGAATAAAAGTGCATGAAAGGGATTGTCAGCAAATTCTAGGTATGCTAAGGAGGGAGTGACAAGGTATGCTAGGTAGTTCCAAGGAATGCTAGAGTGTCAGGGTGACATGCCAAGATGTGCCAAGTCCTAGGGTGTGCCAATGTGTGTCAGGGAGTGCCACGAGAGCACAAGAGAGAACTAGTTCAAATTGCATGGAAATGAATGGATAAGAGTGTATGATAGGGAGTGTCAGCAAGTTCCAATTGTGTTAAGGAGGGAGTGACAAGGGTATATGCTAGGCAGTGCCAAGGCATGCTAGAGTGTCAGGGCATGTTAGGGAGTGGTAGGGTCTATTAGGGAGTGGAAAATCATGCCAATGAATGTAGGGGATGATAATGTGTGCCATGTAGTTCCAATGGATTGTTATACATGCCAAATGTTATGGCATGTGAAGATGTAAACTATGTTGCTTAGTTGTTTTATAGGCACGGTTGGATGTGAGCCTTGACTTGCTAACTTGTTAAGTGGGATGAGTTAAGATTGGACATGAGAAGCCTAAGATGATTTATAGTCCATTAGGGGAACAAGGAATAGTATAGTTGTAGTAAATGTAACTTGGTAAAGTTGTTGTAGTCGAGGCAGGACTTGGTTGGGTTCCTAAGTCTAAAAGAAAATAAGGGTAGTCATAAAAGCAAGATAATTAAGGAGTGCCATGGCATGCCAATGAATGAAAAGGAATGCTGACCTATGCCAGATAGTGTCAATGCATGTCAAGGAGTGTTTGGGAGTGTCAGGGAATCACAAGGGAGAACTAGGTCAAAGTGCATGGAAATGAATGAATAAGAGATTATGCCAGGGAGTGTCAGTGAATTCTAGGTGTCCCATGGAAGAAGTGTGTTAGGAGAATTTCATATTAGGACTTGTAGGAGGAAATCCTACGATTGTGATAAGAGGATGGAAAAATCAGTTTGAGACAAAGGGAGACTTTGGTCTAGGCACAACACTATTTTTTCAATGACTTGGTTGGGTTCCCAAGTCACAAAAAAGTAAGGTTATCTATGAGGGCATGAAAACTAGGGAGTGCCAAGGTGTGCAGGGAATTTCAGGAAGTGCTAACACATGTTAGAAAGTTCCAAGGAATGTTAGGCATGTCAAGACATGCCAAGTGCTAAGGCATGCCAATGTGTGCTAGGTTCTAGGATGTGGCGCCAACACATGCTAAGGATTGCTAAGGAAACACAATGGAGGACTCGTTTCAATTACATGTAAATGAATGAATGTGTATGTGTGATAGGGAGTGTTAAGAAGTTATATGTGTGCTAAGGAGGGAGTGACAACGTATGATAAGTAGTTCCAATAGACGATAGAGTGCTAGGAAATCCTACTAAGATGTGAAAAGTGCCATGGTGTGCCAATGTGTGCCAATGAGTGTTAGGGAGTGCTAGGGAAACATAAGGGAGAACTAGGTCATAATGCATGGAAATGAAGGAATAAGAGTGTGTGGCATGGAGTGTCAGTGAGTTCCAAGTGTGTTAAGGAGGAGTTACAAGGCATGATTGGCAACGCTAAGGAATGCTAGAGTTCTAGGGCGACATACGGCCAAGATGTGCCAATGCGTGAAAGGAAGTGTTAGGTGGGAGTGCCAAGGAAACACAAGGGAGAACAATGTCAAAATGAATGGAAATGAACAAATAAGAGTTTGTGATTAGAAGTTTCAGTGAGTTCCTGCTAAGGACAAATGGACAAGGTATGCTAGGCAGTGTTAAGGTGTGCTAGAGGCTAGGGAAACATGCCAAGATGTCATAGGTTCTAGGGTGTAACAACAAATGTCAAGGAGTGATAAGGAGTGCCAGGGAAACATAAGGGAGGACTAGGTAAAAATGCATGGAAATGAATTAATAAGAGTTTGTGACAAAGAGTGTCAGTGATCTCTAGGTGTGCTAAGGAGAGAGTGACAAGGTATACTATGTAGTCATCAACGTGTACTCTATCTATAGTCCATATCGACCCTCGGGCAGTTGTGTGTCACCTTTAGTGTGTGTTACCTTCAGGCTTAGCCACTTCACTATTCAACAATCAAGGTACGCTGGCACTTGACTTAAATAATAGGTATATTACTATATTGAAGTTTCAATGTCATTTTCAATGGAAAGTTTCAAGTTTCACTGTTCAACAATTGAATTTTTGGCGTATTCCTTTGGTTATGACTTTTCAACCCTATAAATGGGGCTTAAATATATTTAAAAAATGCACTAAGAAATGGTTTCGTACTAACCACTGGCCAAGTCATCAAGCATTCCTTCCTTGGTCGATGTCTTGCCAACTCCAAAGGCTTTAACCATGCATTCACAACTTTAGGTATTTTTATTCTTCCAGAATCTGTTATTGATGTATTGGTTCAGTTGTCTTATGCTAAACGAACTTGCAAATTTAATATTACAATGCAATATAGGTTGATAATATTTCCTTTAGGTAGCATTTCATCATATATACCTAATTATGTTTCAAGGTCATAATGATATATTAGGTCAAAATGTGCTTGTGTTGCTAGGCATACTCCTCTTTGATCCTTAACAAAACCTCATATCCTTTAAAACCAACCCTCTTTTTTGTGAAGTTATATATGGCATGTTTAATTTTAATTTTTTATTGTCTTTTACAGGAGCCAAATTAAATAGAAGGCACAACTCCAAATCTAAATAGAAGCCACAATTTAAACACAAGTCCAAAACAACAACAATGTCGAGGGAGGAATTTGCTTAGGCTTATTGTGACAAGATTCTTGGAGACCCCAAGATCCTTTGTAAATTTGCAAAGCGAAATGTAGTGGAGGCATTTATAGATTCAAGTACCACCTTGCACAAATACCCGGCCATGATATAGGTCTTTGCAAAAACGTTGATGAAAATGTCAAACACCAAGAAACCTTGGCCATTGATATGTTGATTCAGCATAATGGAAAGAAAGAAAAGTAAAAAAAAGAATAGGAACTCCTGGAGTTGAAAATTTTTCTTCCACTACCCCATTCTCATCTCCCTCTGTTGAATCCTCAATGAAGTTCCCAAAATTCCCACACATGCCTCCAAGTCCAAGTCAAACTCAAGGCTAAATGAATCCTCTTGCATTCAACATTGAAGGTGGAAACATAAACACCTTTTTTTCTCCCCGCACAAAAATTGGTTCCCAACCTACCTTGGATACCACTGGTTGGAAAAAAATATCCATAGTCAGGAAAGGAAGGCCATTGCTAACTTTTGGTACTATTCTGACATACCTTTCCACTGTGCCATAAGTCCTTATTGGCAAGCTATGATTGATGCAGTTGTTGTTGAAGGTCCAGGGTTCAAAACCCCTTCATCAGAGAGCATTAGAACAAATTTTCTATTAGAAAGTGTTGAACATGTCATGCTTGTGCTATCTGAGTTTCATTCATCATGGGTAGAAATAGGGTGCACCATCATGAGTGATGGATGGACAGATCAGAGGAATAGAATTTTAATAAATATCCTTGTATCTTGTCTAGTAGGTATAATGTTTCGAAAATCAGTGGATGCCTCAGACAAGGTTAAGACTGCACAACTTATTTGTGAAATGATGGAGGAAGTCATTCAAGAAGTGCACGAAGAACATGTTGTACAAATTTCCATCAACAATGCAGCTAATTATATCCCTACTGGTAGACTTTTTGAGATTAGGCACCCCACTATGTTTTGGACCTATTGTGTTGACCATTGCATAGATTTAATGCTTGAGGACATTTGTAAGCTTCATTGGATACATGAGGTTGTGGAGAAGGAAAAATCCATATCCAAATACCTATACAACAAAACTATTGTCCTAAACACCATGATAAAATACACTGAAGGTAAAGAAATTGTTTGGCCTGTAGTGACTAAATTTGCAACAAATTTCATATCTTTGTAATTTGTGGTTGAGAAAGATAAATCTGAAGAGGATGTTCTTAGGACCTGAGTGGATGGCATATAAACATTCCAAGACCCTTGAAGGCATTGAAGTTGTTGCACTTGTGTTTAATGACGGTTTCTGGAAAGATGTCGAAGAGATTAGTGCTGTGATGGAGTCCCTTGTTAGAGTTCTCAGGTACTTCAAGTCTTTTAACTTTTTCATGTTTTAAATTTCATTTCAAGCTTCTTTTTATTTTCAATGTTTCATATTTATTTAAATTTGAAAGCTTGAAATTTTAGGATGGTTGATGGTGACAAACCCGCTATGGTTTATATTTATGAGGTGATGGATCTCACAAAGGAGGCCATAAAAACAAGCTATGGGGATGAGGAGGCAAAGTATATGCCTTTTTGGGACATTATTGATGCATGTTGGGATAGGAAATTTCATTCCCCCTTACATGTTTCTAGGTACTTCTTAAACCCACAATATTTTTATGATAAGAAACAATTTAATGAGGATGGGGAGGTTCACAGAGGACTTATGAAATGCATGGAAAGGTGCTTCCCTAATCTAGAATTTCAAAGTCGTGCCTTTTCCCAACTATAAGATTATAGAGCACCATCAAATTTATTTGCATATAGTAGTGTTATGCGAGAAAGGTCTAAGATGTTGCTAGGTACCCTCTGAGGCTTGAAGGCTTCATCAATTCATTAAATTTGTTTAAATTTTATTTTGTATGTTAAATGTTTTATTAAATTTTGTTGTATTTTTAAGATTTTACTATTTAGTATTTAGTACGTCTACTCACGAACCCTTTCCACTTGCTAGGTCTTTGGTGGAAAATTTTTTGTAGTGATACACTAGATTTGAAGAGATTCACCATTCAAATCTTAAACCAAGTATGTAGTGCTTCAGGTCGTGAGTGCAACTGGAGCATGTTTGAGAGAATACATTCTAAGAAGTGCAACCAATTGACACAAAAGCGCTTAAATGACGTTGTATTTTTCCATTACAATCTACGACTTTGCAACAAGCAAATACTAGGTGAGAGCTTGAATTTGAAGGTTTCATAATCTGATTTGCAATTTAAAGTTTAAACTTTAAAGTTCAAAGTCAAACTTAAATTCATATTTCAATGTCTCATGATAATGATATGTTTGGATCATTCACCAATAGACCTTGAAGAGATGGATTTTCAAACTACAAATGCAACAGATTTGATCCAATTATAGGAGGCTCCTCTTTTAAGCCTACATGACATGAAGAACTTTGAGAGTCAAGCAAGAGAAGGAGTGGGAGGAATCACTTCTAGTTCTCACTCTTAAGAGTCTTATACTCTTAGTTACTAATTTTTTTCTAATTAGTATGTAGTTGTTTGTAAGCTTTTAGAAGCAGTTGCTTCTAATTCTATGTAGTCACTAGTTAGGAGTCATGACTCAGTATTTGGATTATGTTTGGACTCATAACATATATGAGATGCTTATTCATTCATGATATTTTGGACATCTATTGATATTATTAATTTTTTGGACATGTATTTACTGAATATGAATGCAAAATGTTTTTTTTAATTCAATATATGTATATATTTTTATTTATTGAATTCACTGATCTTTTCCCAATTTTTTACCGATTTTTCCCCAATCCAATTAAAACTCTTAGCTCTTTTGCCTCAATGATTTATTGTCTGTTTCGAGTCTAGTAACATTGGATAAAAGTTTCATTCTTCACTTATGAGTGCTAAGGTGTGCTAGAGAGTTCCAATGCATGCTGAGGAGTGTTAGGGAGTTCTAGGACAACACATGGGAGCACTAGGTCAAAATGCATGGAAGTGAATGAATATGAGGGTGTGTCGGGGAGTGTCAATCAATGCTAGTTGTCATGCCAAGGAGGGAGTGACAAGTTATTCTAAGCACAGGTAAGGCGTGCCAGGGAATATCAGGGAACGTCAAGAAGTGCTAGAGTGTGCTAGGTAGTTCCAGGGTGTGCTAACATGTGCCAAATAGTGCCAAGGCATGCCAGGTGCTAAGACATGCTAGGATGTGCAGGGTGCCAGAGTATGCCAATATGCGTCAAGGAGTTTCAAGGCAACAAAAGGAATAACCAAGCTAAAATGCAAGGAAATGAACACATAAGAGGGTTAATAAGTCAGGACTTTATCTTTTTCAAAATGGGCATGCTAGGCACACTAATAATATGTTCCAATACATGCCAAGTGCCAATGTGTGCCAAGTGCTAATGTTTGTCAATGCAATATTATGCCAAGGAGTTCCAAGGCATGTTAGGGACTACAGGGAATGCCAACACATGATAGAGGAGTGCTATGCTATGCTATGGCATGCCAACATGTGCTTGGGTATCTTACTCATGGCAAGATGTTCTAGGTACAAAGATGTTCCAGGTACAAAGATGTTCCAAGACATGTGAGGTGCCAAGGAATGTTAGTGTACTATTCCAAAGCATGTTAAGGTGTGCCATGAGTGTTGAGGAGTGCTAGGTCTCTCTCATTAATAGAATTGACAGAGCTTGATTATGTATTAAATAATATAGTTCCTACACACACTAGTGGAACTTTATTTAAAGAAAATTTGCTAGATAATAAACCTAATAGAGATGAATCATGTGTTGACTCATAGGAAGACTATATTCTTATGACTTGAGGGAAATGATACACACTAATTACTTCTTAACAAATTCACTGACTATTATAACCACTATGACCTTGGACACATAATGAAAAAGAATCTAAAAAAATGGTCTTAAATCGTTATATTTTGGCAAAAAATATAGTAACAAGTACATAAAATCATCAAAAACTCATTGGAATGATCAATGATGATGAAATTTTTTTGACCATCACCAAAAGTAACCAAAAAGAGCATTGGTGAGGGTCAATAAAATATCGTCACTAGAAGTGTCACCAAAGACAGAATTAGTGATGGGCCTTTAACAACCCTCACCAAAAGTGTCACCAAGGAGAGAATTAGTGACGGGCCATTAATGACCCTCACCAAAAGTGTCATTGAAAATGGCTTTGGTGACAAACCTTAAAGTACCATCACTATATACACTTGCAACAACAATTTTTTAAAAACCGTCACCATATGCGACATTAGTGGTGGACCTTAAAGGTCTGTCATAGGCTTGAAGTGTCATCAAAAAATCATTGGAATGATCGATGATGACTAACATTTATTGACCGTCACCAAAAGTAACCAAAAAGATCATTGGTGGCGTTAAATAAAAGATCGTCACTAGAAGTGTCACCAAAGAGAGAATTAGTGATGGGCCTTTAATGACCCTCACCAAAAGTGTCACCAAAGAGAGAATTAGTGATGGGACTTTAACGAACCTCACCAAAAGTGTGATTGAAAATGGCTTTGGTGACAAACCTTAAAGGACCATCACGATATACAATTACAACAACGCTTTTTTGAAGACCAACACCATATGCGACATTGGTGATGGACCTTAAAGGTCGGTCACAAGCATGACCTTCACCAATGACATTTTTTCTTGTAGTGTCACTTTCCTTTTGTCTCCTTTGTATGACTCTCGTCGCTCCTTCTTGAACTTAACTTGCTCAAAAAGTACCTACAAGCATAAACATAAGACAGAGAACCAATCAAAGCAAGATATCTATCGACTATAAGTAAATGGAATGAGATACATTCATACATATAAACATCATATATCGAGATAAGCATATGGAAAAAGGTGCACACAACTTTATTAAGTAGAAGGAAGAATTACAACCATGAAGTCTGATCCATTGTCACTCTTCCAGCTTGGGTTCCAACCAACATCACATCAATAGCACAACACTTCGATAGCATAAAAACACTTTCTTATAATCTCGATCTTCACACCAACAATATCTCCTTTCAAATTCTCAAAGTCCAGCCCCTGATCACTTAGAGGAGTGCTCAATTTATAGGCAAATGGAGGAGGTTTGGTCATAAATGAGGATATTGAATGGCCTTCCAAACTTAGAGTTATTTTCCATGGAGGAAGGGATGAGAGGATAGGAGGTTACTTAACTCATTCCCTATCCAACTTCGAGCTCATAGGAGTTGATAAGTGTGGGAATCTTCTAAATGACTCCAGAAGATAAGAATATTCCTAGAACCCTATGTGAATTTCACTCAATCTCACCTAGCACAGGTCAAAGTGGGCCTAGGTACTCTGCAAAGCACCCTAACATGGGCCTACCTGGACTGAAGCATGCTTACCCCTATTGAAAGCTGTGTTGGTCCCTCAAGGAGGCATTTTTGGAGGGATTCAGGCTAAGAAACTCTCAGGGAAGGAGACATTCAAAATGACGACTTGTCTAGGGCATGTAGCAACTAAATTAGGTTTTGATGATCCCTAATGATACTGATCTGAATGATGGGAGTGATGTGCCCAAATGGATCTATAATAGCTACCCCCTAAAGCATGAAGTCAAAAATAATGATGTCGAGTGATATGTTTTATGATGTGATGAGGAGGTTCCGAAGTGGTTGGTGACCTGCATCGATTACAATACATAATATCATGATATTATGATTTTTTTCTCATGAATCACTGAGGGAAGGCATACCCATGCTCAACATATAAACTTTCATTACAAGTACATAGACAGTCGTTTATAGATATAGACCCATGATAGGATGACCATCAATGTAAAGCCATTATACGAATGATTTGGTACATTTCCTGAAATCACAGTCGGATGGATGAAACTAGATCTAGGGTCTTCTATCTCGTTCAATCGTTCGCTCAGGTACGAGTCTAACCATGCAAATATGTGATCTGAAGTCAAACATGGGAAGACACCATCTGATTACTAGCCAATGATGTAAGCCATTAACAGACGCGAGAGAAATCACCGATAATGATAATGATCCTCAAGGTATTGCAATACATTTTTCATGGTGTGAACGAATATTTTGATGTTGAACACCATACAAAGTCTTTCGGTCGAAGGCCAGTGATGTCAACCTATCGTCGGAAGAGAGAAACCTGCCATTGATGGATGCAAGCTTCAAGATGCTGGAAGGGTGTTTCTAAGTCAACTTCTTGGATAATGTGTTGATGTCGACAAGAAGCGACTTATCGTAGGAGGGCTTTGATGTATCCCACATTAACGACACGAAACAAGTGTAATGATTTTGGAAACAGAATTTGACTGACGACATAAGGTTCAGGAATGGCGGTCATGAAAATGAAGGTTTATGAGTATTGCAAAGGATGAATTTTAAATTGAGTGACTTCTCTTGAACATGTCGACGACACTGAATGGATTGGCAGCATTGACCCAAAACAAAAGTAATGGATGGTATGATAGACCAAGGTATGATGAACATCAAACAGATAACCCAACCCAAATAGTCACAATGATGAAGTGAAAGTGTCATGTTCAAGAGCGACTTGCTGCCATAAAGTGGTTTACCCCTTTTCCCATTTTCCCCAGTCATTGCTGACTAGTACCTCTTTATTTTTATCAAGCTTGAGGAGGATAACATATGCTTGTTGTATAATTCCACCCTTTGGGTGAATCCATCGCTATGTGATGTTTTAACAAGCCTAGCGAAGGTGAAACTCGGTCTTGTCATGATGGATAAGTTTGTCGCTATTTGATGTTTTAATGAGTCTAATGACAATGATAACTTTGTCCTTCTCATGTTTAGAGAGTTTGAAAAGGGACAAAAAGAAAAATCCACAAGTTCTTTTTTGTATATTTGTCTCTCAAGTCTGAAAAAGCATAAAACAATACAAGAGAGAACCTATTGACCATGTTCAATTAACGTATTCATTTTTTGTAAATAATCTATCTCAGTCCAGAAAAGGGTTAAACTTATACTGAGTAGATGTGGTTTCCAATATGTTAACGAGCTGAAAAGGACAAGGGATCCGTAATCTTTTCATATTTCAAGAGTCTGAACAGAGCTTAAAGAGGACTCCACTTTGAGGAACGAGTGGTGTCTAGGATAGCAGCTGGTTCCAGTGATGTTGGAACTTCTCAAAACATGTTGATTTCTATGAAGAGGCTGGCTAATAAGACCACTCATTGCAACTGTTCCTCATAAAGGGTAAAACAACCAAGTGAAAGCGTATAATCGTCCAAGTAGATAGTGACGATGGAAGGAGAAAAACCAAGAATCATCTGACAGAAGAGGCTAATAGAATGGAAATCACGAGGGTTAAAATGGAGATGGGTTCATTTTTACACAAGATTAAACCATAGGGAACTAGGGTTCAGCTTCATGTTTACACAAACTTAAAATGAAAAACTATGCTTGGATTCAGTTTCATTTTTACACAATATTTAACCGAAAAACTATGCTTGAAATTGGTTTACATTCCCCCAGCATGATGTCTCAATTCTAGGTGCATGTTCCCCAAGCTTCATTGCATTCACCTAAATAAACTACTCATGGCTATTAGGTGGATGGAATTAAGGTTCATTTATGAAATCAAGTGAAAGACTCGATTGGGATTTTACGAGATCTAATCAAAGACTCAAATTAGAACTTTTCTCCAGGGGACCTTGTTTCATTTTTTAATGAGCTTGACACAAGACAAGGAACTCTACTCAGATTCTTTGTTTCATTTTTTAACGAGCTTGACACAAGACAAGGAACTATGCTTTGGGACCTGTTTCATTTTTTTAATGAGGTTGACAGATTAACAGAACTATCATCATCTGCCTTGTTTCATTTTTTAATGAGCTTGACACAAGACAAGGAACTCTGCTCATATTCCTTGTTTCATTTTTTAACGAGCTCGACAGAAGACATGGAACTATGCTCAGATTCCTTGTTTCATTTTTTAACGAGGTTGACACAAGACAAGGAACTATCCTCATATCACATGTTTCATTTTTTAATGAGGTTGACACAGTAAAAGAACTATCCTCATATTCCTTGTTCACGACCCATAAGAGGTCATGACTTCCAAGAGGTTCTCATCAGATGGGAGAACAATGCTATGGAAGGGATTCATAGCAAGGAATTCATTAGAGAGATCTAGTTCTAATGCCTCCAGTACATAATGTAGAAAATCACGGAATTGATCATCCATTATGTAGGCATGGAATGGGTTGCCACATTGTTGACCCATGGCGGGGAAGATACCCTTGGGACAAAAGGACCATTTAGGGAAGATGGTTGACTGGAAGCCATATTTGCACCGAGAAATGAAAGCTAGTCAATGGTGACAATTCTTCCTTCATGCGGGAAACACATCACTCAAAAGAGTGTTGAAACAATGTCTCCCATGTCATAAATATAGTCGTACCCAAGAAGTAAATTGTAAAATAAAGGGCTTGGGACTACCATCACATTGAGATAAACAATTTTTCCTCCCAAAGTAATAGGCAACTGAGGAAGGATCCCTAATGGTTGACTAGTTTCTCTATTAAAAGCCAACAGATTCTAGGTAACAGGGACAATTGGTGATGAACCGAGCGCTTGCCAAGAAGTGGAGGAAATGATACTCACTGATGCACCTCCATCAATAATAGTGTGAGGTACGATCGTATTATAGACCTGTACTATGATTTGGAAAGGCACATAAGAAGGAAGACAGGATCGTGATAGTCGATTCCAATCAAAGGAAGTGACCAAACTACTTGGAGAGGGCACTGTAAGAATAGGAGAATTAACCCCTTGAGTTACAAGAGTGGGAGTATTTTCCTCCTGTCTTGATGGAACAAGAGGACTGCCCCCATGCTCATTGGAATCTAAAGAAACAAAAAGAACCTGAGTGGTATCTTATTCACTGTCTTCAGGAAAGGTACGATTAACTGAAGATGAAATCGGGTCAACTGTTTCTTGGACCTGTGATTATGTCAGGTATAGACTCACGGGATTCACATTTAGAGAGAGTGGGTTTGATCGACGGTTGATTTGGGTTAGTCACTTTATCAACTAGTGAAGGATTAAGGGATAGTCTCCTGTAACCAGATGGAAGTCGCTGCAGTGAAGCAGGACGGTTATCTAACACTTTTTGGGCTTCATCTAGATAGGGAAAAAGGTGAATGGGGTTATTCCCTTCACATAACCTACAGGGAAAGTTAACTTTACCCTTCTTTCCATGAACTTTACTACCACTAGTTGATGGTGTGTCACCAGCATGATCTCCAAAAGTTGATGACACAGGATGATGTGAATGATAAGACCATTCTTCTAAGATCTTACGAATATCAGGAAATTTTCAAAGAAGATGGTCTCCCGTACAAATTTTTCATGGATATCAAACTTTGTGAAGCTTATCGGACGGTTTCCCCTCAGAATTTGCATTCAAAGTAATGGTTGCTTGGTTGCCCCCCTGCTAAATTTTCTTCTTCTTATTCTTCTTCTTCCCTTTCTTCTTCTTCTTAGACACCTGGTTACTAGTACAAATACTTTCCAAGCGAAGAGGAAGAAGGGGAGGAAGAAACAAATGAGGAAGAAGGCAAAGGGTCAACTTTAGGATCAACTGGAGGTTGATTTTTTCCAATTGGAGGAGTACTCAATTGTGGAGAAATCATGACATTTTGAACCAAGGATGTTGAAAAAAACCATACTGGCAAGCCAATGGTAAGTCTTGAAAGGGACAATGTAGCCATATAAGCAGGGAAAATTTTAAGAACCCCCCCTAAATTTACATGTATAATAAATGGGCGAATCTCCATGGTATATAGGAAAAATGGAAGGCAATTTTATTAATAATATGATATGTCTATATAATTTTTTGGCGAATCTCTCACCAGGCATGGCAAATATTTTACTCAATTATAAAATCTTGTGTTTATTGAATACACAAATGAAATCATTGCATTTATTTAAAATATCTTTTGAAATCAAAATTACCGAAATTACATATCGATAACCTAGTGGGTATAAGATAAAATTCACCCGTGCCATTCACAGAAAGCATGAGAAAAAACCTAATACTATATATAAAACCAAGAAAAATTCAAATTCATTACTTCTAGGGACCTCGTAACCACCTTGCCAATACACAAGTATGTTCCTGTTTGCAATTAGAAAAATTACCCAAATTACAATCTGTTTACTCCAGCATATGTTGGAAAGTTATAGAAGGATGACTAGTGCAATCAATCCATTCCTTTTAGCCCTGGATTTGTTTCAGTTTAAAACAGAAGTATACAAATATACTTGTCCAATGTCTATGCTTCAACCATTCACCTTAAGATGTTTTTACAATATAATTTCCTAAGTCTATTTAATATCTTCATTATCATAAAAACCAACCTATATCCATCTTAACTCCACATCTACCACTCTTAGGGGGATGAAATCTATTTATCCCTCTGAGCACTTCTTAGACCCAGAATTAATATGGATCTAAGATGATAGAATTTCCCCTTTAAATAGTATATGCTCACATGAATACCATGGTATTAGTATGGGTCAATACCATGGGTTATCATAAACCTGGAGCTTAAAAATTACTATTAGTAATTTATAAAAATTAATAAAATTAATAGTTGATTTTTATTTTAACCAAGCTAAAATGTTTAACATACATTAAATTACAACATCCATTTTTACTCTTGATCGGATCAAATATTTTTTCACTCTATGCTAGTTTGCATATCACGATATTTGATACCTCTCGGGGGTTAGTAGATCCAGAGTAAAGATGGATCTATGTTGGTTTAATTCCCCCATTTAAATAGGCTACATTCCAGGTGAATACCATGGGTTAATACCATGTGCCATTTTGGTGAATACCATGGGTCAATACCATGTGCCATTTTTATTTCTATTAATACTAATTTTAGGGTTAATAATGTTTTTTTGCATGGTATTAATAACAATCTAGTCCATGGTATTTGTCCCATAGTATTTTGCCCATAGGTTTCACCTAAATATAACGCATTTTTTGAGTGTTCGTAAATATAAGGTGACTTATGGAGTAAATATAAAACAATATTTTATTTGTTTACCATACCTCTCGTTTATTTATATTTTTATTAATTTACCATACCTCTTTTACAAATATGGTATTTGGCCCATAGGATTCACTTAAATAAAACCTCTTTCTTGAGCCTTCATAAATAGAACGAGGGTTATGGACTAAATATAAAAAGAGGTTTTATTTATTTACCATGCGTCTAGTTTATTTATATTTTTATTTATTTACCATACCTCCACTTTACTTATATTTTTATTTGTTTACACCCTTGCATGTATATAAAGTGACTTATGTAGTAAATATAAAAAATGTTTTATTTATTTACCATACCTCTCATTTATTTATATTTTTATTAACTTACCATACCTCTTTTATAAATATGGTATTTGGGCCTTTGGCCCATAGGATTCACTTAAATAAAACCTATTCTTGAAAATGGGTGAATGGATTCACTTAAATAAAACCTATTCTTGAAAATGGGTGAATGGAAGGTTGTAACTCCTAATTTCAAGGGCTAAATTTACCCTTTTTACCCTCTCCCTTAAAATAAGGTGGGCTATTTGAGGTCATTTGTAAAAATGTACTATGATACAAAATATTCGCCCACTAAAAATTTAAAACCCCTTAATTTCACCAAAGGGCGAACATTCGCCCCTAAAATTTTCTATGCATATAAGGAGCACCAATATTTTCGAAAGGAGGAAAAGGACTAGGATTCACATCAAAAGGAATTCCTTGATCAGTGGACTCCAGATTTGTCGCCATATGTCTCAATCTAAGATCAACTAAGGAGTGAGCATGGAGGATGTTATCCGTGGTCAATTAAATTTATTTTAATAAAAATAACAAAACAAAACAAAAGAGGGATGATCTAGGCAAAAGGATTGCCAAGTAACTGTGAACTGTAGAATACCTCCCGACGAACAGAGAAGTATGGGCAGACAAACTCCCCAAATGCTGTATTAGGTGTATCACAGTGTACAAGGTGGCCGACTCAATTACCTAAGGATGGATAGCAACCTAGTGTTATCCTCCCATATATACCCGCAAGTACGTGAAGGTCCAATCTGTGTTAGCACTGTCTAATGTGAAACCACACAGTGAGAGCATTCCCATATACTTTACGTACTGTAACACCGCCCTATATACCCAAAGGTACGTGGACAAGCTATGATATACTCATGTACGTGGAATTAGGTATCACACTCGAGATGTATCATAGACAAGTTAGCGACAGTTGCTATGTTTTACAACATCGAAAAACGTCTCTAGCCTAGAACCTCTAAATTCTATGCGTTAAGTTACAATGCTCCATTAGGTTAATTCAGATGAATTTTAAGTTGATCTTCTTTAGAATTTTCCTTTCAAGGTTCACCACATGATGTATGTTTGCAATTCCTAGAATGCAACTATTATGATAAACATTCTTTTCATTCAATTTGAACAATGAAAACCTTAGCTAGAAAGGGATAGAGCAATTAGATCTTTGACAAAGAGCAAAAAGCACATCTAATGCAATTTCCCTAACTATTCCTATCAAGCATTGACAAACTACAATATGCACAATGCAAGTTTTTATTTTCAATTCTCTTAATTTTGAAATGAACAAAATGAAACTAATGCACATATAATCAATCAATCTTTTTGCAAGAATGAAGAATTTACAACAGTTCTTTTTCGAAAGAAATGAAGACTTTTACGACACTTTCTTTTGAAAAAAGGTTAATCGACTATAATCTAACTTTGACAATGAATCGATAATGAAAATAAATCATTTAAGAAACTTTAATAAATCAAAGCCAAAGTAAGGCTAGCAAAGGAAATACAATGTTGATTTCAGAGACATAACATTCATTGATCATTTAGTAAGAAGAAACAAAATGAAATTTTGGAAAAAAAACCCAATCCAAAGGTGGACATTTGACCATAGGTGGATCAATGCAGGTTTGAATGGGAGATAGTGTGCTGAAATGCACTGTCTCTAAGCCAAGGGTGCACTAATCAGTGCACTGTCTCTAAGCCAAGGATGCACTAATCAGCACACTATCTCTAAGGCAAGGGTGTGCTGATCAACGCACTGTCTCTAAGCCAAGGGTGCACTGATTCCAGCACATTCCTAAAGTAGGCATTCTAGTGCAAGTTTTGACCAAAATTTTTCAGAAGGACGAAATAAGATTAATGAAGGCAAGAAAGGTCTACTAGGGTTTCCTAGGATGTGGATAAACTACCTGAACGATGATCGTTCCCCTGCGGAGTCACCAATTTGTTATGAGGAATTTTTCATCTACGAATAAATACTAATTCCCTAGGTAGGTAGCTATACCTAGAACAACAGATTTAAAGCGCTTATCCTTTTTCTATAGACAATAAATAAGACAAAGGGAATCAAAGGACCTACTTGTTCTTTCTCTTTCCTTTTGTCTCCTTTGTAGGACTCCCATTGCGCCTTCTTGAACTTAACTCGCTCAAAAAGTACCTGCAAGCATAAACAAAAGATAGAGAACCAATCAAAGAAAGAGATCTATTGACGATAAGTAAATGGAATTAGACACATTCACACATATAAACATCATAGATTGAGATAAGCATATGGAAAAAGGTGTAAACAATTTTATTAAGTAGAAGGAAGAATTACAACCATGATTTCTGATCCATTGTCACTCTTCCAGCTTGGGTTCCAACCAACATCACATCAATAGCACAATAGTCCGACAACATAACAACACTTGCTTATAATATCAATCTTCACACCAATAGTATCTCCTTACAAATTCTCAAAGTCCAGCCCCTGATCACTTAGATGAGTGCTCAATTTATTGGCAAATTGTTGGGCGCGGGATCCATAAAGGGTAGTTTTGGGGTTCAAACCCATATTTTGGTCTAATTTTTGTAATCCAAATGTAAAGACTCCGCATTTTGTTGTCGCTGAGTGCATAGATGTTAAAGAGCCATAGGGTTTTCCGCCCTTATTTTGATAATGTAATGTTGGTTGCAAAAGATCTACCCATGGTCCATGGACCATGGGATTGTATAAATAGAGCGAAGCTCTAAGTAGTTAAGAGACACGAAGAAATAAATGATCGAAGATGTATGAGAGAAAGCTCTGAAGTAGAATTCTAAGTTTTGGGTCATAACATAGGTAGAGGATCTACAGCTGAGTGCGTAGAGGCCTAGAAGTCTGCAGCTCAGTGCGCAGACCCCTGCAACTGAGTGTGCAGGGTGAGTTGAGTCTATAATCATCCGGAATTATCAATAAAGAGAAGTATTCTATAATTTATGCATCTTTATTTCCTGTTTATGCATCTATTATATTAGGTATGAATTTCACTTCTAATGCTTATATGATGCACAAGTATATGTAAATGTGTTGGCTAAGTGCACGCAAGTAAGAACATCTGTTTACTCGAAGCTTTCTAAGATCTGTTAATAAGATAAGTAAGATATTTAGCCTAGTTTAGGAGATATCGCAGTTCGTTGCCCTAGCAGCGTGAAGGGACTTCAGCCCCTGATTAGGGCTGCAAGGAAATTGATTGTAGCATTTCGTGAAGGTACTGAAGGGTAGAGTAGAGGGATAAGCAACCTGCGTGAAGGCAAGTGTAGTTGGAATAACCCGACATCATAACCATCTCAAGGGTTCAGAAACTTGGTTCTAGCATCCCCCCATATTGCTTCAGGTGAGACCTCAGTTTGGACTCCGTGGACTGATGTCGAAAGGGCCAGTAGTGTAGGGATTTGTTTGGCTAACTAATGCTGAACCTGGGTCAGGCCCCCTCAAGCCAAAAAATGGTTCCGTTGCCAGGACCAGAATCTGCATAAAGATGTGTGATGTCGTATCACTGGAATCCAACTAAGAAAGAAATTGAAGACTGGTTGGACAAAAGGATTCACGAGTTTGTGGCACAAGAAAACAGAAGCCTGAGATTATCAAAAGAAAAGTGGTTGGGCTGATACCTATACACAGAGATCCATGAAATTTTTTCGTGTCCTTCCCTACTGGGCTATATGAGTGGATCGCGAAGCTAGCAGGTATCCAAGGAAGGTCTAAACTTGACGGTCCTATTGTGTGGACCCTAGAGCTAGTGTGAAGGTTGGAAGCATTAGAGGATAAGATCACATGCACCGCCGATCATTAGCTCGATCGCATCATAGGAGGATTTGTTACTGAATTCGCGGTTGACACCTCAGTTAGCTATACCAAGGCAAAGCAACACTTTTTCAAAGGACCATGAGGTAAGTACATAAAATCTTTGAATACTTGGATTAAAATGCTGTTGTGCGAAAAGTGGGTTATGCAGCTACCTTGATGTTCAGGTCTACGTGAAGTGGAAGAATTTACAGAAACAAAGGAAATAAGGGTCCAGAGCATAGCCCCTTGATTTCACCTCCACGAGGAGATGAAGAAGGGATCATGAAGGTCTCTTCGCGAAGTGATATTCAGTTGATAAGACAAGGATTTCCGCGAATTCCACCTCTACCCACACCACCACTGGCTTCACCTCCATCACCTCCAACTTCACCCATACCACCTCCACCTCCATCGCGATTCAGTATGGCAAACACAATGAAGTTTCCTTTGTTCAAAGGCTTGGGAAATGAGGACCTAGACCAATTTTGGTTCATTGTGAGGGTTGTATGGGAAGCTCAAGGTATTACAGATGACCATATAAAGAAACAAACACTCATTAATGCTCTACAAGATCACGCACTAACCTAGTATATTAAGTACTCCAGCGATAACTTGAATGCTAGAGTAGCGGACATCCAAGCAGCACTGAATAGGGAATTTAGAAGGCCTAAATTTGAAGCACAGTCGATTATTGGATTAAAAGAGATCACGATGCTACCAGGTGAGATGCCTTGGGAACTAGACCAGAGGCTGAAATGTATCATCCGCAAAGCTAACATGTATTTGACAGATGGATAGCATCACGAGTGGTTTGTGGCTTCGCTACTACCACACCTAAGAAGTACGTTGTCGCAGCAAAAGATAACAACTCAGGTGGAGGCCTTGGAGATTGCCATGAGACTACGTGAGACCCCGATGCAAGATCCTAATCTAGGAGTTTAGCAGATCCACGTGCAACTGAAAAATCTGTGCCTTGAGATGCAAAGCTTGAAGTAGGATAGGACGATTCAGGTAGAGGTACGCAAAGAGGTACGGTGCGTGAAATGAAAGAGCTAGGGTCATGACAAAGACCACTGCGTGGTCTTTACAAATTATCTTGCAGGAGGAGGACTGATCCCTTTAAGGCCGGAAGCTCAAGCAGGACCTAGCGCAGCGCTTGCTTTGTGGTGCGTTATCTGTGAAATAGTCGGCAAGCATTCCACGGATAACTGCCACTTGTTATAGAAATATATACAAACTTTGCAACAGTTGTTCTGTAACTTTTGTAGGTCGGTGGGACATGATAAGTGTACTTGCAGGAACTATGAATTGTTGATGGATAGAATTCCCACCTACAGAGTTCAGGCCAAAATGTGGTCCCTTGACCAGAATGCAGGGATGGTGTGGATAGGATTTCATGGGCGCGGACGAGGCCAAGGTGGAGGAGGACCTGGTAGAGGTCGTAGACAATTGATTTGCTACAATTGCAGAGGGCCAGGACAATATGCCCATTGTTATAGAAATTTTTGGGCACTGCAACCCCAATCATATATGTCCATAAACCAAGGGCTTTTGAGTCCCTAAAAGTGTTGTTTCATACCCTAAAAGAACAAGGTCAGCTGATTACATCATCTCCCAGAAGTTCTCCACAAGAAACTGCTCAGAACTGGTCAAAACTGGACCATACAGGTTGCTCAGTGCTAAGGGTGCGATGCATCTCACCTGCCCAGTGTAAAAGGTGTGATGCATACTAGAAAGCCCTTCTGTAGGGTGCGATGGGCGAGAATGGACAAATGGTAGAGACAGTTTGTGAGGTGGATGATCATGGAATCTTCCAGAAACTTCTCCTGTGACACTTGCCTCTCTGAATTCGCCCAGGGATGAGTAAGAGATCATAAATCTCCTAGTGGAATCAAGAACTATTAGAGAGAAGACACTAATCAAAATCCTAGAAGTTGACTCACCTCCCTACAATCATCTATATATGGATCCCTCATCCCAGAGATCCAGAGGCTGGAATTTTGTATCTTGTAAGGAAGTGCTGTTGGTTTCCTGGTGGAATATCATAGTGTTGGGTGATCTAAGCTTTTCATGAGGTGAAGAAGGGCTTTCATGCTGGGAGGATGACGCTGGGTCAGATCAATGGGTTGTAATCCTCTCTTCCAATATTTATATCAATAAATCTATTCAAGTTTTCCTCTACATTCTTGTATGTCTGATAGTATATGCATTTGTGTGGTCATTATATATCTAGTCCTATATTGCTTATGATTGTAGATCTCTGCACTTTGAAGGTACTATGCTGCTTTGACTTTACAGGTACTCTTTGAAGCGGAGTGGTTAAGAGAGAAGTGGCAAAGACCTATCGGTGAGGAGAAGGAACAAGAAAAGAACTGAACGAAAGATCGAGGTTGGTATTCTTTGATCCTCTCCTATCTAGTTCTCATAAAGGAAAACGAAAGTAACTTTAATCTGTTTGTTTCTAAGATAGCTACCCGTCTTAGTGGGACTAGTAGCTCTGCATAGACACTAGATTTCCTGATAACAAAATGGCGACTCCGCTGGGGAGTGAATAGCTTGTTTGCTTGTTTATACTTGTTTGCTTTATAAACTTACAGACGGAGCTTGAAGTTAAGCCAGCTAGCCTTCGAACTGCATTTGCTATGCAAGTGCAAAGTAGATCAATGCTGCTTCAGTCTATCTCCGGGTTTTGTTTATAAACTGAACAATCGATTTGAAAACATCCTAATTGCCCTAGTGGTGGCTCTAGTAACCTCATTAGATCAGCCCCTGTGATTTCTATTTACTGACTATCATTAGCTCGGCCTAAATCCCTGAACTAAGCTACAAACTGTGACCAAGAACCAAGTTGAAGTCTCATCCCTGGACCATCGCACTTTCTCCTCTTGGGAATCTGGATGCATCGCACCTCCCATGTGCAGTAGGTGCGCTACATCACACTTTCCTTGTGTTGCAGGTGCGCTGATCAGATAAGACCTCTTCTACTTCCAGATTTTGGTTTCTTTGTTCACTCTCTTCAGCTTTATTCAGGAGTTTTACTGTCTGTGATCAGTATACCACTGTGGAAACTCCCTTCCTTTGCATGATTCCGCCTCCACAGTACAAAGAATTTTGAATGTTTTTATGTATTGTGCACCATTTACAGTTCTCTTTTACAAAAAGGTAGTGTAATTAAACTATCGTCTTTTGATTTGGAAGTGTCGTAAGTGTCATTTTCAGTCAAAGAAAAGAATCCTATCGTTCTTTATGGTTGTTTATATAGTTACTCTTGCATTTGATTTGAATCAGTAGTTTTTCAAGTGTCAAAAGCAGTTTTCAATTCAAAGTCGCAAAGTGTCATCATTATCTTCCTTTCGTTTTTGAAGAGAAATTTGTTAGTACTGTCACTTTGAAAAGATAATTCAGATTTGTACTCAGCATTCTTTATGTCATTCACACATTAAGAAAGCGGAAAAAAAATACACGCATGTGCATTTTCATTTAGACTGCTTGTTGATTTAGGACAGTGCATCTAGTGTGTGCTCTCTGCTCTATGTTGAAAGAATATCATCTCTCTTTCTTAGTAGCTAGGATTTTCATTGCAAAAAGAAGATTAAACGATTGTTTATCATCTTAGGTTGCATTTTAGGAATTATGTATCTACATCACGTGGTGAACCTGACAGGAAAAGTTCTTAAGAAAGATCAATTGTAAATTAAATTCAGTGAACATAAAAACACTTTGGAACCTAACGCACAACATCTAGAAGTCTAGGCTAGAGACGTATTCCGGCGTCGTAAAGCCTGGTAACTATCTCTTTCATTGTAGGTTGGGTGATTCCTCCTCTTTGAGACGACAAGTGCCAGTACGGACTTGTGCTCCAATGTACCGTCGAGTACATATTGGGAGACCACAATAGGCTATATCCTTTATCCATCGGAAGCCGTGTCTGCCACCTTATTGATCGCAATGCACTGAACACAGCATTCGGGAAGATTGACTGCCGTACCGTAAAAAGTATTCTACAGTTTTGCGATTGGTTTGATAATCCCTCTATCTAGATTTCCAAAGTAGTCTTTTTCATTCCTTTTCAGACTCCTTAAAGGAAAAGGTCCATCTGAGCACTTGTCAGGCTCATTAAAAATCGAAGGCGACTAGAGTCATCTTTTGTTTTTTCTCGACTCTTAAAAATTGAAAAAGCAAGTTGTGTCAAAGCGTCTAAAATTTATTTTAATCGAAATAATATCACTGTTCCCTCGTTGGTCTTAGGTTGAGAAAAAGAATTCCACCAACCAAGGATTTCCCCTTAGAGGAAATCCTGGCCCTTTCTCCTCTTGGGGAGATGTTGGTGCACCTCATATGGCCACATTGTCACTTCCAGGATTGACGATTGGCTTGCCAATATGGCTCTTCTCGACCTCCGTCGTTCAGAATATCGTGATTCCTGAACAATCAAGTCAGCAACTAGATGATACTAGAGTTACCCCCCAACCTTCTACTTCGTCCGTTTCTCCCTCTCCTCCTTCCTCTTCGCTTGATGAAGCTGGTAAAGAAAAAAATCAAGTAACTAAGAAGGAGAAGAAGGGGAAGGAGAAGAAGGAAAAGAAGAAGAAGGAGCCAAAGGCAAAAAGGGGTAACCATGCATCATCTAGCAAAAATCCACACACGGCACCATCCAGACCTAAATCTCCATGTGTCATTTGCAAAGGGGACCACTATCATCGAGATTGTCCTTGTATCCCTCGGATCTTAAGGGACTGGTCTCCTCGTTTGCACAATCCGGTGTCATCAACCTCTAACAATCATGTTGAAAGCACACCATAGAAAATTTTAGGGGCGAATGTTCGCCCTTTGGCAAAATTAAGGGGTTTTAAATTTTTAGTGGGCGAATATTTTGTATCATAGTACATTTTTACAAATCACCTCAAATAGCCCACCTTATTTTAAGGGAGAGGGTAAAAAAGGTAAATTTAGCCCTTGAAACTAGGAGTTACAACCTTCCATTCGCCCATTTTCAAGAATAGGTTTTATTTAAGTGAATCCATTCGCCCATTTTCAAGAATAGGTTTTATTTAAGTGAATCCTATGGGCCAAAGGCCCAAATACCATATTTATAAAAGAGGTATGGTAAATTAATAAAAATATAAATAAATGAGAGCTATGGTAAATAAATAAAACATTTTTTATATTTACTCCATAAGTCACCTTATATACATGCAAGGGTGTAAACAAATAAAAATATAAGTAAAGTGGAGGTATGGTAAATAAATAAAATGTCTTTTTATACTTACACAAAAGGTATGGTAAATAAATAAAAATATAAATAAACTAGGCGCATGGTAAATAAATAAAACCTCTTTTTATATTTAGTCCATAACCCTCGTTCTATTTATGAAGGCTCAAGAAAGAGGTTTTATTTAAGTGAATCCTATGGGCCAAATACCATATTTGTAAAATAGGTATGGTAAATTAATAAAAATATAAATAAACGAGAGGTATGGTAAACAAATAATTTTTTTTATATATTTACTCCTTAAGTCACCTTATATTTACGAACACTCAAAAAATGCGTTATATTTAGGTGAAACCAATGCGAAAAATACTATGGGACAAATACCATGGACTAGATTGTTATTAATACCATGCAAAAAAACATTATTAACCCTAATATTAGTATTAATAAAAATAAAAATGGCACATGGTATTGACCCATGGTATTCACAAAAATGGCACATGGTATTGACCCATGGTATTCACCTGGAATGTAGCCTATTTAAATGGGGGAATTAAACCAGCATAGATCCATCTTTACTCTGGATCTACTAACCCCCGAGAGGTATCAAATATTGTGATATGCAAACTAGCATAGAGTGAAAAAATATTTGATCCGATCAAGAGTAAAAATGGATGTTGTAATTTAATGTATGTTAAACATTTTAGCTTGGTTAAAATAAAAATCAACTATTAATTTTATTAATTTTTATAAATTACTAATAGTAATTTTTAAGCTCCAGGTTTATGATAACCCATGGTATTGACCCATGGTAATACCATGGTATTCATGTGAGCATATACTATTTAAAGGGGAAATTCTATCATCTTAGATCCATCTTAATTCTGGGTCTACCAAGTGCTCAGAGGGATAAATAGATTTATCTCCCTAAGAGTGGTAGATGTGGAGTTAAGATGGATATAGGTTGGTTTTTATGATAATGAAGATATTAAATAGACTTAGGAAATTATATTGTAAAAACATCTTAAAGTGAATGGTTAAAGCATAGACATTGGACAAGTATATTTGTATACTTCTGTTTTAACTGAAACAAATCCAGGGCTAAAAGGAATGGATTGATTTCACTAGTCATCCTTCTATAACTTTCCAACATATGCTGGAGTAAACAAATTGTAATTTGGGTAATTTTTCTAATTGCAAACAGGAACATACTTGTGTATTTGTAGGGTGGTTACGAGGTCCCTAGAAGTGATGAATTTGAATTTTTCTTAGTTTTATATATAGGTTTTTTCTCATGCTTTCTGTGAATGGCACGGGTGAATTTTATCCTACACCCACTAGGTTATCGATATGTAATTTCGGTAATTTTGATTTCAAAATATATTTTAAAGAAATGCAATGATTTCATTTGTGTATTCAATAAACACAAGATTTTATAATTAAGTAAAATATTCGCCAGGCCTGGTGAGAGATTCGCCAAAAAATTATATATACATATCATATTATTGATAAAATCGCCTTCCATTTTTCCTATATACCATGGAGATTCGCCCATTTATTATACATGTAAATTTAGGGGGGGTTCTTAAAATTTTCCCTGAAGCACACCATCAACTAGTGAAAACAGAGTCTCTGGACAGAAAGGAAGATGTAAATTTCCTTGCAAACTGTGCGAAGGCAATCATGCCGTCCACCGTTGTCCCTTCCTGGATGAAGCTAAAAGAGTCTTGGATAACCGTCCTACTTCACCGCTGCGGCTTCCTCCTGGATACAAGAAACTCTTGCCGAGTCCATCGCTAGTTGAAAATCCGATCGACACAACTTTTTGGTCGATCGAAGCATCTATCATTGAAGATAAACCCGCTGAATCCATACCAGACGAAAGTCAAAAGGCTGAGGCGGCAATTGACCTAGTCTTGTGTTCGGAAGGTCCATCTTCAGATGATACAATCACCAAAGAGAATGAGAACGACACCGTTCAAATTCTTTTCGTAAACACAGACTCCGATGAACATGGGGGCAATCTACCCATTCCTTTACCGCAGGAAGGAAGTTCGTCAGAGTCATACCCGACCATTTATTCGGTCCCACCTCCGAGCAACCTAGTCATTTCCTTCGATTGGAATCTACTAGGCAGACCCCGTTTACCGGCTAGTGTACCATTTCGAATCATTGTTCAAACCTACAGAATGGTCATGGTCGGTACCATCATAGATGAGGGGGCTTCTGTGAGTATCCTTTCCTCAACTACTTGGAAAGCACTTGGTTTGCCATCGCTTCTGCTTGAGATGTAGAATCTAACAGGCTTTGATAAAGGAACCAGTCGACCGTTAGGGATCCTTCCAAGTTTGCCTATAACCTTGAGAGGGAAAACCGTGTATCTGAACGTAATGGTAGTCCAAGGACCTTTAGATTATAATCTTCTCCTTGGGAGCGACTATATTTATAGCATGGGAGCCATTGTCTCCTCACTCTTTCGAGTAATGTGTTTTCCGCATGAAGGCCGAATGGTCCAGCTCGTAGACCAGCTTTCGTTCCCCAGCTCACACATAGCTAATAGTCAAATACCATCCCTAAATGGTCTTTTCATGCAAGGAATGTCTCATCAATCTCCAGTCCATCCACCTGAAGAACGCGAGTAATTCGGTGGCCATGACTGAAACCCAGGGGGCATGCACCCTGGTCTGCTTTGGCAGAAAAACTTCAGGTATAGGGTAGGTTTCCGCAGAGGATATATGACTAGTCTAACACACCCATCCATATAGGAAAATGGGATTAGACCGGAATAAGGTACCTCTGTTAGAAGGTAGGCCTTTCCCGATAGAATGAATGTTTTGTCTGCAAATTGAAGGGTAACCTAGAAAAGGTAGGCCTTTCCCAATAGAACAATTGTTTTGTCTGCAAATTGAGGGGTAACCTAGGAATCTCTACTTCGCTATACCTGGGGGCATGAAAACCTTTTGTGTGCAAGTGAAAAGTGACCAACGTAACGCTAACTCCATAGTTTCGCTAACTTCAACTACTTAAGTTGGGTGAGTGGTCGAATTGACCGTTTGCCTTCGCAGGGGCCAAATGGCACCGACGAAATAAAGGAAAAATTTTCCTACCCGACCTTAGTAGTTAACTAACCCCTAGGACAGTAGTTGGTCATTCCTAGCTTGCATGCAAGAGGCAGCAGAGCAAAGTTTCGAATGGTGCAAGCTCCCTAAAAATTGAACCTATCGATGAGACATCCTTATTATACGACTGGCACGAGTAGTTTTTATGTGAAGTTCAAGCTCGTTAAAAATTAAACCTAAGAAATGAACAAACGTCCCCCCCCAGATTTTAAGCTCATTAGAAAATGAACCAATTTCTGGTAAATAACCATTGTGAATGCATTATCATCAGCTCTTGAGCCTTGGTCGTGTTCTCAACAACACCTCCACTCTATTTTAGCTGATCATTCGCCTCCATTTTATTGTTTACCCCTTTTGAGTAACAGCTACAAAGAGTGATTCTGTTAGCCATCCTTGTGACACTGTCGTGATTGGAAAATTCCAAACCTTACCTGGAATCAGCTGCTACCTGGAAATATCACTCGTTCCTCAAGAGGCGAGTCTCCTTTAAGCTCTTTTCGTCTGACTCGTAAAATATGAAAAGATTGCCGAGCAGTTGGCCTCTCTAGCTTGTTAAAGCTACCGGGAGTGCTATCCATCCTATAGATTTTAATCTTTTTAGACTTGAGTGATTATTACACAAAAAGATTGAGCGCTTGTCTTGTTCGGCTTGTTAAAACTATAAAAAATTCATCCCTTTCATATTATTTTATACTTTTTCGAACTTAAGGGATTACATGACGAAAAAGGATCACTGGAGTTTCCTTTTCGTCCCTTTTCAAACTCTCTAAAATTGGAAAAGGACCAAGTTGTCTTTGTCGTTAAACTCATTAAAACCAATAGCGACAAACTTGTCCATGCAGACAAGAACAAGTTTCACTGTCGCTAAGCTCGTTAAAACATAGCGACAGGTTTGCCCGAAGGGAAAATTATAGAACAAGCATATGTTATCCTCCTCAAGCTTGATAAAAATAAAGAGGTACTGGTTAGAAATGACTGGGGAAAAATTGGGAAGAAAACTTGAAGAAACTTTTTTGGTAGCGAGTCGCTCTTGAACATGACACTTTCACTCCATCACCATGATTGAGTCGGGTTGGGTTATTCCATTCACCGGTCATATTACCATTGGTCCACCATACCATCCATCTTTGGGGTTAACGCTACCAATCCATTTCAGTGTCACCGATATGTTCAAGAGAAGTCGATCAGAGAATTCACCAACCCATCTTGTGTCTCATCCACTGCAATACCTTTACGCTTCATTCTTTCACGACCGCCACCTTGAACCCGGTATGATTAGATTGTTTTCACCTCCAAAAGTCATTTGCTCCATTTCGTGTCATAGATGTGGGATTCATTAAGGCCCTCCTATGATGGGTCACTTCTTGTCGACATCAGCTCATTATCCAAGAAGTTGACCTAGGAACAACCCTTTCAGTACTTTGAAGCTTGCATGCCTCAATGGCAAGTTTCTCACTTTCAGTGACAGGTTTACATCAATGGCCTTCGACCGAGAGATTTTGCGTGGTGTTCGATGCCAAGTCCCATTTTCACACCACGCGAATTGTACTGTCGTACCTTGAGGGTCATCATCATTATCGATGATTCCTCTCGCGCTTGTTAACAGCTTACATCATTGGCTGGTAATCAGGCGATGTCTTTCCATGTTCGACTCCAGAACATTTTTCACATGGATCGACTTGTACTTCGGGCGAAGATTGGATGAGTTTGAAGACCCCAGATCTAGTTTCATCCATCCAGGCTGCGATATATTCAGGAAAATAAAGACATCAAATGTACATCATTGCTGCACAGATGATCATCCGAATCAAAGGATGATGGCTCTATCAGAATCATCAGTCTGCCACACAGATGGTTGTCTATCCTATGTACATGAAAATGAATTTATAAAGCTGAGCATGGGAATGCCCGCCTCAGCTAGATCATGAAAATGTTATGAAGATAATGTATTGTATCTTATTACAGGTTGCCTTCTAGTTCGAAAAACCTCAGATCCTCATGATAAAGCATTTCACCCGACATCAAAAAATTAACGACCTCATGCTTTAGGGGGAAACTGTTATAGACATTTTTAGGCACTGTAACCCCATTCATATATGTCCATAAACCAAGGGCTTCTAAGTCCCTAAAAGTGTTGTTTCATGCCCTAAAGGAAAAAGGTCAATTGATTACATCATCTCCCAGAAGTTCTCCACAGAAAACTGCTCAGAACTGGTCAAAATTGGACCATACAGGTTGCTCAGTGCTAAGGGTGTGATGCATCTCACCTACCCAATGTAAAAGGTGCGATGCATACTGGAAAGCCCTTCTGTAGGGTGCGATGGGCGAGAATGGACAAATGGCAAAGACAGTTTGCGAGGTGGATGATCATGGAATCTTCTAGAAACTTCTCCTATGACACTTACCTCTTTGAATTTGCCCAGGGATGAGTAAGAGATCATCAATCTCCAAGTGGAATCAAGAACTATCAGAGAGAAGACACTAATCAAAATCCCAGAAGCTGACTCACCTCCCTGCAATCATCTATATATATGGATCCCTCATCCCAAAGATCCAGAGGCTGGAATTTTGTATCTTGTAAGGAAGTGCTGTTGGTTTCCTGGTGGAATATTATAGTGTTGGGTGATCTAAGCTTTTCATGAGGTGAAGAAAAGATTTCATGCTGGGAGGATGACGCTGGGTCAGATCAATGGGTTGTAATCCTCTCTTCTAATCTTCATATCAATAAAACTATTCAAGTTTTCCTCTACATTCTTGTATGTCTGATAGTATATGCATTTGTGTGGTCAATATATATCTGGTCCTATATTGCTTATGATTGTAGATCTCTGCACTTTGAAGGTATTATGCTTCTTTGACTTTACAGGTACTCTTTGAAATGGAGTGGTCAAGGGAGAAGCGGCAAGGACCTGTCGGTGAGGAGAAGGAACAAGCAAAGAACCGAGCGAAAGATCTAGGTTGGTATTATTTTATCCTTTCCTATCTACTTCTCATAAAGGAAAATGAAAGTAACTTTAATCTGTTTGTTTCTAAGATAGCTACCCATCTTAGTGGGACTAGCAGCTCTGCATAAACACTAGATTTCCTGATAACACCCATGATTGCACTAATCCAACACGCCCGTCGTGTAAGTACTGTACGCTGTTTGATCATGAAACAAAAGATTGACCTATGCTGATAGCTAGGATATGTGACAAAAGGACACTACCACCTCTCCTGACATAGGACCTGTAGATGATGAGGTCTAAGCCGTGCGAGGAATATCCAAATGTAAATATAGTGCTCCGAAGTGGAATCGCAATGGGGGATGACAAGGGGAAACAACCAGAAGACAGTACCTGGGTTCACAAGGCCCCAACGAAAGAGGCTGAGTTTGATTTGGAATGTGCTTAGGAAACCTTCATGGAAGCTAAGAAGAGCTTCGCTGAGGCCTCCACTTCAGGAAGCAGAGATAAGCTTGAGCCAAAGATGGACCCCTCTATGCTCACTACTTTCTTGGAAACTTGTATGAAGTTAGTACGTGACAGTAAGGCTGTGAAAGGGTTATAGGACCTTATCAATAGATGTGCTGGGACTGCACTAGGTGAACCATGCGTAGTACATAAGATCGGAAAGCATAAAACAAGAACATGGCATGAAATGAGACTAACCGTGAAGATCAGAGAATACAAGATGGATCAAGTTATTCTGGATTTGGGATCAGATGTGAATGTTTTATTGAAACAACCATGGGAGTGAATGGGGAGACATGCATTGCAATGGTCCCCAATTCAGCTAAGGATGGCGAACTAGCAAAAAATCATACCCATGGGGCAGCTATTGTCAGGCGGAAAGAGTCGATAGTGCGGACACAACCAACCTCCCTAGAAGCCTAAGACTCTCTAGTGACAAACAAGACAAACAAGAGCAATCCTTCTCTAAACATGCATTTACCATACAAGAAATCAAGTGTTTAGATCCTACCTGTAGTCCAACGCTGTTGTAGTAGTCCAGCCTCGCCGATCCGGATGAGCTCCTCCTTCACTTCGAAACCTGCATTCACTAACAATCAAACGATTAAATAGCACCTGAATATCTCATAAAACAAAACATATTTAACATACAAACCAAGGAGTATATGAAACAACTCATAAATAACAAATTGTTGAGAAGAATGGACTTATTTGTATTAATAGGAAACAAAAGAAACCATTACAACTTGAGCCTTGGTGTTGTGCAGGTCCCTCCCAGGGTCCAGCAAGAGTTTTCCTTTACTTTGATAAGCTCACCCACTTCCAAATGAAACAAGAAAGGATGGGAATCTCTCCTCACAAGCTTCTACAAGGAAGTCCTAATTCCAGCAGCATCTACCCTTAGGAATGTTCAGCTTTCAACCTCCCCTCCTTCTGGCCCAATGCTTGTATTTATAGTGCTCTAGAGGAAGTTAATCAGGTCCACCATCAATGGGATAAGCCCCTCTTTGGGTGGGTTAGCTCCCCTCTTGATGGGATAAGTTCCTCTTTGGTAGGGATACATGAACCATCTGGAGGCGCTTCATACACATCAAACAAGCTTCTAGAATGCTCTAGAAATGACCACAAGTAACTTTTTTGGAGTGAAACTTGCGCCTTTTGACCTTTACAGGAGTACGCACCCATTGCTTTATAGACAGAGCGTACAAGTACGCAGGTATTGTGAACTTGGGGTGCGTACATGTATGTAAGGCTAAGAGAAACTGCGTACCCAGAGATATATAGATTTTTAATGACTTTCTCTCTTTCTTGGAGTTTGACATGGAGAGCAGAGGTATGAGGCTTGCCAAGGAGGATAGTATGACAGTTGATGGAGCCATACTAACTGCAAATAGTCATGGTGACAAATTTTAGTGTAACAGATTGCCCCCTAAAGTGCGAAGCCTGTAGTAGATAAGGGTTTCATATCATCTAGGAAGGGTGAAGTACTTTATCATTTCAAGGATTATCTTGTGGAGAGCCCAGTCGGAACCTGCAAGTATTCAACACAAAATACATATATATGATCATATCATCGCTGAGGTAGGCATTCCCATACTCAGATTGAAAACTTTAACTAATTGACTATCTACTGCTCTGATACAGGAATGATTTTGCAGTACATCATAATCATAGACTTTTGTAGACACAGTATGGACGCAGCCATCTGTTTATGATTAGTCTACTGTATAATGAATACAAAACTCCTCGCAGCCTGGATGGTGGAAACTAGATCCAGGGTCTTCATTTCTACTTCCCGAACAGGTACGATTCTATCCATGCGAATAAATGAGTTGATGTCGAACATGGTAGAATCCACTTGATTACCAGTCAATGATGTAAACTGTTAACAAGCGTGAGAGAGACCACCAGTGATGTCAATGGTTCTCAAAGTACCCAGTACAATCCATGAGATGTGAATGAATGAGTTGATGTCGAACATTTCACGGAATCCCTCGATCGAAAGTCAATGATGTAAACTGTCGTCAAAGGCGAGAAACCTGCCATTGATGCATGCAGACTTCAAGGTACTGACGATTCCTAGGTCATCTTTCTAGATAATGTGCTGATGTCGATAGAAAGCGACCCGTCGCAGGCAAGCCCACAACACGAAATCATAGATCAAGTTGAAGAAATGTAACTGTAAGGACTGACTCAGGGATGGTCAAAAATGGATGACGAGTATTTTGCAGATGAATTTTTATTGCAGAGACCTCTTGAACACATAACGACATGACAGATGGCTTGGTGACATTTGACCCAAAGTTAATACCCGGCTAAATACTTTCAATGTGGTTTGATCAACTGTGAAGCAAAGGATTTCCCAACCCAAGTGAATGAAAAGTTTCGTGTTCAAGAGTGGTAATAAGGCTTCTTCTGAGACAAAGGATAACAAATGGGCTCATTTTTCTCCCTTTTCCCCCACCATTTCTGGCAAGTACCTCTTTATTTTTTACAAGCTTGAGGAGGATAACATATGCTTGATTATAAGCTCATCCTTCGGATGAGTCCAACTTAGTTTTGATTCAAACCCTAAGAAGGAGTGGTCCGTTCCTGTTTGTAATCGAACAGGTCCTTTACTGTGAAATTTTAACGAGTCCAGTATAGGAGAAACTCGGCGTTTTTCAATTTTAGAGAGTCTGAAAAACTTAAGAAGACTCCAGAGTTGAACTTTTTCGTAAATTTGTGTCTCCCAAGCCCGAAAAAGTATAAAATAATACCTGAGAGAACCGCTTGATCTTGCGACCAAGGAGTACTTTCATAATTAGTGTCTTTGACCTGAAAAGTAAAAAGAGATCAAGGACACGTCGTTTTATTTCCAGTATCGAATTTGAAACGACAAAAATCCGGCAATCTTTTCCTGTTTTTACGGTCAGAAAAGGGCTATAAGGGGACCGTCTTTTAATTCCGTTTTAACGAGTGTAAAAGAAACACTCGGCGACTTTTCATATTTTAAGAGTCTGAAAAGGGCTTAAAAGAGAACTCTAAGGTTTCACTTTTCGTAAGTTTTAACGAGTTCGAAAAATGACAAAAATGTACTCATGGTTTTCACTTTTTCGTAAGTTTTAATGAGTTCGAAAAAATGATAAAAATGTACTCATATGGCCGACTTTCAATTTAATTTACGAGCAGGAAAAGACGGAAAGAACTCGGCATTTTCATTTTTTTTACGAGAATGAAAGATAGCAAAATAATCTCGGGATTTTCATGAGTTTAACGAGTCTTGAAAACAACTGAAATTGACTCGAGATAGGTTTCATTTTTACAAAAGCTTGAAACAGAGAAAAACTATGCTTCAGAGTAGTTTCAGTTTTACACAAGCTTGAAACAGAGAGAAAACTGTGCTTGATGCCCCCTAAGCATAACTGCTAGAGCGCATGCCCCCCCAACTTCATTTCATTCAACTCCGGTGGATGAAATGAAGGTTCAAGTACGAGATCATTTGAAAGACCTGACCTAAAATTACGTAAAAAACTGAAACAACTAACCTAAATATACAACTTAACATTTATGAGATCTAGTCAAACTCTCGACTCAATTAGAGGAGGATTTGTTTCATTTTTTAACGAGCTTGACACAGGAAAAGAACTATGCTCGGATTCGGTTTCATGTTTACGCAAGCTTGAAACGAAAAACTATGCTTGTTATAAGTTCACATGCCCCCAGCATAATGACGCAAAACGAGGTACATGCCCCCCAAGCTTCATTGCATTCAATGAGGTGGATGGAATGAAGCTTTGCTTTCAAGATCTTGGAAAGACTTGTGGGAGTTGTTTCATTTTTTAGTGAGGTTGACACAAGAAAAGAACTATCCTCAAAACCCTTGTTTCATTTTTTAAACGAGCTTGACACAAGATAAGGAATTATGCTCATAACCCTTGTTTCATTTTTTAAACGAGCTTGACACAAGATAAGGAACTATGCTCATAACTACTCTACAATCTACCTACTTAACCTACCCTTGTTTCATTTTTTAATGAGCTTGACACAAGACAAGGAACTGTGCTCTAAAATCCTTGATTCATTTTTTAATGAGCTTGACACAAGACAAGGAACTATGCTCATGATTACTCTCTACAATCTACCTACTTAACCTACCCTTGTTTCATTTTTTAAAGAGCTTGACACAAGACAAGGAACTATGCTCCAGAAGTTCGCATGCCCCCAGTATAATGATGCAAAGCGAGGTACATGCCCCCCAGGCTTCATTGCATTCAACCAGATGGATGGAATGAAGGTTTACTTTCAATATTTAACTTGAAAAGGGAGTTGTTTCATTTTTAAGGAGGTTGACACAAGAAAAGAACTATCCTCATACCTGATTCATTTTTTAACGAGGTTGACTCAGTAACAGGAACTATCCTCAAACCTGATTCATTTTTTAATGAGGTTGACTCAGTAATAGGAACTGTCCTCAAAATCCTACTTTCTACAATCTACCTACATATCCTAAAATCTACCTGATTCATTTTTTAATGAGGTTGACTCAGTAAAAGAACTATCCTCATGCTAGCCTGTTTCATTTTTTAAACGAGGTTGATACAAGAAAAAACTATCCTCGTACCTAATTCATTTTTTAACGAGGTTGACTCGGGAAAAGGAACTTTCCTCGTATAACTGATTCATTTTTTAATGAGGTTGACACAATAAAAGGAACTTTCCTCGTCCGCACTGATTCATTTTTTAACGAGGTTGACACAGTAAAAGGAACTTTCCTCACACACACTGATTCATTTTTTAACGAGGTTGACACAGTAAAAGGAACTTTCCTCAGACTCACTGATTCATTTTTTAACGAGGTCGACACAGTAAAAGGAACTTTCCTCATACTCACTGATTCATTTTTTAACGAGGTCGACATAGTAAAAGGAACTTTCCTCGTTACAGCCTATTTCATTTTTTAACGAGGTTGATACAGGAAAAAACTATCCTCGTACCTGATTCATTTTTTAACGAGGTTGATACAGGAAAAGAACTATCCTCATACCTGATTCATTTTTTAACGAGGTTGACTCAGTAACAGGAACTATCCTCAAAACCCTACTTCCTACAATCTACCTATATATCCTAAAATCTACTTGATTCATTTTTTAATGAGGTTGACTCAGTAACAGGAACTATCCTCTGACCAACTGATTCATTTTTTAACGAGGTTGACATAGGAAAAGAACTATCCTCATAACAGCCTATTTCATTTTTTAACGAGGTTGATACAGGAAAAACTTTCCTCGTTACACCCTGTTTCATTTTTTAACGAGGTTGGCACAGGAAAAGGAACTATCCTCGCTCCTGATTCATTTTTTAACGAGGTTGACTCAGTAACAGGAACTATCCTCGCACAACCTGTTTCATTTTTTAACGAGGTTGATACAGGAAAAAACTATCCTCGTACTCCCTGTTTCATTTTTTAATGAGGTTGACACAGGAACAAAACTATCCTCGCACATCACTGATCATGGCTTCCAACTGGAAGAAAGACATGTCAATGGACACACCTTGATCATGGCTTCTAAGAGGTCTTCATCAGAAGGAAGAATACTTCTCTGGAAGGAACACATATCAAGGGACTCAAAAGGGATAAGAACATCGTGTTCAAGTAATCCCATAGAGTTTTCCATGTCAATTACCGGATCTAAATCAAAGGAAGATGAGCAAACAGTGAGAGGCTCACTTACATCGGTAACTGAAAACATGGGACCAGTTGCCACATAATTAACCCGTGGCAGGGTAGATACCACTTTAGAATCAGGAACATTTAGGGGTGTCATATTATTGGTAGTTGAAACAAGACTAGGGAACGAAAGCTGGTCTACAGTCACAATACTGCCATTGTGAGGGAAAGACATCACGCGAAAGAGTGTCGATACGACAACTTTCATTGCATAAACATAGTCTCGCCCAAGGAGTAAATTGAAATCCAAGGGACCTCGAACTACCATAAGATCAATACAGACAGTTTTACCTTCCAAGGTAATAGAAAACTTAGGAAGGATCCCTAAAGGTTCACTAATAGTTCTGTTAAAAGCTTTCAGATTCTGCGTAATAGGCGCAAGCTGAGGGGAACCCAAAGCTTTCCAAACAGTTGAGGATAAAATACTAACAGAAGCACCTTCATCTACCTGAGTACGATGTATGTCCCTACCACCAGCCTTGATAATGATTTGGAAAGGGATGGAGGAAGGAAGACGAGGTTCTGTCAGTCTATTCCAGTCAAAGGAAAAGACCTCAGTACTTGGAGGGGGTTCTGTAGAAACAGGTGAAATGCCCCCCGACATAGAAGAATCTGATGTAACAAGAAGAACATCAGCGATATGAAATTTACTCTCGAAAGGGAGAGTGTGATCGACCGAATGTGAAATTGAATCGACCACTTGATCAACTAATTGATCATCAACCTGAGTGACATGAGCTTCACTCTCCAATGGAAGAGTGTGATCGACCGTACTTGAATTTAGATCAATCACTCCGTCAGTTGACGGTAGGTTGGGAGAAAGTTTACGGTAACTAGTTGGAAATTCTTGCTGTGGAATAGTAAGTTTTTCCAACAATGTTGAGGCTTCATCCATGTGAGGGCAAATGTGAGTTTGATGACTCCCTTTGCATAACTTACAAGGAAACCTAACTTTACCCTTTTTCCCAGGAACCTGACTATCACTGGTTGATGGATCAATGGAAAGTTGATGAGATTTTTCTGACCATACTTCCAAGACCTTTGGAATACCAGGACAATTGACAAGGAAGTGGTCACCCTTACAAAGCCTGCAAGGGTATTTGGGTTTACGATGCATGTCGGAGTTTTCCTCAACACAACTAACACTTACAGTCGTGGTTGGTTGGTTGACTTCCTTCTTATATTGCTTCTTCTTCTTCTTCTTCTTCCCTTTCTTCTTCTTCTTAGCCTCCTGGTTACTAGCATCAAGGCTTTTACCAGGCGAAGAGGAAGAAATGGAGGAAGAAAAATTAGGCGAAGAAGGTAAAGGGTCAACAGAAGGTTGGTGATGTTGAGATGGTGAGAAGGTTGGTGATGTTGAGATGGTGAACTCTGTTGAGGTGAAGCATTCGGTTGAGGTGGAACAATTGGAGTACTTTGGGCCAACGAAGTTGAAAATAACCATATCGGTAAACCTATTGTAAATCTAGGTAATGACAAAGTAGACATATAAGGAGGACCAAAATTTCCAAAGTAAGGAAAAGTACTAGGATTCTCGTTAGGAGGGGTTCCTAGGTTGGTAAATTCCGGAACATTTGCCATTATATTCAACTTCTGTGAATTTTATTAACAATTTAAAACTAAAATTAACAATTCACAATTCACACCTAACAATTAAAATTCACGATTCACACCTATGGTCTCTAAAAGTAAAAACAAACAAATTAACACGCGCTATCAAATCTAGGAGTCAAACCACACACAAACAGTAACTTTCCGGACCGAAAACACTAGTTGGTGATGAAATCCAACATCGCAGAATTCAGTACAGAAATGGCGGGTGGAACAGTTACCCCGACAACTTGATTAATGAATAGACTGGACCAAGTTCCTCCACTTTAACCGTCTCGAGTGAAGTGAACCCCCCAGAAAATCCAAGTGAGTCTAGCCGACGTCTGCTCCAGGTACAGTGGGATCTTCCCTCCACCGTCACCTTGGGTAGAACCCTAAAGATAATGGTCACTAAGGTCACCAACAGCAACAAACACACCTGGGGGAACAGTCTACGACCCGATAGCATGCAAGGGTAGAGTAACAAGCTCAATCCCCTTGCCGGCTCCTTGACAATAATCCAAGGTTTACCGACAAGTGACCCCAGGCTCCTCGACAATAATCCGAGGTTTACCGTTTGTAGTACGTGCGTATTTGGCGTCTTTCCCAATGAAGGAGGATTGATCCCCTCACTGGTTCGGACACGGTCTCGTGCTTCTCCTTTAAGAGGAGCTTTCCCAGAGCATAAATGAAACAGTTGGATTTATCTTACCGCAAGATGAGCTACTTGTTTGGTTTTGCTGTCTTGGAGAGTTAATTACTCTCCTACTCCAAGACACTAGCCTGATCTATATTGGTGTTTCAGAGCCCTAGAAATGTAAAAATTACTAGATGAATTTTAATTAAGCGCTGTGTTATTAAGGCTGCTATTACTCAAATGGGTAAATGGATACGAAACCAATGGTGTTATGACCCGACTCAACTGAATGCAATCGAATATGATAATGTAATCTTTTCAATTCGATGAATCCTAACTAAAGTAAGGAGAGAGTTTCCATTCACTTCCAACAATGCAAAAAATTGATCACTAAGAGAAAATATAACAAATTCTCTAATGCACTAATTTTATCAAGAAAAACTAATGCAAATCAATTTCAAACCATTTTTTATTTTTTTATTTTTGTGTAAATTCAAATCAAAGAAAACTGATCTAAATCTACGATTGATTTTTTCAGAATGTAAACTATGCAATTGTAATCTATGCACAATTCACTTGAAAAGTATGCAAATGTAATCTATGCACATTTTTCATTAATATCCTAAAAATGAGAATTCTAATTATGCAAATGTGATCTATGCAAGAGAATTCTCAAACATAAGATGATTCTAATGTAATCTAAGAACCAATCAAGTGCAAGTCGAGAAAATTGGGTGAGAGTTCCAAAGATCATAAAATAAAAACACTCAAAGGCGATTAACACTCATACACAATTTAGCCCCCCCCGGCGAATGAGGGGGAAATTTTTTTGCAAAAACACAAGCAAAAAGATGCAAAATTGTGAAAGGACTGAGAGAAACCTCCAAGTAATGACCAAAGGAAAATAAATCAAGAATTTCTCAAAAAAGATACTCAAAACACCCAATTGATAAAAGCTGAGAGCAAGAATGCCAATGAAACAAGCTTAGGTGAAGATTTATGGCAGAAAACTAATGGATCTGGGCAGAAAAACAAATTAAAAACAAAAAGTAAAAGGCAAAAAAGAAGGAAAATGAAATTTTCTTAGTTTTGACAGGGGTACGCAGGCGACCTGTTTGCACAGGTGCGGGTACGCTCTGTGCACAAAGCGACAGTGCGTATAGGTACGCACTGTGCTACACTCAGAGGCTGCGTACTTCGAGCAAAACAAAGAAAAACTAAAAAATAATTTAACCCTAAGCTAGCCCACCCAAACACATAGTCAGACAGCCAAAAATCAGAAAACAAATAACTTTTCTCAGATCAAAGTTGCATACAAAGGAAAAAACTTTCACATCAATGGAGTCCCCAATGGAGTCGCCATTTTGTCAGGCGGAAAGAGTCGATAGTGCGGACACAACCAACCTCCCTAGAAGCCTAAGACTCTCTAGTGACAAACAAGACAAACAAGAGCAATCCTTCTCTAAACATGCATTTACCATACAAGAAATCAAGTGTTTAGATCCTACTTGTAGTCCAACGCTGTTGTAGTAGTCCAGCCTCGCCGATTCGGATGAGCTCCTCCTTCACTTCGAAACCTGCATTCACTAACAATCAAACAATTAAATAGCACCTGAATATCTCATAAAACAAAACATATTTAACATACAGACCAAGGAGTATATGAAACAACTCATAAATAACAAATTGTTGAGAAGAATGGACTTATTTGTATTAATAGGAAACAAAAGAAACCATTACAACCTGAGCCTTGGTGTTGTGCAGGTCCCTCCCAGGGTCCAGCAAGAGTTTTCCTTTACTTTGATAAGCTCACCCACTTCCAAATGAAACAAGAAAGGATGGGAATCTCTCCTCACAAGCTTCTACAAGGAAGTCCTAATTCCAGCAGCATCTACCCTTAGGAATGTTCAACTTTCAACCTCCCCTCCTTCTGGCCCAATGCTTGTATTTATAGTGCTCTAGAGGAAGTTAATCAGGTCCACCATCAATGGGATAAGCCCCTCTTTGGGTGGGTTAGCTCCCCTCTTGATGGGATAAGTTCCTCTTTGGTAGGGATACATGAACCATCTGGAGGCGCTTCATACACGTCAAACAAGCTTCTAGAATGCTCTAGAAATGACCACAAGTAACTTTTTTGGAGTGAAACTTGCGCCTTTCGACCTTTACAGGAGTAGGCACCCATTGCTTTATAGACAGAGCGTACAAGTACGCAGGTATTGTGAACTTGGGGTGCGTACACGTAGGTAAGGCTAAGAGAAACTGCGTACCAAGAGATATATAGATTTTTAATGACTTTCTCTCTTTCTTGGAGTTTGACATGGAGAGCAGAGGTATGAGGCTTGCCAAGGAGGATAGTATGACAGTTGATGGAGCCATACTAACTGCAAATAGTCATGGTGACAAATTTTAGTGTAACAGCTATAGGGAGTTATCCTGGATATTGAGGGAGCGAGCGCACTGGCAGATTTTGAAGTAATAGAGATTGTTGATGATAGCAATTCCTACCCTGTGATCCTGGGAATTGACTGGGCTATTGATATGAATGGGGTAATTAATCTGAAGAAGCGAAAGATGATCTTTGAGAAGAAATCATTACGTGCAATAATACCCATGGATCTTGCTGAGGGATCACGCTATATAGAACCAGTCCGCGACTATGAAAGTGATGATGAGATGGACTGCATCTATAAGATAACAGCGTGAGATCAAGATTGGGTGAATCCCACCGTGGATGGGCGGATTACATGGGAGCGCAAGAGTTCCTGCACTTCGGGTTCGGATGAAGAAATAGAACACTGGAAAAATTGGTTACATGAGGTAACTATGCTAAATTGCAAGATGATGACCCGGTCGCTGCGCTGTGTGTCGTAAGAAGATAGGAATATGCCTACTTATGATGGTCTAAATGAGGTAGATACCTTCTTGGATGCATTTGAAAGGGATATTTCGGAAAAGCAATGCTTCCAGGCCTTGGACTGGGTACTACGTGCTACGCCTGCAAGATGGTGGGGTACACAAAAAGGAAGCTTTGATGATTGGCGTGAATGTAAGAGAATGATACGAGCACAATTTGGGAAGCCTAAGATGTGACTGATAGACATGTATGATGGGCAGGATGATCCGCGCATGCATCTGGCCAAGTGGATGCAGGCATATGGAGAAAAGCCACAACTTGAGTGGGTGCACCTATTCTGTCACACCTTGGATGTTATCCCAATGGATTGGTATATAGAAACATAACTTTGCCATGGGACAAGTGAATGGGATATCATGTGCGAGGAATTCATGATGACATTTAGTTTTGAGGATGGATTTGACAACATTGATGAAGCACTACAAGAGGTAAAAGCAACCATCTTTAGGATAGCACAGGATCCTTTAGACCTGGCTCAGGCTCAATGGGCTACTCAGTTGAGTTATGCACTGGAATTTTATAATGTAACTTTTGAAAAGGAGGATGAGGATCTATGGAAGATTAACATTATAGAAAAAAAAGGCCACTGTGAGGTTCAGGGACCACAGATTGAGAACCCTGATATAACTGCGTTGGTGAAAACTAAACATGTGAACATTGGTACGGAGGCAGAACCCAAATTCACAAAGATTGGAGACTACTGGGACGATGCAACGGTGGATAAGGTCGCTAAATTACTCCATGAATATCAGGACTTATTCCTAACCAAGTTTACGGATTTGAAAGAAATAATCGAAGATATGGGAGTGATGAAGATCATGTTAAATCTCAATGCAAAGCCAGTCAAGCAGAGGCCTTACCACCTAAACCCAAAATACAAGGAAAAGGTTTGCTTAGAGCTAGACAAAATGCTAGTAGTAGGCGTCATTGAGCCTGTAGAGGAATTCGAGTGGGTAATTCCAATGATGGTGTAGGATAAGAAGTAGAAGGATGAGATAAGGATATGCATGGATCTCAGAAAACTGAATGATGCTTGTGTGCATGATCCTTT
The DNA here is from genome assembly GCA_031772625.1 of Pinus tabuliformis. NCBI lineage: Eukaryota > Viridiplantae > Streptophyta > Pinopsida > Pinales > Pinaceae > Pinus > Pinus tabuliformis. The sequence goes on along the minus strand of CM062819.1, from coordinate 1,897,868,329 downwards.
CCCAACTCCATTAATGAATGAAGAGTTGGACAATGTAGGTGGTCAGGAAGCATATTCTTTCACTGATGGGTTCTCTAGGTACCACCAAATGAAAATCACGCTGGAGGATAGGAGCAAGACAACCTTCGCAACTGAGTGGGGTTGCTTTCAATATATTGTCATGCCGTTTGGATTGAAGAATGCGCCTGCTATCTTTTCACGTGTGGTTGTTGTGGCATTCAAGGAATATATTCATAAGTTCCTAGAGGTCTATTTTGATGACTGGACTATATTTGGGCTGGTTAAGCACCATGTAGTGAGCTTGTGCTTGATGCTGGATACCTGTTGAAGATACCAAATCGTGCTCAACCTCAAGAAGTGTTTGTTTTGCATTCCTTTTGGGAACCTATTGGGGCATGTGGTTTGCAGATAAGGGCTGATGGTAGACCCTGCAAAGATCGCGGTGATTCTGAACTTGGAAGCGCTAAGGAGTGTGAAACAGTTGCGCGCTACTCTAGGACACACGAGATATTACCGCAAGTTTATCAAGGGCTATGCCTAGATCACCACACCAGTGGAAATTTTTTTGAAGAAGGATGTCATGTTCTGCTGGAATGATGACTGTAAAAAGAGCTTGGATATATTGAAAGAAAAGATGGTTACTGCACCGATTCTAGTCTTCTTGAACTGGAAGAAAGAGTTTCATGTACATGTTAACGCATCGTGTATAGTGCTGGGGGCAGTACTAACACAGGATGGTGGAGAAGTCATGGACCACCCTATCACATTCGCAAGTTGTAGATTATCCAAAGAAGAGAAGAACTATTCCACCAATGAATGCGAGGGACTGACTATGGTGTATGCACTCCAGAAGTATCGGCACTACTTGCTAGGAGGCCACTTTAAGATGTATACAGATCACTCCACACTAAAGTACCTGGTCAATAAGCCTGTGTTGGGGGGGTGCATCTGTAGATGGCTTTTATTGTTCCAAGAATATGATTTTGAAGTTGTTGTGAAGCCTAGACAATTGAACGCGGGACCCAACCACCTGTCGTGCATTGAAATAGGGGAGGAACCCACTAATTTGAAGGAAGGATTACCTCACGCGCAAATTTTTGCTGTGCGCATCGCGGATGGACATTTCGAGGATATAATACACTTTCTAACAATTAGAACTACGCCGAAAGGATACTCTATCTAGCAAAAGAAGGAATTAGTGGTGCGCGCAATAGACTTCTCTGTCATTGCTGGGCATCTATACAAGATGGGGAATGATGAAATACTGCGAAGGTATGTACCTGAGTTTGAACAAAGAAGCATCCTCGCAGACGCTCATGGGGGCACCGCAGGAGGACATTATGCAAGAAGAGAAACCGTGTAAAAGATTCTACGCGCCGGGTTGTGGTGGCCAACCCTTCATTAGGATTCAAAAGCATATTGCAAGGCGTGCGACGTATGTCAAAGAACAGGTAGGCCATTACAGAGGGATGAAATGCCTTTGAATCCACAAATGACGTTGCAACCTTTCGAAAAGTGGGCAATAGATTTTGTAGGACCTATTCAGCCTCAAGGGAAGACATGTGCGAGGTACATTATCACTGCGAAGGAGTACTTGACTCATTGAGAAGAAGTGCAGTTGGTGAAGGATTGCATAGACGCGATGACCACAAAGTTGCTATTTGAACATGTACTGACGTGATTTGGATGCCCAAAGATTTTGATGAGTGATCGTGGTACGCACTTCCTGAATGAGACAATCAGCGCACTAATGGAGGAATTTCAGGTGTATCACCAAAACAACACACCTTATCACCCATAGGCTAATGGGGCAGTGGAGGCATTCAACAGAGTTCTTAAAAATGCACTAACCAAGGTATGCAATGCTCAGCGAAGTGATTGGGACCTATGCATACTTGCAGTGTTATGGGCTTATCGGACGACATGCAAGAAGCTGACGGGATAGACACCTTTTAGGCTTGTCTATGGAGTGGAAGCCATAATGCCTATGGAATACATTGTGCCTAGTCTGCGCATAGTAGTGCTCATAGGTATGATGGATCATGGAGCCCTGGAAGAGAGGCTCACGTAGTTGGATGAGCTTGAAGAAGAATGATTTTTGGCTAGATTTCACCAGCAGGTTCAAAAGCAGTGCGAAAAAGCATGGCATGACCAACATATTAAGTTGCGCACCTTTAAGGTGAATGACTTGGTGCTGTTGTATGATAGTAAGTTTGATAAATTTCCAGTGAAACTTAGGATGCATTGGTTAGGGCCATATGTTATTAAGGATATTTTCGAGGGTGGCACGGTCTAGTTGGTTAAGTTAAATGGAGATCCATTCCCAGGAAAAGTGAATGGTAGTCATTTGAAGCCATACACAGGCGGCCTGACCATGTGACTAGCTGACAAAAGCATAGTCTTAGCAGTCTAGGTAGCTAAAAGGAGGTCTGGGACTATAAACTACACTTCCCAGGAGCTGCACGATGTTAGGACTGCACGAAGTGTCACAGGGTCCTCGACAACGCGAAGACAGTTGCGCTAGTGCACAGGTCTACCTAAAAGTGACCGTTAAAGTCACTATTCACAATTTGATGGTTGGTTTGAGGCCAAATGGAGTGGGCGGTAGGCATTTAAGGTGAACTTTATGAGTTAGATTCTTGAAAATCTGCTGCCAATCTAGAATTAATGGGCCAAATTTTGGGGGAACGGTCGAATTTGAATTTAAAAGGCCCTATAAAGTACAAGTGGTTGTCTAGTGAAAAAAACTTGGCATTTTGAAAATTTAGTTGTTGTGCTATCAAGTGTGTATGGACCTTTTTAATTTTGAGGCTTTGAGAGAAATTTCGGTGTTTGAAACATTACCGAAGGAGATGCAGGACCTCCTCACTAGAATGATGTCAACACCTGAGGAAGTCGTGCAGGAAATTGTGGAAGTGGAAGTCCCAGAGAGCGCTAGAGCAATAGTTTAGGTCCCTAAATCACCCAAAACACCAAGACCTGAGAAGGACAAGAAAACCATGATCTCGATGCCCGTCTCACCCAGAAACCCACAGAGGACTAAACTCACCTTACAGGAAAAGGGGAAGGGCATTAATCTGGAGGCCAACGAGGAGGAATCTGAATAAATCTTAGTGGATGAGGAGGACGAAGAAATGGAAGTTGAAACCTAGGGTGCAGACCCTATTACCCAGTTACCTGAATATGTTCCTCTGTGAAAGGGTAAAGTTAAAGTGCCAAAGGACATATATGAGAGCAAGAGCTCTCTGCAAACTCCACTTCTCCCAGATGATATTGTTTTTGAGGGAGCGCACTTGGGGTGGGTTCCTATGTTGAAGTTTGAAAATTGGGATCTTGCAGACCATGAGAAGTTCCCGCACTTAGCGACTGAGAAGCTAATGCGCAAGAGGATTGACGCGACTGATGGAAAAATTTAATTGGAGCCACAGACATGGCTCAGAGATGTAGAGAATGCCAGATTGTTTAACCTGCTCTAGGTGTTGCATTACCATCGTGCCCCAGTGACCGTCTTCATCACTAGGCAGCTGCTCTACCTAGTGCATGATGGGTGTTTGTGGCTAGAGGAGCCCATCCCCATAACAGACCATTTGATTCACTAGATTACATGGTTGCCTTACTCATGGGAGGATCCAGCCAACATATTAGAAGGAAGAGGTGGCGAGTTGGCCCTTGTGGAAGGGATGAGGAAGAAGTTCAAGTTGGAGAAGAAGAAGCAAGGATATGCCATCTCCAACATCAAAAACCATGCAGTCAAGGTTGTGACACAAATATTAGTAGGGAAGGTGATGCGGAAGTGCCGCGCGGATGAGGTGCCTGCGCCACTGATTGTACTAGTGGCTCAATGTGCAGAAGGAGTCCAGTTCAACTAGGCAAACTATCTATGCGGCAAGTTCCTTGTGAATTGTCGTGAGGCACAGGAGCAAGGCAAAATGTTTCACTACGTGTGGCTCCTATTGTCGATAGTACTAGTGGCATGGGAGCTACCCGAAGATAGCCAATTCCCTTCAGTCGCGCTGGAACTTCTAGAGGCAGCAAAGTACGCTTTGCTGTGGGCGACTGAGGATGCACAATGTATCAGAGAAAGTAAGATCTTCTGGGTACTAATGGAGATGAATATCCTGATGGGTACCAATCACAAATCACGGTTATCGCCCACAATATACGCCAGCCTACAGAGCTTTACAGAGTTAAAAGCAGATTTCCACCATGTTTTTATCAGGGCGCAGAAGGACCCTACAAATACATGGCACAAATTACCGTACTTGGCGACTGACGATGTGATATTTGCAGTCTTGGAGTCTTGGGTACCAGAGTGGCGTGCTCTCTGGCTCCACAGTGGAAATAGACAAGTCCGCTGTGCAGCGCAAGAAGGAAGAGACAAAGCTTCAAATGGCACAACTGGCGGAAAAGCATAGGAAAGAGGAAGCAGAGGCTAAGGTCGAGGCAGCGTGTGACACTGCAAAATTGGCCAAACAATAGTAGAAAACAAGAGAAGAAGAGCATGAAGGACGGAAGACACCTTTTCCCGGATTGAACCAGAGACAGAGACAGAACATGGTGGTGTGGACCTGCAGATGACGTCAACCCAACTCAAGCGTCTGCAACCATGAGAGAAGGTAGTTCCACGAAAGAAAACAAAGGCATCCAAGACGTCCTTCGACTCAATCACCCTCACTGAGGGGGATTTTCATGACATTGGTGAAATAGTGAGGGATGTCACCCCAAAGGCCATCCACTAATTTGAAGAACAACAATAGCTTGTATTGGGGGCCCTTCGAATAGAACTACAGGAGTTGCAGGTTTGCACTCCACTGGCTAGCACAGTGTCCACCAACCTCGCTATCGGCACCTCGGCTGTCGAGGAGATGTTGTGCACAAGGATGACCAACACGTTAGTGCTACCAGATGGAGAACTCAATATAGAGAATGAGGCCAATAGGGACATGGTCAGTAGCTTGAAAGGGGTCGAATTAAATTTGGCCGTGCTCCCTCGAGAGACTCTCTATCTCTTGCAGGATGGAGTCACTGCAAAACTTAGGGCCAGGGAGAGTCACGCTCTATAGGTAATGAGTGAGAAGCGCATCAACATTGAGCAGTTGGGCCTGCAGCGTAATGAAGTAGTAGAGCAGAATAAGCAGATAATGCAGGTAGTGGAGGAAGCCTTCCGGATGGTCCCGAAGTTGGACATTCAGGCAGAAGAACCAGTGGAGGCGTACGTCTGTAAGTTGGCCACAGGGGTGCACGATGCCCGAGCAGAGATGGCTAGGGTTCAGCTAGAGTTGAACCTACAAATCATAGAATTGTGGTTGAAGGCGCAGCCTTCAACTCCACTGGAAATCGGGGAATAATGTACCACCGCTGTTACAATAGCAATAACGGTGGTTGATAGTGCAGTGGCAGACTGCATGCAACTTTTCGAATAGTCATTTGAGGTCCTAACCATCCTGCGAGAGGACCTTAATGTAGAGTGCCTAGAGACAGAGGTGCATGAGCTACAGTAGAGGTATGACGAGGTAAAAGGGACCACGCAGATGGTTTCCCTTACACAGAAGCTTGCATGAATGTAGGAGCCAAAGGCACTCAAGGAATAGGTAGATGCTTCTTGGCACAAAGAAGCAGTCCTAAAGGCATGCCTATAACCATGGATAGATGAGGCTTACATAGTCATAGCCTCCATTGAAGGAAAGCTCATGAAATTTGAGGTAGCTGAACAGAATATTTAGAGCAGCAGTCACCGAACAGTGTGTGGAAGAAGTCCTGCAGGTGACCACTCACTGCGCTGCCGAAGTTGCAGTGATCCAAATAGAGCTAGGAGGTCTTCATGCTAAGATCTCCGCACCTACAAAGTGACTCGAGGGTGAGTCACGATGTTTGTTTTGGAGGCTTGTTGGGCACGGGATCCCCCAAGGGCAGTTTTGGGGCTTAAAACCCATATTTTGGTCCAATTTTTGTAATCCAAATGTAAAGACTTTGTATTTTGTGGTCGTGGAGCACATAGATGTTAAAGAGTCATAGGGTTGTCCACCCTTCTTTTGATAATGTAATGTCGGTTGCAAAAGATCTACCCATGGTTCGCGGACCATGGGATTGTATAAATAGAGAGAAACTCTAAGTAGTTAAGAGACACAAAGAAATCAATGATCGAAAATGTATGAGAGATAGCTCTGAAGTAGAAGTCTAAGTTTTGGGTCATAGCGTAGGTAGAGGCTCTGCAGCTGAGTGCGCAGAGGCCTAGAAGTTCGTAGCTGAGTGCGTGGACCCCTGCAGCTGAGTGCGTAGGGCGAGTCGAGTCTGTAATCATCTGGAATTATCAATAAAGAGAAGTATTCTATAATTTTTGCGTCTTTATTTCCTATTTATGCATTTGTTATATTGGGTATGAATTTCACTTCTAATGCTTATATGATGTGCAAATATATGTAAATGTGTTGGTTAAGTGCACGCAAGTAAGAACATATGTTTACGCGAAGCTAACTAAGATCTGTTAATAAGATAAGTAAGATACCTAGCCCAGTTAAGGATATCACAATTCGCTGCCCTAGTAGTGCGAAGGGACATCAGCCCCTGATTAGGGTTGTGCGGAAACTGATTGTAACATTTCGCGAAGGTACTAAAGGGTAGAGTAGAGGGATAAACAACCTGCGCGAAGGCAAGTATAGTTGGAATAAACTGACATCACAACCATCTCAAGGGTGTGGAAACTTGGTTCCAGCATCGCCCCATACTGCTTCGGGTGAGACTTCAGTCCGCGCTTTGCGGGATGATGCCGAAAGGGCTAGTAGTGTAGGGATTTGTTTGGCTAACTAATGCTGAACCTGGGTCAGGCCCCCTCAAGCCAACAATAAGTAAATGGAATCTGCATAGAGATGTGTGTTGTCATATCGCTGGAATCCAACTAAGAAAGAAATTAAAGGCTGGTTGGACAGAAGGATTCATGAGCTCGCGGCACAAGAAAACAGAAACCCACAACTATCAAAAGAACAATAGTTGAACCGATACCTGTACATGTAGATCCATGAAATATTTTTCTTGTCCTTCCCTACTGAGCTGTACGAGTGGATCGCGAAGCTAGCAGATAGCCAAGGAAGGTGGAAACTTGACGGTCCTATTGTGTGGACCCCAGAGCTAGTGTGAAGGTTGGAAGCATCGGAGGATAAGATCACACACACTGTCGATCATTGGCTCGATCACATCATAGGAGGATTTTTTATTGAGTTCACGGTTGACACCTCAATTAGCTATAGCGAGGCAGAGCGATGCTTTTTCAAAGGACCACGAGGTAAGTGCATAAAATCTTTGAATACTTGGAATAAATGCTGTTGTACGAAAAGTGGGTTATGCATATACCTTGATGTTTGGGTCTATGCAAAGCGGAAGAATTTATAGAAATGAAGGAAATAAGGGTCCAGAGCATAGCCCCTTGATTTCACCTCTGCGAGGGGACGAAGAAGGGATCACGAAGGTCTCTCCACGAAGTGCTATTCAGTTGATAAGACAAGGATTTCCGCAAATTCCACCTCCACCCACACCACCACCAGCTTCACCTCCATCACCTCCAACTTCACCCATACCACCTCCACCTCCACCGCGATTCAGTATGGCGAACACAGTGAAGTTTCCTTTGTTCAAAGGCTTGGGAAATGAGGACCTAGACCAATTCTGGTTCGTTGTGAGGGTTGTATGGGAAGCTCAAGGTGTTACAGATGACCATATAAAGAAAGAGACATTGGTTAGTGCCATGCAAGATCGCGTGCTAACCTAGTATATTAAGTACTCTAGCGATAACCTGAATGCTAGAGTAGCGGACATCCAAGCAACACTGAATAGGGAATTTAGCAGGCCTAAATCTGAGGCATAGTCGATTGTTGGATTAAAAGAGATCACAATGCTACCAGGCGAGACGCTTTGAGAACTAGATTAGAGGCTGAAATGTATGATCCGCAAAGCCAACATGAATTTGACAGATGGACAGCATTGCGAGTGATTTGTGGCTTCACTACTACCACACCTAAGAATTGCGCTGTCACAGTAGAAGATAACAACTTAGGTGGAGGCCTTGGAGATTTCCATGAGACTACATGAGACCTAGATGCAAGATCCTGATCTAGGAGTTCAACAGATCCACGCGCAACTGAAAAGTATGTGCCTTGAGATGCAAAGCTTGAAGCAGGATAGGACGGTTCGGCCAGAGGTACATGAAGAAGTATGGTGTGTGAAATGCAAGAGCCAGGGTCATGACAAAAACCACTACCCGGTCTTTACAAATTACCTTGCAGGAGGAGGACCGATGCCTTTAAGGCCGAAAGCTCAAGCAGGACCTAGCGTGGCACTTGCTTTGTGGTGCGCTATTTGTCAAATAGATGGAAAGCATGCCACGGATAACTGCCACTTGTTACAGAAGTATACACAAACTCTACAAAAATTGTTCTGTAACTTTTGTAGGTCGGTGGGACATGATGAGCGTACTTTCAGGAGCTATGAATTGATGATGGATAGAACGCCTGCCTACAGAGCTCAGGCTGAAATGTGGCGCCTTGACTAGAATGCAGGGATGGCACAGACATGATTTCAGGGGCACGAATGAGGCTGATGCAGAGGAGGACCTGGTAGAGGTTGTAGACATTTGATTTTCTACAATTATGGAGGGCCAAGACACTATGCTCACGATTTCACTAATCCAACGTGCCCGTCGTGTAAGTACTGCACGCTGTTTGTTCATGAAAAAAAAGATTTTCCTATGCTAATAGCTAGGATACATGAGAAAGGGGTGATACCACCTCCCCCAACTCAGAACCTGTAGATGTTGAGGCCTGAGCTGCGCGAGGAAGATCTGAATGTAAATATAGTGCTCTGAAGTGGAATCGTGACTGGAGATGACAAGGGGAAACAAGTAGAAGACAATACCCGGGTTCACAAAGCCTCGGCGAAAGAGGTTGAGTTTGATTTGGAGCACACTCGAGAAACCTCCATGGAAGCTAAGAAGAGATTCACTAAGGCCTCCACTTCAGGAAGAAAAGATAATCCTGAGCTAGAGATGGACCCCTTTATGCTCACTACTTTCTTGGAAACCTATATGAAGTTACTGCACAACAGTAAGGCTATGAAAGGGTTACAGGAACTTATTAATAGATGTGCTAGGACCGCACCGGGTGAACTTCGTGTAGTCTGCAAGATCAGAAAGCATAAAACAAGAACATGGCGTGAAATGAGACTAACTGCGCAGATCAGAGAATACGAGATGGATCAAGTCATTCTAGATTTGGGATCAGATGTGAATGTTTTCCCAAAACAGACATGGGAGTGAATGGGGAGAATTGTGCTGCAATGGTCCCCAATTCAGCTAAGGATGGTGAAATAGCAGAAAATCATACCAATGGGGCAACTGCAAGGAGTGACTGTGGATATTGAGGGGGCGAGCACACTAGCAAATGTTGAAGTAATAGAGATTTTTGATGATAGGAATCCCTACCTTGCACTCCTGGGAATTGACTGGGCTACTGATATGAATGGGGTAATTAATCTGAAGAAGCGAAAGATGATCTTTGATAAGAAATCATTGCACCTAATAATACCCCTGGATCTTGCTGAGGGATCATGCTATACGGAACCAGTCTAGGACTATGAAAATGATGATGATCTAGACTCATCGATAACATAATAGTGCGAGATCAAGACTGGGTGAATCCCACCGCGGATGGGTGGATTACATGGGAGTGTGAGAGTTCCTTCACTTCGGATTCCGACGAAGAAATAGAACGCTGGCAGAATCAGTTACACGAGGTAACTACATTAAATTTCAGCATGATGACTTGGTCGCTGCATTGTGTGTCGTCAGAAGAAAGGAATCTACCTACTTATGATGGTATAAATGATGTAGATAACTTCATGGATGCATTTGAAAGGGAGGTGTCGAAAAGAAATGCTTCTAGGCCTTGCACTGGGTACTGCATGCTACTCCCGCAAGATGGTGGGGTATGCACAAAGGAAGCTTGATGATTGGCATGAATGTAGGAGAATGATGAGAGCATGATTTGGGAAACCTAATATGTGACTAACAGACAAGTATGATGGGTAGGATAATCTGCGCATGCATCTGGCCCAATAGACGCAGGCCTATGGAGAAAAGCCCCAACCTGAGCAGATGCACATGTAATCTGCGCTGAAGTACCTGGTCAATGAGCCTAGGTTGGGGGGGAAAATTTGTAGATGGCTTTTATTGTTCCAAGAGTACGATTTTGAAGTTGTTGTAAATCCTGGACGATTGAACGTAGGACCTGACCACCTGTCACACATCAAGACAAGGGAGGAACCTACTAGTTTGGAGGAAGGATTACTTGACGTGCAACTCTTTGTTGTGCACAACGCGGATGGACATTTCAAGGATATAATACACTTTCTAACAACTGGAACTACACTGGAAGGATACTTTATCCAAAAAAAGAAGGGATTAGTGGTGCACACGATAGACTTCTCTGTCATTTCTGGGCATCTATACAAGATGGGGAATGATGAAATACTGCGAAGGTATGTACCTGAGTTTGAACAAAGCAGCATCCTCGTGGACGCTCATGGGGGCACCGCGGGAGGATATTATGTAGGAAGAGAAACCACTCAGAAGATTCTACATGCCGAGTTTTGGTGGCCAACCCTTCATTATGATTCAAAAGCATATTGCAAGGCGTGAGACATATGTCAAAGAATAGGTAGGCCATCGCAGAGGGATGAAATGCCTTTGAATCCACAAATGACGTTACAACCTTTCGAAAAGTGGCCAACAGATTTTGTATGACCTATTAAGCCTCAAGGGAAGACATGCGCAAGGTACATTATCACTGTGACAGAGTTCTTGACTCATTGGGTAGAAGTGAAGCGTGTGAAGGATTGCATAGGCACGACTGCCACGAAGTTTCTATTTGAACATGTATTGATGCGATTTGGATGCCCAAATATTTTGATGAGTGATCATGGTACACACTTCCTGAATGAGACAATAAGCGCACTAACGGAGGAATTTTAGGTGTATCAACAAAAGAGCACACCTTATCACCCACAGGGTAACAGGATAGTGGAGGTGTTCAACGAAGTGCTTGAAAATGTGCTAACCAAGGTATGCAGTTCTCAACAAAGTGAATGGGACCTACGCATACCTGCAATGTTATGGGTTTATCGGACGACATGCAAGAAGCTGATGGGACAGACACCTTTTAGGCTTGTCTATGGGGTGGAAGCCATAATGCCTATGGAATACATTGTGCCTAGTCGGTGCATAGCAGCGCTCATAGGTATGAAGGATCACGGAGCCCTGGAAGAGAGGCTCGAGTAGTTGGATGAGCTTGAAGAAGAACGATTTTTAGCTGGATTTCACTAGCAGGTCGAAAAGCAATGAAAAAAAGCATGGCATGACCGACACATTAAGCTGCACACCTTTAAGGTGAATGACATGGTGCTGTTGTATGATAGTAAGTTTGATAAATTTCCAGGGAAACTTAGGATGCACTGGTTAGGGCCGTATGTTATTAAGGATATTACCGATGGAGGTGTGGTACAACTGGTTAAGTTAAATGGAGAACCTTTCCCAGGAAAGGTGAATGGAAGTCATTTGAAGCCATACATAGGTTGCCCGGCCATCCAGTGATACGACATCACACATCTCTATGTAGATTCCAGTCATGACAATGAAGGTAAGCAAGGTCTACTAGGGTGTCCTAGGATGTGTATAAACTACCTAAACGATGATCGTTCCCCAGCGGAGTCGCCAATTTGTTATGAGAAATTTTGCATCTACGGATAAATACTAATTCCCTAGGTAGGTAGCTATACCTAGAACAATAAATTTAAAGCACTTATCCTTTTTCTATAGAAGATAAATAAGACAAAGGGAATCAAAGGACCTACTTGTTCTTTTGCTTTCCTTTTGTCTCCTTTATATGACTCCCGTCGCTCCTTCTTGAACTTAACTCGCTAAAAAATTACCTGCAAGCATAAATAGAAGATAGAGAACCAATAAAAGAAAGAGATCTATTGACTATAAGTAAATGGAATCAGATACATTCACACATATAAACATCATATATCGAGATAAGCATATGGAAAAAGGTGTAAACAACTTTATTAAGTAGAAGGAAGAATTACAACCATGAAGTCTGATCCATTGTCACTCTGCCAACTTGGGTTCCAACCAACATCACATCAATAGTACAACACTCTGGTAGCATAACAAAACTTGCTTATAATCTCAATCTTCACACCAACAGTATCACCTTACAAATTCTTAAAGTCCAACCCCTGATTACTTAGATGAGTGCTCAATTTATAGGCAAACGAAGGAGGTTTGGTCATAAATGAGGGTATTGAATGGACTTCCAAACTTAGAGTTAGTTTCCATGGAGGAAGGGATGAGAGGACAAGAGGTTACTTAACTCATTCCATATCCAATTTCAAGCTCATAGGAGATGATAAGTGTGGGAATCTTCTAGATGGCTCCAGAAGATAAGAATATTCCGAGAACCCTATGTGAATTTCGCTCAATCCTGCCCAACACAGGTCAAAGTGGGCTTAGGTGCTCTACAAAGCACCCTGACATGAGCCTACCTACACCGAAGCACACTTACCCCTGTCCAAGGTTGCACTGGTCCCTCAAGGAGGCATTTCTGGAGGGATTCAGGCCAAGAAACTCTCAGGGAAGGAGGCATTCAAAATGGTGACTTGTCTAGGTCATGTAGCAACTTAATTAGGGTTTGATGAGCCCTAATGATATTGATCTGAATGATGGGAGTGATGTGCCCAAATGGATCTGTAACAGGGTCATAGTGTGAGGCTATCTTGGCTAGCGGGGCCCCTTCTCAACTAATTGGTTATGCGCTCCACCAGCTTGGTATGAATTACGTCATCCTCCTAGTATCCTCCCGATGATTACATCTAAGTCCTCACTTTAAATTTATTGGAAGAACCCATCAGGATGACTCAACAAGTGGGCCAATTACCTAATGGTAACACCACAAAAATAATGTGGGTTCTTGCCACACACTCATCTTATGTCATCCCACTGCAAGGCCTTGTTTGACGCCTTTATACGTCAATCCTCTTTACACCTCTGGGTAGGAATTGGTGGGCTTACTTGGCTGGTGGGCCTCCCTTCCATTCAATGACATAAGTGTCAGGTGCATGTCATCTTTCCCATGACATCCTGATGCCTTACACCAGATCGTCTACCTACTGTTCCTTTCAAATATTTTGGGTGGGGTCGCTCCCTCACTTTCTCTCCTATTATGATTAGTGCACAAGGTGGCTATTCCATGTCATACACCTTATGTCAACCTCTTGGGTCCCTCCCTGCCCATTTCTAAGGAAAGGAATTTGCTAACCACTGGGCTTATGCGGTTGGTGGTACCACTCCTTGACCAAAGGGGGAACAAATCAGAAACATCATCCTGTCAAATTCTATCCCGACAATCTCCTTCACCTCACTACTTAATACCTCTAAGCTAACCCTTCCAGGTTTGTATCTCTAGGCCATGTCATATATTCCTTATCCAATTAGGTTAAAGGGAAATTTGGCTATGCCAATGAGATTCCTAGTTATGGATAAGGTTTGCTAGATTTTTGTTATAAGTTCAAGGCTTACCCTCCTATGTCAATTTGAGCTTGCCATCAATCTATACCATAGATCAATTAAGGGATCTTAAATCTACCTTAGGAAATGAATCATATGGGGATCTTTATGACCATCATAAAATAAATTCCCGACCCTACCATGATTTCCCCAAGCTGATTATTTTGACCATGGTTTTGTCTTAGAGGTCCTACAGACCTCCGGATCAAAACTAGTACTCAATGCCGACATTGAAGCTTTATTAAGGTACCCTATGGTGCTGCCCCTCATGAGATTGAGCCAATTAAACTCCAAGGATTTCTTGGCCCATTTTCATTCCCCATTCTTGGAAAAGGAATCCGACACATGAAGTTTCAGGTGCTCCTACGACCCTTACCTGCCATGGGCTTGGTTTGAAGTCTTGAAGGGTTTCCACCTCACCTACCACACATAAAGGGGTCTAGACTCCAAGATAATCCTGTAAGAAGCTCCATGGTGATATGCATAAGCTTCCAGTGCCTAGCTAGCTATGCCTTGATGTAAGCATAAGGTACCTAGGCTACTGAGAATGCAAGGTTGGTGAAGCTTACCTACAGGGGTTTTGGCTATCCTTAAACTAAAAGGGAAATAAACCTTCAACGTTAGCATGATGCCTTTTGAAACATTTCAAGGGCTCATAGACCAGTGAAGGAAATCCATGTATTTTTACAAACCCTGTGAAGCAAGTAGTCTTTTATGTAATTATTTCATATTAATAACAAGGGCCTTTCTACGCAATGTTCCAAGTTTTTATTTTAGTTCTTATGGATTCTTTTACGGCCTGTAGTATGGCATGATATATCTACATTATTTATTTAAGTGCTATTTCAAATATGAATAGCTCTTGCTTCATAGAGAAAAGGTTTAACACAGGGATACAACCCAAACTAACTAATCCATATGGTCCTTTAATTTCTTTGCATGTTATTTGTCATGAACCACAATGCTGAACAATTTAACACAACACCTCATTTTTCTATGAATAAGTATATACATTCATTCATTATGATTATCAACATTTTTCATTTCAGAGATGCCATATGCACACAGGTTTATATGTATTTTCCATAACTATAAGTTCCATCTCTACATAGAGGTGCATCCACATGTTCATTATACTAATAACACAAATACAATCCCAAAATTCAAGCCATTCCAAACCAGAGTGCATTGCAATCTGTTCCAAACCAGAATGTATCACAGGTTCATTAACATTTAGATAACACACATAAATACTTATTTTTAAAGTTGTATGGAAACTAAGTTTGGGAAAAGGATTCTCCACCCAACCATAGAAAACCATAGCCACACCTACTTGCAGCTATCACCCCCAAGCCAAATTAGAGAGTCTAAGGGTGGGTACTTGCTTAAGGGAATCAATTACCAGCTACCAATTGAAAATAAGGAATATAGAGGACCTCTTCCTCAATCCCACCAATAAACTACTACCATCTTCTTCAGCATGAGGAATTCAAGGGTTCTCTACCTCACCCCAAGTCAGAACATAGTGACTCACTCGCTTTCAGGGAGTCCATAATCCACTATAACAACAATGCAATAACCAAAGGTCTTTAATCAAGTCTTCCTTTGATTATGCTTTAGGATTAGCCTCTTCCTAAGTTGTCCAAGCCTCCAAAGATTACTATCTAAACCCACAACCTCCAAGGGATGCAAGCTATTATAGTGATCCAAATTTTACATCCCAACCCATAGCCTCCAAGAGATTGACGCTGTTACAGGGCTCCAAAGATTACATCCCAACCCACAGCCTCTAGGGACCTAAGATGTTATAGGGTTCTAGAGGCTTTGTGTCAAACCAAAGACTCTAGAGACCCAAGCTATTACAGGGCTCCAAGGATCCTATCTCAACCCGCAATCTCCAGGGGACCCAAGCTGTTACAGGGATTGAGAGACTAGCAAATCACCCCACAACCTTCCAAGGAAAATGAGATCCAATCTCCTTCTCTTCTCTTCTCTTCTCTTATGTTCTACAATGTGCTGCCTGATTTCTATCTCTCTTGCCTAGCATGAGCTCGAATTGTTGTCTCTACTCTTTATGCCTACCAATTGCTACTTGTAACCTCCTTTTTCTTGATTTTGTAGGGATTCTTCATTCTTGTCCTCGATGCCTTGCTTGGTCTTGTCCTCATTAATTTCCTGTCCTCTTTTCCTTGTTATTATTTTCAAGAAACATGGGCTTTGTACTTTCTCATACAGATAATTTAAATTAGTAACGAGTCCATTAATTCACGCACCATCCAAATTATAATGGCTATTAAACAATTCTAATTTTCTGCAAAAGAAAACCTCTACATCCCAAGCAAGTAATCCTCGTCCCTAGCTCTAGAATCTATTTCCCTTTGAGTCAATCACTCTTTTTAAATTTAAATCTACAATGCAGTTTATGAGAGAACCATGGGTGGGGCTATCATAGTCCTGCCACCCTCACCCCCCCTCCCCCTTGAGGGAACACTGCCCTTGATGTTCTTTCACCCATATGAAATACCAAAAGTAAAACAAAAGAAATAATTTTTCATGGAGCTTTATATACACAAATTTATATAGTATTTACAATCATATACACACTTGATTTAACCAACAAACAAAAAGGGTAATTTTCTT
This sequence comes from Pinus tabuliformis, assembly GCA_031772625.1. Lineage (NCBI taxonomy): Eukaryota > Viridiplantae > Streptophyta > Pinopsida > Pinales > Pinaceae > Pinus > Pinus tabuliformis. The sequence goes on along the minus strand of CM062819.1, from coordinate 1,897,852,077 downwards.
TCATGGCATCAACCATTTCCCACATGTCCTCCTCTAGGCCAAAGTGCTTCCACTACACCTTGACTTGCTTTATGGCATGATTTCGGAGCATGAGACTCCCCTGGTTTAGAATGCACATTGGCTTGAGTTGGAAATCTCCTTCTGGTTCCACTTGTGGCACAAACCAATAAATCACATGAATAGAGTATTTTATATATCTTTTAAGAAAAGAGACATGGAAAACGTCATGCAATCTAACTTATGGAGGTAAATCTAGCCTATATACCACTGGTCCAATCCTCTCAATGATTTCAAAAGGCCCACAATACCATGGTGCGAACTTAGCACATGTCCCAATATTTAGGGAACTTTTATTGGGTTTAATTCTTAGGTACACATGTTCCCCAACCTCGAACTCTTTGTCCACCCTATGATGATATGAATAGATCTTCTGCCTATCATATGCCACCTTCAAATTTTGTTTTATGATCTGAACTTGTTTCTCCACATCCTTGAGAATACTAGTTCCTACATGGACCCTGTCAACTTGATCACTCCAGTTAACGGGAGTGTTTTAATTCCTGCCATACAATGCCTCAAAGGGGCTTATATTTATGGATTTTTGGTATCCATTGTTGTATGAAAATTCTAGAAGTGCAATATATTCTTCCCACTTCTTGGGATGATGCATCACATCCATCCTTGACACCTAAAGGGTTATGTTAATCCTCTCTATTTTCCCATCTGTTTATGGATGATAAGTTGTACTAAATGAAAATTCTGTTCCCAATCCAGCAAAAAGTTCCTTCCAAAACCTGGAAGTGAACCTCGAATCCATGTCTAACACAATCTTCATGGGGACACCATGTAGTCTCATAATATCCTTTATGAATATTTGTGCTATGTCACTAGCGGAGTTAAAGGACTTAACTGCTACAAAATGAGCTACCTTGCTCAGATTATCCACACCACCATGATTTCATTATGCCGCTTGGTGATTCTGGGTAATCTAGTAATGAAATCCATAAGAATTACCTCCCACTTCCATTCTAGAATGGGGATAGGCTACAAAAATCCTACCAAATTCTTGCACTTGACCTTTACCTACTAGCATTTTGTGCATTTTTCCATGAAATCCATCATTCTCTCTTCAAATTCGGCTAGTAATAATACTTTTTAATTATCGTAAAGGTCTTTTGATACCAAGGATAGCCCGAATAAGTTTTAACATGGAACTCTTTCATTAGCAGTCTCTTTATTTTATCACTATTTGGAACATACATTTTGTTTTTAAACCTGATTAGGCTGTCGTCAATGAAGTGATATTCTTCATCCTTTCCATTTTACAACAATTTTTCTTTCACTTGCTGATAATTTCCATCTTGTTTCCCAACATTTTTTACTCTTCTATCAAGTCTGTTGTATAAGAACTCATAGCTGCCAAGTGATTTACTTGAATTATTCTTCTTAAAGAATTAACAACCTTGTTTTATTTGCCGTTTATGTACTTGATTTTAGAGACAAATTTGCTAAGCATGGCCAACCATCTTGCTTTCCTAGCATTCAACTTGGGTTGCCCAAATAAATACTTGAGCCCACTATGGTCTGTCATGAGTGTATATTTCCTACCAAGGAGGTAATTCCTCCACATTTTTAAGGAAAAAATAATGAGGGAAACCAATTCTAAATTGTGGGTTACGTAATTCACCTCATGTTCATTTAACTTTATGGACTAATAACATACTACTTTCCGTTCTTGCATTAAGACTCCACCAAGTCCCTGTTTGTAGGGATATGGACACACCACGAAATCCTTGTCAAGATATGCAATTCTTAGCACTGGTGCATTGGTGAGCAACTACTTTAACATCTCAAAGCTTTCTACACATTGTGCAATCCACTCAAATATTTTTCCTTTTCTCTGCAAGGCTATAATGGGATGATCTATCTTGGATACGTTCTGGACAAATCTCCTGTAATATCCGACCAACAACATGAATGATCTAACCTCATACACATTCTTTGGAGTTGGCCACTCCATTATAGATTTGATCTTTTCAGGGTCAACTAAGATTCCTTCCTTAAAGACGATATGCCCCAAGTAATGTATTTGTGCTTGGAATGAGTCACACTTCCTAAGTTTTGTATAGATCTTGTGCTCCCTCAACAATTGTAACACTACAACTAGGTTCTTTTCATGCTCTTATTATGTCTTTGTATACATCAATATGTCATCAACAAACACGATGAATAACTTGTTGAGATAAGTATTTAGCACACTGTTCATCAAGCACATGGATGTGATAATGGCATTGGTAAGCTGAAAAGGTATCACTATGAAATCATAATTCCCATATATTGTCATGAAAGAAGTTTTATGAATGTATTCATCCTTGATTCTTACTTGAGAGTAGCCTAGCCTCAAGTCAATTTTGGAGAAAATCGTTGCTCCCCTCAACTGATCAAATAGATCATTAATCCTTGGTAATGGGTACCTATTATTTATGGTCACCTTATTTAACTTCCTATAATCAATGTATAACCTAAGGATTCCATCTTTCTATGCGGAGGTAATCTAGGGTCCTCCACTACAAATACATCTACATACTGCTGCAAAACATGGCACCTTTGTAGAAATTCAACTTCCCCATCTTCTATTTCTCTATCATCTTTCTCGTCCTTGGAAACATGCACTGAAAATAACGTGCATCATTTTTTTCTACTATGTTTGGCTTACATAGCAGTAATCAAACTTACTGAAATGGGCTTCTTCCTTCCTTGTAGCACTCTTTTTCCTCCTTGCTCATCCAAACAATCAATTTATCTTTCATAGCAATCTACCTTGGTTAAGTGTAAATAAAACCAATCAATGCCCAACAATATGCCATACGCACCCAATGGAAATAAATTCAAATGGGATAGTGTAGGAATGTCACTGAGCTTGAATACACATGACCTTACCCAATGACCAATGTTTCTCTTTTTTCCAGTTTCCACTTGAACCAACCAAGTTTCTTGATGCAACTCCTTTCCCAAACCACACCACATTTCTCAACAAGCTCTGGGCCAACATAGCTATAGTTAGAACCTATATCAATTAAAAATAGAAATAATTTTCTCTTGCATCTTACCTTCCATCTTAATGATGGATGCTTGGTGATCTTCTTTGTGGTTTTCCACCACTACATAAATTCTTGGCATACTCTGAGCTACTTCACCCATCGTGCAAGTCTCCTGAGCATTGTAAATCTTTGGTACATTATGCTAATGTGGACAATCTCTTCTTCTGTGGTTCTCACCATAAGTCTAACATTTGAGTGGATCTCATCCTTCAAACTTGGGTTGCGATGACGTCAGTTACTACAAATTTTTCTTAATAACATTCTTGGATTTCTACTGATATTGTCTTGTATGAGTTGGCTTCTTACGTTCTTGTCTTTCTAAGTCTTTATTGGGCTCTTACGTCTAGCGTTGATTTTGGTCTGCCAATTACTTTTACTATTAGGCCATAAATTTTCTTACTCATAGAAATGTTCTAGCTTCTTGATAGCATATTTTAGGGTTTGGTGTTCCAACAACTCAATTTATCCCTGAATGCCATAGGAAATCCACTGATGAATCTTTGAATTCTGGCTTTTTCATCCTTGAGATATGGAACATATCTCAATAGTTCTAAAAACTTGGTGACATACTCATCACTAGTTAATTGACTCATTTTGAGTTCATATAACTCTTTTTCCTTACCATAATAATAACGTTCATGCAAGTATTTCCCTCTAAAGAGATTTTTAAACTCATCCTAGGTTAATTCCTTCTCAATAATACCTCCAACATTATTCAAATATTCCCACCATATATATGCTTTTCCCTTCAGGTTATAGGTGGAAACTCTAGCTTCCATATTCTCAAAATAATTATGTAATTTGAAAAAATTATTCATTCCTAGTAGCCAAGATTTTGCATCCTATGCTTTCTTCATATCCCCATCGAATGTGGGTAGATTGGATTTCTTAAACTTCTCAGGCATGTGATATTTTCCTTTGCTTTCTAAATGATGATGATGGTGGTACCTCTAGGAAACAAAACCAGATGGCCTGTTAGAGTAATGAACTTGTGTGCTAGTTCCTCTCCTTGGAGTACTCAATAGTACATCTCCTGACACAGTGTCCTCACTTTCCCACCTGTGCCTTTTCTTGGACCTACCACCCTTTGCTCCATTAGTATTCTCTTCTGACTCATGAAGGATTTTCCTGTCTCTATCACTGGCCCTCATCTTAGAGTTCCTTTTCCTCTGCCAATATGAGATAGTTTGCAAGATGAATGAATTGATCTTCACTTGCTTTTATTGGGATCTTAATAGCCTCTCATTATTGGCCTTAAATCTTCTCACCTTTGTTGTAGCAATTTTTTTTGGTTTTGATTAGATAGAATATTTCAAAAAATGTTAAGTTAGGATATGGACATAACAATAGTGAATAAAATGTTAGTTTAAAAAATATTTTGATGATGATGTCCATATCAATGAAAATGTTAGGTTATATGCTCTAAAAAATCAAGGAAAAAAGAAAATGTTAGGTAGAAAGAAAACAAATAAACTCTGAAAGTGAGCAAGTCCAAATGCCACTACTCTGTTTCTGCAAAATAATGGTTGTGTGCAGCTTGTTTTTAAATGCCACAACTCATGACAGTCAAATTGTTTAATCTTGACTGCTTCATGCTTTAAATTTGATGTTATAGTTAGAGAATAAAGATCTAGCCCAACTGTTTAATCTTGGCAGATCAGTAGTTAGGTAGAGAATCAATAAGGTGCTCATCAGTTTAATCTGAGCCCTTGGAAGTTATAACGGTAGATTTAGATAGTTTTATTTTGTAAAATAAGAATAAAGGATAAGGGTTTGCTAGCTTAAATGCACCCATTAAGTGAAGAAAAAACGATAGGATAAGCGAAGGGTAAGTAGAGAAAGGTTGCATAAGTTTAATGGTTGATTGGACAAATTGTACACTTATCATGTTTCTATGTCTAGGAGGCAATCATAGCAAGGCAAATGAAGGTCTACTAGATCAATTAATTAACTTCCTATTCATCTCCATTCATCCCTATATTCACTAATTTCCCCTTCCTACCTTCATACATTCATATTCATTCATTTTCCCCTAAAAAGCCCTTTTCCTATGGTAAAAACCCTTTTTACCTAGGAAAAGTAAAAACACCATGAAAAATCCCTTTTTATCATATAAATTCCCTTTTACCATATAAAATCCCTTTTTACATGAAAAACCCACAAAAGAGGTTTTACCCTTAGTATTATGCATATATGAAAGAAAAAATACATAAAAAAACATAATACTTAGTGTTATTCCTCTTTTTCGCTATATTCCATATTAACATTAACATAATGTATTAAACCCTTAGAATTCCCCTTTCCCATATAATATAGATCCTTTATTATAAATATCCACGAAACCCTTAGTTTTGTTTAAAAACGATATATTATACACAAATATCGCATTGGCGGAACCACAGGCCTTTAAAACATGCATATACAATAGTTTTATAATAAAACTATGTATTATATAAATATCACATTGCAATATCGGCGGGTTGAAAGTCCTTCATATAAATAACCCTCCACCGCATTGCAAGCTCCAATCCCCGACTGCGATATCAAAATATGGACCTAACCACTTATATATTTCAGTCTATTCCCATATCACGTCCATCACAAAGTCCCGCTATACCATAACCCATTGCCCATTGCGATCTCTGATTGCGATGGGATATGGACCCAACCACTTATATATTTTAGTCTATTCCCATATTGGATCCATCGCAAGTCTCGACCAAAGCCATGACTCCCCGCCAACTCCAATAGCGATATGTGATATTCGATTGGACCTGATACAATCATCTGCTCCGATTTATATATATTCAAGTCCAACCATATGTGTTTTGTAAAGGTTTTCTATGTAAAATCGATGTTTCGATTTAAACGTAGAAATGACCTGGAACCCCCATTTTAACGCTAATCATGCTTTTAACCACCATTAAGCCATTCTCGCCTTTATTAATCCCTCCGTACTCTTTTTGCCACTGTTCAATTTTCGCCCGGTAGTTCAAAAGAAAGACTATTTTTCTCCATTTAAACAAAAGCACCATTTGCTCTGTTTGCCTATTTTAACACATCACAACCCCAATAATGCCTTTGTGGCCATTTAAGCCATCATTTAGCCTCCGATATACCTTGGACTCCTTCCGATAGCCTCTCAATCTTAGCAGAGCCATTGAAAACCTTCTCTGTTGCCATATTTTTCTTAATGAGTTCTGTGTTTTGTAGGTAAGAAGATTGTTGTTCCAGGCTTATAAACAAAAAGCTTGCGAAATAGTTTGAAGAATAATTATGAAGATTTACTGTTGAAAAACATAGTAAAACCTGAAATGCATAGTCAAATCTACTTAGCAGGTTAAAAGAGATTCATAGAGTTTAAACATATCAGTAAAAGGCTAAATGAAGCAAATCTACCAGCGTAAAGGATTCAAACAATATATCAACATAAAGGGGAAAAATATCATACAAATGAAGCCAACACAACCTGAATAAAAGGGGACAGCAAGAAGCAGTTCAATAGCTGCCCCTATCTTCTTGCCATGAAGATCTTTTCCTTTCCTTGAATAAATCTTAAATAGTTTTAAGATATTTGTAGTTTTATTATTGTATAAATAACTCTCTTCTTGAGATGTTATGGGTTCAGAGTTCAAGATTCATAGCTCACTGCTTGTAAAATTCTTTGACTGTTTATACTACTTTGAACCTGGAAGCCACCTTTGAAGGAAGCTTTTGCAGACACTTGATGTAATCAATCTTTCTGGAACCTTAATACAAAGTAGAGGATTCTGAATCTGGTTTTACACAATTTTGTGTTATCCTGTAAGTTTTTCTAGTTTTCAATCATTATGTGTTTTCTTCATATGCTTATGACTTGCAGAGATATCTAGGTAGGAACAATTAGAGTTTCAATTGATTCCTATAAGCTCCTGAAGTGATCATCTATTAAGAGATTGGATTAATGCAATTGTTTGTGTAGCTAATCCCCTTTAATCAATAAATCATCAGGATCTTGTGTAAGCATTAAGTATTCTACCTTGAACCTTTAGAACGTAGTTTAGAAGGTTTTCCAACCTATGATTGTTCTGTTTTACAATCTGGAAACTGTGATAATCATATTTTTTGTTGTCTTCTACTCAGCACTATTTTGATCTATATCATTGTGTAAAGTCTTATAGTAGCCCTTTGTTGAGATATTAATATACCCCAAAGGATTAATTACATTAATTATACATCTGTATTGATTCATTGGTCTTCCAAAAACATAAACCAAAAACACCCAAAACAATTATTTTAGATGCTCTGGCATTGGTAGCCTGACCTACTACTATCTTAGAGGTACAACATCAGACTGGCACCGTTGCCGGGGATTCGAATTTCATTCAAGTTTCCCTTGGGACAACGATATTCATTCACTCTTTTCCTTTAAAGGTGATTAAAGGATTTAGAAAGGTTAAAATCATTCACCTAGGCAACTCCACACTCGCAATCTGGCACCTTATAAACATACTAGATGTCATTCAAAAGGTGACATAGTTAGTCCTTTGTTAGATCCTGAAAAGATCTTGAGAAAAGCCAGATCTAAAAAGGGACACCACCGATCATCTTCTTCTTCCTCTTTAGTCTTACAATCTGAAGAAGTAGAATCATTTGACCCTTATAGTAATATCCCATCTGATCCTAATTACTCACATTTATCACCTAGGGTTGCTGAACTTCTAAATAAAGGAGTTGATTTCAAGTCAGCATACCTTATTCATTCATTAAAATCTCATCCAAGACCCACATTACCACCAAGATCACCTAAAACTGAATCTGATTTGGGTGTCAATCTACTTGAATATAAACCCACAAATTTCATATCCCCTACCATCTATCCATTTCCTTCCATTTTTGATCAACCTGAAGCTTCTTCTTCTGAACAACCTGAAGAGACCTTTTCTGTATATACCAATCCTCTTTTTGAATCAAAAGAAGGTATTCCTTTTTAGGTCCCAAAGTTAGTTCTTAAGACTCCTTTGAAGTCTTTCAAGAGATCTCCTCCTCCTTCACCTCCAACTAGTTCACCAACTCCTAAATCACCATCTTCTTCCTCTATTTCTTCTTCATCCTCTACATCCACACAAACACCTCATACTCCACCCGGACAACCTCATACACCTCAAGCACCTCATATACCTCAAGCACCTCATACACCACCTACTGTCATGGCTTTCCAACCAATTGTACAGGCTCGATATGCTACCTTAGTCTTACCTAATAACCTTGATGCATTCCCAGCCAGATATTTAAAGTACCTTCCCAAGTACAATGGAGAAACTGGTCCCTCAGCTGAAGACCATCTTCAAGCTTTCCTTGACTTTGCAGACAACATGAACATAGAAGCAGAAAACATTTATATGAGATTGTTTGTACAATCATTAGAAGGAAATGTGAGGATTTGGTTTAGGCAGTTACAAGCAGCTTCCATTAGAAATTGGGAAGAGCTTACTACCATATTCAAAAATTAGTGGGGTGTCAAAAAGGATCCTCTTTACTTCCTCACAGAATTTGAAGAGCTTAAAAGGAACTTCGGTGAACCAGTTGCAGATTTTATCAAAAGATTTAACAAACTCTATCACAAAATGCCTACTGATTGTAAGCCCCCTGTAGCAGCAGCTAAGTCTAGGTTTTCTAAAGCTTTCGATGATGACTTTGCTGTTATGTTACGTGAGAGAACTTCAAGAACTCTTGAAGACATGCAAACAAACACCATAGAAGTAGAAGAAAATAGGGCAGCCTCAACATCTTTAAAACTTAAGGAAGAAAAGGCCCAAAGAAAACTTAAATCTGCTCAAGAAGCCTCTAGTTCCTCAAAGACTAAGTCAGAAGACTCAAAAATAGATGAAATAACATCTCTTCTTAGAAACCTATCAAATAGGATTTCAAAGATTGAGACCCAACCTAGAACAATACAACAAACAGTTACTAGACCTCAAAACCAAAACCAAGGTTAGTATAAAAGAAACCAACCACTACAAATTCTTCAGAGACCTACCAATGATCAACAGGTTCCTACTCCTGTATTGATAGATGACCAACAACCTGATGACAATACTATGACCATTACTGAAGATATTAATAGTATGGATTCTTCTTCCATTCAAACAGCCATCATTCCTCTCTCACAACAGAATCAGGCTCAAGAAGATCAGGAAGCTTCACAGGTATCTAAATATCATGCTTTTTCAAAATTTTTAATTACAGAATTAAAAATAAAAAGGTATGATCTTAGACCTAGACCTAGTCCTAGGAGACCTCCAAAGGAAATTCCAGTGATTGAACCATGTACCAAAACTGCTAAAGCTCAAACAACTCTTATTCAACCATTAGATTAATCAAATGATATTAACCAAACTTGTAAAAACATTTTGACTACGTTTAATGTTGAAAAATAATTAGAGAAGGTTAAGATCCCAATTCCATTGTCAGAACTTTCAAAAAACCTTGGTTACAAAAGCCAAGTTACAAAATGGATTCAAAATATTTTAGATGATGCTGAAGGTGATGTAATAAGTCTGCAAGATGAAAAACCAGTAGTATTTTTTGGACCTAGTTGAGATGTGATAGATGAGATAGTACCTCCTTTCTATGTAACTCTTAAAATAAATGACTCCATGTTATACAATTGTATGCTTGATTCAGGAGCATCACATAATCTTATTTTGAAATCTATCATGGATCTTTTGAAATTAGATATCACTAAATCCTACCATGACTTGTACACCTTTGATTCCAAAAGGGTGCCTTGTTTGGGATTGATAAAGGATTTAGTGGTTACCCTTGCCCAAATCCCAGTTAACACTATAGTGCTTGACATTGTTGTAACAGATATCCCTCCCAAGTCTGGAATGCTCCTTTCTAGGTCATGCTATGCCAAACTAGGGGGAACTCTACAAATGGACATGTCATATGCTACTATTCTTGTTTATGGAAGAGAGTTGTTAAGATTATATAGAGAGGTAATTTTTTCACATATTGCTTGTAAACTAACCAGCTAAGGAACCATCCAATTTATGCAATAGATCAAGACTTTGGTTGTTTTTAGCTCACTTCAAACCAACATAAAACTCAAGTCAAAATTGAGGAGGTAGTTGAACGTTTTGAACCAAACCAAACTGATATTTGGAAATTGTTCTTTGATGGCTCTTGCACAAAAGATGGGGCAAGAGTTGGAGTTGTTTTAATTTCACCTAAAAAGGAAAATATAACCTAATCATGTAAACTAGATTTTGAAGTTACTAATAATGTTGTTGAATATGAAGCTTTCCTTTTAGGATTGTAGCTAGCCGAAAGCCTGAAAGTTCAGAACTTAAGTGTTTTCACCGATTCTAAACTTATTGTTAGGCAAGTAAAGAATGTTTGCCAGACCAAGCACCCAAGACTTAGGTCCTATCGAAATGAAATATGGGATTCAGTAGAAAACTTATTTGATGCCTTTAATTTGACTTACATTCCCAGAAATCAGAACATTCACGCAGATGCCTTAGCTGTCTCTACCAACGCTTTTAAAATCCCTGATCATACTGATGTACTCTATCAAATTCAAGTCAAATATAGGCCCTCTATCCCTGATAACCTCAAACATTGGCAAATATTTGAAGATGATGAACAATTGAAAATGTTTCTCCAGGTAATAGATGATTTTTCGTTTCTGCAAATTGATGATGACAGAACTGAAAACATAGAAAGAACTGAAAATGCAGAAGGGAATGAAACTTCAGATTTTAAAGCCTAGATTGCCAATCACGACATTATCCAACTATTTAATAATTTTATTCCAAAAGGACTTATTCCTTTAGAAAAATTATTTGATCAGAACGATGTTTTCCAAAACCCACAGTCCATTTCTTTAGAAGATTATGTAGAGGAAATTAATGTTGGAACTAATAAAGATGTTAAAAAAATCAAATTGTGCGCATCTCTAGACCCAGAAATCAAAGCTCAGTATTTTAAGTTGCTGCAAAAGTATAAAGATGTGTTTGCCTAGACTTATGCTGATTTAAAGACATATGACACATCGTTAATACAACACAAAATTCCTCTGAAGCCAGAAGCAAAACCATATCAGTAGAAGCTTAGAAGGATAAATCCAGCCCTTTTACCAACTGTAGAAAGAGAGATTAAGAAAATGTTAGATGCGCAGATCATCCTCCCTCTTAGATATTCTAATTGAGTTGCAAATCTGGTTCCTGTTAGAAAGGAAAATGGAGAAATAAGACTCTGTGTGGATTTTAGAAATCTGAATAAGGCATCATTAAAAGATAATTATCCTTTGCCCAAAATGGACCAGTTACTGCAAATGGTTTAAGGTGCACAAAGACTGTCTATGCTTGATGGTTTTTCAGGTTATAACCAGGTGAACGTTGATACAACAGATAGAGAGAAAACGAGTTTTACTACGCCTTGGGGTACATTCATGTATGCTAGGATGCCATTTGGCTTGACCAATGCTGGAGCAACATTTCAGAGAGCTATGGACATCGCTTTCATGGGACAGGTAAATAAATTTGTAGTTATTTATCTTGATGACATAACTATTTTTTCTAAGCCTAATCAGAAACATTCAAAGCACTTGATGAAGGTTTTTGATAGGTGTAGAAAATTTGGAATATCACTGAACCCAAAGAAGTCCTTGTTTGCTGTTAAAGAAGGAAAATTGTTGGGCCATATTATTTCAAAGGAGGGTGTAGTAATTGATCCCAAATGAGTATCTGCTCTAGAATCATTGACCCTACCAAGAAATAAAAATGAGATTCAAGATTTTATGGGCAAGATTAATTTTCTAAGGCGATTCATTCCCAATTATGCAGAGATAGTGAAAGATATAACAAAAATGCTCTGAAAGGACCATGAAGTCAAATGGACTCCCTCTTCTAGGCATGCATTTGAACAAATAAAAAGGGCAATCTCTGAAGCTCCCACCTTAGCCAGCCCTGATTATACCAAGCCATTTAGTATTTTCTCTTTTGCCTCTGAAACAACCCTTGCTACTGTTTTTTTATAGGAAAATGAAGATTCCCATGACCAACCCATAGCCTTTTTCAGCAAGGTTATGAGAGATGCTGAGCTAAAGTATGACATCATTGAGAAGCAAGCCTATGCCCTTATTCAAGCCCTGAAATCATTTACGATGTATGACTCACACTCACCTATTACTGCTTATGTCCCAAATAGTGCTGTAAAAATTGTCTTAACCCAACCAGACACTGATGGGAAAAGAGGTAGATGGATCACTCAAATTTTGGAATTTGATCTAACTATCAAGACTACCAAGCTAGTAAAAGGTCAAGGATTACCTAAGCTTTGAGCTGAATCCAACTGCAAAGTACTTGGAATCAATTCTGTTCTAGAAATACAAGGGAAGTATACACAAGAACCTTCTGTCCTTGTAGAAGGGGATAATCCACAAGAACCTTTTTTTCATCCTACAGGGGAGAATCCACAAGAACCTCCACCTTTAGAGTAGATCAATCCTATACACATTGATGAAAAATATTTGTTGTCAAACTGGTATCAAGATATTGTAAATTTCTTGATCCATTTTGAGTGTCCAACATCATTCTCCAAAACCTAGTGTAAAACTCTCAAGTTAAAATCAGTCAAGTACTGCATTATTAATGCAAATTTATACTGGAAAGATCCACTTAACATTTTGTTATTATGTTTAACAGAATCAGAAACTGAAGGCATCATTGATCAGTTTCATGCAGGATTTTGTGGGGGACACTATGCTTGGAGAGCTACAGCATACAAGATTCTGAGGGGAGGATTTTATTGGCCCACATTGTTTTTACAAGTAGGGGCAAAGGTGAGAGGATTTGTTCCTTGCCAAATGTTTGCTGGGAAATAGAAATTAGCTACTCTTCCACTTGTTCTATCCATAGTTTCAGCACATTTTCTAAATGGGGATTAGATTTTATTGGAGAGATTCATCCTACTTCAAGTAATCAGCATAGATGGATTCTCACTGCAAAAGATTACTTTACTAAGTGGGTGGAAGCAATTCCAGTCAGAAATGTTACTGATGTAGTGGTAATTAAGTTTATTGAGGAGAATATCTTAGCTAGATTTGGTTGCCCAACTCAAATTGTCACTGATAATGCAAAATCTTTTTCTAGTGTTAAAATGATTGACTTTTGCCAGAAATATCAGATTTTGCTACATCATTCAACTCCATATTACCCTCAGGGTAATGGCCTTGTAGAATCATCAAACAAAAGCTTGGTAACGGTAATAAAAAAGACACTAGTTGATCATAAGAAGAGCTGGGATTCAGATTTGATTTATGCAGTATGGGCAAACATAATTAGTCCAAAGAGGTCAACTGGCAAATCTCCATTTCAGGTAGTCTATGGGAAAGATGCAATTTTCCCTACCAATTTGGCTTTCCCTGTTTTAAAATTTTTGCAAGATGCAATAGATGAACTTGATGATTTTTCTAGAAGAATAAATCAAATTATTGATCTTAATGAAAACAGAGATGAAGTTCAATAAAAATTGCAAAAATATCAGAGTAAGATGAAGGTCTTGTTTGATAGAAGAGCCAGGGAAAGGGTCTTTAAGGAAGGTGATCTAGTTCTAAGATGGGATGCTAGGAGAGAAGAGAAAGGAAAGCATGCCAAATTGGAAAATCTATGGTTTGGAACTTTAGCAATTGTTGAAGTGAAGGGTAACAACACTTTTGTGCTGCAGAATCTTGAGGGGAAATATTCCACTTATCCTATAAATGGAAGGTTTCTCAAAAATTACATTCAGTACTAAGAAGATGAAATAGTTTTCATTGTAAAGACTTTGGTTTTCTTTCCTTTCCAAGATGTCAGTGTGATTTTCTTATAGCAAGGACTCCATAGCTCGAGGAGAAGGCACATGGATCTGCAGGTTCTCTGCATTCTACAGGAGAAAGTAGTCCCCAGATGGAGCCAATGTTGTAGCATTTTCTTTGGTTTTGATTAGATAGAATATTTCAAAAAATGTTAAGTTAGGATATGGACATAACAATAGTGAATAAAATGTTAGTTTAAAAAATATTTTGATGATGATGTCCATATCAAAGAAAATGTTAGGTTAGATGCTCTAAAAATTCAAGGCAAAAAGAAAATGTTAGGTAGAAAGAAAACAAATAAACTCTGAAAGTGAGCAAGTCCAAATGCCACTACTATGTTTCTACAAAATAATGGTTGTGTGCAGCTTGTTTTTAAATGCCACAACTCATGCTAGTCAAACTGTTTAATCTTGACTACTTCATGCTTTAAATTTGATGTTATAGTTAGAGAATAAAGATCTGGCCAAACTATTTAATCTTGGCAGATCAGTAGTTAGGTAGAGAATAAATAAGGTGCTCATCAGTTTAATTTGAGCCCTTGGAAGTTATAAGGGTAGATTTAGATAGTTTTCTTTTGTAAAATAAGAAGAAAGGATAAGGGTTTGCTAGCTTAAATGCACCCATTAAGTGAAGAAAAAATGATAGGATAAGCGAAGGGTAAGTAGAGAAAGGTTGCAGAAGTTTAATGGTTGATTGGACAAAATGTACATTTATCATGTTTTTATGTCCAGGAGGCAATTATAACAAGGCAAATGAAGGTCTACTAGATCGATTAATTAACTTCGCATTCATCTCCATTCATCCCTATATTCACTAATTTCCCCTTCCTACCTTCATACATTCATATTCATTCATTTTCCCCTAAAAAGCCCTTTTCCTATGGTAAAAACCCTTTTTACCTAGGAAAAGTAAAAACACCATGAAGAATCCCTTTTTACATATAAATTCCCTTTTACCATATAAAATCCCTTTTTACATGAAAAACCCACAAAAGAGGTTTTAACCTTAGTATTATGCATATATGAAAGAAAAATCCATAAAAAACATAATACTTAGTGTTATTCCTCTTTTCCGCTATATTCCATATTAACATTCACATAATGTATTAAACCCTTATAATCCCCCTTTCCCATATAATATAGCTCCTTTATTATAAAATATCCATAAAACCCTTAGTTTTGTTTAAAAACTATATATTATACACAAATATCGCATCGGCGGAATGTGGGCCTTTAAAACATGCATATACAATAGTTTTATAATAAAACTATGTATTGTATAAATATTGCATCGCAATATTGGCGGGTTGAATGTCCTTGATATAAATAACCCTCCCCCGCATTGCAAGCTCCGATCCCCAACTGCGATATCAAAATACGGACCTGACCACTTATATATTTCAATCTATTCCCATATTGCGTCCATTGCAATGTCCCACTATACCATAACTTGTTTCCCATTGCGATCTCTGATTGCGATGGGATACAGACCCGACCACTAATATATTTCAGTCTATTCCCATATTGTGTCCATCGCAAGTCCCGACCAAAGCCATGACTCCCCGCCAACTATGATAGTGATATGCAATATTCACCTGGACCCGATACAGTCATCTGCTCCGATTTATATATATTCAAGTCCTCCCATATGTGTTTTGTAAAGGTTTTCTGTGTAAAATCGATTTTTCGATTTAAACGTAGAAATGACTGAAAACCCCCATTTTAACGCTAATCATGTTTTTAACCACCATTAAGCCATTCCCGTCTTTCTTAATGCCTCCGTACTCTTTTTGCCACTGTTCATTTTTCGCCCAATAGTTCAAAAGCAAGATTGTTTTTCTCCATTTAAGCAAAAACATCATTTGCTCTGTTTGTCTGTTTTAACACAACACAGCCCCAATAATGCCTCTGCGGCCATTTAAGCCATCATTTAGCATCTGATATACCCCGAACTCCTTCTGATATCCTCTCAAGCTTAGCGGAGCCATTGAAAACCTTCTCTGTTGCCATATTTTTCTTAATGAGTTTTGTGTTTTGTAGGTAAGAAGATTGTTGTTCCAGGCTTATAAACAAAAAGCCTGTGAAATAGTTTGAAGACTAAATATGAAGATTTACTGTTGAAAAACACAGTAAAACCTGAAATGCATAGTCAAATCTACTCAGTAGGGTTAAAAGAGATTCACAGAGTTTAAACATATCAGTAAAATTCTAAATGAAGCAAATCTGCCAGCGTAAAGGATTCAAACAACATATCAACATTTAAGGGAAAAATATCGTACAAATGAAGCCAACACAACCTGAATAAAAGGGCACAACAAGAAGCAGTTCAATAGCTGCCCCTATCTTCTTGCCATGAAGATCTTTTCCTTTCCTTGAATAAATCTTAAACAGTTTTAAGATATTTGTAGTTTTATTATTGTATAAATAACTCTCTTCTTGAGATGTTATGGGTTCAGAGTTCAAGATTCATAGCTCACTGCTTGTAAAATTCTTTGACTGTTTATACTACTTTGAACCTAGAAGCCACCTTTGAAGGAAGCTTATGCAGACACTTGATGTAATCAATATTTTTGGAACCTTAATACAAAGCAGAGGATTCTGAATCTAGTTTTACATAGTTTTGTGTTATCCCATAAGTTTCTCTAGTTTTCAATCATTATGTGTGTTCTTCATATGCTTATGACTTGGAGAGATATCTAGGTAGGAACAATTAGAGTTTCAATTGATTCCTATAAGCTCCTGAAGTGATCATCTATTAAGAGATTGGATTAATGCAACTGTTTGTGTAGCTAATCCCCTCTAATCAATAAATCGTCAACATCTTGTGTAAGCATTAAGTATACTACCTTGAACCTTTAGAACGTAGTTTAGAAGGTTTTCCAACCTATGATTATTCTGTTTTATAGTCTGGAAACTGTGATAATCATATTTTTTGCTATCTTCTACTCACCACTATTTTGATCTATATCACTGTGTAAAGTCTTATAGCAGCCCTCTGTTGAGATATTAATATACCACAAAGGATTAATTACTTTAATTCTACATCTGTCTTTGTTGGCTTAATGGGGCCTGACCCAAGTTTAGAACTGTTTAGCCAAAAAAATCCCAACACTACCGGCCCTTTCGGCAATAATCCACGGAGTGCAGACTGAAGTCTCACCCGAGGTAGTATGGCAGGGTGTTGGAACCAGGTTTTCCACACCCTGGGGGTGTCTTGATGTGGTTTGGGTTTGCGTGGATCGATCCAACGCACTGCATGGCTTCTGCGTAGCTGTCTTCTCAGAGTAACTATCAAGTGAAAATGTAGTTTACCCTTTTCTATAACAGATACACGATATTTCAAAACCACTTATCTTTATTAATTCCTTTATCCAGTTACAATCCACTTCTTGCCCTGTGCACTCAGCTGCAAGGGTCCGTGCACACAGTTGTAGACTCTACCAGGCCTCCGTGCACACAACTACAGAGCCTCTATCTCCTATTATACCCCTCAACTCAGACTTACAGACTCAGAGTGACTACTACTGCCAACAAACCATGCACTATAGATCTCCTTATTGCCTTTCTAAAATTGTCTTCTGCACCTAGAACCTTGCTTTATTTATACATTCTCATGGTCTGTGAAGCATGGGTAGGCCGACTCATTTTCTATTATTTTACCTTATTTTCGGGCGGACTACCCTTTGACTTGACTTATTACAACTCACACTCTGTGCACTTCACGGAGCCTTTACAATACCAATATCCCTAAAAATGTGGGCTTTAAGCCCAAAACCCATTATGCAGGGGACCTGCTGCCCAACAGGCCCCCAACACAAACATCATGACTCGTCCTAAGTCACTTGACCAGTGTGGCAATCTTCGCTCGAAGATCATCCAAAAACTTCTGCGCTTCGCGGATGTTGGCCACAGATTCCTCTGTTATTTGCTGTATCAAATGTGTGCAACATTCTGAATCATCATTGTTAGCAGCCTCCGCTTGCCTTTTCACATATGTGTCCTGCATCTGGGTAAGCTTGCTCTCTATCATGGTAGTGATCATGAACGCTTCCTCCAGCCAAGGTTGGATGCGTGCATTAAGCCCTACTTCTTTCTGTCACGCAACTTCCACTCGTTCTTTCAGATCTCGGGCCTCCCTTATCTTGGGCAAGCGATGCGTGAGTGCGACCATCTGTGTGGTTCCCTGAACATCATCATAAGCCTATTGCAAATCCCACGCTTCCGTCTGTAGCTGCTATAGCATTGGGTCCTCCTGTAGTGAAGTGAGCGTTAAGAGGGATTGGTCCAACAAGCTAGTGCAGTCATGTACAACATGCTCTATCTCTTTCAACCCCGATTGAATGGCTTGGTGGTGCTACTCTCTAACTTTCAGGATTATAGAGGACTATGCTTGCAATCGTAGCTCTGCTATCCACATGTTCAGCTCCAACTGCACCTTCGTAGCCTCCTCGTGGGTCTTACAAACTCCAGCTGCCAGTTGGCAAATCTTTTTTGCTGTGGGGAGTTCTGTTGGTATGGCCAACTCCGCAATACTACTACAGGCTTCCTCTACTACTTGTTCTACTCCTTGTTTTTGGGCAACCATGCTATCGAACTCCAAGCTGAGTTGTTCTAGCTTTGCCTTTTGCTGACTCAAGATTTGGAGAGCGCGGTCCTCCCTGGCACGAATCTCAGTAGTTACCCCTTCCTGCAACTGGTGGAGGGTTTCTTTGGGAAGGGCGGCCAAATTCAACCCCCAACCCCTTATGTCACCTTCGGCTGCTGCTAAGATGACACCTTCTAGTAACACCAAAGTGTGCATTGTGCTTGCACGCAACATCTGTTCGGCCTCAGATATTCCTTCCGCAGGGTGCAGTGTCATCATCCCTGTGGGTTGCACCTGTAATGCTTGCAACTGCGCTCTGAGCACCCGCAACATAGTCGTCTACTCCGTCATCAACTCTGCCAGGGCATCCTTATCAATAAAGGTTCCTTCCATGGACTCTGTTTCCTTTGTCCTCTTTCGCGTAGAAGGCTGCTCCTAGACACACGACCTCTTGAGTTGGGTCACATTTGTTGTAAGGTTCATGCATTCCTGTGTCTCCACCTCCCCTTGTATATTCTACTCCATGGGAATTTCTTGGCCTTCCTCGGCCTCCTCAGTGGGCACGGTTGTGGTCTGTGTCATTTGCTCTAGCGTGGTTGCCTCAGCCATCATCTGCTGCATGGCTGCTTCCTGTTCCTGATGCTTTCTTTCCGCTAGCTTCACGAGGCACAGCTTGGTCTCCTTCTTCTTCTGTTGCGCCGCAATTTTTTCCAATTCTGCCAAGTCTGGGGCGCACCACTCTGGAGACCATGATGCCATTACTTCGAAGATTGCATCATCTGTGGTAATGAACAGTAGCTTTTCCCATACTCGGGCTAGATCCTTGCACACCTGAATATACAAGTTATGCATATCTGCCTTGAATTCCGCCACGATCTTTAAAGTGTTATGTACCTTCAGGGACAAGCACAACCTATGTTTGATCCATGTTCATAAAATTTCCTCTACAAATGTCCAAAATAGCTTTATCTCCTAGATCCTTGCCGCTTCTTTGGTCACCCAGAGCGAGGTATACCTGATGGCCTCGGGTATGTTCTGATCCACGACGGGAAACTGATTGACAGATGGCAACTCCCCGGCAATAAACAGGATGGATAAGAGCACCCACGCATAGTGGAAGGTCTTACCCTGGTCCTGTGCTTCCCTGCAGTTCGTAAAAAATTCATCACAGAGAAACTGCACCCAATTGAATTGGACCCCTTCTGCACACTGCTCTACCAACGCAATTACAGATGCTGGTACTTCGTCTACACGACATTTCCTCATGAGCTTGTTGGCTAGCAATTGGGTGGCAACGCATACCCCTCGATCTTTGATACTTGCTATTGCTTACGCTCACTTCTTTTTCTCTAGCTTATATTTGACCTTCATAGCTTCCGCGAGGCCCAAGTCACTACTCTTTCCGGCTATGTCTGTGGGATTACTTCCTTTAATTGACAGCTGCGAGATTTGGTGAATTAAGTCAGCCACGATGGAAATTGGCTCTTCCAGCCACAGATACCCATCATGTACTAGACATAGTAGCTACCGGATGACAAAGATAGTGATAGGTGCATGGTGGTAGTGGGGTATCCACCATAAATGTAGTAACCCTGCCTTCTCCACACCTCGCAACAATTTCTGCTGACGTAGTTTTCCGCGGCCAACTATGGGAACTTCTCAATATTTGGAAGGTCCCAATATTTGAATTTTATATTCGGTACCTATCCCAGTAGGGGACCGTCAAACCTGATATCATCCGGAAGAAGCGGGGTCTGGAGCGCACTCTTCGTGGCCTCCAGGTCCTTTGGTATCTTGGCTGTCCCCTTCCATGGGGAAATGTAGGAGGGTAACTCTATCACTGAAGGTGCTTGGGAGACATTTTCCTCCTCATCGTCCTGTGCCTCAATTTGAGCTATCAGGTCTTGCAAATCTTCCTCCTCCTCTTTTGTTTCAATAGTGACAGCTTTGCCCTTTTCGGCCAGCGAGATTTTACTAACTCTTGGGTGCCGTGGTGATACCCAGATGGGCCCCATTGGCTATTTGTTTTTTGGCTGTGGCGGTGTGCGTGGGGACTTCGATACCTCTGGTGCACTTGCTGTTGCTCTGGCCTTCTCCTTGGTCACCTGGGGTTCTTAGCTACCTCCCATTATTTGCACTCTGGTTCTTGACATTGTGTTTATACTGGACTCGGTCAGTCACGCATTTATGGGTGGCAAGGTAGCCTGGGACTCATTGCTCTGTACTACCTCTATTCTTAAAAACCCTAGAGCTACTTGAAAGCTACCCCATGGAATTTTATAGTAACAGTTGGATTTATATTCATCCCTTCCCTCCATTTTTGAGTCCTTAGTACTTGCTTGGCGGCATATCTCCCTGAATTTAGCACGTAATTCATGTCTTAACGGTCCACCGCCAGCTCCTTTCTACGTTAAATTAGCCTTCTTGTCAGGAACAGTGTCACCAATGGTCACCTCCCAGCCTATCCACGCGGCAGTGCATCCCCTTAAGTGTGACCACGAGCCCTGTGACAGACGAGCTCTACGCGGAACCCCCTTTCCGTGCAGATTTCTTGCAGCCTTGTTTATAGTCCCACGCCTTCTTTCAACTGCCTAGAGTGCTGAGACTGAGCCTTCTATAGATAGTCAGGTGGTCGCACCCGTGGTGCGAGGCTTCGCTTTTCCTACTAGCCCGGGCTGTTGGCACCTTCCACATGCCTTTGCGTCATGTCCCTGTTTGTATGGTACCTTCCTGTGTTCAGTAAGGTGTAGTTGTAGCCATAATAGCAGGGTCACAATTTCTTCTAACGCAGTAGTAGGGCTGGCTAGACTCGGTCCCCGCATACTCAGTTTCTTGCGACCTAGTTATGCGACTTCATTTTCCAGTTTGCAGATTTCTTCATCCAATGTCATACTTCTCTTCCTTAGCTGTGCCCATTCATCATTGAGTTCACGAAGTTTCATGCTTTTGCACCGAAGGTTTTCTTGCAACTACCTAATTCCTATAACCAGGTCCTTGCGTCCTGTCCCTACTGCGGGAGCCGTAGTCCACAGATTCTTCTGGGCCCTCCTGATTTCCTCTCTTCTTGTCGTCGTTGAAATCCTTTCCATGCTCCAGTTTGTGCTTATGGTCCTATCATCCCATTGAACCACTGGGACGCGCAGGTCCCCATCCGATCGTCCCACATCGTAAACTCTCTTACTGATTTTGCATGGCCTTGTGAATGCTCCATCATGGGGTATTTGCAGTGTGCATTACTCTTTCTGCTACCGTGTAGGGTCTTGGTTCTTGATCCTTAGCCTGGGTTGTGCCTGCCCAGCATGTGACTGCACCCATCGACACAGGTGGGCATGAAAAGTGCTTTGCCCTAGTTGCCCGGCCCACGTTTGACACTAGGAATTTTGAACCTGCAATTTCATCCTTCTTCTGCATCAACACCAGCTCCTAATATTCTACTAGTGCTTCTGCCACCCTTGTGCAGGCACTGCGCACAATGCCTAATCCATCATATCATACCGCTGTTGTTTTGGTCCTAACCTTCCAATTTCGTTTAAGAGTTCATCCCCACCTTTGTCCCCATCATATGTTGGTAATTCCCTAGCTTCGGTCATCACGTACCGTAGTGATCTAATCATCTTATTGCAATTTAGTGTTGATACCTCATGCAACTGGTTCTGCCAATGTTCTACTTCTTCATTAGAATCCAAAGTACAGGAACTGTTGTGCTCCCATGAGATTCTCCCATCTTCAGTTGGGTTTACCCTATCCTGATCTTGCGCTGTTATCTGGTAAATGCAGTCTAGCTCATTGTCGCTGTCATCTTCGCACACAAGTTCAGTGTAACGCACTCCTTCAACTGGATCCAGCAGAACGATGACGCGTAGAGACTTTTTCTCAAAAGTCATTTTTCGCTTCTTCAGGTTGATGACCCCATTCATATCCATAGCCCAATCTATCCCTAATAATGCGGGGTAAGGGTTACTATCATTCACAATCTCTATTACCTCAAATTCTATCTGTGTTCTCGCACCGTCAATATCCATGGTTACCCGTTGCAGTCTTCCCATGGGCACGATCTTTTGTTGATTTTCCATCTATAATTGAATAAGAGACCACTGTAACACGGGTCAGCCCATTCACTCCCAAGTTTATTTTGGTAACATGTTCATGTCTGAACCCAGGTCGAGGACTACTTGATCCATCTCATATTCGCCAATTTGCACCGTCAGCCTTATTTCCCTCCCAGTAAGCAAAGTATGCTTCCCCATCTTTTGAACTACGTGCGGTTCCCCTGATCCTGCACACCTAGTGATCAACTCTTGGAGTCCTTTAATTGCCTTATTGTCTCGTAGCAACTTCATGCATGTCTCTAAAAAGGTAGTAAGCATAGACGGATCCATTCTCGGTTTTGGTTGATCCTTACTACCTGAAGTAGAGGGTTCCTTGAAGCTCTTCTTAGCTTCCATAACTGTTTCCTTTGCACGTTCCAAGACAAGTTCATATTCCTTCATAGGGGCCTTGCAGACCCATGTATCATCCTCGGGTTGCTTTCCCTTATCTTCCCCTGTAGTCGCACCACTTCTAATCACCATATTCATGTTGGGGTCTTCTTCGCATGGTTTCGACCTCATCATTTGGATATTTTGAGTTGGATTAGGCTGTAGTACCCCTTTCTGGCACATCTGTGCGATCAACATCGGACAATCTACTGCTTCATGATCAAACTAATGACAATACGGACAACATATTCTAGTCGGAATCGTATAGTCGCGCACATAGTGCCCGGGTCCTTCGCAGTTGTAGCAGATTAATTGTCCGTGCCCTCATCTTGGTCCCATCTCTCCTTGTCCTTGACCTTGTCCTTGAAATCCCCCCTACGTGACTGCTGCAGCTAGATCGAGGCTTCACATTTCCGTCTGCATTCGATAAGCTAGGGTTCTATCCATCATTAGCTCATAGTTTCGACATGTCCGCTCATTGTGACCCACTGATCTACAAAAATTATAGTATAGTTGCTGTGGAGTTTGGGTATGCTTCTGCAACAGGTGACAGTTTTCCGTCACATGTTTTCCTCCCACTTGACAAATAGCACACTAGAGAGCGGCAGATGCAGTCGGCCCCGCTTGTGCCTCTAGTCTCAATGACATTGGTCCCCCTCCCGCCAAATAGTTCATGAATACAGGACAATGATCCTTATCGTGACCCTAGCCTTTACATTTTATACACCACACTTCTTCACACACCTCTGGCCGGGGCGCCCTGTTCTGCTTCAAACTATGCATCTCTAAGCATAGGTTTTGTAGTTGTGCATGGATTTGTTGGACTCCCAACCTTCGATCCTGTATTGGTGTTTCATGCAACCTCATCGCCATTTCCAATGCCTCTACCTGGGTTGAGATCTTCTGTTGTGATAGTGCCATCCGCAGGTGTGGTGTCAAAGACGCCACAAACCATGTGTGGTGTTGCGTGTCTGTCTGTGTCATTTGAGCCTCACAAATCATACATTTCAGCCTCTGATCTAGATCCCAGGGGGTTTCACCTGGCAGCATCTCGATCTCCTTGAATCCGATGATCGACTGCGTCTTTGATTTCGGTCGGCTAAATTCTCTATTCAATGCATTCTAAATCTCTGCTATTTCGACATTCAGGTGATCATTCGAGTGCTTGATATACCAAGTCACCGTGCGATCCTGTAACACACTTACCAATGTGGCCTTCTTAATGTTATCATCTGTAACCCCGTGTGCTTCCCACATGGCTCTTACTATGAACCAAAACTAATCTGGGTTTTTGTTTCCTACTCCTCTGAATACAGGCAACTTGATCGCACTCGCCATGCTAAATTGCTAGATTGTCAGAGGCAGAGTGGGTGAAGTTGGAGGTGAAGAAGGTGATGGGAGTGGTGGCGTTAGCGGAGATGATAACTGCGGAATGCACTGCCCAATCAAACTAATTGCACTCCTTAGAGAAACCTAAGCGCGCTCTTCCCCACTTTCTCGCGGTGGTGAAATTAAAGGACTGTTTCCTAACCCTTCGATCCCTTTGTAGATTCTTCCACTCCGCGTCATTCCGCTCATTAGTGTATGCGCATCACCCATTTTCACATAACAACATCTTAATCTAAGTATTTAAAGACTTGATGTAATTACCTCGCAGTCCCTCGAGAAAACATCTTTCTGCTTTACTGTAGCTGACTATCGTGTCTATCGCAAATTCGGTGATAAACCCTCCTATTATCTGATCCATCCAATGATCTATGGCCTGTGCGATCTTAACTTCAGATGCCTCTAGCCTGTGCACCAACTTTGGAGTCCACACTATTGGTTGATCAAGCTTGCACCTTCCCTGGCTGTCTGCTAGCCTCACGATCCAATCGTATAGTTCTAAAGAGAAGGTCGTAAAGAAGACCTCATGGATTTCTATATATATGAAGCGATCCAACCACCTCTTCTCAGATATCTGCGGAGTTTTGTTTTCCTGTATTACGAACTCGTGCAACTTCTGATCCAACCAATCTTCAATTTATTTCTTCGTAGGGTTCCAGTGTTTCGACATTAGACATCCCTTAGGCAGATCCTGGTCCCAGCAATGGAACCATTTGTTGGCTTAATGGGGCCTGACCCAGGTTCAGAACTGTTTAGCCAAACAAATCTCGACACTACCAGCCCTTTCGGCAATAGTCCACGGAGCGCAGACTGAAGTATCACCCGAGGTAGTATGGGAGGGTGTTGGAAGCAAGTTTATGCACCCTAGGGATGTCTTAAAGTGGTCTAGGTTTGCGCAGATCGATCCTACGCACTTTGTGGCTTCTGCGCAGCTGTCTTCTAAGAGTAACTACCTTAGTCAAGAGCGAATGCAATTTACCCTTTTTTGTGCTTACTATTATTATAGATCTTTTGTTACTTACAAAGGCACAGTACTTTCAGTCATCATTTAACATAAATACACATGCGCATAATCATAAATCATGAACAGATGCATAAACCAGAATCTAGAACACATACACGATATTTCAAAACCACTTATCTTTATTAATGCCTTTATCTAGTTACAATCCACTTCCTGCCCTGCGGACTCAGCTACAGGAGTCCGCGCACACAGCTGTAGACTCTACTAGGCCTCTACGCACATAGCTGCGGAGCCTCTATCTCCTATTATACCCCTCAACTCAGACTTACAAACTCAGAGAAACTACCGCTGCCAACAAACCATGCACTATAGATCTCCTTAATGCCTTTCTAAAACTGTCTTCTACACGTAGAGCCTTGCTTTATTTATACATTCTCATGGTCCGTGGACGATGGGTAGGCTGACTCATTTTCTGTTATTTTACCTTATTTTCGGGCGGACTACCCTTTGACTTGACTTATTACAACTCACGCTCAGTGCACTTCGTGGAGCCTTTACAATACTAATATCCCCAAAAATGTGGGCTTTAAGCCCAAAACCCGTTACGTGGGGTACTTGCTGCACAACAATCTTCATTCATTGGTCTTCCAAAAACTTAAAGCAAAACCCCCCAAAACAATTAGTTTAGATGCTCTGGCATTGGTAGCTTGACCTACTACTATCTCAGAGGTACAACAACCTCAACCCTCAAGCTTCTCAAGGTGTCCATCTAGTCTGGGAAATGATTCCCTCCACCTTGGCCAATTGATCTCTCTTCCTGATTAGCTCTAAACAAGTCACTTCCATGTTGTGATTGATCAGAGATGTATTCAACCACTTCAATAATGATTTATATATTTCCACTATTTTTATGATGCTTTTGATGTGCAATAAACCACCCACGTTGTTAGACATTTCATAATAAATAAATAGATAAAAAATCATAACCATGGAATTGCATTCATGGGATTTCCAAGGAGACCTCTGTTATGAAAAAACAACCATGTTAGCATGCCAACATATTTAGAAAACATATGCATCAATCATTCAATCCTGCAAGTGTATCATGATAATTAATAATAAACAACATATTTTCTTTTTGCCATGATCCTGCTCTCACTGAGCTGTTACCTATAAGAAACCAAAAAAAATCATATTATCACTTGGTCATTATCAAAGCAACACTCACTACATCAATTAGGCATGTCGTTCAATAATTTAGATTGAGTTTTAATACCTAAGAAACTACTTAGTAAATTTAAAAAAAATCATCATTTTCTCATGATGAAGCCGCTTCATCTTGTCCAAGAGTTGAACCTAGATGATTTGATACCACTCTGTAATGTACCCAACCCCGTCCTATTAGAGAAATGGGGTAAACATTTTTTTGTTCTTTTTTGTTAGGTAGTCTTGAATTTTCTTCAGCCTTTTGACTCATCATAAGAGCCTCACAACTTGTATCTTGTAATTTGTGTGCTTATATGTGTGTGTGTGTGTGTATGCGTGCATGTATAATTATAGTTGTAATTAGTGACCTTGCTTAATGCAGCAACCTTTGCTCTGAGATGCGCCCCTTCACCTTGAAACACAATGCCTTTATGCCTTCCGGGTGGGTCCCACTATACACTCCGCCCCGCTTAGCTTCTCCTAGTGATTTCCCCAAGAATGCACTTTAGCTACTTCTAGGGCCTTTGTTACTAACTTGTAAGGATGGTGGGGCTGCATGGCCTCCTTTCCCATTGGTGTGCCTTTCCCTTCATACTGTTACCACATTATTTCCCACATCATCTTGTTCCTTCACCCTCACACCTCCTCCACTTTACATCTTTATTCCCTGAGGGTCATAGCGTCGGGATATCATAGTTGGGAGGTCCCCTTCTCCACCAGTTGATTACGTGCTCCACCAGTGTGGTATGACTTACGTCATATCGCTAGTCTCCTCCTGATGCTTACATCTAACTCCTCACTTTAAATTTCTGAAAAAAAATCGTTAGGTCGACTCGAAAAGTGGGACAGTTCCCTAACAATAGCACCACAACAATAATGCAGTCCTTTACAACACACCCATCTTACATCATCCTGTTGCAATGCCTTACCTGGCACCTTTCTATGCCACTCCTCTTTGCACCTCCGGGTAGGAACTATTAGGCTTACCTAGAAAGTGAGCCTCCCTTCTGGCCAATGACATAACTATTAGGTGCATATCCTCTTGCCCGCATCATCCCAATGCCTTACACCAAATCCTTTGTCTACTATTCCTTTCAAATATTATGGGTGGGGTTTCTCCCTCACACACTCACATTTTTTTATTGGTCCACATGGTGGCTATTCCATGTCATCCACCTTACATCAACCTGTTGGGTCACTCCCTTCCCATTTCTAAGGATTATCCTTCTCTAACTAGAAAGCTTATGTGGTTGGTGGGACCACTCCCTAACTAATGAGGGAATAACTAGAACACATCATCTCGTCGACTTCAATCCCAATGTTGTCATCCATATCATTGATTAATACCTTTGGGGCTCATCCAATCATGTTAAAGGGAAATCTGGCTATGCCAACATGAATCTTGCATGACTAGGGTTCTACCTATTTATGGATAAGGTTTTCCAACTTTTCATTACAAGTTCAAGGCTTAAACTCCCTTACCGCATTGATCTTGCCTGCAATCTCTGCCATGGCTCATCTAAGGGATATTGAATCTTCCTTAGGAAATGCATCAGATGGGGATATTTACAATTATCATAAAAGCAATTCCTGACCCTACCATGATTTCCTCGAGATCATTATTTTGACCATGGCTCTATCTTAGAGGTCCTACATACCTTCGAATCAATGCTAGTTTTCGGTACTGATGTCAAAGGTTTATTAAGGTGCCCTATGGTGCTACCACTCCTAATGTTGAAATAATTAAACTCCAAGGAGTTCCTAGCCCATCTACATTTAGCGTTCTCGGATAGAGAATCCCATGCATGTTGACATAGGTGCTCCTATGACCCTTACCTACCATGGGATTGGTGTGAACTACTGAAGATCTCTAGCTCACCTACCACACACCTGAGGGTTCCAAAATCTAGCATACGACTATAATTAGATCCATGGCACTATGTAGAAGCTTATGAGACCTAGATAGCTACACCTTGATGCTAGTGGAAGGTACCCAAGCTACTGAGAATGCAAGGTTGGTGAAGCCTTCCTGTAGGGGTTTCGACTATCCTTCCACTAAAAAGAAAATAACCCTTCAGCATTAGCATGGTTCCTTTTACATAGTTTCAAGGGATCATAACCTAGTGAAGGAACATCCATGTATTTATACAGTACCTACCAATAGGGTAGTATTTTATGTAATTATTTCATATTAATAATAAGGGTCTCTGTACCCAATGTTCCATGTTTTTATTCCAGTTCTTATGGCATTGGCTACGACCTACAATATGGCATAACATTTCTATGTTGTTTATTTAAGTGCTATTTTTAATCTAAATAGCTCTTGCTGCATAAAACAAGGGTTCAACACAGGGATACAACCCAAGCTAACCAATGTATATGGTCCTTTACTTTTTATTGCATGTTAGTTGTCCTGAACCACAATGATGAACAATTTAACACAAGACCTCATTCTACTGTGAATAATTATATACATTCATTTAGTCTAATGATCAACATTGTTCATTTCAAAGATTCCATATGCACACATGTTCATATGTAATTTCCATAACTTTAAGTTCCATCTTTGCACAAAGGTTCATCCACATGTTCATTATACTAATAACACAAATACAATCCCAAAATACAAACCATTCCAAGCCAAAATGCATCACAAGACATTCCAAACCATAATGCATCACAGGTTCATTAACATTTAGTCAACATAAAAAAACACCTACCTTTAAAGTTGCAGGGAAACATAGTGTTGGCTATGTTGTCCCTCAGGAAGCCAATTTCTTGATTGTGGAGAAATTGTGCCTAAGACATTGAAATTTGATTATGCATGTCACTCGTTTGTATAAAGTGTCTTTATCTTGAGGAGTATGAAGAGCATTATTTTTAAAACCCTTGACATATAGCTGATATGAAAATTTCAAGATGCCAATGTGGTGCCAAATACAAATGCTATGTGAAGAATACTTGGAAAGATTAAAGACAATATGTTGTGTTTAAAATAAACTATTATCTTTAACTTAGAGGAAATACAGAGAAAGGAGCTTTAAACATGGGAGTGCTACTT
The DNA here is from genome assembly GCA_031772625.1 of Pinus tabuliformis. Classification (NCBI taxonomy): domain Eukaryota; kingdom Viridiplantae; phylum Streptophyta; class Pinopsida; order Pinales; family Pinaceae; genus Pinus; species Pinus tabuliformis. The sequence continues at coordinate 1,897,822,451 of CM062819.1, read as the reverse complement.
TAAGGAAATTTAACTTTATTCATAGAATAAAACAAAGACCCACAACTTCATTACCATACTCAAAGAGAGAAAGAAACAAAATGACACATAATAGAGAGATTACAAATCATACTCAACAATGTATGGAAAACTCCTCATTCTTTCATTAATCATCAATTCATCAAGTATAAAACTGTGTAGTCTTCAGATTCCCAAAACTTGGACCCTTTTTTCTTTGATTTTCCCTCTTTTCATACATCATGGGACAATTGATAACTACCAAGAAACTATCAAAATACTTAGCTACTTTCTAATTGCCTTAAGTAAAAAGTCATTTTAAAATATTACATTGGAGGGTACAAGACACCTCACTTTTCTTAGAAAATAAAATAACATAAAATCAAATGAAATCAAATTATGATTGATTGTTGCTGGTTACTATTTGGATTGGTGGTTTGAGTAGATGGCCCTGCTGGTGAATCTTTTGTCTGTTCTATCATCCAATTTTTTCATCTTCTCAACAATGGTACATTTGGCTTTGCTACTTCTTCCAATTTGTTGAGTGCCATTCTGAATGCTATGATCCTACTATAAGTAGGCTTGTCTATAAACAAAGTCTTTACCATCCATAGAAATTTAAAATCGTTATTAAGATAATTCACAATAGTTGGTCCTTTCAGTACTGTTGTCTTCCCATGGGTGCTGTCAATCTTACTTTTTGCTTCCACTAGAAAAGCCTCATATGATTTCCATGGCAACAAATCTCCTTGTAAATCCCAGCAAGAGGGGAGCCCAGTTCTAACTCTTTTATCAAACAGGATATTGAACCTGGAAACTGCTTCTTTTATTTCATTCGTCTTCTTCTCAACAGTTTTTCTGTAGATATTTTTGATAAACATCTTATTGAAATCCATTGCACACAGTGTTTTGTCCATAAGGTCATGTTCCTTTAGCTCTACATCAAATTAGAGTTAATAAAATCTATCATTATTTTTGAAAACTTGGATCTCTCTAACAATTTTTGCTTATCTTGCATAACCAAAATTTCCATGTCCCTGACAATTGTATTGTCAACAGACATAATGACAAGGAATTCCCAGATGTTCTTGATAACTTTGATAATTTCATCCCAGAGAATTTCCCTAGTCTAGATTAAACACATATTACCTTTCATTCTCTCCTTCAACCTTTTAATCTCCTCTTCATCCCTTGAATGTCTTCTCTGTATTTATTTGCGTTTTCCTTCTCCATTCTAGATTCCTCTTCACTCAAGTTTAAGATTTTACAAACTGTCTTCATATCCCTCTATGATTTTTTCAAATCATGCTCAACCATCTTTAACTCTATACCCAACTGCAATACTTGTGCCATTGAATCCTCTGTATTGGTTGGCATCACTACTGTGCAGACATGAGTATCTACTTGTTTCTGTAGCTTGGCCAATGATTCCTTAAGCAAAGAAACCTCTTCAGTTTTCTGCAATACATCCTGTAAAAGCTTCTCCTTTTCATTTTCAACTTCAACTATCCCTGCAGCAATATGGTGTTCACCTGTAGGAAGATTCAACTTCTTTCTCAAGATTCCAATCTCAGACTTAGTAGATTGTAATAATTTTTGTATTGCAGGTTGATCATCAGGATTGACTCCTATCTTTATAATAATCTTCTTTAATTCATCCACGTGAGCATTTAGAGCTTTGGAATTGGTTTTCTCCAACTTTAATTGCTTGATCACTTTGTGTAACATTTTCTCTACTTTAATAGTCGCTGTATTTGTCTTATGTAAATCATTGATAATCAATTGCCTAGTCTACATGTGCAAATTGATTTTGTCAAGCATAGGAAGTTTTTGAGTACCAACTGTCAAATTGAAAGTTTTAAAGTTACTAGAGGACCCAATTGACATCTATGTGGGATGAGAGAATGCAATTTTAAGCTGGCCCTTTTATAAATCCCTAGCAGACAGTAACCTGGTTTGTTCAGAAATGATTTGAGACTCAGCTTGAGCCTCCATGTTTAACTTTATTTTCTAGTTTTTGTTAGCTATCTGGGCAAACATGATTTGAATAAGAGAAGCTTGCTCACGAATAGGCTCACTGGAGGATGGAGAAGCTGGTGCACCCTTTGTTTCTCCTAGTTGGATTACTAAACTAGGTTGTGCTAAAGAAATTGCATCGAATAGTTTAGTTCTCTTTGCTGTTTCTGACTCTTCTTCATCAGGATCCATAATTTCCTCTCTAGCCTATTTTGAACCCTTTTCTGAAATACTCAGGGTTTCAATCTTTGCTCATTTGGTGTTCTGTGGACCTCCATTTGCCATTTTCTCAATATATGGCCTATTTTCATGTACAAATGCAGAATATCCATTCTACATCCTTCTTTTAGAAATGATCTGATGAGGATCATAAGCTCACTCAACAACTTACAAAAGACACATATCACCCAATAATTTCTCAACCTCTTTTGTACCCTGTCTAGTTTTCATAATAAAGGGTCCCACTTTTCTAGGCAACTTAAAGAGATAACCCTTTTTCATGGGGACAAAATGAACTTGATCCAAATTTAGGCTTTGTCTGATAAACTCAAGAGCAAAGAGTCACATTGGCACAAATTTTGGTAACCTATATGGTTTGACTAGGGCTCCATAAAGCTTGATTTCTGCATGCTCTTCAAATAAAAGCCAGTCTCCACATCTTACATCTTTGCTCAATTGAAGAAATTCTTGAGCTTTGGGAAGAAATGTTGGTGGCAAGGTCCCATTCAAAATCTTGTAGGCCACTGGAATAAATAAAGAAGTAAATTCAAATATGCTGCCATCTTCTGGATCACCCCTGACTAGGTCTGTCTAGAACACCATTGATTGTTTCTTTTTATTTATGTCTACAATATTTAACCCAAAACTTCCAAAATGCTCAGCGTTCTGGTACAAGAATAAATAAGTGAGAACTGAAGGAAATTTAAATGAACCAGTAAGTGAAAAAGTCATGAATTGAGTATTAATGATGTCCACCCAAATTGCTGGAATATCTAATATAACTTATGGTTTCATCATCATAGTGAAAAATCCCAAAACTGCTTTATCAACCTGTTTGGAGTCTTCCCCTCCCATAATTTTAGAAATCACCTGCAAAATTGGCCTTATATCTACTGCAAAGATATATAAAGAAAACAATTTTTCATTTGGAGAGAACTGTCCAGTTTTGGGAGCTAAGAAGGATAAAGCATAAGAGGACTCCTGGGATGATAGGTTGTCATAATATGAGACCAAAGAATCTTCAGTAAAAGTGACATAAGTTCCAGAGACAGGGTAATTTAAAGCTTGGTGAATTAACTGAGAGGTTACCTGGAAGATCTTAATATACCCCAAAGGATTAATTACTTTAATTCTACATCTTTATTCATTCATTGGTCTTCCAAAAACATAAACCAAAAATTCCCAAAACAATTATTTTAGATGCTTTGGCATTGGTAGCCTGACCTACTACTATCTCAGAGGTACAACATTAGACTAGCGCCGTTGCCGGGGATTTGAATTTCATTCAAGTTTCCCTTGGGACAACGATATCCATTCACTCATTTCCTTTAAAGGTGATTAAGGGATTTAGAAAGGTTAAAATCATTCACCTAGGTGACTCCACACTCCCAAGTTGACACCTTATAAACATACTAGATCTCGTTCAGAAGGTGACATAGTCCTTTGTAAGATCTTGAAAAGATCTTGGGAATAGCCAGATCTAAAAGGGGACACCACCGATCATCTTATTCTTCCTCTTTAGTCTTACAATCTGAAGAAGTAGAATCATTTGACCCCTATAGTAATATCCCATCTGATTCTGATTACTCCCATTTATCACCTAGGGTTGTTGAACTTTTAAATAAAGGAGTTGATTTCAAGTCAGCATACCTTATTCATTCATTAGAATCTCATCCAAGACCCACATTACCACCAGGATCACCTAAAATTGAATCTGATTTGGGTGTCAATCTACCTGAATATAAACCCACAAATTTCATATCCCCTACCATCTATCCATTTCCTTCCATTTTTGATCAACCTGAAGTTTCTCCTTCTGAACAACCTGAAGATACCTTTTTTGTATATACCAATCCTCTTTTTGAATCAAAAGAAGGTATTCCTTTTCAGGTCCAAAAGTTAGTTCTTAAGACTCCTTTGAATTCTTTCAGGATATCTCCTCCTCCTTCACCTCCAACTAGTTCATCAACTCTTAAATCACCATCTTCTTCATCTGTTTCTTCTTCATCCTCTACATCCACACAAACACCTCATACTCCACTTGGAAAACCTCATACACCTCAAGCACCTCATATACCACAAGAACCTCATGCACCACCTGCTGTCATGGCTTTTCGACCAATTACATAGGCTCGATATGCTGCCTTAGTCTGACCTAATAACCTTGATGCATTCCCAGCCAGATATTTAAAGTATGTCCCCAAGTACAATGGAGAAACTGGTCCCTCAGCTGAAGACCATCTTCAAGCTTTACTTGACTTTGGAGACAACATGAACATAGAAGCAGAAAACGTTTATATGAGATTGTTTGTACAATCATTAGAACGAAACATGAGGATTTGGTTTAGGTAGTTACAAGTAGCTTCCATTAGAAATTGGGAAGAGCTTACTACCATATTCAAAAATTAGTGGGGTTTCAAAAAGGATCCTCTTTACTTCCTCGCAGAATTTGAAGAGCTTGAAAGGAACTTCGGTGAACTAGTTATAGATTTTATCAAAAGATTTAACAAACTCTATCACAAAATGGCTATTGATTGTAAGCCCCCTGTAGCAGCAGCTAAGTCTAGGTTTTCTAAAGCTTTCGATGATGACTTTGCTGTTATGTTACATGAGAGAACTTCAAGAACTCTTGAAGACATGCAAACAAATGCCATAGAAGTAGAATCAAATAGGGCAGCCTCAACATCTTTAAAACTTAAGGAAGAAAAGGCCCAAAGAAAACTTAAATCTGCTCAAGAAGCCTCTAGTTCCTCAAAGACTAAGTCAGAAGACTCAAAAATAGATGAAATAACATCTCTTCTTAGAAACCTATCAAATAGGATTTCAAAGATTGAGACCCAACCTAGAACAATACAACAAACAGTTACTATACCTCAAAACCAAAACCAAGGTCAGTACAAAAGAAACCAACCACTACAAATTCTTTAGAGTCATACCAATGATCAACAGGTTCCTACTCCTCTATTAACAGATGACCAACAACCTAATGACATTACTATGAACATTACTGAAGATATTAATAGTATGGATTCTTCTTCCAATCAAATAGCCATCATTCCTCTCTCACAACAGAATCAGGCTCAAGAAGATTAGGAAGCTTCACAGGTATCTAAATATCATGCTTTTTCAAAATTTTTAATTGCAGAATTAAACAAAAGGTATGATCTTAGACCTAGACCTGGTCCTGGGAGACCTCCAAAGGAAACTCCAGTGATTGAACCACGTACCAAAACTGCTGAAGCTCAAATAACTCTTATTCAGCCATTAGATCAATCAAATGATACTAACCAAACTGGTAAAAACATTTTGACTACATTTAATGTTGAAAAAGAATTAGAGATGGTTAAGATCCCAATTCCATTGTCAGAACTTTAAAAAAACCCTGGTTACAAAAGCCAAGTTACAAAATGGATTCAAAATACTTCAGTTGATGCTAAAGGTGATGTAATAAGTCTGCAAGATGAAAAACCAGCAGTAGTTTTTGGACCTAGTTCAGATATGATAGATGAGATAGTGCCTCCTTTCTATGTAACTCTTAAAACAAATGACTCCATGTTATACAATTGTATGCTTGATTCAGGAGCATCACACAATCTTATGCTGAAATCTATCATGGATCTTTTGAAATTAGATATCACTAAATCCTACCATGACCTGTACACCTTTGATTCCAAAAGGGTGCCTTGTTTGGGATTGATCAAGGATTTAGTGGTTACCCTTGCCCAAATCCCAGTTAAAAGTGTAGAGCTTGACATTGTTATAACAGATATCCCTCCCAAGTTTGGAATGCTCCTTTCTAGGTCAGGCAGTGCCAAACTAGGGGGAAGTCTACAGATGGACATGTCATACGCTACTATTCCTGTTTATGGAGGAGAGCAGTTAAGATAATATAGAGAGGTAAGATTTGCACATATTGTTTGTAAAACTGAATAGCCAAGGAACCGTCCAGTTTATGCAATAGATCAAGACTTTGGTTGTTTTCATCTCACTTCAAACCAACATAAAACTCAAGTCAAAATTGAGGAGGTGGTTGAAAGTTCTGAACCAAACCAAACTGATGTTTGGAAACTATTCTTTGATGTCTCTTGCAAAAAAGATGGGGTAGGAGCTGGAGTTGTTTTAATTTCACTTGAAAAAGGAAAATATAACCTACTCATGTAAATTAGATTTTGAAGTTACTAATAATGTTGTTGAATACGAAGCTTTCCTTTTAGGATTGCAGCTAGGCAAAAGCCTGAAAGTTCAGAACTTAAGTGTTTTCACCAATTCTGAACTTATTATTAGGCAAGTAAAGAATGTTTGCCAGACCAAGCACCCAAGACTTAGGTCCTATCGAAATGAAATATGGGATTTAGTAGAAAAATTATTTGATGCCTTTAATTTGACTTACATTCCCAGAAATCAGAATGTTCACGCAGATGCCTTAGCTGTCTCTACCAGTGCTTTTAAAATCCTTGATCATACTGATGTACTCTATCAAATTCAAGTGAAATATAGGCCCTCTATCCTTGATAACCTCAAACATTGGAAAATATTGGAAGATGATGAACAATTGAAAATGGCTCTCCAAGTAATAGATGATTTTTCATTTCTGCAAATTGATGATGACAGCGCTGAAAACGCAGAAGGGAATGAAACATCAGATTTTAAAGCCTAGATTGCCAATCATGAAATTATCCAACTATCTAATAATTTTATTCCAAAAGGACTTATTCCTTTAGAAAAATTATTCGATCAGAATGATGTTTTCCAAAACCCACAGTCCATTTCTTCAGAAGATGACGTAGAGGAAATTAACATTGGAACTGATAAAGATGTTAAAAACATCAAATTGTGCACATCTCTAGACCCAGAAATCAAAGCTCAGTATTTTAATTTGCTGAAAAAGTATAAATACGTGTTTTCCTGGACTAATGTTGATTTAAAGACATATGACACATCGTTAATACAACACAAAATTCCTCTGAAGCTAGAAGCAAAACCGTATCAGCAGAAGCTTAGAAGGATAAATCCAACCCTTTTACCAACTGTAGAAAGAGAGATTAAGAAAATGTTAGATGCGCAGATCATCCTCCCTCTTAGATATTCTAATTGGGTTGCAAATCTGGTTCCTGTTAGAAAGAAAAATGGAGAAATAAGACTCTGCGTGGATTTTAGAAATCTGAACAAGGCATCATTAAAAGATAATTATCCTTTGCCCAAAATGGACCAGTTACTGCAAATGGTTTCAGGTGCACAAAGACTGTCTATGCTTGATGGTTTTTTAGGTTATAACTAGGTGAACGTTGATACAACAGACAGAGAGAAAACAACTTTTACTACGCCCTGGGGTACATTCATGTACGCTAGGATGCCATTTGGCTTGACCAATGCTGGAGCAATGTTTCAGAGAGCTATGGACATCGCTTTCATGGGACAGGTAAATAAATTTGTAGTTATTTATCTTGATGACATAACTGTTTTTTCTAAATCTGATCAGAAACATTTAAAGCACTTGATGAAGGTTTTTGACAGGTGTAGAAAATTTGGAATATCACTGAACCCAAAGAAGTCCTTGTTTGCTGTTAAAGAAGGAAAATTGTTGGGCCATATTATTTCAAAGGAGGGCATAGTAATTGATCCCAAATGAGTATCTGCCATAGAATCATTGACCCTACCTAGAAAAAGAAAGGAGATTCAAGCTTTTCTGGGCAAGATTATTTTTCTAAGGCAGTTCATTCCCAATTATGTAGAGGTAGTGAAAGATTTAACGGACATGCTCCGAAAGGACCATGAAGTCAAATGGACTCCCTCTTCTAGGCATGCATTTGAACAAATGAAAAGGGCAATCTTTGAAGCTCCCACCTTAGCTAGCCCCGATTATACCAAGCCATTTAGTATTTTCTCTTTTGCCTCTGAAACAATCCTTGCTACTGTTCTTTTACAGGAAAATGAAGATTCACATGACCAATCCATAGCATTTTTCAGCAAGGTTATGAGAGATGTTGCGCTGAAGTATGACATCATTGAGAAGCAAGGCTATGCCCTTATTCAAGCCCTGAAATCATTCAGGATGTATGTCTTACACTCACTTATTACTGCTTATGTCGCAAATAGTGCTGTAAAAATTGTCTTAACCCAACCAGACATTGATGGGAAAAGAGGTAGACGGATCACTCAAATTTTGGAATTTGATCTAACTATCAAGACTACCAAGCTAGTAAAAGGTCAAGGATTAGCTAAGCTTCTAGCTGAATCCAACTGCAAAGCACTTGGAATCAATTTTGTTCTAGAAATACAAGGCAATTATACGCAAGAACCTTTTGTCCTTACAAAAGGGGAGAATCCACAAGAAACTTCTCTTCATCCTATAGAGGAGAATCCACAAGAACCTCCACCTTTAGAGTAGATCAGTCCTATACACATTGATGAAAAATATTTGTTGTCAAACTGGTATCAAGATATTGTAATTTTCTTGATCCATTTTGAGTGTCTAACATCATTCTCCAAAACCTAGTGTAAAACTCCCAAGTTAAAATCAGTTAAGTATTACATTATTAATGCAAATTTATACTGGAAAGATCCACTTAACATTTTGTTATTATGTTTAACAGAATAAGAAACTGAAGGCATCATTAATTAGTTTCATGCAGGATTTTGTGGGGGACACTATGTTTGGAGAGCTACAACATAGAAGATTCTTAGGGGAGGATTTTATTGGCTCACATTGTTTCTACAAGTAGGGGCAAAGGTGAGAGGTTGTGTTCCTTGCCAAATATTTGCTAGAAAATAGAAATTAACTGCTCTTCCAGTTGTTCCATCCATAGTTTTAGCACCTTTTTCTAAATAGGGATTATATTTTATTGGAGAGATTCATCCTACTTCAAGTAATCAACATAGATGGATCCTCATTGCAACATATTACTTTACTAAATGGGTGGAATCAATTCTAGTCAGAAATGCTACTGATGCAGTGGTAATTAAGTTTATTGAGGAGAATATCTCAGCTAGATTTGGTTTCCCAACTCAAATTGTCACTGATAATGCAACATCTTTTTTTAGTGTTAAAATGATTGACTTTTGCTAGAAATATCAATTTTTTCTACATCATTCAACTCCATATTACCCTCAGGGTAATGGCCTTGCAGAATCATCAAACAAAAGCTTGGTAAAGGTAATAAAAAAGACACTAGCTGATCATAAGAAGAGCTGGGATTCAGATTTGATTTATGCAGTATGGGCAAACATAATTACTCTAAAGAGGTCAACTGGCAAATCTCCATTTTAGCTAGTCTATGGGAAAGATGTAATTTTCCCTACCAATTTGGCTTTCCTTGTTTTAAAATTTCTGCAAGATGCAATAGATGAACCTGATGATTTTTCTAGAAGAATAAATCAGATTATTGAGCTTAATGAAAATAGAGATGAAGTTCAATACAAATTGCAGAAATATCAGAATAAGATGAAGGTCTTGTTTGATAGAAGAGCCAGGGAAAGGGACTTTAAGGAAGGTGATCTAGTTCTAAGATGGGATGCTAGGAGAGAAGAGAAAGGAAAGCATGGAAAATTGGACAATCTATGGTTTGGACCTTTAGCAATTGCTGAAGTGAAGGGTAACAACACTTTTGTGCTACAAAATCTTGAGGGGAAATATTCCACTTATCCTATAAATGGAAGGTTTCTCAAACATTACATTCAGTACTAAGAAGTTGAAAAAGTTTTCATTGTAAATACACCGGTTTTCTTTCCTTTCCAAGATGTCAGTGTGATTTTCTTACAGCAAGGACTCCATAGCCCGAGGAGAAGGCACATGGATCTACAGGTTCTCTACATTCTACAGGAGAAAGCAGTCCCCAGATGGAGCCAATTTTGTAGCATTTTTTTTTTGGTTTTGATTAGATAAAATATTTCAAAAAATGTTAAGTTAGGATATGGACATAACAATAGTGAATAAAATGTTAGTTTAAAAAATATTTTGATGATGATGTCCATATCAAAGAAAATGTTAGGTTAGATGCTCTAAAAAATCAAGGCAAAAAGAAAATGTTAGGTAGAAAGAAAACAAATAAACTCTGAAAGTGAGCAAGTCCAAATGCCACTACTCTATTTCTGCAAAATAATGGTTGTGTGTAGATTGTTTTTAAATGCCACAACTCATGATAGTCAAACTATTTAATCTTGACTGCTTCATGCTTTAAATTTGATGTTATAGTTAGAGAATAAAGATCTGGCCAAACTGTTTAATCTTGGCAGATCAGTAGTTAGGTAGAGAATAAATAAGGTGCTTATCAGTTTAATCTGAGCTCTTGGAAGTTATAACGGTAGATTTAGATAGTTTTCTTTTGTTAAATAAGAAGAAAGGATAAGGGTTTGCTAGCTTAAATGCACCTATAGTGAAGAAAAAATGATAGGATAAGCGAAGGGTAAGTTGAGAAAGGTTGCAAAAGTTTAATGGTTGATTGGACAAAATGTACATTTATCATGTTTCTATGTCCAGGAGGCAATTATAACAAGGCAAATGAAGGTCTACTAGATCGATTAATTAACTTCCCATTCATCTCCATTCATCCCTATATTCACTAATTTCCCCTTCCTACCTTCATACATTCATATTCATTCATTTTCCCCTAAAAAGTCCTTTTCCTATGGTAAAAACCCTTTTTACCTAGGAAAAGTAAAAACACTATGAAAAATCCCTTTTTACCATATAAATTCCCTTTTACCATATAAAATCCATTTTTACATGAAAAACCCACAAAAGAGGTTTTACCCTTAGTATTATGCATATATGAAAGAAAAAATCCATAAAAAACATAATACTTAGTGTTATTCCTCTTTTCCGCTACATTCCATATTAACATTAACATAATGTATTAAACCCTTAGAATTCCCCTTTCCCTTATAATATAGCTCCTTTGTTATAAAATATCCACAAAACCATTAATTTTGTTTAAAAACTATATATTATACACAAATATCGCATCGGTGAAACGCGGGCCTTTAAAACATGCATATACAATAGTTTTATAATAAAACTATGTATTATATAAATATCGCATCGCAATATCAGTGGGTTGAAAGTCCTTGATATCCACATTGCAAGCTCCAATCCTCGATTGCGATATCAAAATACGGACCCGACCACTTATATATTTCAGTCTATTCCCATATTGCATCCATTGCAAAGTCCCACTATACCATAACCCATTTCCCATTGCGATCTCCGATTGTGATGGGATATAGACCTGACCACTTATATATTTCAGTCTATTCCCATATCACGTCCATCGCAAGTCTCGACCAAAGCCATGACTCCCCGCCAACTCTGATAGCGATATGCGATATTCACTTGGACCCGATACAATCATCTGCTCCGATTTATATATATTCAAGTCCACCCATATATGTTTTGTAAAGGTTTTCTGTGTAAAATTGATTTTTTGATTTAAATGTAGAAATGACCCGAAAACCCCCATTTTAACGCTAATCATGTTTTTAACCACCATTAAGCCATTCCTGCCTTTATTAATCCCTTTGTACTCTTTTCGCCACTGTTAATTTTTCGCCTGATAGTTCAAAAGCAAGACTGTTTTTCTCCATTTAAACAAAAGCACCATTTTCTCTGTTTGCTTGTTTTAACATAGTGTAGCCCCAATAATGCCTCTGCGGCCATTTAAGCCATCATTTAGCCTCCGATATACCCCAAACTCCTTCCGATAGCCTCTCAAGCTTAGCGGAGCCATTGAAAACCTTCTCTGTCGCCATATTTTTCTTAATGCGTTCTGTGTTTTGCAGGAAAGAAGATTGTTGTTCCAGGCTTATAAAAAAAAAAGCTTGCGAAATAGTTTGAAGACTAAATATGAATATTTATTGTTGAAAAACACAGTAAAACCTGAAATGCATAGTCAAATCTACTCAGTAGTGTTAAAAGAGAATCACAGAGTTTAAACATATCAGTAAAATTCTAAATGAAGTAAATCTGCCAGCGTAAAGGATTCAAACAATATATCAACATTTAGGGGCAAAATATCATACAAATGAAGCCAGCACAGCCTGAATAAAAGGGCACAACAAGAAGCAGTTCAATAGCTGCCCCTATCTTCTTGCCATGAAGATCTATTCCTTTCCTTGAATAAATCTGAAATAGTTTTAAGATATTTGTAGTTTTATTATTGTATAAATAACTCTCTTCTTGAGATGTTATGGGTTCAGAGTTCAAGATTCATAGCTCATTGCTTATAAAATTCTTTGACTATTTATACTACTTTGAACCTAGAAGCCACCTTTGAAGGAAGCTTTTAAAGACACTTGATGTAATCAATCTTTTTGGAACCTTAATACAAAGCAGAGGATTCTGAATCTGGTTTTACACAGTTTTGTGTTATCCTGTAAGTTTTTCCATTTTTCAATCATTATGCGTTTTCTTCATATGCTTATGACTTGAAGAGATATCTAGGTAGGAACAATTAGAGTTTCAATTGATTCCTATAAGCTCCTGAAGTGATCATCTATTAAGAGATTGGATTAATGCAACTATTTGTGTAGATAATCCCCTCTAATCAATAAATCATCAACATCTTATGTAAGCATTAAGTACACTACCTTGAACCTTTAGAACGTAGTTTAGAAGGTCTTCCAACCTATGATTGTTCTATTTTACAGTCTGGAAACTGTGATAATCATATTTTTTGTTGTCTTCTACTCAACACTATTTTGATTTATATCACTGTGTAAAGTCTTATAGCAGCCCTCTGTTGAGATATTAATATACCCCAAAGGATTAATTACTTTAATTCTACATCTGTCTTTGTTGGCTTAATCGGGCCTGACCCAAGTTCAGAATTGTTTAGCCAAACAAATCCCGACACTACCAGCCCTTTTAGCAACAGTCTGCGGAGCGCAGACTGAAGTCTCACCCAAGGTAGTATGTGAGGGTGCTGGAACCAGGTTTTCGCACCCTGGGGATGCCTTGATGTAGTTTGGGTTTGCGCGGATCGATCTGACGCGCTGCGTGGCTTCTGCACAGTTGTCTTCTTAGAGAAACTACCTTAGTCAAGCATGAATGCAATTTACCCTTTTTTGTGCTTAATATTATTATATATCTTTTATTACTTATGAAGGCATAGTACTTTCAGTTATCATTTAACATAAATAGACATGCGTGTAATCATAAATCATGAACAGATGCATAAACTCGAATTTAGAACAGATACACGATATTTCAAAACCACTTATATTTATTAATTCCTTTATCTGGTTACAATCCACTTCCTGCCCTACGCACTCAGCTGCAGGGGTCCATGCACACAACTGCAGACTCTACCAGGCCTCTGTGCACACAGCTGCGGAGTCTCTATCTCCTATTATACCCCTCAACTCAGACTTACAAACTCAGAGTGACTACTGTGGCCAACAAACCATGCACTATAGATCTCCTTAATGCCTTTCTAAAATTGTCTTCAATACCTAGAGCCTTTTTTTATTTATACATTCTCATGGTCTGCGGACCATGGGTAGGCCGACTCATTTTCTGTTATTTTACCTTATTTTCGAGTGAACTACCCTTTGACTTGACTTATTACAACTCACACTCCACGCACCTCATGGAGCCTTAAGAATACCAATATCCCCAAAAATGCGGGCTTTAAGCACAAAACCCATTACGCGGGGGACCTTCTGCCCAACAGGCCCCCAACACAAACATCATGACTCATCCTGAGTCACTTGGCCAGTGTGGCGATCCTTGCTTGTAGATCATCCAACTGTTGGCATTACGATTCTGGTATGGCTCTATGTTATAGATGTTGTACTTGATGGCAACACCCGTGGTAATGCTCTGATCAGGCTCTCAAAATGTTGAAAATTAAGAAGTACGCAGGAGGACAGTTCAGAAGACGCGTACATGCAGGTACACCGTGAAGGGACTGCGGCCAGACACGCAGGTTAGCCGTTAAGGAGGTGCGTACCCCCAGGGCACTCACTTCAAGGCAGAGAAAAGCACACGTGGGGTTTCTTATGTTTAACCCTTGGTATTTAGCCGACGGTATTTGTGTTATTATGGTTTTGGCTCGTGGTATTGATCCATGATTTTAGGAGGAGCTTGCCTATATAAAGCAAAGGAGATCACTTGGCTAAGTATCTTTTGCAATTGAATATCTTAAGATCTGAAATATTGGGTTATGGTCTTAAAAGCTTGATCTATATGTAAGAGAAGTTGAAAGCGAATCTGTGAAGGGTGATCTCTCAAGCGCATGATCAGATCTGAGCATCTGACTAACTGTGCCACACTGGTGGACTGCCAATTCGGCCCTAATCAGAAGTACGCAGGTGTTTAACGGTACAGGTGCGTGGGTACGCAGAGCAGAAACAGGAGATCTGCGTGGGTACGCAGAGCAGAAACAGGAGAACTGCGTGGGTACGCAGAGCGTCAAAGGTTCAGGTGCGTACGCACAACGAAAGTACGCGGCGCGATAGTATCCTTGAGTGCGTGGTTTCAATAATGGTACGCGGCGTGATAGTGTATCTGGGTGTGTACCTACAGTAACAGTACGCAGCGCGATTGAAGAAGCAGAGCGTGGGTCCGCGGTGCAGCAAAAGGCTCTCTGCGGGTATACGCAGGGAAGCGGAAGGTGAAGTGCGTAGCGACGCAGGCCTCAGAAAGAAAAACTGTGTATCTGTTTTAAGATCTTCTGTTGATTGAATTTTTCTGTTGATAAGGTGTTCTGGGTTAGTTCTGTTATTGCTGATCTGGTTACTGCAGTTGACTGTGTAAGTTACATGTACTTGATGATCATTTGATGCTTTATGAAAAGAAGTAGGGGGTTGTAGCTCCCTTCCAGGAGAGACTGGAAAACGAGAGAGAGTTGTAGCTCTCTGCAGGTTGCAGCCTGCGTACTGGTAAAGGATTGCACCAGTACAAAACCATTGTAAAAGGAGTTTCTAATTTGAAAGAAGATAGAGACATATTGCAGCAGGTGGTTTTCACCCACATTGGGTTTCCACCTTACATCTGGTGTTCTTTGGTGTGACTATCTGTTTTTCTTGTTCATGCTCATTATTTTATGGTACTGATATGCAAAAATAATTCAAAGTACTAATAAGGAAGATTTGTTAAAAGAACTTGATAATACTGATTCACCCCCCCTCTCAGTATTATTTTCAACAATTGGTATCAGAGCAGGTCCTTCGGAGAAGCTTGATCGCTTGAAGGAAGATCATTCATCATGAGCAACTACGAGAGGGAAGCATCAATCAGGCCACCAATTTTTGATGGGACAAACTTCAATTATTGGAAGGTAAGAGTTACTGCCTATCTTCAATCTCTTGGTACAGAAGTTTGGGATATCATAGATACAGGCTACACTTTTCCTTCAGCTACTCCTACAGATGCGGCCGAAAAGAAGAAATATGAAACAAATGCTAAAGCAGTCAATACTTTGCTGGGATGCTTATCTCAAACAGAATTTGTAAAGGTTATGCAATATAAATCCGCAAAAGAAATATGGGACAAGATTGTCTTGAGCTACGAAGGAGATGAACAGGTAAAGCGTGCTAAACTTCAAACTCTCAGGATTCAGTATGAGAATCTCAGGATGTATAATGATGAAAGTGTGGCTAACTATTTTCTTCGGGTAGATGAGATTGTTAATTGCATGAAAAATTTGGGTGAAGAAATAAAAGAGGCTATTGTGGTTGAAAAGGTTCTAAGATCATTGTCCCCCAAGTTTGAATCTAAAGTATCTGCAATAGAAGAAAAGGAAAATCTACGAATTCTTACTATGTCTCAGCTACATGGAATTCTAACTGCTTATGAAATGAGAAAGGGAGGTCCATCAGACAGAAGAGAAGTTGCTTTCAAGGCGTCAGGCAAAGGAGATTATTATGAAGCAAGTCACGTACTAGAAGAAGAAGAAGAAGAATCAAATTTTGTCAGAAATCTTCAAAGGGGTTCTGGAAGGTTCAGAGGTAAGTTACCTTTTAAATGCTTTGCTTGTGGAAGAGTAGGTCATTATGCTGCAAAATGTCCTTATAAGGATAAAGGAAAGGAACCTGCTAGATGGAACAAGAAACAGGGTGCAAATAAGAAAAGCTACTACACTCATGAAGATAGTGATGGTCTATCAAATAGTGATGAAGATGAACAAGGTAATGAATATAAACTGTTAATGGCATTTGAAGATGATGATTATATGGATGCTATAGATGTGGATAACCTTTTTGAAGAAATTACTAGACTTAAGAGATGTATAGAAGAAAAGAATATGATCATTGATACTCTACAATTTCAAATTGATGAAAAGGAAAAACATCTTGAAAAATTAGAAGGTGAAATTGTTGCTCTTAGAAAAGAGATTGAGAAAACAAAAGCTATTAATCTTAAGTTTGTCAAAGGATCTGAAACTCTGGATGAGATTATCAATGTACAGCGTTCTCCTCTAAACAAGACAGGTCTGGGCTATAATGGAGAAGCTTCTCAAGCATCCACTTCAAAAAGTTATCTTGATGCAGCAAGAAGGAATGAGCAAAAGCACAATGGAGACTATCAGGTAAAGCAGGAACGAATTGCAAACAAAGACTATAAGGGGCAATCCATCTTAAGAGTGAACAAAAGCTACAACCAGCCACAGGTAAAATCTTCTCAATTTGGTTCAAGAATGAATGACAATAGAGATTACAATCATTTGGCCGGTAGATTTGATAACCGCAGAAGTTTCTTCAATGGACAATGTTTCTCTTGTCATAACTTTGGTCACAAAGCAGCTCAATGTGTTGCATATAAAACAATCATGACTAGAGAGGCTCAAAAACAAAGAAGTATGACCGGGATTACAAAAAGGACCTATAACAACTTTTCGGCTCTTGAAAGTGAAGTTGAATGTTCTATTTGCAATAACTTTGGTCATGCAGATTCTGAATGCAGGAGCAGGTTTCAGCAGAAAAAGAAACAAGCCTCAAGCACCAAAACACGGAGAATAAAGGAACCACAAATAGAAAGATGTGGGATAGCATTTTATGCAGAGGGACAGGAAAATCTATGGTACATTGACAGTGGATGTTCGAAGCATATGACAGGTGATAAAGAAAAACTTGAGTCATATTTTGCTCTAGAAAAGGGAAAGAAAGTTTCTTTTGGAAATGATACTCCTGCAACTATACAAGGAAAAGGCATTGCTCAGTTAAAAGAAAAGGTCAAGGCTGGAAATGTTTTGTATGTTGATGGATTGAAGCATAATCTTCTAAGTGTCAGCCAGATGTGTGATCAAAGAACCGAGGTGATATTCAGATCAAATGGATGTCTTGTTCGTGACCTTGATACAGGTAAAACAGTGATCAAAGGCAAAAGAACTCCAAATAATCTGTACATATTTGAAGAAGGACAACAACAATGCTATCTGAGCAAGGATGATGAGCACTGGTTATGGCATCGGAAGTTGGGGCATCTAAGCTTTTCACAAATAAGGAAGGCATGCAAATATCAGGCAGTTCGCGATCTTCCAGATATCAAAATTCCTGACAACACCATATGCAAATCATGTCAGTTTGGAAAACAAACCAGAACTAACTTTCCAGAGAAGGAAGGATCAGCTAGCATGCCTCTTGAGCTAGTATATACAGATACATGCGGTCCATTCAGGAAAAGAACACCTCGAGGAGAAGAATACTTGATATTATTCATTGACGATTTCTCCAGGTTTGTCTGGTTAGGACTTATGAAGCACAAAGATGAAGCATTCGAAAAATTCAAATCCTTCAAAGCCTTGTTTGAAAATGAATCAGGTCACAAAATTAAGTGCCTCAGATCCGATAGAGGTGGGGAGTTTACCTCAAATGAATTTTTCGATTTCTGTGAAGAACATGGGATAAGAAGAGAATTCTCTACAGCTAGAACTCCTCAGAAAAATGGAGTTGTGGAAAGAATGAACGGAACAGTTCAACAAATGGCTCGTGCTATGCTTGATGAGTCAGGAACTCCCGCAACCTTCTGGGGTGAAGTTGCACATGTTGCGGTTGTTATTCTCAACAAAACAAATGTCCGGGTGAACAACACTCAAACTCCTCATGAGCTCTGGAGTGGTAAGACTCCTTCGGTAAAGCACTTCAAAATCTTTGGGAGCAAATGCTATATTAAGAATACTGATGAGCAGCTTGGCAAACTTGAACCTAGAGCAGATGAAGGCATTCTTCTTGGTTACTCTCCACATAGAAAAGCATACAAGTGCTACAATAAAAGACTTGGCAGAATTGTTGACAGCATTGATGTAGTGGTTGATGAGAAGGGATACATTCCTAGGCAAGTACATCATGAAGACATCGAAGAAGATGAAGGCTACCCTCAACGACAGAATGATGAAGAACCTCAAGAAGAACCTCAAGAAGAACCAGAGGAGCAGACAAGAATAGAAGAAAAGACTCCATCCAGATATGTTCAGAAGAATCATCCAGAATCTCAGATTATGGGGCAGAAAGAAGCAGGTGTACAAACAAGAAGAACAGTTGCAGAAGCCTCAAGCTATTTGGCATTACTCTCCTCTACTGAACCACAAAATGTGAAAGAGGCATGCAAAGATGAATGTTGGGTGAAAGCAATGGATGAAGAACTTGAGCAGATCGAAAAGAACAACACTTGGGAGCTAGTTCCTAGACCAAAGGATAAGAATGTTATCGGAACAAAATGGGTCTTCAAAAATAAATTGAATGAAAATGGAGAAGTAATTAGAAACAAGGCCAGACTTGTTTGTAAAGGGTATGCGCAGCAAGAAGGAATAGACTTTGAAGAAACCTTTGCTCCTGTTGCAAGACTTGAGGCCATCCGAATGTTCCTTGCTCTCTCAAGTTTTCAAAACTTCAAAGTATTTCAAATGGACGTGAAATCAGCCTTTCTGAATGGAGACTTGGAAGAAGAAGTATACATTGAGCAGCCAGATGGGTTCATTCTTGGAAATGATCCAAATCTTGTATGCAGATTGAAAAAGGCTCTCTATGGTCTCAAACAAGCTCCAAGGGCTTGGTACTATCGTTTGGACAAATATCTTCATCAACAAGGTTTTTCAAAAGGATCAGCAAATAGCAATCTTTATATAAAAGTTGAAAATGACAAATTGCTAATACTTGTGGTGTATGTAGATGACATTATTTTTGGCAGCAATGAAGAAGCTATGAGTCAAAGCTTTGCCTTGGTCATGCAGAAAGAATTTGAAGTGTCCTTGCTGGGAGAACTGACATATTTCCTTGGTTTGCAAATCCAACAAAAAGAAGGAGGAATCTTTTTATCTCAAACCAAGTATCTCAAACAGATTTTGAAGAAATATGGCATGGAAGATGCAAAACCAGTATGTACACCCATGGTCACAGGATGTAGCCTCAGTGCAAATGATGAATCTGCAGCAGTACATCAACCAACCTACAGATCTATGATTGGAAGTCTACTTTATTTGACAGGTACCCGACCGGACATCATGCATGCAGTAGGAATAGTTGGAAGATTTCAGACAAATCCAAAGGAGACTCATCTTCAGGCAGTGAAGAGAATTTTCAAATATCTTCAAGGGACACAAAATTATGGCTTATGGTATCCTAGAGATACAGATCTCACACTTCATGCTTATACAGATGCAGATTGGGCCGGAAGCGTGGATGACAGGAAAAGCACAAGTGGTGGTGCGTTCTTTATGGGTTCCAGACTAGTATCTTGGTTCAGCAAGAAACAAAGTTCGATTGACTTATCTACAGCTGAAGCGGAATATGTGGCTGCTGCATCTTGCTGCACTCAACTCCTTTGGATGATGCAGACTTTGCAGGATTTTCAAATCACTTGTACACCACCTATCTCCATCTTATGTGATAACACAAGTGCAATCAGCATATCAAAGAATCCTGTCATGCATTCAAAAACCAAGCACATACCAATCAAGTATCATTTTCTCCGGGAACAAGTGGTTGAACAGAAGGTCAAGTTGGAGTATGTTCCTTCTAAGGAACAAGTTGCTGATATACTCACCAAACCATTGCCCAGGGAGACTTTTGAATACCTCAGGCAAAATCTGGGGGTTGTTGATGCATCATCTTATTGAAACTCTTTTGATTGATGGTTGTATGCATGGTTCATCTGGGGTATATACGTACATGTGCTGGGTTGCGGCACAGGTTCAGGGGGAGCATATAATGCATTGTTGGCATTATGGAGGATGTACAAGAAGGAGATCATGGAAGCTGGTCTGAATATAGCTGCAATATGTCTCTATCTCTTTCATGATCTTTTATGGTGTTTGGTGGATTATGGTTCTTCTTTGCAGATCTGGTTCATATTCAGGGGGAGCATGCTCTTAGGGGGAGCATAACCCCTTTGCCCTTGATGTCAAAGGGGGAGAATGAAGCTGAAGATTTTGAGGTTGCCATCAAGTCCAAAGGGGGAGATTGTTGGAATTATGATTGTGGTATGGCTCTATGTTACAGATGTTGTACTTGATGGAAACACCCGTGGTAATGCTCTGATCAGGCTCTCAAAATGTTGAAAATTAAGAAGTACGCAGGAGAACAGTTCAGAAGACGCGTACACGCAGGTACACCGTGAAGGGACCGCGGCCAGACACGCAGGTTAGCCGTTAAGAAGGTGCATACCCCCAGTGCACTCACTTCAAGACAGAGAAAAGCACATGTGGGGTTTCTTATGTTTAACCCTTGGTATTTAGCCGACGGTATTTGTGTTATTATGGTTTTGGATTGTGGTATTGATCCATGATTTTAGGAGGAGCTTGCCTATATGAAGCAAAGGAGATCACTTGGCTAAGTATCTTTTGCAATTGAATATCTTAAGATCTGAAATATTGGGTTATGGTCTTAAAAGCTTGATCTATATGTAGGAGAAGTTGAAAGCGAATCTGTGAAGGGTGATCTCTCGAGTGCATGATCAGATCTGAGCATCTGACTAACTGTGCCACACTGGTGGACTGCCAATTCGGCCCTAATCAGAAGTACGCAGGTGTTTAACGGTACAGGTGCGTGGGTACACAGAGCAGAAACAGGAGATCTGCATGGGTACACAGAGCAGAAACAGGAGAACTGCGTGGGTACGCAGAGCGTCAAAGGTTCAGGTGCGTATGCACAGTGGAAGTACGCGGTGCGATAGTATCCTTAAGTGCGTGGTTTTAGTAATGGTACGCGGAGCGATAATGTATCTGGGTGCGTACCTACAATAACAGTATGCAGCACGATTGAAGAAGCAGAGCGTGGGTCCGCGGTGCAACAGAAGGCTCTCTGCGGGTATACGCAGGGAAGCGGAAGGTGAAGTGCGTAGCGACGCAGGCCTCAGAAAGAAAAACTGCGTATCTGTCTTAAGATCTTCTGTTGATTGAATTTTTCTGTTGATAAGGTGTTCTAGGTTAGTTCTGTTATTGCTGATCTGGTTACTGCAGTTGACTGTGTAACTTACATGTACTTGATGATCATTTGATGCTTTATGAAAAGAAGTAGGGGGTTGTAGATCCCTTCCAGGAGAGACTGGAAAACGAGAGAGAGTTGTAGCTCTCTGCAGGTTGCAGCCTGCGTACTGGTAAAGGACTGCACCAGTACAAAACCATTGTAAAAGGAGTTTCTAATTTGAAAGAAGATAGAGACATATTGCAGCAGGTGGTTTTCACCCACATTGGGTTTCCACCTTACATCTGGTTTTCTTTGGTGTGACTATCTGTTTTTCTTGTTCATGCTCATTATTTTATGGTACTGATATGCAAAAATAATTCAAAGTACTAATAAGGAAGATTTGTTAAAAGAACTTGATAATACTGATTCACCCCCCCCTCTCAGTATTATTTTCAACACCAACAACTTCTGCGCTTCACAGATGTCGGCCACAGATTCCTTCGTTGTCTGCTGTATCAAATGTGTGCAACGTTCTGATGCATCATTGTTAGTAGCGTCCGCTTGCCTTTTTGCATATGTGTCCTGCATCTGGGTAAACTTTCTCTCTATCATGGTAGTGACCATGAATGCTTCCTCAAGCCAAGGCTGGATGCGTGCTTTAAGCCCTGCTTCTTTCTGTCATGCAACATCCACTCGTTCTTTCAGATCTTGGGCCTCCCTTATCTTGGCCAGGTGATGCGTGAGTGCGACCATCTGCGCAGTTCCCCAAACATCGTCATAAGCCTACTGCAATTCCCACACTTCTATCTCTAGCTATCGTAGCATTGGGTTCTCGTGGAGTGAAGTGAGCATTAAGAAGGACTGGTCCAACAAGCCAGTGCAGTCATGTACAACATGCTCTATCTCTTTCAACCCCGATTGAATGGATTGGTGGTGCTACTCTTTGACTTTTGGGGTTATAGAGGACTGCACCTACAATCGTAGCTCTGCTATCCTCAAGTTCAGCTCCAACTACACCTTCGCAGCCTCCTCATGGGTCTTACAAACTCCAGCTGCGAGTTGGTGAATCTTTTTTGCTGTGAGGAGTTCTGCTAGTACGACCAACTCTGCAATACTACTACAGGCTTCCTCCACTGCTTGTTCTACTCCCTGGCACGAATCTCAGCAGTTACCCCTTCCTATAGCTGGTGGAGGGTTTCTTTGGGAATGGTGGCTAAATTCAACCCCCAGCCCCTTATGTCACCTTCAGCTGCTACTAGGACGACACCTTCTGGTTACATCAAAGTGTACGTTGTGCTTGCGTGCAACATCTGTTTAACCTCGTGCGGGGTGTGGTGTCATCATCCCTGTGCGTTGCACCAGTAATGCCTGCAAATTCACTCTGAGTGCCCCCAACACAATCGTCTGCTTCGTCATCAACTCTGCCAGGGCATCCTTATCAATAAAGGTTCCTTCCATGGACTCTATTGCCTTTGTCCTCTTTAACATAGAAGGCTGCTCCTGGACGCGCGGCCTCTTGAGTTGGGTCACATTTGTTGTAAGGTTTGTGCATTCTTGTGTCTCAACCTCCCCTT
Source organism: Pinus tabuliformis (assembly GCA_031772625.1). Taxonomy (NCBI): domain Eukaryota; kingdom Viridiplantae; phylum Streptophyta; class Pinopsida; order Pinales; family Pinaceae; genus Pinus; species Pinus tabuliformis. The sequence goes on along the minus strand of CM062819.1, from coordinate 1,897,799,307 downwards.
GTATATTCTACTCCATGGGCATTTCTTGGCCTTTCTCAGCCTCCTCAGTGGGCACGGTTGTGGTCTGTGTCATTTGCCCTAGCGTGGCTGCCTTAGCCGTTGTCTGCTGCATGGCCACTTCCTGTTCCTGATGCTTTCTTTCCTCTAGCTTCACGAGGCGCAGCTTGGTCTCCTTATTCTTCTATTGTGCCACAATTTTTTCCAATTCTGCCAAGTCCGGGGTGCACCACTCTAGAGACCATGATGCCATTACTTCAAAGATTTCATCATCTGTGGTAATTAATGATAGATTTTCCCATGCTCGGGATGGATCCTTGTGCGCCCGGATATACAAGTTATGCATATCTACCTTGAATTCCACCACACTCTGTAAAGTGTTATATATCGTCGGGGACAAGTGTGGCCTATGGTTGATCCATGTTCATAAACTTGCCTCTACAAATGTCAAAAATACCTTTATCTCCTGGATCCTTGCCATGTCTTTGGTTGCCAAGAGCGAGGTATACCTGACGGCCTTGGGTATGTTCTACTCCATGGCAGGAAACTGGCTGTCGGCTGGCAGCTCCCCGGTAATCAACAGGATGGATAAGAGCACCCATGCGTAGTGGAAGGTCTTACCCTAGTCCTATGCTTCCCTGCAGTTCGTCAAAAATTCATCACAGAGAAACTGCACCCAATTGAACTGGACCCCTTCTGCACACTGCTCTGCCAATGCAATTACAGATGCCGATACTTTGTCTGCACGACATTTCCTCATGAGCTTGTTGGCTAGCAACTGGGTGGCAATGTACACCCCTCGATCTTTGATACTTGCTATTACATACCCTCGCTTCTTTTTCTCTAGCTTATATTTGGCCTTCATAGCTTCCGCGAGGCCCAAGTCACTACTCTTTCCGGCTATGTTTGCGGGATTGCTTCCTTTAATTGACAGCTGTGAGATTCGGTGAATTAAGTCAGCTGTGATGGGAATTGGCTCTTCCAGCCACAAATACTTGTCATGTACTAGACACAGTAGCTGTCGGATGACAAAGATAGTGATAGGCGTGTGGTGGTAGTGGGGTATCCACCGCAGATGCAGTAACCCTGCCTTCTCCACACCTCGCAACCATTTCTGCTGTTGTAGTTTTTGTAGAAATTTTGAATAATATAACACTTATTCATAGAGATTATCCTGATTATACACTATTTACGGAATGCATGCATAATACATAACCTCCTCTACGTTGATCATCAATTTTGCGGAATTAAAAACAATGAAACATCAATTGCATGCGCACATTAACACAGTATGTACTAGGGAAAGCATACAGCTGAAAACCCCCAAATATCTGTATATTATAATGATTGAGAACATGTAACAATACATAGTACAATACTCCTCGCAAGTACTCAATACTATCTCCACCTATTACACATAAACTAGCTCAAATCTGAATCAATCACAGGTTCAAATCTCCTCCGCTGCTTGCCTGCCTCCACTGCACAATCCTGCATGAGAATAGATGATAATGGCTGATCCAAACTCGTATTTCCCTTGGCTGAACCATGCAATCCTCATTGGCAATACTCAATCCATTGATTGTGCAAATCTCATTTACAGTTATAGTCACAATTGATAGCAGTCTCACTCTTTCACCCACCTCTAACACTTGTCTCCACTGAAATGTCCATGCACTGAGTTAACTGATGTATTCTTTAGTTGATTTATGAGTTAATAATTAGTGAGTTAATTTATAATTAATTCACATCACTGATCACTAGTGTATTCTGCAGTTAGACTAAATACAACTAGTTCAACTAAGTCAAACTGAACACAACTCCATCAACTCCTCAATCAACTCCACCAAACTCAATCACTTGAGTTCTAACTAAAGTCCATCATGCAATAGCTCAACTGACCCATAAGAAAAGCGTATTTCCTTCTGACAGCTGCATGTGCCACATCCATAGCTCGAACCGAAGTGCTCCAAGAGGATAAGATAATGTTTATAGTCCAAATATTATTAAGAGCTAATAATATTTGACTGTTCTATATTTAGACTGGCAGTCTAAAAATAGACTCCGACCATATGTTTAAAAATAGAAATCCATCTATTTTTATCAACATGACCAATCATCCACAAATAGCATCCTGCAACTCATAGACCATGATCCATATGTCTAAAAATAGACATAGTCTAAAAATAGACATAGTCTAAAAATAGACTTTGCGCCAAAAATAGCCTGCGGGCCCACTTAGTGAAGGCGACTCCTTTCCACTAAGCTCCATCATCTTTCATTTTCAACACTCCCTCTCAACAAGATATCGATTATCTGCAACCCCTATCCTGAAACTCTGGAATGTTCTGCATGCAACACATTTGCCTGGTCCACTTGCTCCAACAACACTTGGAACAAAAACACTCCCAACTGACCACTCTGTTGGGCTAGGAACATACTCTGATGCTGAAGCTCTACCTATTGCTGACAAGTGATCCCTCTCTGACATCTGCGCTACTACAACATCTCCATGTATCTCGCACCATTGCACACTTCTCTGTGCCACCTAGCACTGTGCAAAACACTTGTGCCTCTCGCATTGTTGCAGCCTCCTAGCTATGCGCTGTCCTAGGATTCCCGGCACTGTCGCTCTCTCTGCCACTCCATCCGCATCTGTCTCTAGCCAATCAGTCAGTTCCTGCTACTCCACATCGGGGCTCCCGTAGCAAGGTCTCATCCAAGAGGTTGGGTACCTCAAGGATCCTGCCCCTCCTCCTTGGGACGATCACTCTATATCGCCCTACCTCTACCTGGAGGTATGGATGCATGTGATCCCTCAGCCCACCTGGCTCAAAGTTTCCCCCTACTGGAGGTCTCTGCATTGGTATATGTCTCTACTCGATCTCCTCTCAGCTTCCCTTGTTGTGGCTACTCCACAACCTCCTGAAGCTGCTGCACCAATCATGGCTCCTCCACAATAATCTGAGACTTCTTCTGGCTCTGCATGTTGAGAGGTAATATACGCTCCCTCTCAACCACCAAGTCTCCATCAGTTTCCTCGCTGCTCAAGGCTTTGCATGCATCTTGAACCTCAAGAGCATACAGGTTCTTGACCCGTGAACCAATCTGCTTCACCTATCTAGTGATGATGTGTCTAAGGAAAACCTTTCCCTTACTGAAGACTACATCATAGCCTCCGTCTTCCAGCATTGCAATCGACACCAAGCTTCTCTTCAGTCTTGGTACATACTTGACATCGGTCAAGGTAAGGCGAGCTCCATGCTCCCTCTGAAAAATAACCGTGCCTACACCTGAGACACTATACTTCTCATCATTACCCATTGCTATGAGTATCTGGAGATCTTTCTCCTCCAAAGTACTGAACAAACTCTTGTCACCGGTCATGTGGAAAGAAGCTCCACTGTCAAGAAACAAACCACTTCCCACCATGGATGTGTTAGCCTCCTGTTGCAACAAGTGTTCATATTTCATGATTGACATTTTTACATACCAAATATGTCATACTTTGCATGCTGCAATGCTCCATATTTCCAAAAGAGGCCATGAAAGTGTGCTAGTCTAAATGCCACTGTTGTGTTCCATTTTGATGTGTTAATCCATTTTTGATGAGTTTTCAGTTAAGGGAAGGCCAAACAGCTTAATCTTGGCCTCCCTAGGTTTCAATTTCTTGTTGTAGAATGTAGAGAATGAATATCTGTCCAAACAACCTAATCTTGGCAGATTTGTAGATAGGTAGAGAAACAAGGATGCTCAACAGCTTAATCTGAGCCCCTGGATGCAATAAGGGTAGATATAGATAGGAGGATAGCCAAAAGAAAAGTTGAAAAGATGGGTTTGCTAGTTCAAGTGCACCCAAACAAAAAGAAGTGAAAATGTTAGGTAAGTAGGCTGGGTAGGTAGTTTTGAGGTTGCAGAATGTTGAATTGTGATCAATTTTGTGTTTCAAAGTGATATTTTACTTCAAATCACATATGTAAGGCAGTTTTCCATTTGGAGCAGCTCAAGCGAGGCATGACTAACTCCCCCTTCTTCCTTGTCCCCAAATCATTCACTAAATTCCCCCTAAAGAGGTCAAGATCTGCTTGATATCTCTTAGTCTCATCATTTTCATATCGTTTGCCTTGGTAAAGATCTGTTTTACTCAAGGAATGTTCATACTTCCTCTACTAGTCTCATTTCTCCTCTATAGCCTAAGATATCTAAACTTAGCGCTTTCTCATCACATTTCATATTAACTACTAACTCTATTATGTAATTCCCTATCTATTTCCCCTCCCCCTACTAAAACTATGTTAATAGCTCCCCTATATACATATCCCCTCCCTCTGGTTGAAAAATAACCATAAATATTCCCTTGGGATTGCTTAGTTTGCCTGAAACTTAGCAAGAGCCCACATTTGCCCCTTTGTTCCTCTCAAATCCCTTTCCAAATGCATTAGGACTCATTCCTATGCATAAAATCTCCCTCCAAATGTACAAATCCATCTTTTGGCCTTGTTTCTACCATTTCCAAGGCATAAACCCCTTTTTTGGCCTAAACCCTTCTCAAAACACATGAACTCCCTTCAAAAGTGCCTTTGGACTCCTTCCAAGGCATGAAATCCCTCTTTTAGGCTATCAAACCCCTTCCGAGGCCTCAAGAATCCCTCTTTTTGCTTAAAAGCCCTTCTCCGATCATGTAAACCCATCTCTGATGCCTTAAAGACCCTTTATAACACCCGAAAACCATTCAAAGGCCTTAAAAACCCTTTGCCGAATCATAAAAACCCTCTTTTCGGTGAAAAAACCTTCCTCCGATCATAAAAACCTTCATCGCTTGCCTCAAGCCCTCCTCCGAATTCATTTGCCCCCCCTCCGACGCGATATCGCTATCAGAGGTTGCAGCGATTAAGTGTTGGCTTATATTTTGTATGTCCGAATGGATGCTCTGCCGATGTGATTTCGGCGATCAGCGTATCGCAATGCTTTGTTCCCATGTTACAATGCCCCCACTCCTCCGCCGATAGCGATATCGCTATCGCACCCGAAAGCGTATCGCATCGTAAAGCATCCCTTATCGCATTCCCCCAATGCACATATATTTCCGATCTATCGCATATCCCCGCTCTATTGTTTAACTTAAGTTTTTTATAAAACTTGAGTTATAACGTAAAAACCCCGCATTTTCATCTATCGCAAGCCTTATCGCAATATTCCCGATGATAAAGCACCGATTTGATCACAGCCGTCCATCGGACCGCATCGGATCCAACGGCCAGGATTTAATCTAATCTACAGTGCCACTCCCGCCTGTGTTTTTCATGATTTTTGCATATATTTTGGTCTTTTCCTTTGTAAAGGAAAAAAGGCCCATTTCAGCACTATTTCATGCCTACGCCTGTGCGCGCCCAGTCAAGGAAGACATGCATTTTTTGATCATTTCGATTCGCTCCAAAGCCCAGTTTTTGCTCCAGGAAGCCAACACGGCCCAGCATTGTTATCAGCAAGCCTTCCTCTGCCATTTTTTGTAGGATTTCTTCATGGATGATTGATATTTGATCGGCCAAGTGCTGATAGCATTCCAAAGGCCATGGAAGACATCAGTAGCAGTTACTTTTGCCTTGAAAGGACAGAAAGGGGCGATTTGACAGTTTCAAGTATATCAGGGGAGAGAAAGTGGCCCGATTGAAGCGGAAAAGAGTATCAGAGGAAAGATAAAGCCCAGATTCACGTCAAAGAGTATCAGTTAAGTGTTTTTAGTGGAAATATTTATTTCCAAAGCAGGTGAACATTGAATGGCCTCCAACAAAGTCAAAGAAAGTGGTGAAGCCATTTAAAGCTCTCAGATCACAGTTAAAGATATTAAAGCCACCTGGGAAGCGGTAGACTAGAGACCAATGCGCAGTTATGGCCAAATAAACAGCACAAAGCCACAAGGATAGATATTTACCCATTTTTTGAGGCAGCTGCCCAGCGCAGCACTTAGATATAATTATGCATTTATTTCAGGATAAGTTAGATTAAAAAGCACTCATTTCCCTCAGATCTGTTTAAGATCTGCTGTAATAGATATTTTGGGATATTTTGGGATAATCCCTAATTCAATGTTTAAAGGGTTGGTTGGTTGATAATCCAGAGCTTAGACTTGCACTGTATACATTGAGAACCTTTGTAATCAAAGACTGCTGGGATGTTTTGAATGAAGAACTGTCTGTTGTGTTTGAATGGCTGAAGAATGACTATGGAATTCCTGTGCTACTACATGGCTCAATAAGTGTTTCTCACCTCTGTTTTTCAGTTTAATGTTTGCTATATCATCTATGTGCCACCATCTAAATAGAAGAAAGGAAGAATAGTTTAGAATTTGCTTAGCAGCACTCTATGCTCAATTTCTGTTATTTCTACATGTTTTCCTCAGGAATAGTTATGAATATGCATACTTAAATGATCATGTTTACACTGTTTCTTTCACATATGACTGTTATCTAGGAATTCTTGACTACCCCTAGATAAACATTCATTCACCTTCCCTCTCTGCTTGCTGATGAAAGATTCTTAGTTTCCTTTCATCTCTGGCCTTCATTCCATCTTTTTCAGCAATTGGTATTGATTTATGTGTAGCTATCCTGCTCTGTATTCCTCTTGTGACCAAGAAAACGCAACAGCAAGCCCTAATCCATGACTCCATGCCCAATGGTTTGAACTTCTCATAATATGCATCCCAACTCTGCTTGAAAGAATCCTCCTTCCCACCAAAATCAAAACACAACCCAATAACATCATAACTAGCCTAAAATCAACCCAAAACAGAGCTAAATTATAAAGAGAGAGCCCTCTCTGATTGCAGGTAGGCTAGGACCTGCAGTCCAAAGATTGGTTTGTGGTTACCTCGGCCGTATCCCTTAAGGAGCCAAGGGACAACCTGAGTGTTAACATAATGGCGACTCCATTGGGGAAAATCCTCAAATAATTTCACAAATCAAGTTGGAAAGCTCCGCTGGGAAAGAACCAGACCTTCAAAGGTGTCTTTCTAACCCATATATTCTTAGAAAAATCCCCAAAAAACAAGCTAGAAGCTGGCTCCCAAAAAGAATTCGCGTTATACAAGGTCAAATCCAGACCCAAATCCCCCAGCTGCTTTTGAAAATCCGAATTTAATCCCAAGAAACCTCAGGAAATTAGAGCGAAAAGAGGATTTTGCTGATTCTAGTCCTAAAATAGTTCAGCCAAGCTGTGTTCCAACCCCTGTTAAAGTTTTGTTTCGTTCATCCCCTACTTCCCCTTGTTCATCATCCACCTCTCCAAGAACCTTTTCCACACCTCCATTCACTGGACATACTACCACTCCTACCACTGTTATTACCCCTGTTCCAGCTGTTCCATTTATCCCTGCTGTTCCACTTATCCTTGTAAATATGGCTAACAGATATGCCCCTTTACAGCTGCCTGCAAATCCAGGGGCTATGCCTCAGGATTACCAAACTAAAATCACTTATTTTGATGGTACTGGTTCTTGCACACCCTTGCAACATACCAAGAAAATGCAGGACTTTTTTGAGAGTTATGAAATAGATGATGATAGTGTAAGAATGAAGATTTTTGTCCAAAGTTTGACTGGTGATGTTAGGCCCTGGTTTAGAGCTCTACCTGCAAATTCCATAGCTGACCCAGAGGCCCTTTATCAAACATTTCTTAACAGATGGGAGAAAAGGAAAGATCCACTGCACATTCTAGCTGAATATGACACTATCAAAAGAGGTCCACAAGAAACTGTCTTAGACTACTGTGCAAGATTTAACAACGTTTACAATGCAATCCCACAGAACTTAAGGCCTCCACCTGATCTTGCTTTGTATAAGTTCCCTGATGGATTTGATACAGACATGGCATATCAATTGAGGGAAAGAGCCCCTCAAACCTTAGCAGAGATGCAGAATGTAGTTGTTAGTGTGGAGGCAAATCTGATTGCCAAAAGAAACAGAGCCAGAGCCGAGAGAAGAACTACTTTTAAAGATGAACCCTCATCTTTTGAGCAAAAACTTGATGCAATAATGAAAGGTATGGAAAGTATGGGAGATAGAATGGGAACCATTGAAAGAAAAGCCTCATGGGAAGGACAGCAAAACAATCCTATTAGAAACCCAAATTTTAGAAAAAAACCATAACCCAAATGCTGGAAGGGCTAGTCCAGACCATGATATAAGACCTCCTTTTCATGAAAACTATGCTGAAGCATCCACATCTAGTGAGCAGATAGAGGACACTCACATAAACTTGATGGGTTTGAAGAGTGAACAACAAGTATTTCTAACCCAAGAAGACCAAGATGACCATGACATAGCTCAATTTTAGACCAAGTCTGGTGAGTCTTTTGACTTTAAACAAGGTTATGATTCAGCTGTTTATGAGGTCCACAAATAGTATAAGCTAAGGACAAGAACCATAGATGTGCCTGAAAATGTTAAACCAAATGATACCAAGCAGCCTAAGAAGATCAAAGAAAAGGCTGCCCTCATAGAAACTGCTGATAAAACAGTCCCAAATCCAAAAGAAGTGACCATAGAGGATGTCAGAGATGTTCAGCCCTCTAAAAATCAGCCTTTTGTGTCTTTTCCCTCAAAGGAAAATGTAAACAGCACTCCTAAAAGCCTTTCCAAATCAGAAATAGTTCAAGAAATCAATAAAGAACAAGAGAAAATTGTTGATACTCCAATGGAAAAAGGGAAACCTGCCTCTCACAATACTAAAACCCAATCAGAAAAATCATTTGATTTAGAGGCAGAAATAGGTAAATTGAAGATATCTGTCCCTCTCTCTGAGCTTGCCAAACATGATGTATATAGGCAGCAAATCAAAAGATCGCTACAAATGCCAGAGAATATGGATGATGTGAATGTCTTAGATGATCAACCTGAGCTCCTTTTCGGCCCTGAAGTCGATGGCAAATCTGCTAATGGAGCTGTTCTACCCTTTTATGTGAGCCTGCATATCCATGATAAAGTGTTGCACAATGCTATGTTTGATTCAGGTGCTTCACACAACCTAATGCCCAAAGCTGTAATGGAGAAACTAAACCTTGATGTTACAAGACCCTACAAAGACTTATTCTCCTTCGACTCAAGTCAGGTCAAGTGTTTAGGCTTAATCAAAGACTTATGTGTGTCTTTAGTCAAATATCCCAACAAAACAATACTAATGGATGTGGTGGTTGCTGACATTCCACCAAATTATGGCATGCTGTTATCAAGATCTTGGGGAGAAAAACTCCAAGGATCTTTACAACTAGACCTCTCTTATGCCACTATTTCAGTCTTTGGGCAACCAAAGAGACTGTATAGGGAAAAACTTATGAAATATGTGGTAAGTAGTGAGGAAAAGCCCCAAAACTTTCCAATTTACTCAATCAATTCTGATATGGATTCATTTATTTTGTTTAATGATGATGTGTCTCCTCCCACTGATGATAAGCTTTTGGCTTTAGAACAAGAAACATGCATAAATGAAGAATCGGTTGCCCATACCCGTGAAACTGTTAAAACAATTAGTGCAACCAGCATACAAGAAGAACCACATGAAGCACAAAACCTAGGTCCGCCCAATCCTCAAATGACTGAAACTCTTAATACTAACCACAAGCAAGAAATCACATGGTATTTAGAGTTTGATGGTTCTGTTAATAAGCTAGGAGCAGGGGCATGAGTGTGGATCCATAATACACAAAACAATCATGCAGAGGATCATCCTTATAGATTAAAATTCAGGTGTACCAACAACATGGCAGAGTATGAGGCCCTCCTCTTAGGCCTTAAACTGCTCAAAGCTCTAGGAGATGCAAAAGTTTCAATTCTAGGTGACTCCGATTTAATCATACAACAAATGAAAGGCAAATTTGTTACCAATGACAATAGGCTGAGAGCTTATAGGTCTGCTGCCACAGAAATACTCAATTCCTTCACTGAATCCAAGCTTGCTAAGATTTCTAGAAGCCATAACCTGCATGCTCATAGTCTAGCTACTTTTGCTAGCACATGCAAGCTACCTTTTGAGCCCAATCACCACTTTACTGCTGAGATAAAGCATAGGCCTGCTGTCCCTAATAATGTCAAAGACTGGCAAGTCTTTGAGAATGATGCACAAATCAACAATTTCTTAACTTTGCAGCAAGAGTTTTCAAGCTTAAATATTGATATGGATGCCATGGATGATTCCCAACAGCAAAATAACGAAAAACAACAAAATATAACAGATGAAGCAGCAAATCAAATGCTGCACCCAACCATTTTTGATGAGAAAAACATGCAAGAGCTGAAGCAAATGCATTTAGAAGAAATAGCTGAAACAGAGGCCGAAATCATTGATTTAAAAGACAATTTTCTGCCTGCTGGCCTCACTCCATTAGAAGACATCTTTGATGCAAACGATGTCCCTAGAAAGCCAAAGATGCAGCCCTTAAACGCTGCTGTAGAAGACTGTAATATTGGGACAGCAGAGAAGCCCAAAATGATTAAACTATCCAAGTCTTTGCTTCCTGATCAAAAACCAAAATATATTGACTTGTTTAAAGAGTTCCAAGATGTCTTTGCCTGGAGTTATGAGGACCTCAAGTCCTATGACACTTCAGTGATTCAACATACCATTCCCTTAAAGCCAAATCAAAAGCCCTTCAAACAGAAACTAAGGAGAATCAATCCTGTGCTTCTCCCTTTGATTGAGAAAGAAGTAAAAAGAATGTTTGAGGCTGGTATCATAGCACCCATTAGATTTTCAGAATGGGTATCCAATCTTGTTCCCACAAGAAAGAAAATAGGTGAAATTAGACTATGTGTGGATTTGAGAAATCTAAACCAAGTCTCCCTTAAGGACCACTACCCATTGCCCAAAATGGACCACATTCTCCAAAGAGTAGTGGGGTCATCTAGAATCTCTTTGCTAGATGGCTTTTTAGGTTTCAATCAAATACTTGTTCACCCGGATGATCAAGACAAGACAGCCTTTACAACACCGTGGGGAACATTTAAGTATGTGAAAATGCCTTTCGGCCTAAAGAATGTAGGTTCTACCTTTCAAAGGGCCATGGACATTGCTTTTTCCAAAGAAATCCATGATTTCTTGGTGGTCTATCTTGATGACTTAACCCCTTTCTCAAAATCTGATCAAGAGCACCTAAAACATTTGAGACAAGTGTTCCTAACATGTAGGAAATATGGCATTTCCTTGAACCCCAAGAAGTCTTTATTTGGCCTTGAAGAAGGAAAATTACTAGGCCATATCATTTCAAAAGATGGGATTAGAATTGATCCTGAAAGAATTCAAGCCATTCTCCAAATCCCCTATCCAAGAAGCATCAAAGAGTTGCAAGCATTCCTAGGAAAGATCAATTTCCTAAGGAGATTTATCCCAAACTTGGCCGAGTTGACAAGAATGCTAAATAAAATGTTAAAGAAGGATTCCAAGGTAAAATGGTCTCTTGAAGCCAAGCAAGCCTTTGAGGGCATAAAATCTGCCTTAACCCAAGCTCCAGTGCTCACAAGCCCTCAATTTGATAAAAATTTCATCATTTTTTCATTTGCTTCTCAACACACAATAGCTGCTGTCCTATTACAGAAGGATGATCAAGGAAATGAAAAGCCAATTGCATTTTTCAGCAGAGCCCTTAGAGATGCCCCATTAAAGTACCAAATCATGGATAAATAGGCTTATGCTCTTGTTAAAGCAATTAAAGATTTCCGACTTTACATTTTATATTCACATGTGATTGCCTATGTCCCAAATGCTGTTGTAAAAGACATGTTAACTCAAGAGGGATTAGAAGGCAAAAGAGGCAAGTGGATTGCTAACATCCTTGAGTATGACATAGAAATAAAACCAACCAAGATGATAAAGGGACAAGGTTTAGCCAAACTGATGTCCGAAACAAACTTTCAAGCCTTAGACATTAACCAATTGGACAATGAACAGGAGCTGGCGACTCCACAGATCAGTGAAGCTTTCTTGCAATCCCCATGGTATGCTGATATTTGTTTTGTATTGTTAAACCTGTTTGCTCCCCCAGGATTGTCCAGGACCAAAAAGAGATTTTTAAAGATGAAAGCATCAAAGTTTTGTGTCTTAGATGGTGCCCTGTTTTGGAAAAATCATGAAGGCATATTGCTTAATTGTTTAACTATGAATGAAACTGACAATGTTATGAAAGAATTCCATGCAGGGGACTGTGGAGGGAACTTATATTGAAAGTCCACTGCTGACAAGATTTTAAGGGCTAGTTTCTATTGGCCCTCTTTGTTTGCAGATGTGAGAAAGTTTGCTGTTTCATGCCACAAATGCCAAATCTTTGAAGGCAAAAGAAAACTGCTGCCCTTGCCCCTTAAGCCCATTTCAACCGAGAAACCTTTTCAACAATGGGGTCTTGACTTCATTGGAGAAATCCATCCATCCTCTTCTGGCTAGCACAAATGGATTCTAACAGCCACAGACTATTTCACCAAGTGGATTGAAGCCATCCCATGCAGGCAAGCCAATGACTCCACCATTATCCAATTCCTTGAAACCAATATTCTGTCCAGATTTGGCTGCCCTGAAAAGATCATTACAGACAATGCTGCTGCCTTCAAGTCCAAGAAAATGATCAATTTTTGCCATAAATTCCACATTACCTTAGGCCACTCCACAGCTTATTACCCTCAAGGAAATGGCTTGGCCGAATCATCCAACAAGAGCCTGATTAACATCATCAAGAAAGTGCTAGAGGAAAACAAGAAGAACTGGCACAAGAAGCTTGTAAATGCCCTATGGGTAGACAGACTGTCAACCAAGAGATCCATTGGAATGAGCCCATATGAGCTAGTATATGGCATGGAAGCCAGATTTCCTTCATCTTTGGGCATTCCTATTATCAAGCTGCTATAGGAAATTCAAGCTGAACCAAATGATATTCAAAGGAGGATAAATCAAACTATCCATCTACAACAGACAAGAGAGCAAGTGTATGACAGAGCTCAAATTGTGCAAGAGAGGCTGAAGAAAGCATTTCACAAAAGGACTAAGGCTGAGGATTTCTATATTGGCGATAAAGTGTTAAGGTGGGACTCATGAAGAGAAGACAAGGGAAAGCATGCCAAGTTCGATTTTCTATGGAAAGGCCCATTTGTCATCAGCGCTGTGCAGGGAAATAACACGTATTTTCTCAAATCTAGAGATGCCTGCGCAGTTGAAGAAGGCCCTGTAAATGGCCGAATGTTGAAACATTATCGAGATCCCTTTTAAGGGATACAATGCCCCTGTGTATATATTTGTATATTAGTGTTTGTATATATGTCAGCGCTTTCCTTTTTATGTTTGTATAAGCAATCCGATTGCTTGGAACCGAGCAGCGAAGTTATGGAGACAGAGCAAGGCAGTCCTCTATTTTAACGATCAGTCACAGCATCATTCTCAGGAGAACAACGCAACAAAGTTTATAAGGCACAACCCATGCAAATCATCCATTTCAAAGGCTCTGTCTTTGCATTGGTTTCAGCATAAGTGCGCAGCGCAGTTTTGAGTGAAAGGAGCAATAGAACGCAGCACCCAGCTCTCTGTTCTTGTGAAATTGATTTCAAAGAGAAATTATCCATATTCGATCCCTGTTTTCAAACAAATGACAGAAGGATGCTCAGGGCCAATTGAGATATAATCTAAGGCAGCGCTGTATTTTACAGCGATTCGGTTAAAGGGAGGCTGCGTTCAGAATTCTAAACTTCAATCATCTGACAACCAGCAAAAGGGAATGCTCCTTATGTTCTTTGTTTGAATCATATTGGAGATCGACACTCAGGGCAGTTTTGGATATTTAGAGTGCTCAGAAGACAACAAGAGCGCTGCTGTATATCACAGCAAATTCAATTAAAAGTGCTGCAATCAGGCTTCCACAACTTCAGTCAATAGCATCAAAAGGGAGGAACATTTTTGGTTTTACATCAGCGACCTTTTCAAAGACAGAGTTAAAGGAAAATACCTCAGTTTTGATCCATGTTTTGAGACTATTTCAAAGGGCAGTGCTCAGGCAACATTGTACATAACATTAAGCACGCAGAAGAAAGCAGGCGATGCTATATAGTTCACAGTAATTCAGTTGAGGAGAGTGCTGTTCAGATCTCAAAATTCCAGTCTTTTAGCAGCCAACAAAGAATTGTTTTCAGTTCCACAGCAACAATAGAAGATCAAGGCAGTCTGACCTGCTGTTCTTGGCTTTTCACAAGGAAAAGCCATCCCCAAGTGGAGCCAATGTTAGCCTCCTGTTGCAACAGGTGTTCATATTTCATGATTGACATTTTTACATACCAAATATGTCATACTTTGCATGCTGCAATGCTCCATATTTCCAAAAGAGGCCATGAAAGTGTGCTAGTCTAAATGCCACTGTTGTGTTCCATTTTGATGTGTTAATCCATTTTTGATGATTTTTCAGTTAAGGGAAGGCCAAACAGCTTAATCTTGGCCTCCCTAGGTTTCAATTTCTTGTTGTAGAATGTAGAGAATGAATATCTGTCCAAATAGCCTAATCTTGGCAGATTTGTAGATAGGTAGAGAAACAAGGGTGCTCAACAGCGTAATCTGAGCCCCTGGATGCAATAAGGGTAGATATAGATAGGAGGACAGCCAAAAGAAAAGTTGAAAAGATGGGTTTGCTAGTTCAAGTGCACCCAAACAAAAAGAAGTGAAAATGTTAGGTAAGTAGGCTGGGTAGGTAGTTTTGAGGTTGCAGAATGTTGAATTGTGATCAATTTTGTGTTTCAAAGTGATATTTTACTTCATATCACATATGTAAGGCAGTTTTCCATTTGGAGCAGCTCAAGCGAGGCATGACTAACTTCCCCTTCTTCCTTGTCCCCAAATCATTCACTAACTTCCCCCTAAAGAGGTCAAGATCTGCTTGATATCTCTTAGTCTCATCATTTTCATATCATTTGCCTTGGTAAAGATCTGTTTTACTCAAGGAATGTTCATACTTCCTCTACTAGTCTCATTTCTCCTCTATAGCCTAAGATATCTAAACTTAGCGCTTTCTCATCACATTTCATATTAACTACTAACTCTATTATGTAATTCCCTATCTATTTCCCCTCCCCCTACTAAAACTATGTTAATAGCTCCCCTATATACATATCCCCTCCCTCTGGTTGAAAAATAACCATAAATATTCCCTTGGGATTGCTTAGTTTGCCTGAAACTTAGCAAGAGCCCACATTTTCCCCTTTGTTCCTCTCAAATCCCTTTCCAAATGCATTAGGACTCATTCCTATGCATAAAATCTCCCTCCAAATGTACAAATCCATCTTTTGGCCTTGTTTCTACCTTTTCCAAGGCATAAACCCCTTTTTTGGCCTAAACCCTTCTCAAAACACATGAACTCCCTTCAAAAGTGCCTTTGGACTCCTTCCAAGGCATGAAATCCCTCTTTTAGGCTATCAAACCCCTTCCGAGGCCTCAAGAATCCCTCTTTTTGCTTAAAAGCCCTTCTCTGATCATGTAAACCCATCTCCGATGCCTTAAAGACCCTTAATAACACCCGAAAACCATTCAAAGGCCTTAAAAACCCTTTGCCGAACCATAAAAACCCTCTTTTCGGTGAAAAAACCTTCCTCCGATCATAAAAACCTTCATCGCTTGCCTCAAGCCCTCCTCCGAATTCATTTGCCCCCCCTTCGATGCAATATCGCTGTCAGAGGTCGCGGCGATTAAGTGTTGGCTTATATTTTGTATGTCCGATGGATGCTCCGCCGATGCGATTTCGGCGATCGGCGTATCGCAATGCTTTGTTCCCATGTTACAATGCCCCCACTCCTCCGCTGATAGCGATATCGCTATCGCACCGGAAAGCGTATCGCATCGGAAAGCATCCCTTATCACATTCCCCCAATGCACATATATTTCTGATCTATCGTATATCCCCACTCTATTGTTTAACTTAAGTTTTTTATAAAACTTGAGTTATAACGTAAAAACCCCGCATTTTCATCTATCGCAAGCCTTATCGCAATATTCCCGATGATAAAGCGCCGATTTGATCACAGCCGTCCATCGGCCCGCGCCGGATCCAACGGCCAGGATTTAATCTAATCTACAGTGCCACTCCCGCCTGTGTTTTTCATGATTTTTGCATATATTTTGGTCTTTTCCTTTGTAAAGGAAAAAAGGCCCATTTTAGCACTATTTCATGCCTGCGCCTGTGCATGCCCAGTCAAGGAAGACATGCATTTTTTGATCATTTCTGTTCGCTCCAAAGCCCAGTTTTTGCTCTAGGAAGCCAACACGGCCCAACATTGTTATCAGCAAGCCTTCCTCTGCCATTTTTTGCAGGATTTCTTCATGGATGATTGATATTTGATCGGCCAAGCGCTGATAGCATTCCAAAGGCCACGGAAGACATCAACAACAGTTACTTTTGCCTTGAAATGACAGAAAGGGGCAATTTGACAGTTTCAAGTATATCAAGGGAGAGAAAGTGGCCCGATTGAAGCGGCAAAGAGTATCAGAGGAAAGATAAAGCCCGGATTCACGTCAAAGAGTATCAGTTAAGTGTTTTTAGTGGAAATCTTTATTTCCAAAGCAGGTGAACATTGAATGGCCTCCAACAAAGTCAAAGAAAGCGGTGAAGCCATTTAAAGCTCTCAAATCACAGTTAAAGATATTAAAGCCAGCTGGGAAGCGGTAGACTAGAGACCAATGCGCAGTTATGGCCAAATAAATAGCACAGAGCCACAACGATAGATATTTACCCATTTTTTGAGGCAGTTGCCCAGCGCAGCACTTAGATAGATCATTATGCATTTATTTCAGGATAACTTAGATTAAAAAGCACTCATTTCCCTCAGATCTGTTTAAGATCTGCTGTAATAGATATTTTGGGATATTTTCCCTATATAAACCACCCTGATTCAATGTTTAAAGGGTTGGTTGGTTGATAATCCAGAGTTTAGACTTGCGCTGTATACATTGAGAACCTCTGTAATCAAAGACTGCTGGGATGTTTTGAATGAAGAACTGTCTGTTGTGTTTGAATGGCTGAAGAATGACTATGGAATTCCTGTGCTACTACATGGCTCAATAAGTGTTTCTCACCTCTGTTTTTCAGTTTAATGTTTGCTATATCATCTATGTGCCACCATCTAAATAGCAGAAAGGAAGAATAGTTTAGAATTTGCTTAGCAGCACTTTATGCTCAATTTATGTTATTTCTACATGTTTTCCTCAAGAATAGTTATGAATATGCATACTTAAATGATCATGTTTACACTGTTTCTTTCACATATGACTGTTATCTAGGAATTCTTGACTGCCCCTAGATAAACATTCATTCACCTTCCCTCTCTGCTAGCTGATGAAAGATTCATAGTTGCCTTTCATCTCTGGCCTTCATTCCATCTTTTTCAGCAATTGGTATTGATTTATGTGTAGCTATCGTGCTCTGTATTCCTCTTGTGACCAAGAAAACGCAACAGCAAGCCCTAATCCATGACTCCATGCCCAATGGTTTTAACTTCTCATAATATGCATCCCAACTCTGCTTGAAAGAATCCTCCTTCCCACCAAAATCAAAACAAAACCCAAGAACATCATAACTAGCCTAAAATCAACCCAAAACAGAGCTAAATTATAAAGAGAGAGCCCTCTCTAATTGTAGGTAGGCTAGGACCTGCAGTCCGAAGATTGGCTTGTGGTTACCTCGGCCGTATCCCTTAAGGAGCCAAGGGACAACCTGAGTGTTAACAGGATGAAACCATGCATGCAAAGTGTTACACTAAAAAATGTCACCTTGACTACTTACAGTTAGTATGGCTCCAATCAATAAGTCATGCTACCCTCTTAGGCAAGTCTCATGCCTCTGTTATCCATCTCAAACTCAAAGAAGAGAGAAAGTCTTGTAAAAATCATGTTTATCTCTGGGGTCGCAGGTTCTCTCTAGCCTTACCTGCGGGGACGCTGACCATGTTCACAAAATCCGCGTCCATGGACGCTCTGTATGTTAAGGGACAGGTGCGTCCCTCTGTAAAAGGCAAAATGCGCGAGTTTTATCTTGAAAAAGTTACTTGTGGTTACTTCTAGAACATTCTAGAGGTCGGTTTGATGAAATGGATGCGCCTCCAGTTGGTTCATGTATCTCTATTAAGGGGGAACTTATCCCATCAATAAGGGAGCTATCCCACCCATAGAGGGGGATGATCCCATTGATAGTGGACCTGAATAACCTCTTTACAGCACTATAAATGAAGGCATTGAGCCAGAAGGAGAGGAGGTTGGAGCTATACATTTTCTTTGGGTAAATGCTGCAGGATTTAGGTCTTCCATTAGAGCCTTTGTGAGGAGAGATTGTCTTCACTTGATTCTACTTGGGAGAGGGTGAGCTTTGTCAAAGTAGAGGAAAACCCTTGATGGACCCTGGGAGGAACTTGCACAACACCAAGGCCAGGTTGTAAGAGTTTCTTTGTTTCGTTATTAATACAAACTGGTTTATTTTTCTCAATAGCTTGTGTTAATGAGTTATTTCATGTGTTCCTTGGTCTGCATGTTGAATATATGTTTTATTATATGAAATGCAAGTGCTTGGTAATTGTTTGATTGTTTGTGGTTGCAGGAATTGACTTGAAGGAGGAGCTCATCCGGATCGTCAAGAACGGACTTCAACAACAGCGTTTTGGAATAAGGTAAGCCTAAACACTTGTAGTTTTCATGTTGTAAAAGGTGTATTTAGAGAAAGATCACTCCATTTTGTCTTGTTTGTCATTAGAATGTCTTAGACTTCTAGGAAGGTCAGTCGTGTCCGCACCCTTGACAGATTCCGTGTGACAAATTGGCGACTCCGCTGGGGAATCCATTAATGAGAGAGTCTTTTCCTTTATATGAACTTTGCTTTGAGAAAATCATTTTTATTTTCTGGTTTTTGACTGTGAGAATTAGTATTTGGGTGGCTTAGCTGTAGATTTAGTTGGCTTTAGTTTTTCTTCCTTTTTCCAGAAAGACGCAGTCTCTGTGTGCTGCACAGTGCGTCCTTGGACGCGCTGTTGTCGACTGCACAGTGCGGGGCCGCACCTGTGACAACGGCTGGCCTGCGTCTTCCTGTAAAAGTTAAGAAAATTCCATTTTTGCCTTAAATTACTTTTAGATTTTGTTTTTCTTAGTGTTTTCTGCCCAGATCCTTTAGTACCCTGTCAAGAATTCTCACCTGAACTCGTTTTGTGAGCTTTGAGTGTTTTAGTGGTTTTCAACGAAGTTTAGACCTAGGGTTTGATTTTTGGTAAGGCTTTGTAGTGACTTTGAGCTTAGAAAGTTGTCCAGCCTTAGATATCTCTGGTTAGTCAACCTTCTTAGAAGTTGAGCCTGCCGTAAAGTCTCCTTGTTTGAGCAACTTGTCATTTGAGTTGTTTTGGGTCAAATTTCGAATTGCTTGTTTTTAAAGTATTGATTTCCATTTTCAAAAAGGACAAAAAGATTAGAATTTTGTTTTGACTAGTTTTTGGTTCTGCAATAAGCTAGTCCTTGATTTGATTGTGATCAAGTAAAACACCTTAGAAATAATCATTGTTAGTTTTGGCCTCGTTAAGATTGCTTAGAGTAAATTTGCCTTTAGTTTGCTTATGAGTGCATTTTCATAGATTTTAAGAGTTGTTAAGATTGATTTTTGGTTATATTAGATTTATTTGCTTTATTAAAAGAAAAATACAAAAACATCTTCTTAAAAGTCTTGTTTCAAGTAGCTTTTTGTTTTCAAAAGAAGAAAAGAGTTTTTTCGTGCATGTAAAGAGAAGTTATGTTTTTATGCTTGGAAAAGAAAAACGAATTGTTTCTTTGATTGTCTTCAATTAAGAAGTTGCTTTTATAAGATTGCATTCTCTCAACTTTTTAGTTAAGCAATTCATCGAAAAAGTAAAGTAGTGGATAAATCATTTTAGGTGCATTTTGTAGTGGTTTCGAGTCGAGTCAACACACCACTAGTTTCACTTCCATCACCTTTTGACTTAAGAAACAACCTTAAAAGTAACGCTTAAATTAAAATCAATCTAGTAATCTTTATTTTTCTAGGGCTCTGAAGCACCAACATAGCTTAGGCTAGGGTCTTGGAGTAGGTGAGTACTTAACTCTCCAAGACTACAAAACCAAACAGATAGTCTATCTTGAGTAGAACAAATCCAATTGTTTCAGTTACATTCTGGGAAAGCTCCTCTTAAAGGAGAAACACGAGCTCGTGTCCGAACCAGTGAGGGGATCATTCCTCCCTCGTTGGGAACGACGCCAGGCAGTACGTATTACAAACGGTAAACCTCGGATTAACCATTGTCGAGGAGCCAGGGGTCACTTATCGGTAAACCTTGGATTGTTGTCAAGGAGCCGGTAAGGGGATTGGAGCTTGCTACTCTGCCCTTGCGTGCTGTCGGAGTTTAGACTGTTCCCCCAGGTGTAATTGTTGTGATTGGTAACCTTAGTGGCCATAATATCTAGGATTCTACCCAAGGTGACGGTGGAGGGAAGGTCCCACTGTACCTGGAGCAGACGTCGGTTATACTCACTTGGATTTTCTGGGGGGTTCGCTTCACTTCGAGACGGTTAAAGTGGAGGAACTTGGTCCAGTCTATTCATTAAGCAGGTTGCCGGGGTAACTGTTCCACCCACTATTTCTGTACTGAATCCTGCGAGGTTGGGCCTAATCACCAACTAGCGCTTTTGGTCCGGAAGACTACTGTTTGTGTGTGGTTTGACGCTCTAGATTATTTAGGCGTGTGCTTCAAATTTGATTGGTTCTTTAGAAGACTTTAGGTGGTTTGATTTGAAATTTTTTACTTTGATTTCGTGTGTTGTAGTTAAAATCTTTAATTGTGGCGGAATTACCGAGACAGTCCCGTAGACTTCGGGGCAAGTCTCCTGAGATTGTTACCGGGATAGATTTGTTAAGAAAACTCCGTAAATCGCGGGGTGAATCTCCTGAAGACATTCCGGGTCATTTAGAAGGGTTAAAGGTCCTTGTAACTCCTCCTAGTGGCAGTAGAGTAGGTTCACCTGAAGAAGGAGAATCTTCTTTGGTAGTCCATCCAGATTACCAAAGATTAGAAACAGGTTACAATCCCGAAGCTGTTACAGTTTCCGAGCTTGCTGGTAGTTTTTCATCTGCCAGTGAAACAGGCGAAGAACCTGAAATTTCAGAACCTGTTACTCCAACTCCTAGTGTTCCTGATTCACCAAGAATAGAAAGAATTATCACCGAAAATCTTCCTGTTGGATTAATTGCTATAGAAGAACTTGTTCCAGAGGAAGAAATAGGCGTTTCTGATTCTGAAGATCTAATTACCCTTGATCTAAGGGAGCGTGAATCCATCTTTTACAGTCCTCCTAGAAGTGAATCTTGGTACCTTGCATTAACCAATTTTTTAGACAACTCAGTAGGTTTTTCTACACCTCGTACTCCGGTTCCACCTAGAGGAATTCATTCTCCTGTAAATATGTCTGGTCAGTCATCTGTGTTTTCACAAAGTCCTGAATCATTTTTACATGGCGGTCCTTCTGTTCCTACTGGGTATCAGTCACTTTCTGGTACCTTTGCGGGAGCATCTCCTCAACCTGTTGATCATGGGTTATTAGTTGGAAACAGTGGTAATGTACCATTGAGTATAGGTGAAGTTTATATGATGTCAGGTTCAACTCCCATTAACCAACCTCAAGGTGGCCAATTACCGCCTGGGGGGCAACCTTCGTTAATGCCTGGGGGGCAACCTCAAGGTACTTCATTTGTGACTGGGGGGCAACCTCAAGGGTATCAACCCCAAGGGTATCAACCCCAGCCTCAATATGTACCCCAAAGTCAACCTCAGTATCAGTATCAACCTCAAGGATGGCAACCTCAAGGATGGCAACCCCAAGGGTATCAACCCCAAGGGTATCAACCTCAAGGATACCAACCTCAAGGTCAAGGTCAACCCCAGTATTCGTATTTACCTCAAGGTTATCAACCTACGGGTCAATACCCTGGTCAAGGTTATCAACCACCTCAAGGGCAATCATATGGGACTACACCTTACAGTTATCAACCCTATCCTCAATACGGCTATGGATCTCAGTATCCTCAACCTGTTACGAGTCAATACCCTGGAATGTTAACATGGGATCCGTCACAGGGTCAACAGATGTCGCAACCAAGTATACAGTCGGTACCTCAAGCAGGACAACCTGCAGTTCCTGGTCCACCCCAGCAACCGCAACCTGTCCAGTCAAGTGTTCAGACCCCTGTAACTTCTGTAGTTACTCAGCCGCCAATTGCACCGAGTACTCCACCTCACACGGCTGCAGCAACTACCGCTTCATCTACCATGCTTACATCTGGAGTATCGGCAGCTCCGGTTTCTACTGTCCCTGTAACCGCTCCTCAGACATCTGTACCGTTGTCTGGACCCACGGTTCAAACCACAGTCCAGATGCCTGCAGGTCAACCTGGTACAAGTACGGTTGTTACTACTCAACCTCAATTTGTTCAACCTCCGTACCAGGGACAGTATCAACCTGGGCAAGCTGCCCAACAACCGGTTTACCAGTATCAACCGTATCCTGGGTACAATTATCAACCACCTCAACAACCCCAGTACGGTCCGGTTAATCCTGGTTTTCCAGGAGGATATAATATCCCCAATGCGAATCCTGTTCCTAGTTATCCTGGATATCCTCCTCCTGGGGCTGGTATTGTGACTCAGAGTTTTAGAGATCCTAACCGGCAGTTACCATTTATTGCGACTTTAGATTTACCCGACTTGACGCGCCTAACGAACGATCCAATTCAATATCTTCCGTTCTGGCCGCCAATGCCAAATAAGTTGCCCAGCGATATACCCAAGTTCGAAGGTAAGTCTGGAGAGGATCCGTCTAATCACGTGATGACTTACCACCTCTGGTGTGCATCAAATTCCATCTCAGATGATTCTATCCGCTTACGTCTTTTCCAGCGTACACTCATTGGTCTCGCAGCCAAGTGGTACATTGAGTTGCCACGGGCTTCTTTTTACAACTTTAGCCAGTTAGCTACTTCATTCTTAACTCATTTTCAGTTACCAGTCAGATACGATAATGGTACGGAATTATTAACTTCGCTAAAACAATCGACATCCACGTACATTTCTGATCACATCCATGAGTGGAGACGTCGAAGGAGATTAGTGAAAGTTTTTATCCCGGACCAAATTTTAGCTGAATGGTTTGTAAAATCATTATTACCAAGAATTACTGAAGATGTAGCTAAGGCCGGCGTAGTTACTGAGGAGCAAGTCATTGCTCAGGCACAATACCTTGACTTAGTTTACACTCAGTCGGGTACGTTACACGAGAAAATTCCGGATCTTCCAAAGTCAAACCAAATCGCTGCTGCTCCTTCGGGATCTCATGCCGCTGATGGTATGATCGGTATCGTGACTACGAAGAGTAAGAAGAAGTCTTCCAAGACCTCCAATACTCCAATTATCACTTTGCCTGATTCTCCGACAGGAGAGTCTTCTCCTCCTGAACTTACCGCCGACATTCACGCTGTAGAGTCATCTACGGCCAAATCCAAAAACGGTGGAAAGAAGAAAGGAAAGAAGAAGGCTAAAGCAGACAAGGCTCCAAAGGAGAAAACGGAAAAGTCGGAAACCAATGACGAAAAGCGCAAACCTCGTTATCCTTGTCTCATTTGTGAAGAAGATCATTTTACGAGAGACTGCCCTCATCGGGCCGAGGTAGTGAAAATAGTTAAAGGTTCTCCGACTCCTGCTGTGTTAAAGAATCCATTCCCCGAGCAGGAAAATAAGATGATAGGTTCTTCTTCGAATGCCAGTGAAGAACCCATTTTGATGATGTCTCATGTCAGGATTGCGACTCGATCGCAAGATTATGGTAGTAAGGCTCCTGTTGATGGTAAAGAAGCAGAATCTTCTAACTCTAACCCATCAACCTCAGCTCCTGGTTCCGATCCACTACAGATCGAAAAACCTAACCCAGACTTAGTGATTAAGCCGCCCGCCAAGGGTGTACTTCGAAGGTCTGCTTTCAATCCACATGCGAGAGCAGCCCAGAATTACAACATTGTTGAAGACTTAGCTGTTTCACCTTCAGCAATGTCGGCACTCGAAGTGCTGCAATCATGTCCAGCGCAACGAAAATTGCTTTTGTCGGCTATTGGAGCTGTCGATGTTCAGGACCCGAACCTAATGATCTTTGATCTAGAAAGTAGTACACCGCGTCTCCCCCATCAAATGGCTTTCCAAATTCCAGTGATAGTCAAAAACAGGCCTATTCATCGGACTGTGATTGATGAGGGAGCTTCTACGTGTATTATGTCGATTCAATGTTGGAGATCGCTTGGTTCTCCTTCGTTGAACCAATCCCCCACCATCCTTAAGGCCTTTGATGGCCGTGGGTTCCGTCCGTTTGGTATTCTACAAGAATTGCCTATAGGGGTCGAAGGTAAAACCGTTAGTCTGGATGTGGAAGTGGTTGATGCCCCTCTAGACTACAACCTTCTTTTGGGTCGAAGTTGGTCATATGCTATGACAGCGGTCGTTTCATCGGTCTTCAGAGTCATTAAGTTTCCACATAACGGTAAGATCGTGACTATTGATCAGCTGACATACTTTTCATCCGACCCAACCTCTTTAGAAACTATCCAGCATGTTGGTAAAACGACAATCCCTTATAGGGACATTGGTGTAGGTTTAGTTAAGGATTCCGGTTTACTGGGAACTTTTCCTCTCCCTCCACTCAATGCAGACCCTTCGTTCGCAACAATTCATATGATCACGTCAGAAAACATTATTTATGATGATCCTTGGTATGTTCCCTCTGACTCTGAGCTAGACTCACTCGGTGATGTTATGCCGTTGAGTCCGTATGAGATTGCTTATGAAGCTCTTATGTCTTTTACCGACTTTCATTCAACCGACCAAATGAATGTGGTCAGTGAAGAGTCACTTTTCACCTCACCCTTAGAACGGATAACGTTTCCCGAAGAAGTGTCATCTGACGAACAACTTCGCGAAATCCTAAGTGTAGATGATCTACCATGGGAAGATCTCCATCACAGATCTTCGTTTTTACCTAAGGATGATGCTTTGAAAATGATTTTTCATCTATCTTTACCGCTGAATATGTCAAAGACGCTCAGGATCCAACGAAACATTCTGATTCAGAGCTGAATTTAGGGAATATTTCTCGTACTATTCCCATTGATATTTCAGTGAAGCCCGGAATCGAGGAGAACATTCATATAGGTGCCGCATGTACTGACGAAGAAATTGAAACTTACAAGGCCCTATTCCAAGAATTCCGCGACGTGTTTGCCTGGTCCTACGAAGAAATGCCAGGAATCGATCCTGCCATTGTTGTTCATGAAATCAAAACCTACCCGGATGCTAAACCCATTCGGCAACGGTTGCGTCAGATTCACCCTCGAAAAGCAGCTGCAATCAAAGCCGAAGTCGAAAAGCTGTTGAAAGCAGGTTTCATTTATCCGATCCCGTTAACGGATTGGGTATCGAATATTGTTCCCGTCAATAAAAAACAAGGAACAATAAGAATCTGTATCGATTATAGGGATATCAATCGAGCTTGTCCAAAAGACAACTATCCTACGCCTTATATCGATCAAATTATTGATGATTGTGCCGGAAGTGAGATGTTTTCCTTCATGGATGGTTTCTCAGGGTATAATCAAATCAATATTCTACCTGCCGATCAACCAAAAACGGCATTCATTTGTCCATGGGGGACATTTGCTTATTGCAAATTACCTTTTGGCCTTAAGAATGCCGGTGCTACTTTTCAACGGGCCATGTCTTATGCATTTCATGACATCAAGCACATTGTGCAACCCTATCTCGATGATTTGCCTGCTCATTCTTTACACCGAGCTGATCACCTTGTCCATTTACGAGCAATCTTTATGAGGTGTAGGCATTATCGAATTCGGTTGAATCCCCACAAGTGTGTTTTCTGTATAGAAACAGGTCGATTGCTGGGATTTGTTGTTTCCAAAACCGGCATTCGCGTCGATCCCTCGAAAGTCGAGGCTATCATCCAATTGCCTCCTCCTTCGAGTTTGCGCCAACTCCAAAGTTTGCAAGGGAAAGCAAACTTTTTACGCCGATTCATCCCTAACTACGCCGAGGTCACTAAAGGTTTTACACGGTTGTTGAAACAGAACGTACAATTCTTTTGGGACGAGATTGCTCAACAATCTTTTGATGCACTGAAACACGCGTTGACCCATGCACCGTTATTGCATCCTCCCAACTACAACCAGGACTACTTCTTATACCTCGCAGCTTCGCATTCCACCATTGGAATGGTGTTAGTTCAAGAAGATGAATTCAAGGCAGAGCATGTGATATATTACCTTAGCAGAACCTTAAATCCAACTGAGTTAAAATATTCGCATGTGGAGAAATTGGCCCTGGCAGCCGTTCAAGCTGTCCAGCGTTTTCGTCACTACATTCTTCTCCGCAAAACTACTGTTATTTCGGATTGCAACCCTATGATTTATATCTTGACAAAACAACTGCTAGGGGGCAAGTACTCTAAATGGATCGTCATCCTGCAAGAGTTCGACTTGGAGTTTGAGAAGTCCAAGTCTAAGAAATCTTTAGTCTTCGCGGAATTGATGTGTGATTTCCCGAGTGCTGACACAGAGACTGTGGCAGAGGAGTCCATTGCGGACGAATCTTTGTTTCTTATTAGCACTGTAGATCCGTGGTATGGGGATATAATCATCTATCTCCAAACCCAAACCTTTCGGCCTGAAGCTTCCAAGGAAAACCGTCGAAAAATTCGGTTTCAATCCCAGCAATACAGAATTATTGGAGATACACTTTATCGCCTGGGGGCAGACTTAGTTTTTCGACGTTGTTTAACTCACGATGAGGCTGAGAGAGTTTTGAATGATTGTCACTCTGGAGCATGTGGCGGTCATATGTCTGGGTATGCCACAGCTCAGAAGGTGTTGCGCGCTGGCTATTTCTGGCCGTCTATGTTTAAAGATTGTATCCTTGCCGTCAGAAAATGCCACAACTGTCAAGTGTTTGATCGCAAGATGCGCGCTCCACCTGCTCCTCTCCACCCTATAATTGCCGCTGGTCCATTCGCCAAATGGGGCATTGACTTTATTACTTGTAACCCTCACTCGGCCGGGGGGCATGCGTATATCATCCTTGCGGTTGATTATTTTACTAAGTGGGCCGAGGCGATGCCTACATTCGACGCAAGCGGCAAGACAGCTGCACTTTTCGTATTCAATCATATCATAACTAGGTTTGGTGTCCCACAAGCAATCATTACGGACCATGGAAGCCATTTTCGAAATGTCATGATGACTGAACTTACAAGCCAGCTTGGTTTGCGCCACGATAGCTCTACACCTTATTATCCGCAAGCCAACGGTTTGGTTGAGTCAATCAACAAAGTTCTAGTCGTCATGATTCGACGGATCATTGGTATCCATCGAACGAATTGGCATAACATGTTATTTTCGGCGCTATGGGCATATCGAACTTCAGTGAAAAATTCAACAGGTTTCACCCCTTTTCAGCTAGTTTATGGCTTAGAAGCTGTGTTACCTATTGAGTGCGAAATCCCATCACTTCAAATGGCTGTCGAATTACTTCCAGCTACTTCCGAAGAGGAGAAACGGTTGTTATACTTAGCTAAATTAGATGAGACTCGACGTGACGCTACTTTAGCTATCGAGACTCACGCGAAACGAATGAAAGCTCAGTACGATAAAAATGTAACCCCTCGAAGTTTTTCGGAAGGAGACCTAGTACTATTATATGATCAAGCTAACGATAAGCTAGGTGCTGGAAAATTCGTTCCCATGTGGCATGGGCCCTACATTGTAAAGCGAAAGCTAGCAAAAGGGGCTTATGAGTTAGTTGATTTTGATGGGGACTCTTTGGGCAAACCCAGAAATGGACTTTACCTAAAGAGGTATTATGCTTAAAATGATGGATGGAGAAATTTTTAGATAGGTTAGATTTCCTTTCTAGCTAGCAAGTGTGTTAGTTTAGTCAGTGTGCTTAGCTTAGCAAGTGTGGTTTTTCGTCATTATTTTGGCTCATCTTGGTTTTACTCTTGATATTGTAGATGTCGACGCCTCTCCAAACATACATTGGATTTGCTGATGGTGCTTGTCGTAGTACACGGAATATCTCTTCCGCAGCTTGGGTTATCTATTCGCCCTCTGACGAGTTAGTTTCTATGCATGGGGTAAGCCTCGGTCAAACAACGAATAACATTGCAGAATACAGTGCAGTGGTTGAATTATTATCCGAATCTATTTCATTTGGAATTCGACGTTTGATAGTGAGGTTAGATTCTGAACTTGTTGTATTACAGCTTAATAGAGTTTATGCCATTAGAAATCCTGTGTTATTAAGGTTGTTTTTGAGAGTGCGTCTCTTGGAACGTGAATTTGATTACATTGAATATCAACATATTCCAAGGTCTTTGAATACATTAGCAGATGCAATTGCTTCTCAAGTGTTGGACAGACATTTATAATAATCATGCAAGTAAATTTAAAGACATTTCATCATACATGTTAAACAAGATAAGCCGATAATAGTGATATATAGATATAGATAGAAGTGTGTCCAAAAATATATACATCGTCTTCGATCATAGGTTTAACACACCTTATGATCGGCAAAATGATAGTGCAAAAAGTCAAAAATGTCACATGTGACTACAAAAGTGACTAGTCAATCACTGGTGGTGCTCTCTGTACGACACCACTGCGCGGGCTATCTTGCGCAGAAATCTCCTAAACGGTCCAGGGACTGCAACCACGAAGCGCTGAAGCCTCATTGGAATGTCATCCATAGTAGTCTCAGGTATATCTGCCGTGAGACGCTCTAGATCATGCTCCAAATCGGCTAGTACTTCTGCTGTCGCATCCTGTAAGGCCGGTGCCGGTGCAGCTGGATGTCGTCTGTCGTAAGGCCGGAGATTGGCTGGACGCTGTGGTCCAACATCTGCATTTTTAAAATTTTACTGTTACTTTGAGACGATATATATGAAAAATAAAAAATACATAATTAGAAAACTTGTGAAAATGAAAGTACCTCTGTCATCCCATTGTTCTCCCTGTGGAAGAACCATGTCCGGATCACCTCTGAAATCCATTCCGGCATATGGAAAGTCTTGTATCACAAAAAGCTGGCCCTCTAGCCAGTCGAAGTAACTGTCTGAGAATCGAACCACTGCAGCACCCTCGTCAGGATGCCGGGCCATCACCGCAACCCATCGAACAAGCTTTGGCTCCCGAGGACCCAAGTCATCAACAGTGAGTTGCTGAGGGATCAGCATAGGAACTCTCTCCAAGGCAAAGCTCACGACTAGAGGCCCATATCCAAAAGTCTTTAGTCGTCCGTTCTTTGCCTTGGTTAGTTGGCTCTTCATATGAGCCGACACAGCTTCGCACCAGTTGAAGATGGTGCCTTGGTAACAGTCAACTGCCATCCGCATTTGGGATCCGGAAGCAATGTGCAAGGCGGCCGCGCCACAAATCCTAGTGACCGTAAATGCAATAACTCTAAGTTCCGCCAGAGCGATGTGCTTTATCTCCACGCCCTTTTTATGGCGAGTCCCTGGTCTGCACCACTCCTCGCGGAGATCATCAAGGGATTGGCCACCCGGCCTGGTCCCCGCAAGGTTGAGTTGCTCACCTCTGTTTGGCAAGCCAGTGAGAAAGTATACATCCGAGGGCTCTATCTCGAGCTGGTGCCCTCCAATGTAAAAGCATTGATCTTGAACGTTCCATCGCTCAACTAGCCATTCCAAAAATCTTACCTGGCCCCTCATGCCCGGTATGGTCCAATATTTGTACAATCCACATGTTCTTAAGGCATCCAGAGAGGGTTGGTGGTTAATCGCAGCTTCATCGTCTTCTACGTGCTCTCTCTCTCTCCAGTCTAACATGTTTTGGGCCCTGCACATCAAAAGAGTCAATTAGAAATTAATTTGAGAAAATTTGGTGGTTTTTTGAGAGAGTTAGGGTTTTGAAATGCGCCCTTTGCGGAAGACGCACCCCGGCTTTTTAGCACAGGGCGTCCGGACGCAGCTCGCCTGAAGGCGGACTGCGTCCCCAGACCTTTTTCCGTGTGAGAAAAAGTCGGGGGACGCGGCTCACCCGAAGGGCACCTGCGTCCGCCGAGGGGCGCATTTTGAACCCAAAACCCCCCCAAAAAATGAAACAGAGACCAAAAACAAAAAACTAAACGGATAAAAATGAAGAGTGGGATGTGTAAAATACCTCGGTGAAGCGGCGTTCGATTCCGACGGTCAGATTTTCCGCAGCAACCACGGGAAGTTTCTTGTCAAAAGCTCCTTTTTCAACCTCAACAGTGAAACGGTAAAAATGACATGGTAAAAGGTCTTTTTATAGGTTTTTTGGATGAATTAGTTCATTTTTTACCATGAAAAGATGTTTTCAAATGTATTTTTGCCTATTTTAAACAGGTATGAGTAATGTGTCGCTTTTGTGCAGGACGAAGGGATTTCAAGGGAAATTGTAATTTTTCACAAACAAAATTTCAGAGTCATCTTTTAAGCCCTTTTCTGACTCCTAAAACATGAAAAGATCGCCGAGTGTTTCTTTTTCACTCGTTAAAACGGAATTAAAAGACGGTCCCCTTTTAGCTCTTTTCTGACCGTAAAATCAGGAAAAGATTGCCGGGTTTTTGTCGTTTCAAACTCGATAAGGAAATAAAACGACGTGTCTTTGATCGCTTTTTACTTTTCAGGTCAACGATACTATTATGAAAGTACTCCTTGGTCGCAAGATCAAGCGGTTCCCCCAGGTATTATTTTATACTTTTTCGGGCTTGAGGGACACAAATATACGAAAAAGTTCAACGTGGAGTTTCCTTAAGTTTTTCAGACTCTCTAAAATTGAAAAACGCCGAGTTTCTCCTATACTGGGCTCGTTAAACTTTTACAGTAAAGGACCTGTTCAATTACAAACAGGAACGAACCACTCCTTCCTAGGGTTCGCATTTAAACTAGGTTGGACTCGTCCGAAGGATGAGCTTATAATCAAGCATATGTTATCCTCCTCAAGCTTGTTAAAAATAAAGAGGTACTTGCCAGAAATGGTGGGGGAAAAAAGAGAAGAATGAACCTATTTGTCACCTTTTGCCTCAGAAGAAACTTTATTACCGCTCTTGAACACGACACTTTTCATTCACCTGGGTTGGGAAATCTTTTACCTCACAGTTGACTAAATCACTTTGAAAATCTTTAACCGGGTTCAGGGATCAACTTTGAGTTATTCGTCACCAAACCATCTGTTGTGTCGTTATGTGTTCAAGAGGTCTGCAAGCAAAACTTTCATCTGCAAAATACTTGTCATCCATTGACCATCCCTGAGTCAGTCCTTACAGCAACATTTCTTCAACTTGAACAATGATTTCGTGTTGCAGGCTTGCCTGCAACGGGTCGCTTTCTATCGACATCGACACATTATCTAGAAAGATGACTTAGGAATCGACAGTACCTTGAAGTCTGCATGCATCAATGGCAGGTTTCTCGCCTTTGACGTCAGTTTACATCATTGACTTTCGATCAGAGGATTCCGTGAAGTGTTCGACATCAAAACATCTATTCACATTTCACGGGTTGTGCTTGGTACTTTGAGAACCATTGACATTACTGGTGGTTTCTCTCACGCTTGTTAACAGTTTACATCATTGACTGGTAATCAAGTGGTTTCTACCATGTTCGACATCGAATCATTTAATCACATGGCTAGAATCGTACCAATTCGGGAAGTAGAAGTGAAGACCCTGGATCTAGTTTCTACCATCCAGGCTGCGAGGAGTTTTGTATTCATTATCTATGTAGACTAATCATAAACAGATGGCTGCGTCCATACTGTGTCTACAAAAGTCTATAAAAATGATGTACTGCAAGATCATTCCTGTATCAGAATAGTTAGTCCATTAGTTAAAGTTTTGAATCTGAGTATGGGAATGCCTACCTCAGTGATGATATAATCTTATCCATGTATTTTGTGTTGAAAATTGCAGGTTCCAACCAGGCCATCCACAAGGCAATCCTTGAAATGATAAAGCGCTTCACCCTTCCTAGAATTACAAAACCCTATTCTATTCCAGGCTTCGCACTTTAGGGGGCAATCTGTTACACTAAAAAATGTCACCTTGACTACTTACAGTTAGTATGGCTCCTGTCAACAGTCATGCTACCCTCTTAGGCAAGTCTCATGCCTCTGTTATCCATCTCAAACTCAAAGAAGAGAGAAAGTCTTGTAAAAATCATGTTTATCTCTGGGGTCGCAGGTTCTCTCTAGCCTTACCTGCGGGGACGCTGACCATGTTCACAAAATCCGCGTCCATGGACGCTCTGTATGTTAAAGGACAGGTGCGTCCCTCTGTAAAAGGCAAAATGCGCGAGTTTTATCTTGAAAAAGTTACTTGTGGTTACTTCTAGAACATTCTAGAGGTCGGTTTGATGAAATGGATGCGCCTCCAGTTGGTTCATGTATCTCTATTAAGGGGGAACTTATCCCATCAATAAGGGAGCTATCCCACCCATAGAGGGGGATGATCCCATTGATAGTGGACCTGAATAACCTCTTTACAGCACTATAAATGAAGGCATTGAGCCAGAAGGAGAGGAGGTTGGAGCTATACATTTTCTTTGGGTAAATGCTGCAGGATTTAGGTCTTCCATTAGAGCCTTTGTGAGGAGAGATTGTCTTCACTTGATTCTACTTGGGAGAGGGTGAGCTTTGTCAAAGTAGAGGAAAACCCTTGATGGACCCTGGGAGGAATTTGCACAACACCAAGGCCAGGTTGTAAGAGTTTCTTTGTTTCGTTATTAATACAAACTGGTTTATTTTTCTCAATAGCTTGTGTTAATGAGTTATTTCATGTGTTCCTTGGTCTGCATGTTGAATATATGTTTTATTATATGAAATGCAAGTGCTTGGTAATTGTTTGATTGTTTGTGGTTGCAGGAATTGACTTGAAGGAGGAGCTCATCCGGATCGTCAAGAACGGACTTCAACAACAGCGTTTTGGAATAAGGTAAGCCTAAACACTTGTAGTTTTCATGTTGTAAAAGGTGTATTTAGAGAAAGATCACTCCATTTTGTCTTGTTTGTCATTAGAATGTCTTAGACTTCTAGGAAGGTCAGTCGTGTCCGCACCCTTGACAGATTCCGTGTGACACAAAGAGTGTGAAATCCAACTCAAACTATGAAGCAAGTGCCTCACCTTCAGATCCTTCCCCAGATCCCTTCTTGGATTTCCTCCATGGACAATTTGTAGCATAATGGCCCACCTCATGATAACAAAAGCATCGCACTTTCGATTTGTCAACCTTCTTCCCATCATTGGAAGAACTGGATTTGGAAAGAGAACCCTTCTCCTTCCCCTTCTTTGCTTTGGCAGCCAAAGCACAATTTTCTTCATTAGATGCCTTTGATGAAGATCCGTCCCTGGTATTCCGCCTGATCTCCTCTTGCACAAGATCTGACCAAAGTCTCTCCCATCCTGGCAATTTCTCTCGACCATTGACAGAGTCCTGATAGGAATGCCAACTCTTCAGAAGACCAAGGAGAGCCAAGCTCAATAAGTCCTCATCATCAACAGTCACCCCCACACTTCCCAGCTCATCCTGGCATTGAGTGAACTTCGTGAGATACTTGGGGATACTGTCTCCATTCTCACACTTAATGTTTCTGAGTTTATCCTTGAGCGCCAACTTCCTCTGGTCACTCTTGCTTTGGAATAGATCTGTCAACGCTTTCCACATCAAGTATGGAGAAGCCTTTCCATGCAGGCTAGACACAATGTGATCCTTCACGCCCTCCAACAGAATCCTTCGACACTTTTCTGTCTTCTTTTGCCAAGCCTCAACTTGATCAGTATCAGTAGGCTTTGGGACCTTAGCCTCTATGAACTCCTTCAGCCCATTGTCATCTAACACCGCCTCAAATTCGAATTCCACAAGCTCAAAACTCAACTGCTTCTGATCTAAAATTCGTGAGAACAAAGTATTTCTTGTACAGAGATTGACTGTATGGGCATTCACCGGATATCTCACCTTCCAAAAGAAGGATGAATCCAGAGGCTACCTGGCCCGATTACAGACTCTACCTGAAGAAATAAAATGTAATCACTTTCTGAATAATAGATCTGATGATCAACTCTGCTATGATACCATGTAGAAATTTTGAATAATATAACACTTATTCACAGAGATTATCCTGATTATACACTATTTGCGGAATGCATGCATAATACATAACCTCCTCTATGTTGATCATCAATTTTGCGGAATTAAAAACAATGAAACATCAATTGCATGCGCACATTAACACAGTATGTACTGGGGAAAGCATACAGCTGAAAACCCCCAACTATCTGTATATTATAATGATTAAGAACATGTAACAATACATAGTACAATACTCCTCGCAAGTACTCAGTACTATCTCCACCTGTTACACACAAACTAGCTCAGATCTGAATCAATCACAGGTTCAAATCTCCTCCGCTGCTTGCCTGCCTCCACTGCGCAATCCTGCATGAGAATAGATGAGAATGGCTGATCCAAACTCGTATTTCCCTTGGCTGAACCACGCAATCCTCATTGGCAATACTCAATCCATTGATTGTGCAAATCTCATGCACAGCTATAGTCACAACTGATAGCAGTCTCACTCTTTCACCCACCTCTAACACTTGTCTCCACTGAACTGTCCATGCACTGAGTTAACTGATGTATTCTTTAGTTGATTTATGAGTTAATATTTAGTGAATTAATTTATAATTAATTCACATCACTGATCACTAGTGTATTTTGCAGTTAGACTAAATACAACTAGTTCAACTAAGTCAAACTGAACACAACTCCATCAATTCCTCAATCAACTCCACCAAACTCAATCACTTGAGTTCTAACTGAAGTCCATCATGCAATAGCTCAACTGACCCATAAGAAAAGTGTGTTTCCTTCTGACAGCTGCATGTGCCACATCCGTAGCTCGAACTGAAGTGCTCCAAGAGGATAAGATAATGTTTATAGTCCAAATATTATTAAGAGCTAATAATATTTGACTGTTCTATATTTAGACTGGCAGTCTAAAAATAGACTCCGCCCATATGTCTAAAAATAGAAGTCCATCTATTTTTACCAACATGACCAATCATCCACAAATAGCATCCTGCAACTCATAGACCATGATCCATATGTCTAAAAATAGACTTTGCGCCAAAAATAGCCTGCGGGCCCACTTAGTGAAGGCGACTCCTTTCCAATAAGCTCCATCATCTTGTTGCATTTTCAACAGTTTTTATGCGGCCAACTATGGGAACTTCTCACTATCTGCAAGGTCCCAGTCTTTGAATTTTATATTCGGTACCTATCCTAGTGGGGGACTGTGAAACTTGATATCATCCGGAAGAAGCGGGGTCTGGAGTGCACTCTTCGTGGCCTCCAGGTCCTTTGATATCTTGGCTGTCCCCTTCCATGGGGGAATGTAGGAGGGTAACTCTATCACTGAATGTACTTGGGAGACATTTTCCTCCTCATTTTCCTGTGCCTCAATTTGAGCTATCAAGTCTTGCAGATCTTCCTCTTCCTCTTCTGTTTCAATAGTGACATCTTTGCCCTTTTTGTCCAGCGAGATTTTACTAACTCTTGGGTGTCGTGGTGATACCCAGATGGGCCCCATTGGCTATTTTTTTTTCTGCGGTTGTTGCATGCATGGGGACCTCGGTACCTCTGGTGCGCTTGCTGTTGCTCCGGCCTCCTCCTGGGTCACCCGAGGTTCTTGGCTACCTCCCATAATTCGCACTTTGGTTCTAGATATTGTGTTTATACTGGAATCAGTCAGTCACACATTTATGGGTGGCAAGGTAGCTTGGGACTCATTTCTCTGTACTACCTCAATTCTTAAAAACCCTAGAGCTCCTTGAAAGCTATCCCGTGGAATTTTATAGTAACAGTTGGATTTAAATTCAGCCCTTCCCTCCATTTTTGAGTCCTTAGTACTTGCTTGGCAGCAGATCTCCCCGAATCTAGCACGTAATTCATGTCTTAATGGTCCACTACCCACTCCTTTATGCATTAAATTAGTTTTCTTGTTAGGAACAGTGTCATCAATGGTCGCCCCCAGCCTATCCACGTGGTAGCACATCCCCTTAAGCACGATCGCGAGCCCTATGACAGACGAGCTCTATGCAGAACCCCCTTTTCGTACAGATTTCCTGCAGCCTTGTTTATAGTCCCACGCCTTCTTTCAACTGCCTGGAGCGCTATGACTGAGACTTCTATAGATAGTTAGGTGGTCAAACCCTTGGTGCGAGGCTTCGATTTTCCTGCTAGCCTGGGCTGCTGGCACCTTCCATAGGACTTTGCATCATGTCCCTCTTTGTATGGTACCTTCTCGTGTTTAGTAAGGTGCGGTTGCAACCATAATAGCAGGGTTGTAATTTCTTCTAATGCAGTAGTAGGGCTGGCTGGACTTAGTCCCCGCATACTAAGTTTCACGTGGCCTTCTTGCGTGACTTCGTTTTCTAGTTTTTAGATTTCTTCATCCAATGTCATACTTCTCTTCCTCAGCCATGCCCATTCATCATCGAGTTCATGAAGTTTCATGCTTCCGCACCAAAGGTTTTCTTGCAACTGCCTAATTCCTATAACCAGGTCCTCGCATCCTGTCCCTACTGTGGGAGCCATAGTCCAAGGATTCTTCTCTGCCCTCCTGATTTCCTCTCTTCTTGTTGTCATTGAAATGCTTTTCGTGCTCCAGTTTGTGCTTATGGTCCTATCAGCCCATCAAACAACTAGGATGCGTAGGTCCCCATCCGATCGTCCCACCTGGTAAACTCTCTTCTCGATCCCACATGGCCTTGTGAATTCTTTGTCATGGGGTATTTGCGGTTCACGTCGCTCTTTTTGCTACTGCGTAGGGTCCTGATTCTTGATCCTTAGCCTGCGTTGTGCCTGCCCAGCATGTGATTGCACCCATCTACACAAGTGGGAGCAAAATCTTCTTTGCCCTTGTTGCCCGACCTGTGTTTGACACTGGGAATTTTGAACCTACAATTACATCCTTCTTTTTCATCCACGCTATCTCCCAATATTCTACTGGTGCTTTTGCCACCCTTGTGCAGGCACCGCACACAATGCCCAATCCATTGTATCGTACCACTGCTGTTTTGGTCCTGACCTTACAATTTCGTCTAAGAGTTCATCCCCACCTTTGCCCCCATCATATGTTGGTAATTCCCTAGCTTCAGTCATCACATACTGTAGTGATCTAATAATCCTGTTGCAATTTAGCGTTGATACCTCATGCAACCGATTCTACCAATTTTCTACTTCTTCATCAGAATTAGAAGTACAGGAACTGTGGCACTCCCATGAGATTCTCCCATCTTTAGTTGGGTTTACCCTATCCTGATCTTGTGCTGTTATTTGGTAAATGCAGTCCAGCTCATCATTGCTGTCATCTTCATGCACAGGTTCAGTGTAGTGCACTCCTTTAGCTGGATCCAGCGGAACGATGACGCGTAGAGACTTTTTCTCAAAAGTCATTTTTCACTTCTTTAGGTTGATAACCCCATTCATATCCGTAGCCTAATCTATCCCTAATAACGCGGGGTAAGGGTTACTGTCATTCACAATCTCTATTACCTCAAAGTCTGTCTGCATGCTGGCACCATCAATATCGACGGTTACTCCTTGCAGTCTTCCCATGGGCACGATATTTTGTTGATTCGCCATCCATAATTGAATAGGAGACCACTGTAACACGGGTCGGCCCATTTTCTCCCAAGTTTGTTTTGGTAACACGTTCACGTTCGAACCCAGGTTGAGGACTACCTGATCCATCTCATATTCACCAATTTGTGCCGTCAGCCGCATTTCCCTCCCAGTACGCAAAGTATGCTTCCCCATCTTTCGAACTACGTGCGGTTCCCCTGATCCTGCGCACCTAGTGATCAGCTCTTGGAGTCCTTTAACTACCTTATTGTCTCGTAGCAGCTTCATGCATGTCTCTAAAAAGGTAGTAAGCATAGATGGATCCATTCCCAGTTCCAGTTGATCCTTACTACCTGAAGTAGAGGGCTCCTTGAAGCTCTTCTTAGCTTCCATAACCATTTCCTTTGCATGTTCCGAGTCAAGCTCAGATTCCTTTGTAGGGGCCTTGCAGACCCATGTATCATCCTTGGGTTGCTTTCCCTTATCTTCCCTTGTAGTCACACCACTTCTAAGCACCATATTCATGTTGGGGTCTTCTTCGTGTGGTTTTGACCTCATCATTTGGATATTTTGAGTTGGAGTAGGCTGTAGTACCCCTTTCTCGCGCATCTGTGCAATCAACATCGGACAATCCACTACTTCATATTCAAACTGATAGCAATACGTACAACATATTGTAGTTGGATTCATATAGTCACGCACGTAGTTTCTGGGTCCTCTGCAGTTGTAGCAGATTAAGTGTCTGCACCCTCGTCTTGGTCCCATCCTTCCTCGTCCTTGAAATCCCCCCTACGTGACTGCTGCAGCTAGATCGAGGCCTCGCATTTCCATCTGCATTCGATAAGCTGGGGTCCTATCCATCATTAGCTCATAGCTTCGACATGTCCACTCATCGTGACCCACTAATCTACAAAAATTACAGTACAATTGCTGCGGAGTCTGGGTATACTTCTGCAACAGGTGACAGTTGTCCATCATGTGCTTTCCTCCCACCTGACAAATCACACACCAGAGAGTGACAGATGCACTCGGCCCTGCTTGTGCCTCTAGTCTCAATGGCATCGGTCCCCCTCCCGCCAAATAGTTCGTGAATACAGGACAATGATCCTTATCATGACCCTGGCATTTACATTTTATACACCACACTTCTTCGTGCGCCTCTGGTCGGGGTGCCCTATTTTGCTTCAAACTCTGCATCTCTAAGCATAGGTTTTGTATTTGCACATGGATTTGTTGGACTCCCAACCCTGGATCTTGTATCAGTGTTTTGTGCAACCTCATCGCCATTTCCAATGCCTCTACTTGGGTTGAGAGCTTTTGTTGTGAAAGTGTCATCCGCAAGTGTGGTGTCAAAGACGCCACAAACCAAACGTGGTGCTACGCATTTGTCAGTGTCATATTATCCTCACGAATCGTAGTTTTCAGCCTCTAATCTAGATCCCAGGGGGTTTCACTTGGCAGCATCACGATCTCCTTGAATCCGATGATCGACTGCATCTCCGATTTCGGTTGGCAAAATTCTCTGTTCAATGCATTCTAAATCTCTGCTATTTCAACATTCGAGTGCTTGATATACCAAGTCAGCGCACAATCCTGTAATGCACTTACCAATGTGGCCTTCTTAATGTTATCATTCGTAACCCCATGCACTTCCCACACGGGTCTTACTACGAACCAAAACTGATCTGGGTCTTCGTTTCCTACTCCTCTGAATACAGGCAACTTGATTGCGCTCGCCATGCTAAATTGTTGGATTGGTGGAGGTGGAGTGGGCGAAGTTGGAGGTGAAGAAGGTGATGGGAGTGGTGGCGTTAGCGGAGATGATAACTGCGGAATGTGCTGCCCGATCAAACTGACAACACTCCTCAGAGAAACCCAAGCGCGCTCTTCCCCACTTGCTCGCAGTGGTGAAATTAAATGACTGTTTCCTAAACCTTCGATTCCTTTATAGATTCTTCCACTCTGCGTCGTTCCACTCATTAATGTATGCGCATCCCCTGTTTTTCACATAACAACATCTTAATCCAAGTATTTAAAGACTTGATGTACTTACCTCGGGGTCCCTTGAGAAAACATGTTTCTGCTTCGCTGTACCTGACCGTCGTGTCTATCACAAATTCGGTGATAAACCCTCCTATTATCCAATCCAGCCAATAATCTACGGCCCATGTGATCCTATCTTTAGATGCCTCTAGCCTGCACACCAACTTTGGAGTCCACACTATCGGTTGATCAAGCTTACACCTTCCCTAGCTATCTGCTAGCCTCGTGATCCAATCATATAGTTCTGAAGAGAAGGTTGCAAAGAAGACCTCATGGATTTCTGTATATATGAAGCAATCCAACCACCTCTTCTTGGATATCTGCAGAGTTTTGTTTTCCTGTATTACGAACTCGTGCAACTTCTGATCCAACCAATCTTCAATTTCTTTCTTCGTAGGGTTCCAGTGTTCCGACATCAAACATCCCTTAGGTAGATCCCGGTCCCAGCAACGAAACCATTTGTTGGCTTAATGGGGCCTAACCCAGGTTCAGAACTGTTTAGCCAAACAAATCCCAACACTACTAGCCGTTTCGGCAATAGTCCGCGAAGCGCGGACAAAAGTCTCACCCGAGGTAGTATGGGAGGGTGCTGGAACCAGGTTTCTACACCCTGGGGATGTCTTAATGTGGTATGGGTTTGCGCGGATCGATCCTACGTGCTGCGTGGCTTCTTCGCAGCTATCTTCTCAGAGTAACTACCTTAGTCAAGTGTGAATGCAATTTACCCTTTTCTGTGCTTAATATTATTATAGATCTTTTGTTACTTATGAAGGCACAATACTTTCAGTTATCATTTAACATAAACAGACATGCGCGTAATCATAAATCATGAACAGATGCATAAACCAGAATCTAGAACAGATACACGATATTTCAAAACCACTTATCTTTATTAATGCCTTTATCCGGTTACAATCCACTTCTTTCCCTGCACACTCAGCTGCAGGGGTCCGCGCACATAGCTGCGGACTCTACCAGGCCTCCACATACATAGCTGCGGAGCCTCTATCTCCTATTATACCCCTCAACTTAGACTTACAGACTCAGAGCAACTACCACTGCCAACAAACCATGCACTATAGATCTCCTTAATGCCTTTCTAAAACTGTCTTCTACACCTAGAGCCTTGCTTTATTTATACATTCTCATGGTCCGCGGACCATGGGTACGCCGACTCATTTTCTATTATTGTACCTTATTTTTGGGTGGAATACCCTTTGACTTGAATTATTACAACTCATGCTCTGCGCACTTCACGGAGCCTTTACAATACCAATATGCCCAAAAATGTGGGCTTTAAGCCGAAAACCCGTTATGTAGGGGACCTGCTACCCAACAGTCTTCATTCATTGGTCTTCCAAAAAATTAAACCAAAAACACCCAAAACAATTATTTTAGATGCTCTGGCACTGGTAGCCTGACCTACTACTATCTCAGAGGTACACCAACCTCAACCCTCAAGCTTCTTAAGGTATCCATCTAGTATGGGAAATGATTCCCTCCACCTTGGCCAGCTGATCTCTCTTCCTGATTAGCTCTAAACTAGTCACTTCCATGTTGTGATTGTTCAGAGATGTATTCAACCATTTCAATAATGATTTATATATTTCCTCTATTTTTATGATGCTTGTGATGTGTAGTAGACTACCCACATTGTTAGACATTTCATAATAAATAAATAGATAAAAAATCATAACCATGGAATTGCATTCATGGGTTTTCCATGGAGACCTTTGTTATGAAAAAACAACCATGTTAGTGTGCCAACATATTTAGAAAACATATGCATCAATCATTCAATCCTGCAATCATATCATGATAATTAATAATAAAAAACATATTTTTTTTTGCCATGATCCTGCTCTCACTGAGCTGTTACCTGTAAGAAACCAAAAAAAATCATATTATCACGTGGTCATTATCAAAGCAAAACTCACTACATCAATTAGGCATGTCGTTCAATAATTTAGACCGAGTTTTAATACCTAAGAAACTACTTAGTAAATTTAAA
Organism: Pinus tabuliformis; assembly: GCA_031772625.1. NCBI lineage: Eukaryota > Viridiplantae > Streptophyta > Pinopsida > Pinales > Pinaceae > Pinus > Pinus tabuliformis. The sequence goes on along the minus strand of CM062819.1, from coordinate 1,897,757,498 downwards.
AAAAAATCATCATTTTCTCGTGATGAAGCCGCTTCATCTAGTCCAAGAGTTGAACCTGGATGATTTGATACCACTCTGTAATGTACCCAACCCCTCATGTCTTGTTAGAGAAATGGGGTAAACATTTTTCTTTTTCTTTTTTGTTAGGTATTATGTGATTTTCTTTAGCTTTTTGACTCATCATAAGAGCCTCACAACTTGTATCTTGTAATTTGTGTGCTTATATGTGTGTGTGTGTGCGTGCATGTATAATTATAGTTGTAATCAGTGACCTTGCTGAATGTAGCAACCTTTGCTATGATATGTGCCCCTTCACCTTGAAACACAATGCATTTATGTCTTCTGGGTGGGTCCCACTATACACTCCACGCCGCTTAGCTTCTCCTAGTGATTTCCCCAAGCATGCACTTTAGCTACTTCTAGGGCCTTTGTTACTAACTTGCAAGGATGGTGGGATCGCATGGCCTCCTTTCCCATTGGTGTGCCTTTCCCTTCATACTATTACCACATTATTTCCCACATCATCTTGTTCCTTCACCCTCACACATCCTCCACTGTACATATTTATTCCTTTAGGGTCATAGCATCGGGATATCTTAGTTGGGAGGTCCCCTTCTCCACCAATTGATTACGTGCTCCACCAGCGTGGTCTGAATTATGTCATATCGCTAGTCTCCTCCTGCTGCTTACATCTAACTCCTCACTTTAAATTTTTGAAAAAACCCATCAGGTCAACTCGACAAGTGGGACAGTTCCCTAAAAACAGCACCACAACAATAATGCGGTCCTTTAGAACACACCCATCTTACATCATCCTGTTGCAATGCCTTACCTGACACCTTTCTATGCCTGATTCGAATTAGATCCATGAAGAATTGTTAGAAGGACCATGACTGTATTAGGTCGGGACAGACATCAAAGAATTGAGGAAACAATGGTCAAAAACACCTCTGAACAGTGGCAGTTAGTAGCCAATGTGGAGCAACGAGGACCTCGGTCAAAGCGCGCTGACCAAGGCCCATGGAGATTGCGCAGGAGGCAAAATTAGCCCCTGGGAAGCCCAGATCAGGAAACAGAGGCAGTTTTTGATGCACGATCATGCTAGCGCCATGAAAAACCCCTCGAAATTGGAAGGCCGTGAGTGCTTAGTCGCATGAAGAGCCGGGAAAACCATGGGGAAAAGGCTAAAGGTTAAGGCGAGACCCGCGCTCCGAAAAACCGGCGATATTGATCGAGGGCACCGTCAAGTGGTAAGTAGAATTGGTGAAAACGGAGTGATTTCACTCAGTGCTTGACGCGTGGCAAGCAGAGGAGAGAGAAAACTACCACTGATCATATGCTAATGGTCGAGCAAGTCAACCATGTGAAATGTGCAAATAGCGTTGGATCTAGAGGCCCCAGATCTAATGGCTGAGACTGTGCCTGATGGGAAAGCAAAATTGACGGGGGATTAAGCCGCAATTCATAAGAATTTGAAGTCCTATTTGACTGCGAAGGTGGCAGAAGACTCATTCCACGACGTAATGGAAGAATTGAACCGATGAAGCAAGTTGGCGCAGCTGCAGGAGGACAAGTGGCCACTCCTTGTGAGCCTGATGATGACACCGAACAAGGAACTCCAAGCGAAGCTGTAGTAGGCAATCCGATGGGAAGTGGAAGGGGAATCAAATAGCCATGAGCTTGAATGGTTTTAAAACCATGCACAGAAAAAGAAGAACGGAAGACAGAGGACACCGAACACCAAAACCCCGAGAGGAGGATGGGAAGGGAAAAAGGAAGAAGACAAAGAAAACAAAGGAAAGACAGTGAAGCAAAGCAGAATGGAAGACAAAAGGCCGAGCTGACCAAAGGCAGTATTGAGCACCAGAGAGCTTGAGAGATTCAAGCCATCCCAGAGAGGATCTGTCCAGACTAAGCACCACATTAGGCTCTCTCCATTAAAGACCAAAAGGTCACAGAGTTGGTAAGGGAAACAGTCTGTGTACTCTAGTGGCTTGGGGCATCCAAGAACCACCCTGCCAAGCAAATTATATTTAGGAGACTCACCTTTAGCTCCTTCATTGTAATTCTCTGCTTTAAGACACAATAAAAGAAGGCCACCACTGAGAGCTGGACTGGAGATGTAGCCCTGGAGGATAGGGTGAAATCCTTATTAAATTCTTGTGTTCTTATATTGCTTACTGTATTTCTCTATTGTTTTCCATTTTAAGTGTCTGTGTATTTGCAATTTGATCGATCCGTTGCCTAAATAACATAAACACACACCAGCAAATGAGTCTGTAATACCTTTATTCAATAAATCTTTAGCTGAGGTCACTCATACGGTGATTATCAGATCAAGTGGTATCAAAGCCCTAGGCTATAAGGTTAGACAAGCTTGTGTTGGTTTAGCTGTTGAATTCTCTCTAGATCAAAGCTCAAATTAGGAGAAGGAGAGTTGGTGGAAACTAATCCTGAAATTGGGAGAGTCTATCCTCAGAAGACAATGTCAGAAGAAGGTTTTGTAGGGCCATACCCTCAATTCATAGAAAGCTTCCTAGCTATAAAGTCCATGGTAGAAGAAATGTATAGGGACTTTAGAAAACATAAGGCTGAAGATTCATCAGGTTCTAAACAAGACAAAGAAGAAGATGAGTCTCACTTCCATGACCACTCCAAGGGAAAAGGGAAGGAGGAAAGATTTCTCACACCTCCTAATAGCCCTGTGCACAACAAGAAGGCATCTTTGATCAAGCTAGATGTTAAATTTGATTTACCTATATATGATGGAGAGTTAAATGCTAAAAAGTTCGACAATTGGATTAGACAAATTGATGTTTATTGCAGGGTACAAAACATTGACTCAGACAAGAGCAAGATTCAGCTGGCAAGCCTACGCCTAGGAGGCACTGCCTTGGTTTGGTGGGAAGGTAGAGCTCAAGATGACATGAAAAGACACGGTAAGACCATCTCTGTCTGGAGTGAATTTGTTTCTACAATCAAAAAGCAGTTCTATCCATTGGCCTACATGCAACAAGCCATGATGACTTGGCAAAATCTTCGACAGTTGAAAGGGCAAAGTGTGCAAGGGTACACTCAAGAATTTAGAAGAGAGCATTGATTCTAGGAATCTCACTAGACTCACCAGAAACTCTGTTGAAGTACATTAGTGGTCTACATAGCTACATGAGGCATACCATCCTCATGTTCAATCCCACTAGTATAGATGAGGTATCTGTACAAGCTACTCATCTAGAAGCTAGAGGAAAGAATGGAAATCCAAAAGTTGGGGGACCATCCCAACCCACTGTAAGCAAGAGCAAGGAGAAAAGAAAGCGGAAGTAAAGCAAGGAAGGCTAACACTGCATAGAAAAGCAAAGCTTCATGCACTCACTGTAAAAAGGATGGGCATGATGATGAGCATTGTTGGATTCTGCATCCAGAGCTGAGACCTAAGAAGTTCAAGGGCAAGAAGAAGAAGACTGTTATAGCTATTCAGAAAGATTTGGGGTCAGACTCGGGAGATGAAACAACCATTGCAGCCACAGGTATCAAAGGTAATGATTCTGAAGCATCTACTAGTAATTCTGCTCAATCTGTTATTGATGAAGAAAATGAGAGAAAAAGACATGAGGTTTTCCATATTCGAGTTATTTCCAAACATCAAAAGATTGATACTTTGTTTGATAGTGGCTCACAAGTAAATTTAATTTCTGAAGCAATTGTAAAGAAATTGGGATTAGCAACCACACCTCACAAGAAACCATACCCATTAGGATGGTTGAATGATAAAGCACAACTACAAGTGACTAGACAGTGCAAACTCAAGTTTTCTTTTGGGTCAGCGTTTGTAGATGAGGTTGAGTTAGACATAATTCCTTTGGATATATGTGGAATTGTTTTAGGAAGTCCTTACTTGTATGATAGAAAGGCTATTTTCTATAGAGTTGAGAACAAGTATCTGCTCATTAAAGATGGAGTCGAATACTTTGTAAGAGCTCATAAGCTAAAGAATAATTATACTCTCATAAACTCAGGGCAGATGAAAAGAATGATAAATCATGCAAACAATTCTTACTGATGGTTGTAAAGGAAAGGAAACCTAATAAAACAAATGTATTTGAGGGCTGTAATGCTAAATAGCAAGCTGATATAGAAAAGGTTGTTTCAGAATATGATATCTTGTTTTAGGAACCTAAAGGTTTGCCACCCAAAAAAGAAATAGTACATGATATTATTTTGCAGCAAGATGTTCCATTGCCTAACATTGGGATGTACAGGTTGTCAACTTTAGAGAATGCTGAAATGAAGAAGCAGGTGCAGGAGTTGCTCAAGAAGGGGTTCATCAGGCCTAGCACGTCACCATGTGGGTCACCAATCGTTTTGGTGAGAAATAAAGATGGCTCGTGGAGAATGTGCATTGATTACCGAGCACTGAATAAGATAACAATAAAAAATCGTTATCCCCTTCCTCGCATATATGATATTTTAGATCAATTGAAGGAAGTTGTTTATTTCACCAAGCTAGACTTGCATAGTGGATACCATCAGGTTAGAGTTGCAGAGCAAGATGCATGGAAGACTGCTTTCAAAACAAAGCAGGGATTGTATGAGTGGCTAGTTATGCCTTTTGGCTTAACTAATGCTCCTGCCACTTTCATGAGATTAATGAATGATGTACTCAGACCTTTTTTTGATGATTTTGTTATTGTGTACCTGGATGACATTATGATTTCTAATAAAATGGGGGAAGAACATTTAAAGCATGTTAAGAAGACACTAGATGTTTTGAAAAGAGAAAAACTTTATGTTAAACTCTCAAAATGTGAATTTGGCAAAAAAATCTCTAAATTACTTGGGTCATATAGTAGGGGGTGGTGAATTGAAAATAGATCACTCTAAAGTGGTAGTCATTGTGAACTGGCCTAAACCGAAGTCTGCTATAGAAGTAAGAAGCTTCTTAGGAGCAGCACAATATTGGAGGAAGTTCATTTCTAATTTCTCCTCAATTGCAACTCCCTTACATGCTTTAACTGGATTGAACAAGGTGTTTCAGTGGGGAGGCAAACATCAGAAAGCCTTCAACACCTTGAAAGAAAAGATTAGTACAGCCCCTGTACTAGCACTGCGTGATCTACAAAGGCCATTTGAGATCCAAACTGATGCCAGTGACTATGCCATGGGAGCAGTGTTGACACAGTACGGTAAACCCATATGTTATCATTCTGAGACTTTTAATCCTGCAGTAGTTAACTATCCTACATATGATAAAGAATTGTATGCATTAGTTTAGAGTGTGAAAAAGTGGAAACATTACTTAATGGGCAAAGAGACAGTAATACATACTAATCATCAACCACTTCAATATCTATACTCCCAAAGTAAGTTGTAGCAATCAAGACATTACAGATGGATGGGTTTTCTACAACAGTCTCATTTAGTCATCAGATATAAAAAGGGCATACATAACAAAGTTGCAGACATGTTATCTAGACCCATTATAAATGCATCTACTATACTTAAGCATAATTATGTGCTACATGAAAGCTATGTTGAACAATATGGTCAAGATATAGACTTTAAAGATGTATATGCAACTTTGAGTCAAGGCAAAAGAGTAGAAGAACTGGATTATCATGTAAAGGACCGACTCTTATACCATTGTGGGAAACTCTGCATTCCACAAACTGAGAGAATAAAGATAATTAGGGAAGTACACACTTCTCTGATATCAGGTCACTTTGGGGTAAGTAAAATAGTTGCACAGCTGGAAAGGTTTTGTGATTGGCCGAAAATGAATGAGACAGTTTCTAGATATGTAAGAGGATGTACTATGTGTGCTAAAAGTAAGCCCAGCAATAGAAAACTAGGCTTGTACACTCCTTTACCAATACCTTCTCACCCTTGAGAAAGTGTTTCCATGGATTTTGTTGGAGGACTGCCTAAATCTAGGAAAGGTCATGATTATTTATATGTTGTTGTGGATAGTTTCAGCAAAATGTATATTTTGATACCTTGTAATAAATAGATTATAGCTGAATAGACTGCAAAATTGTTCTTTGAACATGTATGGGTTCATTTTGGATTACCCATTTCTATTGTATCTAATCGAGACACCCGATTTGTGGGGAAGTTTTGGTCAAGTTTGTGGGAACTGATGGACACCAAACTGAAGAAAAGCATAGATTTTCATCCACAAACTGATGGCCAGACAGAAGTAGTTAACAGGACATTGATCCAGTTACTCAGAGGATATTGTAGCAAGCATCCTAAGCTTTGGGATGAACATTTATGTTATGTGCAACATGCTTACAACAAAGAAAAACATTCTTCTACACAGAGATCTCCTTTTGAGACTTGTTTTGGTTTCACACCAAGGTCTCCTTTGGATTTTGTCTTTGGTAAAGATACCATGGTTGATGGACACAGTGATGTGGACAGGGCAACTAGGTTCATTGAACAAATCCAGGAGATCCACCAGGCAGTACGGGAACAGTTGGAAAAGAGCCAAGCCAAGTACAAGGCTAGGCATTACAAGCATCGGATGGAGCATAATTTTGAAGTTGGTGACCAGGTCTGGTTGTATATTAGCAAGGACAGGATGCAAGGTGAAGGTAAAAAGCTAAAGCCTATTAGGTATGGACCCTTCAAGATACTTGAGAATATTGGTGAAAATTCTTTTTGCCTTGATCTGCCAGCTTACATGCACATCTACTTAGTCGTAAATGCAGATTGCTTAAGATTGTTTGAACCTTCAATGATTGAGGACCCTGAAGAGTAGAGTCAATTGCCTTCTATTGATGAATTTATACCTGAATATCTTAATCAATTGCAGGAAGACACAGTACTAGATATGAAGGTGAGGATGATGTGCAGGGGAGATGTGGAGTACCTTAGGATTGGGCTCAAAGTTTCAAAGTAGAGTAGTGCAAAGTGGATTGAGATTGGGCAAGTGAGAAAACAATACCCTCACTTAGTCGATGCTTAAAAACCAAATTTTGGTGGTCCAAAAGCTTCTTCAGTGGGACGGTCGTGATTCGAATTGGATCCATGAAGAATTGTCAGAAGGACCATGACTGTATCAGGTCAGGAAAGACATCAAAGAATTGAGAAAATAGTGGTAAAAAACACCTCTAAACAGTGGCAGTTAGTAGCTAGCATGGAGCGACGAGGACCTTGGTCAAAGTGCGCTAACCGAGGCCCATAGAGACTGCGCAGGAGGCAAAACTAGCCCCTGGGAAGCCCAGATCGGGAAACAGAGGTAGTTTTTGATGCACGATTAGCGCCTAGCGCTAATCATGCATCGCAAGCAAAACCCCTCGAAATGGGAAGGCCCCGAGCGCTCGGTCGCATGAAGAGCTGGGAAAACCATGGGGAAAAGGCTAAAGGTCAAGGCGGGACCCGCGCTCTGGAAAACTGGTGATATTGATCGGGGGCACCCTCAAGTGGTAAGCGAAATTGGCAAAAATGGAGCGATTCCACTCAGCGCCCAACGCGTGGCAAGCAGAGGAGAGAGAAAACCGCTGCTGATCGCGCGCTAACGGTCGAGCAAGTCAACCGCGTGAAATGTGCGAATGGCGTCGGATCTGGAGGCCCCAGATCTAATGGCTGAGATCGTGCCTGATGGGAAAGTGGAATCGACAGGGGATTAAGCTGTGATTCATAAGAATTTGATGTTTGATTTGACTGCCAAGGTGGTAGAAGACTCATTCCACAATGTAATGGAAGAACCAAACCGACAAAGCGAGTTGGCGCAGCTGTAGGAGGACAAGTGGCCACTCCCTATGAGCCTGATGATGATGTCGAACAGGGAACTCCAAGTGAAGCTGTAGTAGGCGATCTGACGGGAAGTGGAAGGGGAATCGAATAGCCATGAGCTCGAATGGTTTTAAAACCATGCACAGAAAAAGCAGAACGGAAGATAGAGGACACCGAACACCGGAACCCCGAGAGGAAGACGGGAAGGGAAAAAGGAAGAAGACAAAGAAAACAAAGGAAAGACAGTGAAGCAAAGAAAAATGAAAGACAGAGGGCCAAGCTGACCAAAGGCAGTATCAAGCACCAGAGAGCTTGAGAGATTCAAGCCATCCCAGAGAGGATTTGTCCGGACTGAGCACCACATTGAGCTCTCTCCATTAAAGACCAAAAGGTCACAGAGTTGGTAAGGGAAAGAGTCTGTGTACTCTAGTGGCTTGGGGCATCCAAGAACCACCTTGCCAAGCAAATTTTGTTCAAGAGACTCACATTGAGCTCCTTCATTGTAATTCTCTGCTTTAAGACACAATAAAAGAAGGCCACCATTGAGAACTGGACTGGAGACGTATCTCTGGAGGATAGGGTGAACTCCTTTTTAAATTCTTGTGTTCTTATATTGCTTACTGTATTTCTCTGCTATTTTCCATTTCAAGTGTCTATGTATTTTCAATCTAATCGATCCGTTGCCTAAATAACATAGACACACACCAGCACATGAGTCTGTAATACCTTTATTCAATAAATCTTTAGTTGAGGTCACTCATAGGGTGATTATCAGATCAATGCCACTCCTCTTTGCACCTCCAGGTAGGAAATATTAGGCTTACTTGGAAAGCGAGCCTCCCTTCCAGCCAATGACATAACTATTAGGTGCACATCCTCTTGTCCTTATCATCCTGATGCCTTACACCAGATCCTCTGTCTACTATTCCTTTCAAATATTATGAGTGGGGTTTCTCCCTCACACACTCGCATTTTTTTATTGGTCCACATGGTGGCTATACCATGTCATCCACCTTACATCAACCTGTTGGGTCACTCCCTTCCCATTTCTAAGGATTGTCCTTCTCTAACCATAAAGCTTATGTGGTTGGTGGAACCACTCCCTAACCAATGGGGGAATAACTAGAACACATCATCCCGTCGACTTCAATCCAAATGTTGTCCTCCACATCACTGATTAATACCTTTGGGGCTCATCCAATCGTTTTAAAGGGAAATCTGATTGTGCCAACATGAATCTTCCATGACTAGGGTTCAACCTATTTATGGATAAGGTTTTCCGACTTTTCATTACAAGTTCAAGGCTTAACCTCCCTTACCGCATTGATCTTGCCTGTAATTTCTGCCATGGCTCATCTAAGGGATCTTGAATCTTTCTTAGGAAATGCATCAGATGGGGATATTTACAATTATCATAAAAGCAATTCCTGACCCTACCATGATTTCCCCGAGATCATTATTTCGACCATGGCTCTATCTTAGAGGTCCTACATACCTTCGAATCAATGCTAGTTTTCGGTGCTGATGTCAAAGGTTTATTAAGATGCCTTATGGTTCTACCACTCCTAATGTTGAGATAATTAGACTCCAAGGAGTTCCTAGCCCATCTGCATTTGGCATTCTCGGATAGGGAATCCCATGGATGCTAATGTAGGTGCTCCTACAACCCTTACCTACCATGGGCTTGGTGTGAACTACTGAAGGTCTCCATCTCACCTACCACACACCTAAGGGTTCCAGAATCTAGCATAGGACTATAATTAGATCCATGGCACTATGTAGAAGCTTATGAGACCTAGATAGCTACACCTTGATGCTAGTGGAAGGTACCCAGGCTACTGAGAATGCAAGGTTGGTGAAGCCTTCCTGCAAGGGTTTTGACTATCCTTCCACTAAAAAGAAAATAACCCTTCAGCATTAGAATGGTTCCTTTTACATAGTTTCAAGGGATCATAACCTAGTGAAGGAACATCCATGTATTTATACAGAACCTGCCAATCGGGTAGTATTTTATGCAATTATTTCATATTAATAATAAGGGTCTCTGTACCTAATGTTCCATGTTTTTATTTCAGTTCTTATGGCATTGGCTAGGACTTGCAATATGGAATGACATTTCTATGTTTTTTATTTAAGTGCTATTTTCAATCTCAATAGCTCTTGCTGCATAGAGCAAGGGTTCAACACAGGGATACAACCCAAGCTAACCAATGTATATGGTCCTTTACTTTTTATTGCATGTTAGTTGTCCTAAACCACAATGATGAACAATTTAACACAAGACCTCATTTTTCTGTGAATAATTATATACATTCATTTAGTCTAATTATCAACATTGTTCATTTCAGAGATTCCATATGCACACATGTTCATATATAATTTCCATAACTTTAAGTTCCATCTTTGCACAAAGGTTCATCCACATGTTCATTATACTAATAACACAAATACAATCGCAAAATACAAACCATACCAAACTAAAATGCATCACAAGACATTCCAAACCATAATGCATCACAGGTTCATTAACATTTAGACAACATAAACAAACACTTACCTTTAAAGTTGCATGGAAACATAGTGTTGGCTATGTTGTCCCTCATGAAACCAATTTCTTTACTGTGGAGAAATTGTGCCTAAGACATTAAAATTTGATAATGCATGTCACTCATTTGTATAAAGTGTCTTTATCTTGAGGAGTATGAAGAGCATTATTTTAAAACCCTTGACATATAGCTGATATGAAAATTTCATGATGCCAATGTGGTGTTGAATACAAATGCTGTGTGAAGAATATTTGGGAAGATTAAAGACAATATGTTGTGTTTAACAGAAACTATTATCTTTAACTTAGAGGAAATATAGGGAAAGGAGCTTTAAACATGGGAGCACTATTTTAAGGAAATTTAACTTTATTCATAGAAGCAAACAAAGACCCGCAACTTCATTACCATATTCAAAGAGAGAAAGAGACAACATGACACATAATAGAGAGATTACAAATCATACTCAGAACTATATGGAAAACTCCTCATTCTTTCATTAATCATCAATTCATCAAGTACAAAATTGTGTAGTCTTCAGATTCCCAAAACTTGGACCCTTTTTTCTTTGATTTTCCCTCTTTTCATACATCATGGGATAGTTGATAACTACCAAGAAACTGTCAAAATACTTAGCTACTTCATAATTTCCTTAAGTAAAAAGTCATTTTAAAATATTACATTGGAGGGTACAAGACACCTCACTTTTCTTAGAAAATAAAATAACATAAAATCAAATGAAATGAAATTATGATTGATTGTTGCTGGTCACTGTTTGGATTGGTGGTTTGCGTAAATGGCCCTGCTGGTGAATATTTTGTCTGTTCCATCTTCCACTTTTTGCATCTTCTCCACAATGGTACATTTGGCTTTGCTGCTTCTTCCAATTTGTTGAGTGCCATTCTAAATGCTATGATCCTACTATAAGTAGGCTTGTCTATAAACAAAGTCTTTACCATCCACAGAAATTTAAAATCCTTATTAAGATAATTCACAATAGTTGATCCTTTCAATACTGTTGTCTTCCCATGGGTGCTGTCAATGTTAATTTTTGCTTCCACTAGAAAAGTCTCATATGATTTCCATGGCTGGAAATTTCCTTGTAAATCCCAGCAAGAGGGGAGCCCATTTCTAACTCTTTTATCAAACATGATATTGAACCTAGGAACTGCTTCTTTTATTTCATTCATCTTCTTCTCAGCAGTTTTTCTGTAGATATTTTTGATAAACATCTTATTGAAATCCATTGCACACAGTGTTCTATCCATAAGGTCATGTTCCTTTAGCTCTACATCAGACTTAGAGTTAATAAAATCTATCATTATTTTTGAAAACTTGGATCTCTCTAACAATTTTTGCTTATCTTGCATAACCAAAATTTCCATGTCCCTGACAATTGTATTCTCAATAGACACAATGACAAGGAATTCCCAGATGTTCCTAGTAACTTAGATAATTTCATCCCAGAGAATTTCCCTAGCTTGGATTAAAGACATATTACCTTTCATTCTCTTCTTCAGCCTTTTAATCTCCTATTCATCCCTTGAAAGTCTTCTCTATATTTCTTTGAGTTTTCCTTCTCCATTCTAGATTCCTCTTCACTCAATTTTAAGAGTTTACAAACTATCTCCATATCCCTTTGTGCTTTTTTCAAATCATGCTCAACCATCTTTAACTTTATACCCAACTGCAATACCTATGCCATTAGATCCTTTATATTGGCTGGCATCACTACTGTGCAGACATGAGTATCTACTTGTTTCTGTAGCTTGGCCAATGATTGCTTAAGTAAAGAAACTTCTTCAGTTTTCTGCAATACATCCTATAAAATCTTCTCCTTTTCATTTTCAACTTCAACTATCCTTGCAACAATAGGGTGCTCACCTGTAGGAAGATTAAACTTCTTTCTCAAGATTCCAATCTCAGACTTAGCTGATTGTAATAATTTTTTTATTGCAGGTTGATCATCAGGATTGACTCCTATCTTTATAATAATCTTCTTTAATTCATCCACCTGAGCATTTAGAGCTTTGGAATTGGCTTTCTACAACTTTAATTGCTTGATCACTTTGTGTAACATTTTCTCTGCTTTAATAGTAGTTGTATTTGTGTTATGTAAATCATTGATAATCAATTGCCCGGTCTACATGTGCAAATTGATTTTGTCAAGCATAGGAATTTTTTGAGTACCAACTGTTAAATTGACAGTTTTAAAGTTACTAGAGGACCTAACTGACATCTTTGTGGGATGAGAGAATGAAATTTTAAGCTAACCCTTTTCTAAATCCCTAGCAGACAGTAACTTGGTTTGCTCGGAAATTATTTGAGACTCAGCCTGAGCCTCCATGTTTAACTTTATTTTCTAGTTTTTCTCAGCTATCTGGGCAAACATGCTTTGAATAAGAGGAACTTGCTCATGAACAGGCTCACTGGAGGATGGAGAAGCTGGTGCACCCTTTGTTTCTCCTAATTGGATTACTAAACCAGGTTGTGCTAAAGAAATTGCATCGAATAGTTTAGTTCTCTTCGCTGTTTTTGACTCTTCTTCATTAGGATCCATAATTTCATCTCTAGCCTGTTTTGAACCCTTTTCTGAAATACTCAGGGTTTCAATCTTTGCTCATTTGGTGTTCTGTGGACCTCCATTTGCCATTTTCTCAATCTCTGGCCTATTTTCATGTACAAATGCTGAATATCCATTCTCTATCCTTCTTTTAGAAATGATCTGATGAGGATCATAAGCCCACTCAACAACTTGCAAAAGACCCATATCACCCAATAATTTCTCAACCTCTTGGGTAGCCTGTCTAGTGTTCACAATAAAGGGTCCCACTATTCTGGGCAACTTAAAGAGATAACCCTTTTTCATGGGGACAAAATGAACCTGATCCACATTTAGGCTTTGTCTGATAAACTCAAGAGCAAAGAGTCACATTGGCACAAATTTTGGTAACCTATATGGTTTGACTAGGGCTCCATAAAGCCTGATTTCTGCATTCTCTTCAAATAAAATCCAGTCTCCACATCTTACATCTTTGCTCAATTGAAGAAATTCTTGAGCTTTGGGAAGAAATGTTGGTGGCAAGGTCCCATTCAAAATCTTGTAGGCCACTGGAAGAAATAAAGAAGTAAATTCAAACAGGCCGCCATCTTCTAGATCACCCCTGGCCAGGTCTATCCAGAACACCACTGACTATTTATTTTTATTTATGTCTACAATATTTAGCCCAAAACTTGCAAAATGCTCAACATTCTGGTACAAGAATAAATAAGTGACAACGGAAGGAAATTAAAATGAACCAGTAAGTGACAAAGTCATGAATTGAGTATTAATGATGTCCATCCAAAATGCTGGAATATCTAATATCACTTCTAGTTTCATCATCATAGTGAAAAATCCCAAAATTGCTTTATCAACTTGTCTGGAGTCTTCCCTTCCCAAAATTTTAGAAATCACCTGCAAAATTGATCTTATATCAACTGCAAAGATATCTAAAGAAAACAATTTTTCATTTGGAGAGAATTGTCCATATTTGGGAGCTAATAAGGATAAAGCATAAGAGGACTCTTGGGATGATAGGTTGTCATAATATGAGACCAAAGAATCTTTAGTAAAAGGGGCATAAGTTCCAGAGATAGGGTAATTGAAATCTTGGTGAATTAACTGAGAGGTTACCTAGAAGAAACTTTCCCCTCACCGATTCATCACAAAACACTACTTAGGGTACATAGATGAGGCTAACCACTAAATGAATTCTGGAAACAAGTGGGTTTTTGGGACAAATGCTGCTAAAACACCTGACCTAACCATTTCCATAAATACAGGGGACTTCTTGTGATTCAAAATAATGTCTTGATATAGAGGGAGATGCTTAATTGTGCAGAAGGTATCAGAAATATCATGCTCAACGTCCATTAGCGGGGTATGGATGATAGAAGAGGAACTTACTTGTTTGGCCATGGCGTCTGAAAATGATAGTTGCTGACTTGGAATGCTGAAATGGAGGTGAGAGTTTATGTGTTGGAGCTACTCGTACCAAGAACAGGTGACTAATACAACAAGGTTTATTCCCCCCCCCCTTTTTTTTATAAATGAGAAGAAAAATGGGGGGAAAAATGGAACATGTAATGAATTAATGAAGTGAAAGGGATGAGGTGACGGGGTATGGTGGGTGAGATGGACAGAAATGAATGGGAGCAAAGGATGAAGTGGCAGACGTGAGGTGGAGTGGGACGATGATGGGTGGCCCACTGCGGGGGTAGGGGGTGTATGAGATGCTAATCAAGGCTAAACCCCCGCAGTGATCACAGGCTGTCGATCTCCATCAACCGTGCTTACGTCAGGGTCAACAGAAAGGGTTGAGCCATGCATTATAATCCACGTTAGTTGTTCCCTCACAGAGTTCTTTATCTATCTTCTTTGCGAACATTTGATCGCACTTTGTGGAAATGCTCAGGCTTTAGAAGATGGGTCGAGCCCACCTTCTTAATTCCTTCAATGCCACCATTAGTGTCATTTAAAATAATATTTCAAAATTTCAAAATTTCTTTTGTTTTTTCAAAACTTAGACATGATATTTTATTTTTTGGGTTTTGAATAATATTGAAAATTAAAATGATAGAGTATGCTACAACAGGCTGCATGGGGCCTAACCCAAGTTCAACGTTAGTTAGCCAAACAAATCCCTACACTACTAGCCCTTTTGGTATCAACCCATGGAGCATGGACCGAAGTCTCACCTGAAGTAGTATTGGGGGATGCTGGAACCAAATTTCTGCACCCTGAGATGGTCGTGATGTCGGTTTATACCTTATGTTCCTGCTATCGCACAGGTTGTTAGGTTCAAGGGTTCTGCCTATCTATCCCTTTATTCCACCCTTCGGTACCTCTGCGAAGGGGTACGATTGACCTTCGTACAGCCATAACCTGCGGTTTAGGTACCTTCATGCTGTTAAGACAACGTATTGCACAAATTCCCAAGTTATCCCAAGTGTCTTACTTATCTTATTAAAGGATCATGGTTAGCACTGTGTAAACAGATATTCTTACTTGCGTTCAATTAACCCATGTAATTACATACATTCACACATCACATAAGAATTGTAAATAAAATTCATACACAATATGACAATATTCATTAACAGGAAAAAAAGACGTAGAATTTGTAGAATGCTTCTTTTTAGTGATATCTTCAGATGATTATAGACTCTATTCGCCCTGCGCACACAGCTGCAGGGGTCTGCATGCTCAGTTGCGAACTTCCACCCTAGGCCTCTACGCACTCGCCGACAAAGCCTCTTGATCCGGATTTAAACAGGAACACAACAAATTACAGAGATAACCATATACACAAAGATGCAGCGGAAATAATACTTCATTTCATTAATGGAAAATACTGAAATATGCTTACAAACAGAAATGGAAATAAACTAACTAGGGCGATGGTAGCTTATCTCTGAGAAGAGATGTGATGGCTACATGCCTCTGAACTGTGTTACAATGAGGCTCGAAGGCCTATTTATTGTTGAGAAACAATGGAAAAAACCCTTAACATTCCAAAACCTAACCCTAGGAGATGAAACGCCAAACTGTGGGCCCCGTTTGGGGGTAAGTTGGTACATCAACTTCCCGGGGTCGTAACTTTGGCATATGATCTCCGTTTGACGCGTACAATAGCTCATTAGAAAGATCTATCCGAGCACTATCATTGTTGGAACGGGCAACACCAGTCCATTCCATGGACTCGTGTTGCCCCCGGATTCCCCAAAAAACATCATTTAGGGCCTCAAAACGGCTCCGGAAGTTCAGGACCCGAAAAACTGCTAAAAATAGTAAGTTGTGCTACAATTAAGGAAACTGAAAATGCTGAGAAAGACAATGGTGGGGGTCCAGGTGGACTTGGCAGGTGGCCACCAATATCCACCTGGATCATTCCTCCCCCCTTAGGAAGCAATGGTCCCCATTGCGTTGAGCTCCTCCATGAGATGAGGAAACTTCTGCTGAACTTGTTCCCTGGTGAGCCACTTGCCCTGCTGAAGGAGTTGGCCCGCTTTGACAACTCGATACAGTTGGATATTCTGTTGGCGAGTGTTCTTGATCTGTGTGTCCATGATCCGATCAGTTGCAGCTTGTTCCATGCAATCTGGATTTAATTCTGTGGGTTTGAGTTGTTCTGCAATGTCGGATGTGTCTAGCAATGGTGGAAAGTATGGCCGAAGGCGGTCCACATTGAATACTGGGTGCAGGCCAAGGAATGGGGGAATGCTGAGCTCAAATGCATTGTCTCCCATAGCCTTAGTAATGGTGTAAGGACCATATCGGAGTGGTCTCAATTTCCGATAGGCTCCAGTAAGGCGTTCCTTTTGCAAATGCAACCAGACTTTGTCGCCCACCTGAAACTTGTGTGGCACCCGATGTTGATCATGTCGCTGCTTGTACTTGGCATTTGATTTCTCAAGAATGTCATGGACCTGCTGGCGAATATGTTGGATGCGCTCAATGAAGCTGGTGGCCTTATCTGTTTCGGACTGGACATGAGCTGAATTCATGTGAGTAGCTGCAAGTGGCATGGCCACATCAATGGGGCATAGTGGCTGGAATCCCAAACCCACCTGAAAAGGGCTATGGCCAGTGGAGCTGTGAAGAGCTCGGTTGTAGCTGTGCTGAACGTAGGGGGGCTCTCGTCCCATGTGCGTGGATGCTTTGAGTTATACATGCGCAGAATGTGCACAATCATCCTATTGACAACCTCTGTCTGGCCATCAGTTTGAGGATGGAAGGCTGTGGACTTCGTGAGTTTGGTGTCCAGCATTGACCAGAGACTGGACCAAAAGGTGCTGAGAAACCGACTGTCCCGATCTGAGATGATAGACTGTGGGATCCCAAAGTGCACCCACACTCGTTCAAAGAAGAGTTTAGCAGTGGCTTCTGCTGTGATATTCTTCTTGCAGGCCATCATAATGGCCATCTTTGAGAACCTGTCGACGACCACAAAAACACAGTCATTTCCATGCTTAGTGGAAGGAAGGCCTGACATGTAATCCATGGAGATGGATTCCCAAGGTCGACTAGGGGTAGGCAACGGGGTATAGAGGCCTTGCTTCTTAATGGTCGGTTTGGCAATGGCACAGGCAGTACATGATCGGATGTACTTCCCAACATCCTGTCGAAGATTCGGCCAATAGAAATAGTTTTGCAGTACTGCCACTGTTTTCTCGACCCCGAAATGCCCAGCAGCCCGACTGTAGTGTGCTTCCCAAATCATCTTGGCACGCTCGCTTGAAGGAACACAAAGGTGACCGAGGTGGCATAATAGGGCATCCTGGAGGTGAAAATCTGAAACCTGCCGACCCTCCAAGAGTGTCTGGTATGTGTGGCCGAATTCTGGGTCGCTTTTGTAGAGAAGTGGCCAATCAGAAGTCTCGTGCCCGCAAGAGTTGAGCACGGTGGTTAGCGCCATGATCGGTGGTCGACTGAGGCAATCTGCAACATTATTGGTGCTGCCCTTTTTATACTTGATATTCAAGTGAAACTGTTGCAGGTATGTAGACCACTTCTGATGGCGATCATTCTGCAATTTCCCTTGGGTCTGTATGAACTGCAGAGGTCGGTGGTCTGTGTGGATGACCGTTTCCTTCCCCAAAATGTAATGCTTCCATTGTCGGCAGGCCTGTACAATGGAATACATCTCTTTATCATAAGTGGGGTACTTCCGGACTGTGTCTGAAAGTGTTTCACTGTGATATGCCACTGGATGTCCATGTTGAGTAAGGACTGCCCCAATAGCATAGTCAGAGGCATCTGTCTCGACCTCAAATGGTTGTTGTAAATCTGGTAACGCGAGCACTGGTGCCGTGCAGAGGCGATCCTTCAACTCCCTGAATGCCTTCTGTTGAGATTCAGACCAAAAGAATTTTGCTTTCGCCCCGCCCTTGGTGACTTGACTCAAGGGCCAAGAAATATGAGAAAATCCCAACACAAACCTGCGGTAGAAGTTGGCAAGACCTAGAAAGCTGCGGAGCTCTGTTAGAGTGGTTGGAGAGGGCCAATCCCGAATGACTTGGACCTTGGCTGGATCGACATGCACCCCCTGTTCATCAATGATGTATCCCAGATACTGAACCTCGGTCATGCCAAAAGTGCATTTCTCCAAATTGGCACATAGCTTGTGTTGCCGCAGTGTTTGGAGAACCTGTCGAATGTGGTGGAGGTGCTCTTCCCAACTCTGGCTGAAGATCAGAATGTCATCCAAGTATACTACTACAAAGGAGTTGGTGAATGGCCGCAAGATGTCATCCATTAGCCTCATAAAGGTTGCAGGAGCATTCGTCAATCCGAAAGGCATGACCAACCATTCGAAGAGGCCCTCCTTGGATTTGAAGGCAGTCTTCCACACATCTGAGGGTTCAATTGGTACCTGGTGATATCCTGACTTCAGATCGATCTTGCTGAAATATTTCGCCCCTTTTAGTTGGTCTAGGAGGTCATCAATCCGCGGGATCGGGTACCTATTACGGACAGTGATCTTGTTCAGCGCCCGATAGTCAATACAGAGTCTCCACGTCCCATCCTTCTTCTGTACCAACACTATCGGGCTCCCACAGGGCGAAGAACTCGGACGGATGTGACCTTTCTGCAGGAGCTCCTGAATCTGCCTCTTGATTTCATTGTTCTCCAGAACGGAGCGCCGATAAATTGGTCCATTGGGTAGCGGCGCACCTGGGGTCAGATCGATGGAGTGCTTGACTTGACAGTGCAGAGGAACCCCTGCCGGGGAGGTGAAGATGTCTTCGTACTCCTCCACAATCTTGTCCATCTGTAGCTGCCGTGCAGAGGGACCCCGTTTGGAGGCCGCGGCCACTGTCTTCTTCTTCCCTTGAGGGCGTATCATCAGGAAAACAAATTTCCTGGTTTTGGAAATGATCTTACTGCATTGTTTTGCAGTAATCAAAGAGATGGCGGCAGGTGGTGCTACCTCTGGTATCCTGAACAACTTATTTCCCAATGTAATAATAACAGCACGGGGCCTTGATTCATACACAGCATGTCGCTTCCACAAGTATGGTTGTCCTAGTAATACATCACAAACTTCAAGGGGAGCAATGTCACACAATACCTCATCCGTGAAGGGCTTGATGTTGTATGGAAGGCGACACTGCTGGCTCACGCGAAGATCTCGCCCTTGGTGAAGCCACCCAATGGTGTATGGTTGTGGATGTGCTGTGGTCGGTAAGCCCAACCGCTTCACGACCTCTGCCGAAATGAGGTTCTTTTGACTCCCGCTATCAACAATGAACTGTATCGGGGAGCCCTTTACCCACATCTGGGAGTGGAAGAGACGCTCCTCCTCCTCTGGATCTTCGGGTTCATTTTTCTGGATCTTTGCGGTAGCAACAGTGGCGCTGGGATCCGCATCAATGATCTGCTTCCCTTTTTCATACCCCTTATCGGGTTCTGACTCAGAGTCGGAACATGCATCTGATTCTGAAACCTTTAGCTCAGCCACCAGTGACTGCTTGGCCCGACACTCACTTGTGTTGTGAGTGGAGCTCTTATGGAACTCGCACCATTTTCCAGTGTCCTTTCTCGGCTTCGCGGCGTTGCTCTTTGCTTGCAGCTTCGGCTGGTTGTCTTGGGCTGTCCCGCCTTGGCTTTGTCCTTTGTTCTGTGGTTTAGGGGCACCTTTCCCCTGCTTTGGATTCGCAGATCCAAAGTCTCGCTTCTTTTGTTTAAACTTCTGCTCGACCTTGACGGCATACCGATATGCTGCGCCGAGCGAGGGGATGTTTAGGAACTGTATTTCTTCCTGGATGTACTTGTGCAGGCAGCCACGGTATTTGAGTATCAAATGTTGCTCCGAATCCTTGATACCCAACTTTGTGCGAAGGGTATGGAAAAGATTGGTGAACTCCGGCACATCTTGGTCCCTTCCCTGCCGCAGCGTGGTCCACTTTATGTATTCATCCTCATAGCTTCCGACAGGGTAGTACTGCTCCTTGATGGCATCCCGGAACGAATCCCAGGTGGGTGCGGCTGAAAATAGTGAGCCAGTACTTTCATCCTTCTGCTCGCAGTAGGTTTCCCACCAGTCCTTGACGTGGGGGGCTGCTTTGAGAAGAGCAAAAACAATCTTTTCCCGACTCGAAAATTCATGAACAGAAAAATAACCCTCTAGCAGATTTAACCATTTATCTACGGCATCGGCGTCTATCTGACCCTCGAATATGGGGATTTCAAAATTAACTTGTACCTTAAAGGGTGTGGCATTTCCAGAGGAGCTGCTGGAAGCCGATGCGCCGCTTCTGGGTAGCCGCTGAAGGATCTGCGCAAAGCTGTCCATCATCGCGTTCCGTTGTCGCTCGAGCGCTTCTTCGAGCAAGATTTTGATGGGATCTCCTGCCCCCTCGTCTTTCTTCTCGTACGCCATGGGAGGCCGTCGGGATTTGCAAGGTTGGTCTTGCAAAGGTTCAACCAGTTCAAGCCCTAACTCCTTATATCCCGACCTTGTTGGGGACATGCAAAGAAAAACAGAGAAAAAGCAGACCGCTCTGATACCACTGATCCGGATTTAAACAGGAACGCAACAAATTACAGAGATAACCATATACACAAAGATGCAGCGGAAATAATACTTCATTTCATTAATGGAAAATACTGAAATATGCTTACAAACAGAAATGGAAATAAACTAGCTAGGGC
This sequence comes from Pinus tabuliformis, assembly GCA_031772625.1. Taxonomy (NCBI): domain Eukaryota; kingdom Viridiplantae; phylum Streptophyta; class Pinopsida; order Pinales; family Pinaceae; genus Pinus; species Pinus tabuliformis. Next base: position 1,897,736,519 of record CM062819.1, on the reverse strand, counting down.
GATGGTAGCTTATCTCTGAGAAGAGATGTGATGGCTACATGCCTCTGAACTGTGTTACAATGAGGCTCGTAGGCCTATTTATTGTTGAGAAACAATGAAAAAAACCCTTAACATTCCAAAACCTAACCCTAGGAGATGAAACGCCAAACTGTGGGCCCCGTTTGGGGGTAAGTTGGTACATCAACTTCCCGGGGTCGTAACTTTGGCATATGATCTCCGTTTGACGCGTACAATAGCTCATTAGAAAGATCTATCCGAGCACTATCATTGTTGGAACGGGCAACACCAGTCCATTCCATGGACTCGTGTTGCCCCCGGATTCCCCAAAACACGTCGTTTAGGGCCTCAAAACGGCTCCGGAAGTTCAGGACCCGAAAAACTGCTAAAAATAGTAAGTTGTGCTACAATTAAGGAAACTGAAAATGCTGAGAAAGACAATGGTGGGGGTCCAGGTGGACTTGGCAGGTGGCCACCAATATCCACTTGGATCACCTCTACCTATGCTAAGACCCGAAAATTAGACTTCTAAAGACTTCCTCAAGACTACTTCTTCTTCCCAACTTATTACTCCTTAGAGCTTACTTACTTAGCTCTTTTTATACAATCCCATGGTCTGCGGATCATGGGTAGATCTTTACAACCAACTTATAATTTACAAAATAAGGGCGAACAAACCTTTATGACTCATGACACTTTCACACTTCGCGACCACAAAATGAGGAGACCTTACAATTTTATTACAAAATTAGCCCCAAAACTATCCTTGGGGGATCCAGCTCCCAATAGGCCCCCAACACAAACATCGTGACTCGCCCTCGAGTCACTTTGTTGGTGCAGAGATCTTATTGCAAAGACCTCCCAGCTTTGTAGAAATTCCCACTGTAGATCAACAGATTATGCAATATACTAAAGACAAATACAAGATCTACTTCTACAACAAACTTGCAGAAGCTTAATTGAATATGAGCAAGATCAAATAGAACACATATAACTGAGAATGAGAAATCAATCACACATGAACACAAAAGAATAACTCGAGGAAAGCCTCAGCCTAAAACCCCAATCTCTGTGTGATCATACAAGTGGAAATATGTTCAGATTACAAAAAGAATCAGCTCACAAGCTATCCTGCTCTCTCTACAATCAAACAATACAGCTCACAGATTGAATAGACACAAGATATGCCTTTCCTCATCCCTCCAAGCCTCCTATTTCCTTGCGCAGTTTTTCTTGGGGTCCAATGATGCCACCTGTGTGATTGGCCTCATCACACACTCAGTAAACTGAAGAAGTAACTGCGCAATCTCCAAGGAATGAATTCCTTCTGCATGCAAGAGATATCCTCCATGGAATATTCCTACAACTGATAGTATATTGTCCCATCATCTGAACTCAACTGGGTCTCTATCTGAACTGACATGCATGAGTTATTTATGAGAGAATATTCAGTTATCTTAAGTGAAATAGTTACATGCATGCATGCATTAACTAACTGAACTCACAATCAGTTCAACAAACTATTTGAACTAATCTAACTAGACTTAACTCAGTTAACTGAGCTAACTAATTACAACTCATTAGTACAACTCATCCTTCTCTCTTTAACTAAGAGATAAATTCCTCAATTAATGGGATAACTGTTGCATGTCCTCACATAGACTTCATGTTTGATTTTCTACAACTAATTAACTCAAGATGAATTAATTAATTATTTTACAAACAATTGCTAAGATAAAATTTGAATTTTACTTCTCTATTTTAGTTCGGGGGCTAACTAAAATAGGAATCTAACCCGAAATGCTATTTATAGCAATTCTATTTTTAGCACTTCCATTTTTCATTCCTTGTTGCTATGTCTAACATTGGTACTTGAAGTGTTATTTATAGAAATGCTATTTATAGCATTTCTTGTTGCTATTTTCAACACTCCCTCTCAACAAGAAAGGCATTCAACTCGAACCCAATCCTGAACCTTTGGAATGTTCTGCATGCAACACTTCTCCCAAGTGTTGTTGCTCCAGCAACTCTGGAAACAAAAAATCTCCCTACTGACCTCCCTGTTGGGCTAGAAACATCCTCTGATGCTAAAGCTTCCTTTGTCGCTGACAAGTGCTCCCTCTATGACCTCTAAGATACTGCAACACTCCATGCATCTTGCACCTTTGCACACCTCTCTGTGCCATCCTGCACTGATGCAACGCTCCTGTGCCTCTCGTATTGTTGTAGCCTGCTAGTTCTTCACTGTCTTGGGATTCCTACACTGTAGCTCTCTCTTCCGCTCCATCCACATCTATCTCTACCCGCTTAGCCAGTCCTGCTACTCCTCATCAAGGCTCCCATAGCAAGGTCTAATCAAAGAGGTTGGGTACCTCAATGATCCTGCCCCTATTCTAGCCTTCTTAGGACTATCACTCCACATTGCCCCACCTCAGACTTGGAGGTATGGATGCATGTGATCCCTCTGCCCACTTGGCTCGAAATTTCCCCCTACTGGAGGTATCTGCATGAGTGGATGCCTCCACTCGGTCTCCTCTTGGCTTCTCTAGTTGTGGTTGCTCCAAAACCTCCTGAAGCTGCTTCACCAATTGTGGCTCCTCCACAATTGTCTGAGACTTCTTCTCGTGCTGCATGTTGAGAGGTAATGTACTCCCCCACTCAACCACCAAGTCTCCAATAGTTGCCTTGCTCCTCACAGCTTTGCATGCATCTTGAACCTCAAGAGCATACATGTTCTTGACTTGTGAGCCGATCTCCTTCACTTGTCTCGTGGTGATATGTCTAAGGAAAACCTTTCCCTTATTGAAGACTACATCATAGCCTTTGTCTTCCAGCATCAAGATCGATACCAAGTTTTTCTTCAGTCTTGGCACATACTTCACATATGTCAAGGTAATGTGAGCTCCATGCTCCCTCTGAAAAACAACTGTGCCTACTCCCGAGACACTACACTTTTCATCATTACCCATCGCTATGAGTATCTAGAGATCTTTCTCCTCCAAGGTACTGAACAAACTCTTATTGCTGGTCATGTCGAATGAAGCTCCATTGTCAAGAAACCAACCAAATCCCACCATGTATGAAATCATGCATGTGATGAGGGTGAAATCCAACTTGAACTATGAGGCCAATGCCTCACCTTCTGATCCTTCCTTGGATCCCTTCTTGGATTTCTTCAGTGGACAATTTGTACCAAAATGGCCCACTTCATGACAATGAAAGCATCACACTTTCGATTTGTCAAAATTATTCCCACCATGGGAAGAACCAGATTTGGGGTGGGATGCCTTCCCTTTCCCTTTCCTCACCTTACTCACTAAGGTTATATTTTCCTCATCATCTTTCTTTGATGAGGATCCATCTCTGGTGCTTCTTCTTATCTCCTCCAACATCAGATCTAACCAAAGTCATTCCCAATCTAGCAATTTTTCTCTTCCATTAATCGAGCCTTGGTAGTTATGTTAGCTCTTAGGAAGACCAAGGAGTGTAAGAATCACCAAGTCATCATTGGCTATCATGATCCCTGCACTTCCAGGCTCATCCCTGTAGGTAGTGAGCTTTTTCAGATATGTAGAGATCGTGTTGCCCTTTTCACTCTTGATTTTCTGAAGCTTGTCTTTCAGCACTAGCTTCTTCTGATCGCTGCTATTCTAATATAGATCTTTCAAAGTTTTCCACATTGAAAATGGTGTCTCCTTCCCATGGAGACTTGAGACTATATGGTCTTGAAGTTCCTCTAGAAAGATTCTGCTCGCTCTAGCCACACATTTCTTCCATTTCACCAATTCTTGGGCATTAGCTATTATGGGCTTTGGGACTTCTTGATCAATGAAGTCCTTCAAACCATTGTCCTCTAATACCGCTTCCATGTGATCCTTCAAGGCTATATAATTCGAGCTTCCATCAAGGGCATACTCAAGTCTCAAACTACTGAACGCCATTGGTGAAATTGAGATGTGATAAGAACTTTGATTTCTATAATCAGGAATTTCAAACTTCCAACTTCTCCCTTCTTTGTATACTATTCTTCGCTTTGATCACCTTTGCTCTGAAACCATGTAGAAATTCCCACTGTAGATCAATAGATTATGCAATATACTAAAGCAAAATACAAGATCTACTTCTACAACAAACTTGCGGAAGCTTAATCGAATATGAGCAAGATCAAATAGAACACATATAATTGAGAATGAGAAATCAATCACACATGAACATAGAAGAATAACCTAGGGAAAGCCTCAGCCTAAAACCCCAATCTCTGTATTATCATACAAGTGGAAATATGTTTAGATTACAAAAAGAATTAGCTCACAAGCTATCCTGCTCTCTTTGCAATCAAACAATATAGCTCCCAGACTGAATAGACACAAGATATGCCTTTCCTCAGCACTCCAAGCCTCCTATTTCCTTGCACAATTTTTCTTGGGGTCCAATGATGCCTCCTATGTGATTGGCCTCATCACACACTCACTAAACTAAAGAAGTAACTGCACAATCTCCAAGGAATGAATTCCTTCTGCATGCAAGAGATATCCTCCATAGAATATTCCTACAATTGATAGACACTGTCCCATCATCTGGTCTCAATTGGGTTTCTATCTAAACTAACATGCATGAGTTATTTATGAGAGAATATTCAGTTATTTGAAGTGCAGTAGTTACATGCATGCATGCATTAACTAAATAAACTCACAATTAGTTCAACAAACTATTTGAACTAATCTAACTGGACTTAACTCAGTTAACTGAGCTAACTAATTACAGCTCAATATTACAACTCATCCTTATCTCTTTAACTAAGGGATAAATTCCTCAATTAATGGGATAACTATTGCATGTCCTCACATAGACTTCATGTTTGATTTTCTAAAACTAATTAACTCAAGATGAATTAATTAATTATTTTACAAACAACTGCTAAGATCAAATTCGAATTTTACTTCTCTATTTTAGTTCAGGGACTAACTAAAATAGGAATCTAACCTGAAATGATATTTATAGCAATGCTATTTTTAGCACTTCCATTTTTCATTCCTTGTTGCTATGTCTAATACTGGTACCTGAAATGCTATTTATAGCATTTCTATTTTTAGCATTTTTTTTTGCTATTTTCAACAAGATTGACTTGTATGACTGCAACCTCGGCAGTGCATTGTACGGCTGCTTGCTTTGCTTCTTCAACCATCTGCTCATTCACTGCTCCTGAATTGTCAACCTAGAGCTTTTACTGAGTTTCTTGTCGAGTCACAAGTTTTCCTTCAATAGAGGCCGTAACCACTTAAGCCTCATCCAGCCAAAGCTTCAGTCGCACCTTCAACACTGCTTCCTTGTGTTGCATTGTATCCACCTGTTCTTTCAGCTGCTTAGCCTCCTGTAGCTTTGCCAGTCTCTATGTGAGTGCGACAGTTTATGCTTTTCCTTTGACCTCATCATAGCACTACTGCAGCTTGTGCGCTTATATCTCCAGTCACTATACATTAGGGTCCTCCTCCAAGCTCATCAGGACCTCGAATGACTGTTCAAAGAGTTGTGTGCAGTCCATTGCTGCACTCTCCATCTTCGCTATTGCCTTTGTGACAGCGGTTGCACACTACTCCTTTACTTCTTGCAGAGTTGAAGGCTGGGCCTTCAACTATAATTCGGTGATCTATAGGTTCAACTCCAACTAAACCCTTCCCATCTCTATATGAGCATCGCACACCCCTGTAGCCAACTTGAGGATGTGCACCTCAATTGGTTCTTCCTAAGGAATGGCCAACTCTAGGACCATTCGGCATGCCGCCTCCATGATCTGGATTATACGCTTATTTTGGTTGGTCGCCTCCATCACCACGATGATGGCAGAGTCTCGCTATAGTGCCATCTACTCATTGTTAATTTGCTGCTCGCTGATCTCCTATAGAGCGTGGTGCTCATGGGCTCTTAACTCCATAATCACTCCATCCTGCAATGGGTGGAGTGCCTCACCAGGGAGTGCTGCCAGATTCAACCCTACTCCCTTGAGGGCACTGAAAGTGGTCTTGTCAGCTTCATTCTTCATGGTCAGTGCTCCATCAGGTAGCACTATCACACTAGAGGCCTTCACGCGCAACATCTTGGCAGCTTCTGAAGTGCCGATAGCAAGGCTGGTAGACATCGTCCCAGCCTGTGACGCATGGGTATGCAACTCCTACAAACCTATCTGGATATCCCCCAATATTATTTTATACTGCTGCTCAAACTGTTGTAGGGCCTCCACAGTGACATCTTGCACCATGTCTCCAATGTCATACAAGTTTCCCTCTATGAGCGTGATTGGGTCCAGCGATGTCTTAGTGGCCTTGGATTTCTTCTTAGGCCCTCATTTCTCCTGCTCCCTTAGATGCTTGATGTGAGTTGATGTCGCTTATGGGTCCACGCTGTGCTGCTTTGTCTTGGTTGAAGGTGACCTCATGCCTTTGTTAGAGGCCTGCTTTGTTCAACCTGTTTTCTTCTCCGTCTGCTGAGCGGCATCACACTTTTCCTGGTCCCTGTTAGCAGCCTCCTTCTTCCTCTTCTCGGGCAGCCGCGTCATATTGATCTTAGCCTCCTCCTTTTTGTGCTATATTTTGTAAAGACCGAGAAATGGTCTTTGTCATGCCCCTGACCTTTGCATTTCAGGCACCATACCTTTTTGTGTACCTCCGGCCGAACTGTTCTGTCCTTCTTCAAAATTTGCATTTCAAGGCACAAATTTTGCAACTGCACATGGATCTACTGAACCCCCAGATTCATATCCTACATAGGTGTTTCATGCAGTCTCATTGTAACCTCCAAGGTCTCTGCCTGAGTTGTTATCTTTTGTTGTGACAGTGCAACCCTTAGGTGTGGCAAGAGCGAAGCCACAAACCACTCACGGTGCTGTCCATCTGTTAAGTTCATATTAACTTCATGGATTTTACACTTCAACCTCTGATCTAATTCCCAAGGTGTCTTGCCTAGTTTCATCACGATCTCCTTGAACCCCATAATTGACTGTGCCTCAGATTTAGGCCTATTGAATTTTTTATTTAGCGTGGTCTGGATGTCCGCCACCCCAGCGTTTGGGTTATCATTAGAGTACTTAATGTACCAGGTTAGTGCACGATCCTACAAAGCACTAACCAATGTTTCCTTATTCATGTGATCATCCATGATGCCCTGAGCTTCCCATACAGCTTTCACAACAAACCAGAACTAGTCTGGATCCTCATTTCCCAAGCCTTTAAACAAAGGCAGCTTCACTGAATTTGCCATGCTGAACTGCGGTGGAGGTGGTGGTGGTATGGGTGAAGTTGCAGGTGATGGTGGTGAAGTTGGAGGTGGTGTGGGTGGAGGTGGCAGTCGCGAGAATCCTTGTCTTATTAATTGAATAACACTTCACGGAGAAGGCTGCGCTACTCCCTCTTTGTCACCCAGTGGAGGTGAAATTAATGGACTATATTTAGGACCCTTTATTCCTTCTTTCCTATAAATCTCTCCACTTTGCGTAGATCTGAACATCAAGGTAGCTTCATAACCCTTTTTTAGCGCAATAACATCTTAATCCGGGTATTTAAAGACTTCAAGTACTTACCTCGCAAACCTTTGAAAAAGTGCCACTCCACCTCGCTGTAGCTAACTGAGGTACCGACCGTGAATTCAATCGCAAATCCTCCTATGATGTGATCAAGTCAATGATCGACAAAATAGGTGATCTTATCCTTAGAGGCTTCCAATCTCTATACTAACTCCGGGGTCCAAACAATAGGACTGTCAAGTATCCACCTTCCTTGAGTATCTGCTAGCTTCGCGATCCACTTGTATAGCTCAACCAGAAAGGAATAGAAAAAGATTTCGTGGATCTCTGTATATAGGTACCTGTCCAGCCGCTGTTCCTTTATCAGTCACGGATTTCTGTTCTCCTGCACTGCGAATTCGTGGATCTTCCTATCCAACCAATCTCTGATCTATTTCTTAGTTTCATTCCAGTGATACGACATCACACATCTCTTATGCAGATTTTGATCCCAACAACATAACCATTTGTTGGTTGCGTGGGGCCTGGCCTAGGTTCAACAATAGTTAGCTAAACAAATCCCTACACTACTGGCCCTTTCGGCATTAGCCCGTAGAGCGCAAATCGAAGTCTCACTCGAAGCAGTACGGGGGGAAGCTGGAACTAAGTTTTCGCACCCTAATATGGTCGTGATGTCAGTTTATACCTTCTGTTCTTGCTTTCGCACAGGTTGTTAAGTACGAGGGCTCTTCTTGCCTAGCCCTTTATTCCGCCCTTTGGTACCTTTGCGAAGGGGTACGATTGATCTTTGCGTAGCCTTAACTTGCAGTTTAGGTACCTTCTCGCTGCTAAGATAGAGTATTGCACAGATTCCCAAGTTATCCCAAGTGTCTTACTTATCTTATTAAAGGATCATAGTTAGCACTGCGTAAATAGATATTCTTACTTGCGTTCAATTAACCAACGTAATTACATACATTCGCGCATCACATAAGCATTGTAAATGAAATTCATACACAATATGACAATATGCATTAACAGGAAACAAAGACACAAAATTTGTAGAATGCTTCTCTTTATTGATATCTTCTGATGATTACAAACTCTATCTGTTCTACACACATAGCTATTAGGGTCCGTGCACTTAGCTGCAGACTTCCACCCTAGGCCTCTGCGCACTCAGCTGCAGAGCCTCTACCTATGCTAAGACTCGAAACATAGACTTCTAAAGACTTCCTCAAGACTTCTTCTTCTTCCCAACTTATTAATCCTTAGAGCTTAGTTACTTAGCTCTTTTAATGCAATTCCATGGTCCGCAGATCATTGGTAGATCTTTATAGCCGAATTATACTTTACAAAATAAGAGTGGACAACCCTTTATTATTCATGACACCTTTGCACTCCGTGACCACAAAAGGTGGAGACTTTACAATTTTATTACAAAATTTGACCCAAAACATGGGCTTTTAGCCCCAAAAATATCCTTGGGGGATCCCGTTCCCAACACATATTCTGGGAAAAGGTCTCTGTACCCAACCATAGACAATTAGATCCACAACTAATTGCAATTGTCTACCCTAAGCCAGATTCCAAAGTATGGGGGGGGGGGTGATTTCTTGAGGAAATCAATTACCACCTTCCAACTAAAAACAAGAAATTTGGAGGATGTCTTCCTCAATCCCACCATTTGATTGCTATAATCTTCTTTAGCAAGAGGAGTCCATAGGTTCTCCACCTCACTCCAAGTGAGCACACAGTGACTCACTCCATTTTAGGGAGTCCAGGATCCACTGTAACAACAATGCAATAGCCAAGGGTCTTCAATCAAGTCTTCATTTGATGTTGCTTTAGGATCAGCCTCTTCCCAAGCTGTTCAAGGCTCCAAATATTACTATCTCAACCCACTACCTCCATGAGACCCAAGCTATTATATGGCTCTAGATATTACATCCCAACCCACAACCTCTAGGGGCCCAAGCTATTACAGGGCTCCAAAGACTTTGTCTCAACCCACAACCTCCATGGACCCAAGTTGTTACAAGGCTCCAGGGATTCTATCTCAATCGACATCCTCCAGGGGACCTAAGATGTTACAAGGCTACAAATATTAGCAACTCAACTCACAACCTTCCAAGGAAACTGAAAGCCAATCCCCTTCTCTTATCTTATCTTCTCTTCTGCATTGCCCTGCCTAAGTTCTCTCTCTCTTCCCTAGCATGAGATTGAATTGTTGTCTCTACTCCTGCCACCTCCCAATTTCTTCTCACAACCTCCTTTTTCTTGTTTTTGTAGGGATTCTTCATTCTTTTCCTCGCTTCCTTGCCTGATATTGTTATCATTAATTTCCTTTCCTCTTTTCCTTGTTACTATTTTCAAGTAACATAGGCTTTGTACCTTCTTTTGGAACCCATTTAAATTAGGAACTAGTCCATTAATTCACGCACCAACCAAATTTTAATGACTGTCCAAAAATTAATATTTTCCGCAAAAGAAAACCTTTACATTTGAAACAAGCAATCCTCCTCCCCAACTCTAGAATTTGTGTCCCTTTGACTCAATCCCTCTTTTTAAAGTTCATATATTTGTAAAAATATTTACAATTCATTTTATGAGAGAACCATGGGTAGGGCAGTCACATTCTCTAGAAATAATGGCTCCACAATAAAAAGGAATTCTCTTTTGAAAGAATATTATAATGCATAGATAACTTAGTGACATTTGAAGTAGTTTACCACAAAATTACATGGGAAAAAATACAACAAAAAATATTTATAAGGCTCGAAAAGTATTGAAATATATAGAAAATAAATAGTAGAAGGAATCTATACAGAAGGAAAAATAAGCTCCTGGATGATGCTAATTCCCATGAATTAGGAGTCCAAGAAGGTATTAACTTCAGATAGCTTGAGTAATTTGGTGGGTTTCGACAACTTGAGATGTTTTCTGAATGATTTTGGATTTAGAGAGATTGGTTTCTTCTTCACTACAAGTTTGATGGTTCTGGTCATCAGATAAAAATGCAGCGTGGATAAATAAAATATCTCTTTGAAATCAAAGAGTTCAGGAATGCATGTGTCATTTTTTAGGCCAAAGATCCAAATTTTGTTTTTTTTCTTCTTATCAGGAGAAAAAATCAAATTCCATTGGTACACAGTAGACCGGTGATTTTTTCTTTATCTCAACAAGTGAGTGAATTGAATGTGTCACCATAAACCAACTCTTTCTTCCTTTTAGTGGACATTTGTTCACGGTACTTAGAAATATATGACTCATCAATAAATCCCTTAATGTGTATTAGTTATTAACTCCTATTTATTTAGTACAATTACTATTATATCATCTCCTCTCACGCCATTCCATTGAAAGAGGAAAAACAGTAAGTAGAAGTTAATAGATCATGACCATGCTTTAAGAGGGGTGGTGGTGAGCAGATATTAGAGTACAATTCCCATCATTTACCTTTTACCTAGAGATGAATTTCCTTCATTGATCCTTTAAGTGGCCTCGAGGTGAGAAAAAAAGGAGGTGATAGAGTAAAGGTGGTGAAGTGAATCTTTGACACGTGATTTGTGTAATTAATGTCAAGAAATGATATGAAGTGCAGGTGAGTGATTGTGCAGAGTGTTAGTGTCAGTCTTTGCAGCCTTCCTCCAGTGATCAAATATACTCTTACAAAGTGGTCTCAGAGTGACAAGGTCAAATTTTGTCATTTCAGTGAGTCTTCAAGCAAAATTTGGTCACTAGGCATTAGGTCTAGGGTTTGCTTGTACTCCTTCCAAAGTTGTCGAAATGTCGGTCCATGTCACCATTCAGCTGAGTGTACCATCATTTAGAGGGTTTTCATTATCATGTCAAGTTCCATTGGGTCATTTTACACCTTGTTCATGCTTCAGTTGCGCCTAGGTAAGGTCATTTCCCTCTCCTAGGGTTTTGAAGGCAATTTCTCTTGGACGGTCAAATCATCAGCAAAACTTGTATCCTAATGTTCATACACCTTCCCCCATCCTTAAAGTACCTTATCAAACACTTCCCATCACTGAGATCCCCCAAATTCCTCATTTTCGCAGAAACCCTAGTTTCTTGCTACAACTTGGCAATTTTCAAGGCTAGGCTTGCGTTTTGCCCTTTTGGGCCCCTTCCCCTCACTCAATTTCTGAGATTCCACTTTCCACTACTTCTTAACATCCCTCCCTACTTCCCAAAATTTCCTCAAGAATTTACAAGCCCCCTATCCCCTTCATTTCGCTTCATTTCGACAAATCTCTTGCTCCACACATCGGGGTAGGTTTCACTAAAATGATGCTTCTGAGCAAGAAAAGATGCATTTTGGAAAAATGAGAGAGGTTTTTGTCCAAAACAGGCCAAGGAAGAAAAACCTCCTTCACATTTTACACCGGTGTCATGGTTTTAGAGAAATTGCAAAAATACAATCGCCTCGGGAGAATTGATGCACCTCTAAAGTGACCTTGGGAAAATCAATTTTTCTCATAGCTTGGTCAGCCAAATGACTTTTGTGATGAGTGAAATGATAACTAGACACAAATATAATTCCAATGAGCTATCATGAGCTCAATTTGGAGTTGATAAAGGCATTCAAAAGTTGACTGTAATAGCACTCTGCCTTGAGGCAGCCCCATTTGGCACATTTTGACCAGTCTTGGGAGATTTGATTTCTGATAGGGAAAATGAACTCCAAATTGAAAAATTCTGGTTGGGTTGGAAAGTAGACTCAAAGAACGTTCCAATGGACTATCCTACACCCAATGTGGACACCAGGAAGGCCTCCAAAAGTCACCTGGAAAAGGGCGCAGCGCACAGAGGGAGCACGGCGCACTGGGAGAAATTTTCCAGTGTAAATTTACACTGGCGCGGTGCACATGGGAGGCACGGCGCACAGGGCTAAAAGGCCTGAAATTCATTGAAATCTTCCTCCAAATTGCAAATGCTTCATTCCACAAGTAGGTAAAGCCTCCATTTTGGTGTTTCATCCAAGTTTGTGCTAGGGTATGGTGGTTTATGGATGCTAATGATTGAAACAAAAATTCAACCCTTCTCATTTTGAATTCTTCACATGTAAATTGCTGCCTAGGGTTTCAAAAATTGTTCGCCACCAAGGTTACTCTTTTCCATTATTTCTCTTTTCCTTAATTCCTTTTGTTCCCCATCCCCTAAAGTTACTAAACCCTATCCTAAATTCCCTTTCCCAAAACTTTCAAAGGCGAAACCCTAAACCCTATCCCACACATAAGACCCCTCAAACCCTCCTATATTTCCCAAAAAAATCTTTCCCCAATAGTCCCTAATCCCTCATTATTTTTCCCTCCCCTTACTATCCCTCATGTCATTATTTTCGCTTGCTGACAAAGGTCAAGCACATCATCAAAGGCATTACAAGACAGTGTGACGTATCAACACCTATTTGTCCAAGACAGTTTGTCCACCAGCAGACATGACATCTAATCCGTCATATGATCATGAAGAAGAGACACACAGTGATTTTCCAACAGAGGTACATGCAACTAGGAGGCCTCATAGAGGTGGAAAAACATCCGTGAAGACCAGTAGGCTGCCCAACGAAGCCTAAATGAGAGGACACCCATTCAGCAGGAGATAGAGGCAGATCGAGAGATTTGGCTCAAGAGGATCAACATCCACTTAGAGAAGCTGTTGGTGAAAGCAAAAAGGACAAAGCATTATTGAGGCATATGGTTTATCATTACAGGGCACACAATATGAGTTCCAAGGCTCGGATAAGGAATTTGAAGGCGAAATTGAGGAAGGCAACAAAAATACAAAAGAGGAAAAAAGAGCAAGATCGGCTCTGAATCTTGGCCGAAGCCTCTTCGGCCCAGCATGACACCTCACAGAGAAGCTCCAGTCCAAATTTCAAGAAATTTGGAGCATTTTTGGCATTTTGGCAAATTTTTGTACCAAAAACAGGGTTTTTCTCCCAGTGGCGCGGCACTTAGGATTGGGAGCTCCAAATCACAAATGGTTTATATTTTTGGATTCAGCATGAAAAATCATGACTGCTGGTGCATGGACAAGAAGTTTGGGCAAGTTTTGAGTCCCCAGGAGGTCAAAAACACTCAAAAAATGACCTCTCTGCCCCTATTTTGACACACAGGAAGCAGTCTTGGGACAATGAAGTTTTGGAGGGGCAAATGAGCACCAAATTCAGAAATTCAACTTGGTTTGGAAAGTAGATAGGCCAGGATTTCCAACAAGCACACTTGGGCACAATTTGGACTCCTGCAGGTACCTCAAACGCACCTCCAAAGTGGCGCGACGCATATAGATTTGGGCACGGCGCACAGGGACCCAAAGGCCAAAATCACTTCCGCTCCGTGACATTTCGATTCGCGACTTTCTCCAAGTGGGCCAGCTCATTTATACTATATTTTTCTCGGAAACTAAGGCAAAGTTTAAACAATATTTTCACTAAAGGTTGGCTTCTATCCAAGTGGCAAAGGAAGGAGAGCAGTCACCCAAGACATTTGTCATTTTTGTAACGCTGCACCTGTAACTAATGGTTGGCTTTCCATTTCCAGTTTGTAATCATTTCGAAAAATCCCGAAATCTAGGTCATTCTATTTCCCAATGGCATAGTCTATTTATTGTATGCAAACCATTTGCAAAGTGTGGGTTGTAATTTCTGGGAGACTGTGGGAGAGAAAACTCAGCTCTGCACTGCACATTTTGGCCAGGGAATTAATAAAATGATGTAGCTCTGATTCATGAGATTCATGTGGTATGATGTTTAGCAGATGTTTCTTCTTTCTATTTCATATGTGTGTTTGTTATTTTTTATACAGTCCATTCATAACCATTTCCAGTTGAATGCTTTAAGGTAAGAAAGGCGGAATCCAGTTCACTGCTCTGCCTCGGTAAGGTATTCATGCTGTATGTTTATTCTTCTGTTTGAAAAGGATTCATTTGCTATGCCCTTTTCAACCTCTTAACAATATTTCCATTCCATATTACTTCAATCTTACTGCTAAACCTCCTGCCTATCTTGCCTCATGAAATATTCTGTGTCCTTGACTTAATTTCCCAGCTCAGGTGTTCCTTTGGTCCCACACATCCCAGAAAACTCAGTCATTCTTCAAAATACCTCCATCATATTTATTTATCTAGCCTAAGATCAGTATTTATTTTGGAGTCATCTCAGACCCTATTGTTTATTTTCCTAAGTGTGACTCGGAGAGAGCCCTCTCCTATTCTGGTAGGGCTAGCTACCAGACTGAGCGTGGTTTGTGGTTACCCTGAATTTTGTCTTCCTTCAGCCTATGGCAAATTTAGGTGCTAACATAGTGGCAACTCTGCTGGGGAGAAAATGGTTTGCTTGAAGATTGTTTTGCCCCAGTACATCTATCAAGCTCAGATCTGATGGTTGATGGTGAACAATGATCAGACATAAGAAGACGGCTGAAATCATTCACCTGGCGACTCCTTTCACTGAAGAATCTAGCAACCGGTGCTTCATGGTGACTCCACTGCAAAGGGATCAATAGCTTTGAGATTTTTTTTAAAATGGAGCGGATTGCAAGAAGATACGCTCCCATGAGCCGAGATCACATTCCAGGCTTTCCAAATAAGATTCTGAAAGTAGATTGGTCAAGGAATTTGCCTACGTTTAAAGATGATGGTAAGAAGGACGCTGCTTTACATCTAGTTCAATTTCACATGCATATTCGCAAGTTGAAGGTTGATTTTCCTGAAGATTGCTTAATGAAGATATTCTTGGCCACTCTAGAAGGTGAAGCCCAATCTTGGTATGAAAGTTTGCCGCCTGCTTGTATTTACTGTTTAAAGGATTTTCATGCCATGTTCTTTGAGAAGTATGAAGACTCTTATCCAGCATTAAATTTAGTTCATGACTGTTGCAAATACACTGATGGTTTTATTGAAAGCCTTGAAAAATATTATGAAGATGATAATTTCATGGATGAAGAGATCATGGAAGCCCTGTGTGAAAACCCATTTCAGCAGCATGAAGATGATCATGAAAATTTGCAGCAGAATCAAGATTGTAGTACGGTGGAAGATGAAGGAATTTTGCATCTTGACAGTCAACAGGAATTACATGAAATGGATCAGCAGTCTGAGGAAAATTTGTACACTCCTCCACTTGAAAATATTGAAGAAAATCACTATTCGTGCAAGAGAAAACGAAAAGCCATATCTCCTTTGTCTGAAGATGAAATAGATCAACTCTTGAACAATCATGTTCCAGCTCAAGTTAACACAGATCTGCAGTGTGCACCCGGTCAAGAAGGTGATGGTGGAAATTTTTCCTCTTCTGAAAAGGACGACAGTCCTGTGGGCAGCTTTATAGATTAGCAGGCTGAAGATTTCCATATGGCTGGAAATGATGAAAGAAGAAGTTTTGTTTCAGATCTGGTGGAAATAAAAGATGATATGCAAGAAAATGATGTTCCAATCTCAGATAATGGGGATGATAAATCAGATCAAGAGACAGATGGTGAGGAGGAAAAAGAGAGTTGCATGGTTGAGGCTGCCTCAAATGGAGAAAACAGAGGTACATACCTAACTGACCTTATCTCACTAGAACTAGACCTTCATGAGGAGGTAGCTCATTCCCTCTATGAACAGCGAGATGAGATCTTTGTTCAAGTAAGTGAAAAAGCTCTGGGTGAATTTATGGTAGATGATATAAATGATTGTGTTGGGTTTCAAGAATCATTTGAGGTTTCTTTTCTCATGATTGATGAATGCAAAGACAATCTGGCTGTCATATCATATGAAGATGACCTACAATATATTTAGACTTCAGCAGACCAGACCATTTAGGATTCCCTTTTAGACTCTTCCTCATATGTCTCATGTTTTGAAATGTTCTTTGAAGAGGAAATCTGCTCACCTATTTGTTCAGAATTTTTTGAAGACCAGGAGCATACTCTTATTTATGAAGAAAGACCAGAATCAAGAGAAAAAGATACCTTGTTTTTTCAGCAGGAGGAAAGACTTCATGTTTTTCAGGATCCAATGGCAGATTTTTTGTAGTTAGCAGTGAAGGTGATTATTGCAGTATTCAGTGATGAAGGGGATCATGGTCAATTATGTTTTTGGAGGCCCAGTTACCAGTATCTGTTGTTGACCAGAAGATCTGATTCGAAGAATCAATCAAGGAGGCATCTACTTGATTGGTTACATTGGAAGACACATTACACATGATTGTACATATTGCATTAGTACGCAGGTGGCTGTCATCATGATTTGAAACCCTCGAATCTTGATGGACTGCTGCCATTGAATAAGTTTTGTCAGTTCTTGTTTTAGTTAAGTCAGTCATGAGTCATTTCCTTTTGCATTGAGTCGGTTTTTTCAGTCATGTTGGTTTCATAATTAAGTTGGTTTAAGTCAATTTTCAGTCAATAAATGAGTCGAAGTCTTGTGTTGTTTGTCGAAATAATGACTCCATAGCCCAATGGACGAAGGCACTGTCTAGCTCTCCCAAAGATCTACAGTTCTTGGCACCTCCAAGGAGTTACCATCCCCCATTGGAGCCAATGTTAGTGTCAGTCTTTGCAACCTTCCTCCAGTGATCAAATATACTCTTACAAAGTGGTCTCAGAGTGACAAGGTCAAATTTTGTCATTTCAGTGAGTCTTCAAGCAAAATTTGGTCACTAGGCATTAGGTCTAGGGTTTTCTTGTACTCCTTCCAAAGTTGTCCAAATGTCGGTCCATGTCACCATTCAGCTGAGTGTACCATCATTTAGAGGGTTTTCATTATCATGTCAAGTTCCATTGGGTCATTTTACACCTTGTTCATGCTTCAGTTGCGCCTAGGTAAGGTCATTTCCCTCTCTTAGGGTTTTGAAGGCAATTTCTCTTGGACGGTCAAATCATTGGCAAAACTTGTATCCTGATGTTCATACACCTTCCCCCATCCTTAAAGTACCTTATCAAACACTTCCCATCACTGAGATCCCCCAAATTCCTCATTTTCTCACAAACCCTAGTTTCTTGCTACAACCTGGCAATTTTCAAGGCTAGGCCTGTGTTTTTCCCTTTTGGGCCCCTTCCCCTCACTCAATTTTTGAGATTCCACTTTCTCCTACTTCTTAACATCCCTCCCTACTTCCAAAAATTTCCTCAATAATTTAAAAGCCCCTTATCCCCTTCATTTCGCTTCATTTCGACAAATCTCTTGCTCCACACATCGGGGTAGGTTTCACTCAAATGATGTTTCTGAGCAAGAAAAGATGAATTTGGGAAAAATGAGAGAGGTTTTTGTCCAAACCAGGCCAAGGAAGAAAAAAATCCTTCACTTTTTACACAGGTTTCATGGTTTTAGAGAAATTTCAAAAATACAATCGCCTCGGGAGAATTGATGCAACTCTGAAGTGACCTTGGGAAAATCAAGTTTTCTCCTAGCTTGGTCAGCCAAATGACTTTTTTGATGAGTCAAATGATAACTAGACAAACATATATTTCCAATGAGCTATCATGAGCTCAATTAGGAGTTGAGAAAGGCATTCAAAAGTTGACTGTAACAACACTCTTCCTTGAGGCAGCCCCATTTGGCACATTTTGACCAGTCCTTGGAGATTTAACTTTTGATAGGGGAAATGAACTCCAAATTGAAAAATTCTAGTTTTTTTGGAAAGTAGACTCAAATACCTTTCCAAAAAGATATCCTGCACCTAATGTTGACACCGGGAAGGCCTCCAAAAGTCACCTAAAAAGGGCGCAGCGCACAGAGGGAGCGCGACGCACTGGGAGAAATTTTCCAGTGTAAATTTACACTGGCGCGGCGCACATGGGAGGCGCGGCGCACAGGGCTAAAAGGCCTGAAATTCATTGAAATCTTCCTCCAAATTGCAAATGCTTCATTCCACAAGTAGGTAAAGCCTCCATTTTGGTGTTTCATCCAAGTTTGTGCTAGGGTATGGTGGTTTATGGATGCTAATGATTGAAACAAAAATTCAACCCCTCTCATTTTGAATTCCTCACATGTAAACTGCTGCCTAGGGTTTCAAAACTTGTTCGCCACCAAGGTTACTCTTTTCCATTATTTCTCTTGTCGTTAATTCCCTTTGTTCCCCATCCCCTAAAGTTACCAAACCCTATCCTAAATTCCCTTTCCCAAAACTTTCAAAGGCGAAACCCTAAACCCCATCCCACACATAAGACACCTCAAACCCTCCTATATTTCCCAAACAAATATTTCCGCAATAGTCCCTAATCCCTCACTACTTTTCCCTCCCCTTAATTTCCCTCATGTCATTATTTTCTCTTGCTGACAAAGGTCAAGCACATCATCAAAGGCATTACAAGACAGTGTGACATATCAACACCTATTTGTCCAAGACAGTTTGTCCACCAGCAGACATGACATCTGATCCGTCATATGATCATGAAGAAGAGACACACAGTGATTCACCAACAGAGGTACATGCAACTAGGAGGCCTCATAGAGGTGGCAAAACATCCGTGAAGACCAGCAGGCTGCCCAACGAAGCCTAAATGAGAGGACACCCATTCAGCAGGAGATAGAGGCTGATCGAGAGATTTGGCTCAAGAGGATCAACATCCACTTAGAGAAGCTGTTGGTGAAAGTGACAAGGACAAAGCATTATTGAGGCATATGGTTTATCATTACAGGGCACGCAATATGAGTTCCAAGGCTCAGATAAGGAATTTGAAGGTGAAATTGAGGAAGGCAACAAAAATACAAAAGAGGCAAAAAGAGCAAGATCAGCTCTAAATCTTGGCTGAAGCCTCTTCAGCCCAGCATGACACCTCATAGAGAAGCTCCAGCCCAAATTTCAAGAAATTTGGAGCATTTTTGGCATTTTGGCAAATTTTTGTACCAAAAACAGGGTTTTTCTCCCTGTGCGCCGCGCCACTGGCACGACGCTTAGGATTGGGAGCTCCAAATCACAAATGGTTTGCATTTTTGGATTCAGCATGAAAAATCATGACTTTTGGTGCATGTACAAGAAGTTTGGGCAGTTTTGAGTCCCCAGGAGGTCAAAAACACTCAAAAAATGACCTCTCTGCCCCTATTTTGACACACAAGAAGAAGTTTTGGGAGAATGAATTTTTGGAGGGGAAAATGAGCACCAAATTCAGAAATTCTAGATGGGTTGGAAAGTAGACAGGCCAGGATTTCGAAAAAGCACACTTGGGCACAATTTGGACTCCTACAGGTACCTCAAAATTGCCTCCAAAGTGGCACGATGCATATAGATTTGGGCGCGGCGCACAGGGACCCAAAGGCCAAAATCACTTCCGCTCCGCGACATTTCGATTCGCGACTTTCTCCAAGTGGGCCTGCTCATTTACACTATATTTTTCTTGGCAACTAAGGCAAATTTTAAACAATATTTTCACTAAAGGTTGGCTTCTATCCAAGTGGCAAAGGAAGGCGAGCAGTCACCCAAGACATTTGTCATTTTTGTAACGCTGCACCTGTAACTAATGGTTGGATTTCCATTTCCAGTTTGTAATTATTTGGAAAACTCCCCAACTCTAGGTCATTCTATTTCCCAATGGCATAGTCTATTTATTGTATGCAAACCATTTGCAAAGGGTGGGTTGTAATTTCTGGGAGACTGTGGGAGAGAAAACTAAGCTCTGCACTGCACATTTTGGCCAGGGAATTAATAAAATGATGTAGCTCTGATTCATGAGATTCATGTGGTATGATGTTTAGCAGATGTTTCTTCTTTCTGTTTCATATGTGTATTTGTTATGTTTTATACAGTCCATTCATAACCATTTCCAGTTGAATGCTTTAAAGTAAGAAAGGCGGAATCCAGTTCACTGCTCTGCCTTGGTAAGGTATTCATGCTTTATGTTTATTCTTCTGTTTGAAAAGGATTCATTTGTTATGCCCTTTTCAACCTCTTAACAGTCTTTCCATTCCATATTACTTCAATCTTACTGCTAAACCTCCTGCCTATCTTGCCTCACGAAATATTCTGTGTCCTTGATTTAATTTCCCAGCTCAGGTGTTCCTTTGGTCCCACACATCCCAGAAAACTCAGTCATTCTTCAAAATACCTCCATCATATTTATTTATCTAGCCTAAGATCAATATTTATTTTGGAGTCATCTCAGACCCTATTGTTTATTTTCCTGAGTGTGACCCGGAGAGAGCACTCTCCTGTTCTGGTAGGGCTAGCTACTAGACTGAGCGTGGTTTGTGGTTACCCTGAATTTTGTCTTCCTTCAGCCTAAGGCAAATTTAGGTGCTAACACGGAGGTTCATGTTGTGCAGGGGATGAGTATGGTTAAAGTATCATGTGTAGAGGTGGGTGTGTGGAAGGAATATGTGTGGAGGGGGAATATGTAAAGAGGGGGTGTGAAGGGAGAATGTGTGTCTAGTTTATTTTCACATCGATGAATTGACTAAGTGTTGGATATAGAGAAAAGAGTGCAAAAAAATATTATATGGAAATTCATGAAAGAAAAGTTTCTCTACATAGGACTATAAAATTGTTTGGTTCAAAATTTATCTCTAATTTGGGATAATTACCCCTTGTGTGTTACTAATAATCCATAACATGACTAGTCACCTAACCGTTGGGCTCTCGAGTCAACACTTAAGGAAAATGTATTCTAAAGATTTAAAATATATATATATATATATATACATTTATATGGTACAAATACATGTAAAATATTGTTAGGTGGAGAAATGATTGAGGTGCTTCCCATTCATAGTAAAACCGAGAATTTGATTGCCCATCCCTTTAAGGATACATAAATTGTAGCCATTTATTCTCTCTATAACATATGGTCCAATCCTTAAAGCATCAAACCTTTTATGTATGGAATGATTTTCTTTAGATTTATTCCATAATAAAATGAGTTTCCCCTTAGAAAAAATCTTATTGGTAGCTCCTTTATTAAATTTTTTGACAACAACCTCCTATCTCCTTTGGATACTTTTGAAATATTATTGTCTATGTTCCTACAACTGCATTAGTTGATGTAGTAGGGGGAACACCTTCTTCTTCCTGTAACTAAGTTTCCAATGTCAAGGCATTAATTTCCTAATGTATAGGAATCCTTACATCCTTTCCATACACTATATGGAACGAGGATTTTCCTACACTCTTTCATGGGGTGAGTCTGCTAGCCCATAAGGCATCCAAAAGCTTCTTATGCTAATTCCTTTGACTTTCACTCACTGTATTTTTTAGAATCCTTATAATAGTTTTGTTTTTCAATTCTTCCATACCATTTCCTTGGGGATAATAGTTGGAATATTTACTTGTAACTATTCCATACCTTCCACAAAACTATGTGAACTCAGACCTAATAGAGATAGAACCATTATCCATGATGAATTTTTCTAGCACCTTTTTACTTTGCAAGGATATTTTATTCTAGAAAGTGGATCAAATTATCTATTTTGGCTTCCTTCGGTGCTACCACCTCATACCACTTAGTAAAATAACCGGTTGCAATCACAATATAGACATGCCTTACACTTGATCTAGGATTTATCGGTGCAATAACATCCAACCCCCATTGAGCAAAGGGAGTGTCAACTATAATCGTCATTAAGGGCATGAAAACTATCTTTTATATTCATTAAAATTTCTAACATGGGATGCATTTTATCACAAAGGCATAAGAGTCCTTAAAAGGAGTTGGTTAGTAAAATCCAACTTTGAAAATTTTATGGGGTGTTATGGCAGGGCCCAGAAATGTCCTCTGCATATTCCTTCATGTATTTCCTTTATATTTGTATCAATATTTGATTATGGAATACATATGAGTAGCACTCCATCATGACTTCTTCAAACTAAAACTCCAAAGATAAAAACATAAGAGTTGGATTTAATCTTTAACATGTTTCTTTCCTTACCTACCATGCCAATTGGAATTTTCCTAGATTTAAAATAGAATATGATGTTCTTGTACTACTCAGATGTAGGCAATGTCAAATTATCACAAACTAAATTGTGATATTCAATGTTAAATATCAAATTACATATACCTTTCCCCTTCATAACCTTTAAAGATTTTATCTCAATATCAAATTCTCGTAATTTTTCTAACCAATTTTTCCATCTTCCTTCTCAAGATTGTTGAATTAACATAACTTTGGCTAGTGGATATGGTACATATGTTGTAATATGTGAGGTAATGATATAACTCCTGAGGTATGCCATGTCTTTAATGAGGGAAAAATATTTTTTCTCAAAGAGGGAATTGCTCAACTCATGTTCTTGCAAAGAGTTTCTCATGAAAAAATTTGGATTCTCTTATTTCAATTCCATTTTCCGAGTTAACACAACAACTATTGTTTCATTAAATGGAAATGCATAAAGAATGAATTCCTTTGAATAACCCTAATAACTAGTACTAGGGTTGTGGCTATTCCTTTGTTAATATTGTTAAATGAAATCTGTTGTTTGCTTTTCCATTCAAAATTTTCATCCTTCTTGAGTATTTTGTTGATAGGTTTGATAATATAGGCATAATCTGGTACAAAGATTTTGACCAAATAAATATTTCCAAAGAATGACTGTAATCATTTGCAAGTGGTTAGGGAATTCAATTCAACTTTGGATATAATCCTCTCATGATCAATATATATCTCTTTATGAATTACAATGTGTCCTAACAATCTCCCTTCCAATAAAACCAACAAACATTTTTTAGTATTTGTTGGGATAGCGTCCTTGGGGTCAAGTTGAGTCAAATTTTGGCTAAATTTGTAATCTTCTTTTGTAAGCATCTAAAGTATCCATGAAATGTGGAAGCTGAGCGCGAAGCTAGTATGAGTCAAAGGCGAATTAGTCCCTTAGGTGGGTAAGTGATAGAGAGTTTTGATAATCGCCCATGGTCCTCGAACCATGGTATTGTAAGTGAAATGCTATATATAGATGATTCATAGCGAGTCTAAGTATGGAACCAACATAGAAGAATAATTGTTTTGGGAGAAGTAAGCTATGGTAGGAGAGATTCGTTTCCTATACTTAGGCAAAAGGGGAAGGCTCCTGCAGCTGAGTGCACGAGCCCCTCCAGTTGAGTGCGCAGGGAAAAGAAGTTTGTATTTGAACGATTATACTTAATTAAGACAATTTTGAGCCAATTTGGATGCATTTGTGTATTATTTCTTACTTCTGCAAATTTATGTATCTTCTCTCTATGTTATGACTTACATGAATTAATTCTTATTTTCTACACAAAAATAGTAGATCTATAATATTTATGCAAGTTATGAATGAATATAAACCTTCACGAAGATCTAGAAGTTGTTTAAGTACACTTACAATAATAGTTTATTCGGAAGGGTTAAAGGTGCGCGAAGGTAGATCTAAGCTAGACGGACTATAGGAACCCATCACATAGGCCTCTGGATACAGAAACCTAGTTCTTTCATCCCCCAATATTGCTTCGGGTGAGACTGTAGCCTGTGCTACACATGTTGTTGCCGAAAGGGCCAGGAGTTCAGGTTTTGTTGGTTGGCGTAGATAACGCGGAACCTAGGTCAGGCTCCATCATTCCAACAAATGGTTCTATTGCCGGGATTGAGATCTGTCTGAGGAATGTGTGATGTCGAATAAGTGGTTCCCTACTATGAAATAAATAAAAAATTGGATCAATAGGAAGTTTCACGCATTTACAACTCATGAGAAAAAAACCCATGGTTATCCAAGGAACATTGGCTGAAAAACTATCTGTACACAAACGAGACTGAATATTTCTTCTGTTTCTTCCCTCACAAACTGCATGAGTGGCTATCCATAATAGTGAATATTCATGGTATATGGAGGCTTGATGGCCCTATTTTGTGGACCCTAGAGATGGTGAAGCACTTGGAAGCTTCAAAATATAACATCATGCGAGCCATTGATCACTGGATTGATCGTATCTTGGGAGGATTAATTACTAAGCTCACGATCGATACGACCATTAGCTATTTTGAAGCAGAGCACAAATTCTTCAAGGGACCAAGAGGTAAGTACTTAAAATATCTGAAAACCTAGATTACAATGTTGTGTGAGAAATGGGTTATACCATTACATTGATGTTTGGGACTACGTGAAGTGGAAAACCATTCAGAAGGAACAAAGAATCAGGTTCTGAATACAATTTGATGTTAGGATCTTTTGATAGTGTCGACGAAGGAACTATTCTGAGAACACCTTGAAGTGTGTTATAGATAGTAAGCAAGGGTATCCAGTCGATACCTTATCCATCCACTCCACTGCCACCTCCACCTCCGCCACATACACCCACACCTCCACCTCCACCTCCACCTCTGCATAAACCATTCAACATGGAGAACACGATGAAGATGTCGATCTTTAAAGGGGTAGGAAGCGAAGACCCTGAACAATTCTAGTTCATTGTGGATGCTATGTGGAAGGCACAATATATTGTTGATGATAATATGAAGAAAGCACAACTGGTCACAGTGCTACAAGATAGGGAATTGAAGTGGTATATCAAGTTCTATACAAATAAACCCAGTGCAGTGATGGTAGAGACTCAGTAGGCATTGAACAATGAGTTTAAGAAGCCTAAGTCTTAGGTGTAGTCCGTAACAGAGTTTAAGGAAATACAACAAAGGGTGAATGAATTTGCATGGGACTTCGACTAGAGGCTAAAATTCCTGATCCGATAGGATAATATGAAGATCACAAATGATCAACACAAAGACTGGTACATCGCTTTGATGTTGCCTCATCTGAGATTGCCATTATCACAACAGAAGATAAGAATGCAAGAGGAGGTTGTAGATATTAGGATAAGGTTGGAAGCCTCACCATTTCAAGACACAAATATTGGAGTATAATAGATTTAGTTGCAACTAGCAAGCCTGCACATGGAATTGTAGAGCTTGAAGACAAGGAAGGAAGATCAGTTTGAGGTATGCGCAGAAGTCTAGTGCACAAAATGTAAACGTAGGGGACATCATAAGGACCACTACCCTATTTATCAAAATTACCTGATTGGAGGAGGTCCTGTTCCTTTGAAGCCTCAGAACATTGTGAGACCAAGTGCAGGAGTACCCTTATGGTGTGCTATTTGCCAGATAAATGGGAATCGCACAATTGACCATTGTCACCTCTTGCAAAAGTTTGTGCAGACTCAACAACGGTTTTTTTGTACATTTTATAAATCAGTCAGAAATGATGAGCGAAAGTTCTGAAGCTATGAATTAATGATGGAGCAAACCCCTACGTATCAAATGCAGACCAAAAATCATCCTCAAGATCAGGGCATAGGTGTAGCAGGCAAAGGATTCCAGGGTTGTGGAAGAGGAAGAGGAGGAGGGGCTGTTAGAGGTCATGGAAAAATCATTTGTTATAATTGTGGTGAAGTAGGACATTTTTCTCACAACTGCCAGAACCCAACACATCCATCCTGTCAGTATTGCAGACAATTTGATCATGTGATAGAAGATTTCTCAGTGTTGATAGCCAAGATGTAGGAGAAATATACGTAACAGGCCACGCAAAACATACAAATGATGAGGGTGGAGCCTCATGAAGAGGACCATAGCATCAATATAGTGACACAAAGTGGTATTTCCATGGGAGAAGATAGAGGAAAACAATCAGAAATCAAAGACTCGGTGCACAAGGCTACCATAAAATAGGCCGGATTTGATCTCAACAAGGCTAAATAAAATTTTGTGGAGGCCAAGAAGAACTTTACCGAGGCTTTTATTTCAGGAATTCAGGAGAAATCAGCTAGAAACAATGAAGCATAGGATATGGATCCCTCGCTATTGGCTATTTTTCTGAAAACTTGTATCAAGCTGTTGTGGGATAGGAAGGTAGTGGAAGGGCTCCAAGAGCTAATTGATAAATGCATGGGTAAAATCAAGACTACTCCTGAACAAACCATTGTAAGGAAATTGGGTAAGCATAAAAAGTGGATAGGGTGTGAAATGAGGCTGATAGCGCATATTGGTGAGTATGAGATGGATCCAGTCATCCTAGATCTGGGATTTGATGCTAACGTGCTATCAAAGAAGACATGGAAAAGTATGGGGAGACCTATGCTACAATGGTCTCCTATAAAGCTACGCATGGCCAATCAACATAAGATCATTCCTATAGGGTGCTTGTACAGGGTAATAATAGACATTGAAGGAGAAAGCACTTTAGCTAACTTTGAAGTAATTGAAATTGTGGATGACATCAATCCTTACCTTGTGCTATTGGAGATTGATTGGGCCTTTGACATGGATTCCGTAATTAACTTGAAGAAGCAAAGGATGGCATTTGAGAGGTAGGCACTGCGAGTCATTGTACCACTGGATCCTGCTGAGGTAGCACGCTACACTAAACCAGTCTATGACTATGAAGAGGACGACGACTTGGATTAAATATAAAAGATTACTATACACAATGAATATTGGTTCAATCCCATTGCAGATGGGCAATTTACATGGGATAAAGATAGATCTTGTACCTCAAATTCAGATGAAGAAATCAGGCATTGGAAGAATAGGTTGCACGAAGTTTCAATGCTGCGTTGCAATATGATGACAAAATCGCTTCGGTGTGTATCCATGGAGGTAAGAAATATTCCTCATTATGATGGCTTAGATGATGTTAGTTTGTTTCTATAGAAGTTTGAAAGGGAAGTTTCGGAAGAGCATCTATTCTAGGCTCTTGATCTAGTGTTGTGCACTATGCCTGCCCGTTGGTGGGGTATGCATAAGGATAACTTTGTTGAATGGAAAGAGTATAAGAAAATGCTGAAGCTAAGGTTTAGGTATGTGAATAACTGCCTAACCGAGAAATACTTAGGCAAGGATGACCCACGCGAACACTTGGCGTGATGGACTAAAGCTTGAGGAGAAGAGCCACAACCAGAATGTGTACATATATTTTGTCACACCCTAGATACTATTATGATGAATTGGTATTTTGAAATGGAGCCACACCATGGGATGACTGAGTGGGATATCTTGAGAGAAAGTTTCTTGTTAGCTTTCATTTTTGAGGATGGATTTGCGTGCATTGATGAAGCTCTCCAGGAAATCAAGTCTACAATCTTGAGGACGACTGAAGAGCCAATATAATGGGTTCAACCAAACTAGAATACAAAATTGCACCATGCACTGGAATGCCACAATGTGACTATAGAAGCAGAAGAGGAGGATCCATGAAATACCAACATTCCAAAGATGGAGGGAAAACATGAGGTTGAAGGCCCAAAAGCATCAAACCCTGAAATAACAAAACCTTTGGAGACTAGGCAAGTGAACATTGGATCCGATGCACATAATACGTTTGCAAATATAGGTGATCATTGGGATGAGCTGCGTGGGGCCTAACCTAGGTTCAGCGTTAGTTAGCCAAACAAATCCCTAAATTATTGGCCCTTTTGGAATCAAATCGTGGAGCATGGACCAAAGTATCACCTAAAGAAGTATGAGGGGATGTTGGAACCAAGTTTTCGCACCGTAAAATGGTCGTGATGTCAGTTTATACCCTCTGTTCCTACTTTCGTGCAGGTCACCAAGCTTTAGAGCTCTGTCAGTCTAGCCTTTTATTCCGTCCTTCAGTACCTCCGTGAAGGTGCATGATTGACCTTTGCTCAGCCTTAACCCATGATCCACATACTTTCGCGCTGCTATGGTAGCATATTGTATAGGTTCCCAAGTTAACTTAAGTGTTTTACTTATCTTACTAAAAAATCACAGTTAGTGCCATGTAAACTGATATTCTTACTCACCTTCAATTAACCAATATCATCACACATATTCGCACATCACATAAACATTGTAATTTAAACCCAAAATGCAATATAACCAGATGCATAAATATGAAATAAATACACAGAAATTGCATAATACTTCTCTTTATTGATATCTTCGAATTATTACAGACTCTAACCGCCCTGTGCACATAGCTGCAGGGGTCTGTACACTCAGCTAGAGACTTCTACCCTAGGCCTCTATGCACTTAGCTGTAGAGCCTCTACCTATGCTAAGACCTGTAACACTTAGACTTCGCTACCAAGACTCCAAGACTTCTTTTGTTCTTAAGTTAACTTTTTTTTTTTACTTAGAGCTTACTTACTTAGCTCTTTTTATACAATGGGTGGATATTTACAATCGACTCTACACTTTACAAAATAAGGGCAGACAAACCTTTATGAATCTTGACATCTTCATGCTCTGTGACCACAAAATGCAGAGACTTTACTTCTTTATCACAAAATTGACCCAAAGCATGGGATTTTAGCCCCAAAACTATTTTTGGGGGATCCTGTTCCTAACTTGCCCCCAACACAAACATCGTGACTTGCCCTCGAGTCACTTCGTGGGTGCGGAGATCTTAACGTGAAGACCTCCCAGATCAACCTCTATAACTGCAACCTTGAGAGTGCAATGTGCAGTCGCCTGCTTCGCTTCTTCAACCATCTGCTTGGTCACTACTCTTGAACTTTCGGCTTGAAGCTTATGTTGAGTTGCTTGCAGATTCGTAAGCTTTCTTTCAATAGAGGTCATAACCACGTAAGCATCATCCAACCAGGGCTTCAGTTGTGCCTTAAACACTACCTCCTTGTTCTGTGCTGCATCTACCTGTTCTTTCAATCGCTTGGCCTCATGTAGCTTTTCCAGTATTTGGTTGAGTGTGACGGTTCACAATGTGCCTTTTACCTCGTCATAGCACTGCTGTATTTCTCGCGCTTCTGTCTCTAGCTGCTGTACATTAGGGTCCTCCTGAAAGCTTGTCAGGACCTCAAACAACTGTTCAAAATTTTGTGTGCAGTCTGCTACTACACTGTCAACCACCGCTATTTCCTCTGTGACAACGGTTGCATGCTGCTCCTTTACTTATGGCGGAGTTGAAGGCTGGGCCTTCAACTGTAATTTGGTAATCTGTAGGTTCAACTCCAAATGAACCTTGGCCATCTCTATGTGACCATCGACACCCCTGTAGAAATCTTGCAGACACTTACCTCGACCAGTTCTTCCTCAGGAATGGCCAACTCCGGGACCATTCGGCATGCCTCCTCCACGACCTGAATTATACACTTGTTTTGGTCAATTACCTTGGTCATGACGACAATGGAAGAGTCTTGCTATAGGGCCATTTGCTCATTGTTAATCCTCTACTCACTGATCACCTATAGAGCACGGTGTTTACAGGCTCTAAGCTCTGTGATCACTCCATCCTGGAATATGTGGAGTGCCTTGCCAGGGAGCGCTGCCAGATTCAACCCACTCCCTTGAGGGCACTGACAGTGGGCCTGTCTGCTTCATTCTCTATGGTAAGTTCTCCATCGGGCAACACTATTGTGCTAGAGACCTTCATGTGTAGCATCTCGGCAGCTTCTGAAGTGCCGATAGTGAGGCTAGTGGACTCCGTGCTAGCCTGTGACACGCAAGTCTGCAACTCTTGTAGACTTGTCTAGATGGCCCCCAATATTAGTTGCTTCTACTGCTCAAACTATTGTAGGGCCTCCGTGGTGACATCTCCCACCATGTCTCTAATGTCATGCAAATCACCCTCTGTGAGGGTGATTGGGTCCAACAACATCTTAGTGGCCTTGGATTTCTTCCTTGACCCTCCTTTCTCTTATTCTCGTGGATGCTTGATGTGGGCAGATGTCGCCTGTGGGTCCACATCATGATGCTCTCTTTTCTCGTCTGTCTATTCCTCTGTCTTAGGTGAAGGCGACCTCGTGCCTTTGTCAGAGCCCCACTCCGTTCCACCTGGTTGCTTCTCTATCTGTTGAGTGTCATCACGCTCCACCTGGGCCTTGTCAAAAACCTCCTTCTTCCTCTTCTTGGCCAGTTGCGCCATCTTGAGCTTAGCCTCCTCCTTCTTGCACTGCGTGATGGAATTGCTTGTCCCCACAACCAAGTATAATGTAGTGTGCCACTCTATCAGCCAACGATCAAGTACTTCATCAATGTCATCATCTATTGCCAAGTAAGGCAAGTCATACAATGTCTGTGCAGGGTCCTTCCATGCCCTGATTGACACATTATGAAAATATGCCTTGAACTCCACGTAGCCCTATAGTTTGGAAAATACAGTAGGTGACAACTGTAGTTTGTGATTGATGGCCCTGCGGGTGTTCATCTCCATCAAGAACTATAAGATCTTGCTGTCCTTGATGCATTGTGCATCCTTGGTTGCCCACAATGAAGCGTACTTTGCTGCTTCTGGTAGGTTCAGAGTGACCGAGGGGAATTGACTGTCCTCTGGTAGCTCCCATGCTACCAACACAATAGACAACAAGAGCCATGCATAGTGGAAAGTATTGCTAAGCTCTTGTGCCTTGCGGCAGTTCACAAGGAACTCACCGCAGAGATAACGTGCCCAATTGAACTGGACTGATTCGGCGCATTGGGATGCTAGCACAACGACAAGTGTGGGAACCTCATCTGCGTGACACTTTCTCATCACCTTTTCGGCCAAAATATGCGTGGCCACCTTGACCGTAGGGTCACTCATACTTGAGATGGCATAGCCCCGTGACTTCTTCACAAGCTTAAATTTTTCCTTCATGGCCTCCACGAGGGCCTGCTTGCCACCTTTTCCGCCAACATCATGACCAAATTTTCTCCTGTGTAGGGTAGCCATGTGATCCTATGGATCAATCTGTCAGTGATGGGTATTAACTCCTCCAGCCACAGACACCCATCATGCACCAAGCATGGCAGCTGCTTGATGAGCAATACTGTAATTGGGGTGCGGTTGTAGTGTGGCACCCATAGCAGGTTGAGAAGACCTACCTTGTCTACTCCCCTAAGCCACTTCCTCGACTCTAATGCGGTCATCCCGATGTTTGTGTCAATAATGCAATGCATTAGCTGCTCTGTCGCTAAGTGCAGGAACTTCTCATGGTCAGTTAAGTCCCAATCTTCCAGCTTTAACAGAGTAACCCGCCCGAAGCGCGATCCTTTAAAGACAATCTCATCCGACAATAGAGGGGTTTGTAAGGGGACCTTACCTTCATTGATATCTTTCGGCACCTTAGTCTTTCCCTTGTGCAGAGGGATGTACTCAGGAAACTAGGTGATAGGGTCAGAACCCTGGACTTCAACTTCCTCCACGTCTATCCCCAAGTCCTCATCATCCATTGGGATGTCTTAGATTTCTTCCTTCTATGGCTCCAGATTGATGGCTTTACCCTTTTCCTATGCGATGATCTTGTCCTTTGGTGGGTTTCTTCTCGGAGATGCACACACCGGTATCGTAGGCTGCTTTCCCTTCTTATCCTTTGCACTCTCCTTGGTTGGGGTAGGCTTCAGTCTAGGTGTCTGTGGTGATTTGGGAACTTTCGCTAATACTTCTGCAACCTTCAAGGAAACTTCTTCTGCCTTCGTAACAACCTCCGACACAACCTCCTCGACTGTCACTGCTTCGGTGTCCATAGCTTTTGCAGGTGCTGACATGACGCTATTCAACAATTCTTGTGTCACCTCTGGTAATTGTTTAAACACCGAACTCGCTATCAGAGCTTCGAAGAATTCTCAGTTCATGTGCGTCTGAGAGCTCAACAACTCGATTCTCAAAATGCCAAGTGTTTTTCGCTGGGCAGCCACTGTAATTTATAGGGCATTTTGAATTCAAATCCAACCGTTCCCCCCACATTCGATTCATTAATGCCAGATTGGTGGCAGAGTTTCAAGGATCCGACCCATAATTTTCGTCTTAAATGCCAGCTATCTGCTCCATTTGGCTGCATTTCTACCATAAAATCATGAACAATGAATTTAACGGTCACTTTCTGGCTGACCTGCGTGATTTCTCACTAGGTAGTGTAGCTCCGTTCGCACTACCGTGAACCTTGTGACACTTCCTTGCTTTGCACGATCCTCCAATCGCGCAGCTCCCCAACTCAGGCAATGTAGTTTATAGTCCCACACCTCCTTTCAGCTGCCTTGAGCGCTAAGACTATGCTACCCTCATATAGTCACATGGCCGGACCACCAGTGTATGGCTTCAATCAAACGCCATTCACCTTTCCTGGGAAGGGATCTCCATTCAATTTAACCAACTGAACTGCTCCACTATTGGTAATTTCCTTAATGACATAGGGCCCTAACTAGTGCATTCTAAACTTCCCTGGAAATTGATCAAACTTACTTTCATATAACAAAACTAGGTCATTTACCTTAAAGATGTGTAACTTAATGTGTCGATCATGCCAGGATTTTTCGCACTGCTTTTGGACTTGTTGGTGGAATCCAGATAGAAATCTCTCTTCCTCCAGCTCATCCAGCTACGCGAGCCTCTCTTCCAGGGCTCCGCGATTCGTCATACCTATTAGTGTTGCTATGTGCAGACTATGCACAATGTATTCCATGGGCATCACTTCCTCAACACCATAGGCAAGCCTAAAGGGTGTCTATCTAGTCAACTTCATGCATGTCGTCCGATAGGCCCATAGTACTGTAGGTATGTGTAGGTCCCAATCACTTCACTAAGCATTGCAAACCTTGGTCAGTGCATTCTCTAGCACTTTACTGAATGCTTCCATTGTCCCATTAGCCTGTGGGTGATAAGGCATGCTCTTCTAGTGATATACTTGAAATTCCTCCGTCAGCACGCTGATCGTCTCATTCAAAAAGTGTGTACCACGATCACTCATCAAAATCTTTGAACACCCAAATCACGTCAGTACATACAAAAAGAGGAACTTCGCAGCGGTCGTACATGTGCAATCCTTCACAGGTTGTGCCTCTGCCCATTGAGTCAAATACTCCGTTGCAGTGATAATGTACCGTGCTCCCATCTTATTACGTTGGGGCTGAATGGGTCCCACAAAATATATCACCCATTTCTCAAAGGGTTGTAACGTCATCTGTGGATGCAGAGGCAGCTCATCCCTTTGCGATGGCTTTCCCATCCTTTGACATACATCACATGCCTTGCAGTAACCTTTTGAATCCTGATGGAGGGTTAGCCACGACAACCCTGTTAGCCTCCTGTTGCAACAGGTGTTCATATTTCATGATTGACATTTTTACATGCCAAATATGTCATCTTTCATACTGCTAGGTTCCATATTTCCAAAAGAGGCCAAAGAAGATGCCATGAAAGTGTGCTAGTCTAAGTGCCACTGCTGAATTCCAATTTTGATGAGTTATTCCATTTTTGAAGAGTTTTCAGTTAAGGGAAGGCCAAACAGCTTAATCTTGGCCTCCCTAGGTTTCAATTTCTTGTTTTAGAATATAGAGAATCATTATCTGTCCAAACAGCTTAATCTTGGCAGATTTGTAGATAGGTAGAGAATCAAAGGAGCCCAACTGCTTAATCTGGGCCCTTGGCAGAAATAAGTGTAGATTTAGATAGGAGGGCAGTCAAAAGAACAAAAAGGATAATCAGGGTCTGCAAGTCTAAGTGCACCCACCCAAAAAGAAGAAAAAATGTTAGGAAGGTAGGCTGGGTAGGTAGCTGTGTGGTTGCAGAATCATGGCTTGTGATCCATTTCATGTTGTCAAGTGTCATATTTATTCAGATCACAAGTTGAAAGCAGTTTTCATCTGGAGGAGCTCAAGCTGGATATCTCTAACTTCCCCATTCTTCCTTTTCCCCAAAACACTTACTAACTTCCCTGAAGAGGTCAAGATCTGCTTGATGCCTCTTAGTTTCATCATTCTCCATATCATTTACCTTGGTGAAGATCTGCTTCACTCAAGGATTGTCCATTCTTCCTCTATGAATCATTTTTCCCCCTAACAGCCTAAGTTTCACATACTTAGCACTTTCTTGTCATTTTCATACTAACTCCTAACTCTATTATCTAGCTCCCTATCTGTCTCCCCTTCCCCTACTAAAACTATATAAAATCCCAAGATATAATAATATTCCCCTCCCTGGTAGTATAGCCATATTTTCTTAAGTCCGGGAAATAACAGTCCATCTGGGGCTGTTTTTAGCCCTATCCATGTCCTGGAGGTACTCTGACATCTGGTCAGAATAACAACCATTTCCCCTAAGTCCTAAACCCTGAAAAACCCATTTTCCGCCT
Organism: Pinus tabuliformis; assembly: GCA_031772625.1. Lineage (NCBI taxonomy): Eukaryota > Viridiplantae > Streptophyta > Pinopsida > Pinales > Pinaceae > Pinus > Pinus tabuliformis. The sequence continues at coordinate 1,897,702,067 of CM062819.1, read as the reverse complement.
TTATCCTAAGGTCTTGCCCGCAAAATATTTGCCCCGCTCACTTTTAACCCCCAAAACCCACTTTTCTAAAGGTTTGAGCCCTCCCGTCGCGCAATTTTTATTTAATAATACAGGCGGGGCCCGTTTTAACCATCCGCCGCCTCATCCCTCCCGCCAACCGTCCGATGCCCAGCGCCCGAGATCAACGGTGGGCGGTAATTCTTGCGCCCCGATCTACCGAGGGTTAGCGTCCGGGAGATCAGCGGTTTTCCCGTCGTACTCCAGCCACGCGTCGCCCTCCCGGCTGTGGCAGAGCCCCCCTGCCAATACCACTTTTGTTTAAAGGCGGTGCGCCTGAAACTAGAAACCGCCTCCGCCCAGTGACGTCATCCTGCTGCGTTATCTGCCTGCGTCGGCCTCCTGCCACCATATTGCCACGTCACTGCCATTGTATCACTGCCACGTCACCGCCATACTGCTGACATCACCCTGCTGACGTCATCCTGCCACGTCACTGCCATACTGGGACCCACCCATGCTGACGTCATGCTAACGTCATCATCAAATTTTGGCACGAAAGGCGAAAATCGCTGCGAAGGAAGCCCGGATTCAAAAACAGGGGCAGTTTTCGATGCGCGATTAGCGCTTAGCGCTAATCGCGCATCGCTGGGAAAAAATGGCTAAAATGGAAGCTCCTCTCGTCGCTCAGCTACCCTCAGGCCCGAAAATTCACAGTTTGCACAGGTTTTCTTCATTTTTATTTATATTCAGAAACGGTCAGCGTCAGTATCATTCCAGATGAACACAGAAAGCATTTGCAGAAGCCATTTTTGCCTGGACAGGACAGAAAAGAGCGATTTGACAGTTCAAACACAGCAAGAGAGAGAAAAGGCGCACATTCAGTACCAAAGCACATCGAAGAAGTGACAAAGAGTATCAGTTGAATATTTTTAATGGAAATCTTCATTTCCCAAAGCAGCTTAACATTCAAGACCTCCATCAAAGTCAGCAAAGCAGTTAAGGCCATTTAAAGCTTATCTGGTCGGGATTAGTGCACATTAATGCCGCCGAACAGCAGCATAAACCGACTTAGAAATGGAGATAAAAGACAAAGCACAGTTATTAGAGGAACACTACGCAGAGCCACCAGGACAGACATTAACTCAGTTTTGATACAGCTGCCCTCAGCGCAGCTCAAAGATATTTTCTTGCATTTATTTCTAGATAAGATTAGGTTAAAGTAATCATTTTCTTTCAGACCTGTTTAGGTCAGCTGTAATAGATGATTTTGGATAAGTTTCCCTATATATACCGCCCTCTGTATTGTTTTAAGGGTTGGTTGGTTAATGTACTCATGAGAGACTCGCACTGTATACCTGAATATTTTCTATAATCAAAGATTGCTAAAAAGCTTGGAGGAATGAATGTCTACTCTGTGTTTAATGGTTTGAAGAAGTGAATATGGAATTCTTGCGTTGCTGTATGAATCAATAAGTGTTCCTGATCTCTGTTATTTCCATTTCATATATGCTAAAGTCACAGAACAAAGGATTGGTTTAGAATTTGCTTAGCTGCACTCTATGCTCAGTTTCTGTGGTTTCTTAATGTTTTCCTCTTGATTTAGGGATGAATATGAATTCCTTTATGGCTCATGTTTCACCTATTTCACATATGAATGATTGTTAACTAGGAATTCTTAATTGCTCCTAGGCAGAGCTCATTCATCTTCCCTCTGCTAAACCTGTTTGAGAGATTCTTTGTTGCCTCTCATTCCTTAGCTTTCACTCCATCCTTTTAGCTTGAAAGATTGTTTCATATGCAGCTATCTTGCTCCATGTTTCTCTTGTGACCAAGAAAACGCACCAGCAGTCCTACTCCTTGACTCCATGCCCAATGGTTTGAAACTTTTACACTATGCTTTGCCTCTCTACTTGAAAGCATCATCCATCCCACCAAATTACAAACAAGATTCCTAAACTCAATAACTAGCCTAAAATCTTCATAAACAAAGCTAAATCAGAAAGAGAGAGCCCTCTCTGATTGCGGGTTGGATAGAACCTGCAGTCTAAAGATTGGTCTGTGGTTACCTCGGCCGTATCCTTTAGGAGCTTAAGGACAACCTGAGTGATAACATAATGGCGACTCCACTGGAGAACATCCTCAGATAAGATAAGTTCACAAATCAAGTTGGAAAGCTCTAGTAGGGAACTCGAACTAATTTTTCTGATTGCTGTCTATTTCTTAAAACTACAGATGAAGTCTGAATGTCAGCCAGGAAGCCTTTGAAATTGTTCTTGCTTTGCATTTACAGGATTAAATAAAAGCTGCTTCAGTCAATCTTCATTCTAGTTTTAAGCTCTAAACAGCTGTCTCAAAAATTTAATCAATTCCTTCCTAAAACTAGAAACATTCCCAGGAAAATACCAAAAACAAAATATGGAAGTTGGCTCCAAAGAGGAAAACTTGTTATACTAGGTCAAATCCTGACCCAGACCCTCCAGCTGTTTTTGACAATCCCAACTTAATCCCAAAAATTCTTAGGAAGCAAGAAGACTTTGCTGAGAATAGTCCTGAAGCAGTTTACCCAAGCAGTGTTGCAACCCCTGTTAAAGTTTTATTTCGTTCAACCCCTACTTCCCCTGGTTCATCATCCACCTCTCAAAGCACTCCTTCCACACCTTCATTCACTGCACATACTACCACTACCACTACAACTACTGTTGTTCCTGTTGTTCCAGTTGTTCCTGTTGTTCCACTTATCCCTGTGAATATGGCTAGATATGCACCCCTGCAACTACCTGCTAATCCTGCGGCTTTGCCTCAAGATTACCAAACTAAAATCACATATTTTGACAGTACTGGTTCTTGCACAGCCCTTCAGCATACCAAGAAGATGCAAGATTATTTTGAGAACTACGAAATAGATGATGATGGCGTGAGAATGAGAATTTTTGTTCAAAGTTTGACAGGTGATGTAAGAACTTGGTTCAGATCACTTGCTGCAAATTCCATAACTACTCTTGATGAGCTTTACCAATCCTTTACCAACAGATGGGAGAAAAAGAAATACCCCTTGCACATACTAGCTGAATATGGTACAATTAAAAGAGGCCCTTAAGAGACTATTTTGGAGTATTGTGCAAGATTCAATAATGTCTATAATGCAATACCACAGAACTTAAGACCTCCCCCTGACCTTGCCTTGTATAAATTCCCTGATGGATTCGACCCAGATATGGCATACCAGTTAAAAGAAAGAGCCCCTCAAACCCTTGCAGAGATGCAAAATGTTTCTGTTAGCGTTGAGGCCAACCTAATTGCCAAAAGAAACAGAGCTAGAATGGAAAGAAGAACCACCTTTAAGGAAGAACCCTCAGCCTTAGATCAAAAGATTGATGTTATCATCAGTGGCATGCAAAGGCTGGGAGACAGAGTAGAAAGTGTTGAGAGGAAATCATCATGGGAAGGACAACAGTCCAATACCATAAGGAACCCAAATTTTAGGAAAACGCAGAACACAAATGCTGGTAGGTCTAGTCCAGACCATGACGTAAGGCCCCCTTTTCATGAGAATTATGTTGAAGCATCTACGTCCAGTGAGCAAACAGAGGACACTCACATGAATCTGATGGATCTAAAGGGTGAGCATCAAACTTTTCGATCCCAAGAAGACCAAGATGAGCATGACTTTAATCAATTTTAGACTAAGTCTGGTGAGTCTTTTGATTTTAAGCAAGGTTATGATACTGCTGTGTATGAGGTCCACAAACAATATAAGTTGAGAACTAGGACCATTGATATTTCTGAACCTAGCAAACCAAAAGATGGTAAACAACCCAACAAGATTAAAGGCAAGGTTGTTATAACAGAACCAGCTGATACAACTGTCCCAAACCCGCATCAAGTGACTGTAGAAGACATAATATAAATGCAGCCTTCTATTGGTCAGCCTCTTCCACCTTCTTCCTCGAAATAGAAATCGAAAAACATTCCAAAAAGCCCTCTTAAAACGGAAAAACCGCAAGCAATCAATTCCCATAACGCTGATAAACAAGAGAAAATCGCTGATAATTCAAACGAAATAGAAAAAACTGCCATTATCAACACCAAGACTCCATTGGAAAAGCCATTTAATTTAGAGGCAGAGATTGGAAAACTTAAGATATCCATCCCCCTCTCAGAACTTGCCAAACATGATGTGTATAGGCAACAAATTCAAAGATCACTTCAAATCTCAGAGAATAAGGATGATGTAAATGTTTTAGATGATACCCCTGAACTATTGTTTGGTCCAGAAGTTAATGGGAAATCAACATATGGACCTATTCCACCCTTTTATGTCAGTTTGCATATACATGACAAATTTTTGCACAACGCTATGTTTGACTCAGGAGCATCGCACAATCTTATGCCCAAAGTAGTGATGGAGAGACTAAACCTTGATATTACAAGACCTTACAAAGATTTATTCTCATTTGACTCAAGTCAAGTCAAGTGTTTAGGCCTCATCAAAGACTTATGTGTCTCCTTAGTCCAATATCCCAACAAGACCATCCTCATGGATGTGGTGGTGGCTGACATCCCACCAAAATATGGCATGCTCCTATCAAGATCATGGGGAGCAAAGCTCCAAGGATCCCTTCAAGTAGACCTCTCCTACGCCACTATTTCAGTCTTTGGGCAACCAAAGAGACTGTACAGAGAAACACTCATGAAATATGTGGTAAGCAGTGAGAGCAAGCCTGAAAATTTCCCCATTTACTCAATCCATTCTAACATGGATTCTTTTATTTTGTTTAATGATGAAACAGGTCCTCCAATTGATGATAAGCCTTTGTCTTTAGAACCGGACACACACATCAATGAAGAATCGGTTGCCCATACTGATGAAACTGTCAAAACAGTTAATGCAACCAACATACTAGAAGAACCTCCCCAAACAGAAATTTCAGATCTGCCCAATCCTAAAATGACTGAAACTCTTGATACTAACCACAAGCAAGAAATCACATGGTATTTAGAGTTTGACGGCTCTGTTAACAAGTTAGGAGCAGGGGCAGGTGTATGGATTCACAATACACATAAAAATCATGCAGAAGGCCATGCCTACAGACTAAACTTTAAATGCACCAACAACATGGCAGAGTATGAGGCTCTCCTGCTAGGCCTTAAATTGCTCAAAGCTCTAGGAGCTGCAAAAGTGTCTATTCTAGGTGACTCTGATTTAATCATACAACAGATGAAAAGGAACTTTGTTACCAATAACAATAGAATGAGGGCCTATAGGACAACTGCCACTAATATACTCAACGCATTTTCTGAATTCAAGCTTGCCAAGATTTCAAGAGATCATAACATTCATGTTCACAGCTTAGCCACTTTTGCTAGTACATGCAAACTTCCGTTTGAGCCAAATCATCACTTTACTGCTGAGATAAAACATAGGCCTGCTGTCCCTAATAATGTTAAAGACTAGCAAGTGTTTGAAAATGATGCCCAGATTAACAATTTCCTCACTCTTGAGCATGAGTTTTCAAATACTAACATTGACATGAATGTTGTGACAGATGAACAACAACAAGCAAATGAAAATCAGCAGGCCATAACAGCTGTAACAGCCAGACAAATCTTAAACCCAACTGTTTTTGACAAAACAAACATAGAACAGCTGAAACAAATGCATTTGGAAGAAATAGCCAAAGTAGAGGTTGAAGTCATTGACTTAAAGGATAATTTTTTGCCTGTTGGCCTAACACCATTGGAAGACATGTTTGATGCAAATGATGTGCCCGAAAAACCAAAAATGCAGCCCATAAACACTGCTATAGAAGAACACAACATTAGGATAGCGGCAAGCCCAAGATGATCAAATTGTCCAAAAATCTGCCACCTGATCAAAAGCCCAAATATGTTGATCTGTTCAAAGAATTCCAAGATGTATTTGCTTGGAGTTATGAGGACTTGAAGTCCTATGACACCTCAGTGATCCAACACACCATTCCCTTAAAACCAAACCAAAAGCCATTCAAACAGAAACTGAGGAGAATCAACCCTGTGCTTCTCCCGTTGATCGAAAAGGAAGTGAAAATAATGTTTGAAGTAGGCATCATAGCACCCATCAGATTTTCTGAATGGGTATCCAATATTGTTCCTACAAGAAAAAAGACTGGTGAGATTAGGCTATGTGTAGACCTAAGAAATTTAAACCAAGTCTCCCTAAAAGACCACTAACCACTGCCTAAAATGGATCACATTTTGCAGAGAGCAGTGGGGTCATCTAGAATCTCTTTGCTGGATGGCTTTTCAGGTTTCAATCAAATACTTGTTCACCCGGATGACCAAGACAAGACAGCTTTTACCACACCGTGGGGAACATTTAAGTATGTGAAGATGCCTTTCGGACTTAAAAACGCTGGTGCTACCTTTCAAAGGGCAATGGATATTGCCTTTGCCAAGGAAATCCATGATTTCTTGGTAATTTACCTTGATGACTTAACCGCTTTCTCCAAATCTGATCAAGAACACCTCAAACACTTAAGGCAAATATTCATAACATGTAGGAAATATGGCATTTCCTTAAACCCCAAGAAGTCCCTTTTTGGCCTTGAAGAAGGCAAACTACTTGGCCATATCATATCAAAGGACAGGATTAGAATTGATCCTGAAAGAATCCAAGCCATCATCCAAATCCCATATCCAAGAAGCATAAAAGAGATGCAGGCATTCCTTGGAAAGATCAATTTCCTAAGGAGATTTATCCCAAATCTGGCTGAACTGATACAACTATTAAGCAACATGTTAAAGAAGGATGCCAAGGTAAACTGGTCTCTTGAAGCCAAGCAAGCCTTTGAGGGTATAAAATCTGCCTTAACCCAAGCCCCTGTTCTCACAAGTCCTCAATTTGATAGGGACTTCATCATATTTTCATTCGCATCTGAACATTCCATAGCGGCTGTCCTTTTGCAAAAGGATGATCAAGGAAACGAAAAGCCAATTGCATTCTTCAGCCGAGCCTTAAGAGATGCCCCTTTGAAATACCAAATTATGGAGAAGCAGGCCTATACCCTTGTTAAAGCAATCAAGGATGTCCGAATTTACATTTTATATTCACATGTGATTGCCTATGTCCCAAATGTTGTTGTAAAAGACATATTAACCCAAGAGGGATTAGAGGGCAAAAGGGGTAAGTGGATTGCTAACATTTTTGAGTATGACATAGAAATAAAACCAACCAAGCTGATAAAGGGACAAGGTTTAGCCAAACTGATGTCCGAAACAAACTTTCAAGCCTTAGACATTAACCAATTGGACAATGAATAGGAGCTGGCGACTCCACAGATCAGTGAAACCTTTTTGCAATCCCCATGGTATGCTGATATTTGTTTTGTATTGTTAAACCTGTTTGCTCCCCTAGGATTGTCCAGAACCAAGAAAAGATTTCTGAAAATGAAGGATTTAAAGTTTTGTGTCATAGATGGTGCATTATTTTGGAAAAATCATGAAGGCATATTGCTTAATTGTTTAACCATGAATGAAACTAACAATGTCATGAAAGAATTCCATGCAGGTGACTGTGGAGGACATCTATATTGGAAGTCCACTGCTGATAAAATTTTAAGGGCTGGTTTCTATTGGCCCTCTCTTTTTGCAGATGTAAGGAAGTTTGCCATTTCATGTCACAAATGCCAGATCTTTGAGGGCAAAAGAAAGATGTTGCCCCTACCCCTGAAGCCTATCTCAATTGAAAAACATTTTCAACAATGGGGTCTTGACTTCATTGGAGAAATCCATCCCTCTTCCTCAGGCCAGCACAAGTGGATCCTAACAGCCACTGACTATTTCACCAAGTGGGTTGAGGCCATCCCATGTAGGCAAGCTAATGATACCATCATTATCCAATTCCTTGAGTGCAATATCCTTTCTAGATTTGCCTGCCCTGAGAAGATCATCACTGACAATGCCGCTGCCTTCAAATCCAAAAAGATGATCAATTTTTGCCATAAATTTCACATCACCTTGGGCCACTCTACAGCTTATTACCCTCAAGGTAATGGCTTGGCCAAATCCTCAAATAAAATTCTTATTAATATTATCAAGAAAGTGCTAGAAGAAAACAAGAAGAACTGGCATAGAAAGCTCACAAATGCCCTATGGGCAGACAGACTTTCAACAAAGAGATCCATTGGGATGAGCCCTTATGAGCTGGTGTATGGCATGGAGGCCAGATTTCCTTCATCCTTGGGCATCCCTACTATCAAACTACTACAGGAGATTCAGGCTGAACCAAATGACATTCAAAGAAGAATTAATTAGACCAATCATCTTCAGCAGACCAGAGAGCAAGTTTATGACAGAGCTCAAATTTTGCAAGAAAAGCTCAAAAAGATGTTTGATAAGAGAGTGAAGGCTGAGGATTTCTACATTGGTGACAAAGTTCTAAGGTGGGACTCACGAAGAGAAGACAAGGGAAAACATGCAAAGTTTGATTTTTTATGGAAAGGGCCATTCGTTATTTCTGTTGTTCAGGGAAATAACACATATTTTCTCAAATCTATAGAGGGCAGCACTGCTAAAGAAGGCCCTGTTAATGGCCGTATGCTGAAACATTACCATGATCCCTTTTAAGGGATACAATGCAGCTTTGTATATATCTTTTTGTATAGTGATATTTGTATATATTAGCACTTTGTTTTCATTTTCAATAACCAGTCCGATTGTTAGAGGAGCAACAGTAAATTTTGTGAAGACACAGCCAATGCAAGTATTACAGTTTTAAAAGCTAGGTCTCTGCACTAATCTCAACAAAACAACAAGATATAGCACTGTCACATCACAACAATTCATGGTAAAAAGAAAGCTGTTTGCAGCTTGCATTCTTGCAGTCTTAAGTTTCACATCAGCAACTGTTTTTAGACCAAGGCTGAAGGAAATACATCAATTTTGATCCATGTTTTACAAAGGCAATGCTCAAGCAACATTGTACCTAATTATCAAGCACGCAGAAGAAAGAAGGTAGTGCTATGTATTTCATAGTAATCCAGTTGATGAGAGAGTTGTTCATATTTCAAAGGTTCACACTTTTAGGCAGCCTGTACAGAGAAGTTTCAGTCTACAGCAACAATAGAAGATCAAGGCAGTCTGACCTGCTGTTCTTGGCTTTTCACAAGGAAAAGCCATCCCCAAGTGGAGCCACTGTTAGCCTCCTGTTGCAATAGGTGTTCATATTTCATGATTGACATTTTTACATGCCAAATATGTCATCTTTCATACTGCTAGGTTCCATATTTCCAAAAGAGGCCAAAGAAGATGCCATGAAAGTGTGCTAGTCTAAGTGCCACTGCTGTATTGCAATTTTGATGAGTTATTCCATTTTTGAAGAGTTTTCAGTTAAGGGAAGGCCAAACAGCTTAATCTTGGCCTCCCTAGGTTTCAATTTCTTGTTTTAGAATATAGAGAATCATTATCTGTCCAAACAGCTTAATCTTGGCAGATTTGTAGATAGGTAGAGAATCAAAGGAGCCCAACTGCTTAATCTGGGCCCTTGGCAGAAATAAGTGTAGATTTAGATAGGAGGGCAATCAAAAGAACAAAAAGGATAATCAGGGTCTGCAAGTCTAAGTGCACCCACCCAAAAAGAAGAAAAAATGTTAGGAAGGTAGGCTGGGTAGGTAGCTGTGTGGTTGCAGAATCATGGCTTGTGATCCATTTCATGTTGTCAAGTGTCATATTTATTCAGATCACAAGTTGAAAGCAGTTTTCATCTGGAGGAACTCAAGCTGGATATCTCTAACTTCCCCATTCTTCCTTTTCCCCAAAACACTTACTAACTTCCCTGAAGAGGTCAAGATCTGCTTGATGCCTCTTAGTTTGATCATTCTCCATATCATTTACCTTGGTGAAGATCTGCTTCACTCAACGATTGTCCATTCTTCCTCTATGAATCATTTTTCCCCCTAACAGCCTAAGTTTCACATACTTAGCGCTTTCTTGTCATTTTCATACTAACTCCTAACTCTATTATCTAGCTCCCTATCTGTCTCCCCTTCCCCTACTAAAACTATATAAAATCCCAAGATATAATAATATTCCCCTCCCTGGCACTATAGCCATATTTTCTTAAGTCCAGGAAATAACAGTCCATCTGGGGCTGTTTTTAGCCCTATCCGTGTCCTGGAGGTACTCTGACATCTGGTCAGAATAACAACCATTTCCCCTAAGTCCTAAACCCTGAAAAACCCATTTTCCGCCTTTATCCTAAGGTCTTGCCCGCAAAATATTTGCCCCGCTCACTTTTAAACCCCAAAACCCACTTTTCTAAAGGTTTGAGCCCTCTTGTCGGGCAATTTTTATTTAATAATACGGTCGGGGCCCGTTTTAACCATCCGCCGCCTCATCCCTCCCGCCAACCGTCCGATGCCCAGCGCCCGAGATCAACGGTGGGCGGTAATTCTTGCACCCCGATCTGCCGAGGGTTAGCGTCCGGGAGATCGGCGGTTTTCCCGTCGTACTCCCGCCATGCATCGCCCTCCCGGGTGTGGCAGAGCCCCCTCTGCCAATACCACTTTTGTTTAAAGGCGGTGTGCCTGAAACTAGAAACTGCCTCCGCCCAGTGACGTCATCCTGCTGCGTCATCTGCCTGCGTCGGCCTCCTGCCACCATATTTCCACGTCACCGTTGTACTGCTGACGTCACCCTGTTGACGTCATCCTGCCACGTCACCACCGTACTGGGACCCACCCATGCTGACGTCATCATCAAATTTTGGCGCGAAAGGCGAAAATCGCTGCGAAGGAAGCCCGGATTCAAAAATAGGGGCAGTTTTCGATGCGTGATTAGCGCTTAGCGCTAATCGTTCATCGCTGGGAAAAAATGGCTAAAATGGAAGCTCCTCTCGTCACTTAGCTACCCTCAAGCCCGAAATTTCGTAGTTGGCGCAGGTTTTCTTCATTTTTACTTATATTCAGAAACGGTCAGCGTAAGTATCATTTCAGATGAACACAGAAAGCATTTGCAGAAGCCATTTTTGCCTGGACAAGACAGAAAAGAGCAATTTGACAGTTCAAACACCAGCAAGAGAGAGGAAAGGCACACATTCAGTACCACAACACATCGAAGAAGTGGCAAAGAGTATCAGTTGAATATTATTAATGGAAATCTTCATTTCCCAAAGCAGCTTAACATTAAATGGCCTCCAACAAAGTCAGCAAAGTAGTTAAGGCCATTTAAAGCTTATCTGGTCGGGATTAGTGCACATTAATGCCGTCGAATAGCAACATAAACAGACTTAGAAATGGAGATAAAAGACAAAGCACAGTTATTAGAGGAACACTACGAAGAGCCACCAGGACAGGCATTAACTCAGTTTTGATACAGCTGCCCTTAGCGCAGCTCAAAGATATTTTCTTGCATTTATTTCTAGATAAGATTAGGTTAAGTAATCATTTTCTTTTAGACCTGTTTAGGTCAGCTGTAATAGATGATTTTGGATAAGTTTCCCTATATATACCGCCCTCTGTATTGTTTTAAGGGTTGGTTGGTTAATGTACTCATGAGAGACTCGCACTGTATACCTGAATATTTTCTATAATCAAAGATTGCTAAAAAGCTTGGAGGAATGACTGTATGCTCTATGTTTAATGGTTTGAAGAAGTGAATATGAAATTCTTGCGCTGCTGTATGAATCAATAAGTGTTCCTAATCTCTGTTATTTCCATTTCATATATGCTAAAGTCACAGAACAAAGGATTGGTTTAGAATTTGCTTAGCTGCACTCTATGCTCAGTTTCTGTGGTTTCTTAATGTTTTCCTCTTGATTTAGGCATGAATATGAATTCCTTTATGGCTCATGTTTCACCTATTTCACATATGAATGACTGTTAACTAGGAATTCTTAATTGCTCCTAGGCAGAGCTCATTCATCTTCCCTCTGCTAAACCTGTTTGAGAGATTCTTTGTTGCCTCTCATTCCTTAGCTTTCACTCCATCCTTTTAGCTTGAAAGATTGTTTCATATGCAACTATCTTGCTCCATGTTTCTCTTGTGACCAAGAAAACGCACCAGCAGTCCTACTCCTTGACTCCATGCCCAATGGTTTGAAACTTTTACACTATGCTTTGCCTCTCTACTTGAAAGCATCATCCATCCCACCAAATTACAAACAAGATTCCTGAACTCAATAACTAGCCCAAAATCTTCATAAACAAAGCTAAATCAGAAAGAGAGAGCCCTCTCTGATTGCGGGTTGGCTAGAACTTGCAGTCTAAAGATTGGTATGTGGTTACCTCGGTCGTATCCTTTAGGAGCTTAAGGACAACCTGAGTGATAACAAACCCTACACTTAAAATCTTTTGCGCAGTCGCTCTCCCTACATAATTACCTCTTGCGGTGCCCCCATGAGCTTCCACGAGGACACTGCTCCTTTCAAACTCTGGTATATATCGTCGCAATATTTCGTCATACCCCATTTTGTAGAGATGCCTGGCAGTGATAGAAAAGTCTGCCGTGTGCACCACTAACTCCTTCTTCTGCTAGACGATGTAACCTTCCAGGGAATTTCCTGTCGTTAAGAAGTGTATGATATCTTCAAAATGACCATTTCTGATGCACACTACAAATAGCCACGTGTCAGGAAATCCCTCCTCCAAATTAGTGGGTTCTTCCCCTGTTTTGATGTGCGATAGATGGTTTGGTCCCATGTTCAGTCATCCAGGCTTCATAATAACCTCAAAATCATACTCCTAGAACAATAACAACCACCTGCAGATTCGCCCCCCCAACATAGGCTTATTGACCAGGTATTTCAACGTGGAATGATCTGTATACATCTTAAAATGGCCTCCTAGAAAATAGTGTCTAAACTTCTGGAGCATGTATACCATGGTTAACCCTTCACGTTTGGTGGTGGAATAGTTCTTCTCAGCCTTGGATAACCTTCTTCTTGCAAATGCTAAGCGATGGTCCAATTCTCCTCCACCAGCCTATGTCAGTACTACTCCCAACACTATACATGATGCGTCTACATGTACATGAAACTCCTTCTTCCAATCTAGGAATACTACAATCAGCACAGTGACCATATTTTCTTTCAATACAGCCAAGCTTTTCTTACAGTCCTCGTTCCAATAGAATGTGACATCCTTTTTCAACAATTTTTCCATAGGCGAGGTGATCTGGGCATAACCCTCGGTAAACTTCCTGTAATACCCAGTATTTCCTAAGGTTGCACGTCGCTGTTTCATACTCGCCGGTGCTTCCAAGTTAAGTATTACCGCAATCTTCATAGGATATACCATTAGTCCCTATCTACAAACCACACGACTCAACAGAGTCCCAAAGGGAACACAAAACAAACACTTCTTCAGATTGAGCGTGATCTAGTATCTTCGACAGGTATCTAGCATCAGGTGCAAACTTTCCACATGGCATTTCACCAGCCCAAACACAGTCCAATCATCAAAGTAAACTTCTAGGAATTTATGAATAAATTCCTTGAATGCAGTAATGACTACGCGCGAAAAAATCGTAGGTGCATTCTTCAATCCGAAAGGAATTACAGTGTACTGAAAACATCCCCACTTAGTCTCGAAGATCATCTTGCTTCTATCCTCCGGTGCGATTTTGATCTAATGGTACCTAGAGAACCCATCAGTGAAGGAATGCACTTCTTGGCCACCTACGTTATCCAACACCTCATTAGTGAATGGAGTCGGGAAAGGATCATGTATGCAAGCGTCATTCAATTTCTTGAGATCTACAGATATCCTTATTTAATCCTTCTCCTTCTTTTCTTGTACCACCATTGGGCTCACCCAATTAGATTCTTCTTTGGGCTCAATGATGCCTACCACAAGCATCTTGTCTAGCTCTAAGCAGACCTTCTCCTTATACTTCAGATTGAAATGGTAAGGTCTTTGCTTAACCGGATTCGCATCAGGTTTTAACGTGATCTTCATAATGCCCAGGTCTCCTATTATCCCTCTTATCTCTGTAAAATTGGTAGGGAACATATCCTGGTATTCGCAGAGCAATTTAGTGATCTTATCCACCATCGCGCCATCCCCGTAATCTCCAATCTTCGCGAATTTGAGCTCAGCATTTGTACCAATATTTACCTGTTTCATTTTTAGTGGTGTGGTTATATCAGGATTCTCAATCTATGGTCCCTCGACCTCATAGTGACCCTCTGTTTTAGAGATGCTAATATTTCAAGGATACTCATCATCTTCTTCAGTAATCACATTATAACACTCCAATGCGTGGCTCTGCTAAGTAGTCCAGTCGGGTTGAATCAGATCCAAAGGATCCTGCAGTATCCTAAAGATTGCTGCTTTCACTTCTTAGCGCTTCGTCAATACAGTCAAAACCATCTTCAAAACTGAACGTCATTATGAATGCTTCACACAGAATATCCCATTCACTTGTACCATCGCGGAGCTCTGTTTCCAAGTACCAATTCATTGGGATGACCTCCAGAGTATGATAGAACAAGTGCACCCATTCAGGTTGGGGCTTCGCTCCATAAGCCTTAGTCCATTTTTCCAAGTTTGCATGTGTATCATCCCTCCCATCATATTTGTATGTCATTCGTACCTTCAGCTTCCCAAATTGTGTGCATATCATCCTCCTACACTCACAGCAATCATCAAAGCTACTCTTGTGCATACCCCACCATCTTGTGGGTGTAGCACGCAGTGCCCAATCTAAAGTCTAGAAGCATTGCTTCTCTAGTACTTCCCTCTCAAATGCATCCAAAAATACATCTACATCATTCAGGCCATCATAAGTGGGTAGATCTCTTAACTCTGACGATACAGAGCGCAACGACCAGGTCATCATGTTACAGCTCAGCGTGGTTACTTCATGTAGCCAATTCTGCCAGCTCTCTAATTCTTCATTAGAGTTTGAGGTGCAGGAACTCTCACAATCCCATGTAATTTGTCCATCTACTATCGGATTCACCCAATCTTGGTCTTGTGTCGTTATCTTATATATGCAGTAAAAATCATCATCGTTTTCATAATCATGGATGGGTTCATTATAGCGCGATCCTTTAGCAGGATCTAGGGCTACTATTACGCGAAGTAATTTCTTTTCAAATATCATCTTTCGCTTCTTTGGGTTGATTACCCCATTCATGTCAGTAGCCCAATCAATGCCAAGGAGCACAGGGTATGGGTTGCTGTCATCCACAATTTCTATTACTTCAAAGTTAGCCAACGCACTTGCACCTTCAATATCTATAGTCACCCCTTGCAGCCACCCCATGGGGATGATCTTCTGCTAATTTTCCATCCTTAACTGAATCGGAGACCACTGCAGCACGGGCCTTCCCATCTGCTCCCAAGTCTGCTTTGGTAGGATGTTCACGTTTGACCCCAGATCCAAAATATCCTGATCCATTTCATATTCTCTTATCTGCGTAGTCAGTCTCATCTCACGTCCCATTCTTGCCTTGTGATTACCAATCTTCCATACCACACGTGGTTCACTCGGAGTATTTGCGACGCATCTATTTATAAGCTCATGTAATCCCTTCAAAACCTTGCTATCACGCAACAGCTTCATTTAGGTTTCTAGAAAGTTCGTAAGCTCTTGATTAGGCTTATCCTTGCTCCCTGAGGTAGAGGCCTCACCGAAGCTCTTCTTTTCTTCCATGAACATTTCATGTGTGCACTCCAAATCAAATTTAGCCTCCTTCACCGGAGCTTTACGAACCCATGCACTATCTTCGAGTTGTTTCCCCTTATCATCACCCATTGCAATTCCACTTTGAAGCACTATATTCACATTCAGATCCTCCTCATGAGGCTCAAACCTCATCATTTGCAGGTTCTGAGTTAGCTAAGGTGGTAACACCCCTTTTTCGTGTATCCTCACTATTAGCGTATGACAGTCCTATGTTTCATGATCAAACATAGTGCAATATTTTCACAATGGATGTGTTGGGTTAGTGCAATCATGGGTATAGTGTCCTGGTCCTCCGCAATTGTAGAATATTAGTAGTCCTCAACTTTTGCCAGGTCCTCCTCCACCTTGGCCTCGTCTGTGCCCTTGAAAGCTTGTTCGCGCCATCCCAATGCTTTGGTCAAGGGGCCGCGTTTCTGCCTGAACCCTATAGGTGAAAGTTCTGTCCATCATCATTTCATAACTTCTACAGTTGCGCTCATCATGCCTTATTGACCTGCAGAAGTGGTAGAACAGTTGATGTGGTGTTTTTACAAACTTCTGTAGCAAATGACAGTTATCTGTTGTATGTTTTCCTACTACCTGACGTATAGCACACCACAACATAGGCCCTGGCTCGATCCTGGTTGGGCTTCCGGCCTCAAAGGCATTAGTCCTCCACTTGCAATATAGTTCAAAAAGACCGGGCAATGGTCTTTGTCATGCCCCTGACCTTTCATTTCAGGCACCATACCTCTTCGCACACCTCCGGTTGAACTGTTATATCCTGCTTCAAACTTTTCATTTCAAGGCAAAGATTTTGCAACTGTGAATGGATTTATTGAACCCCTAGAATCAGATCTTGCATCAATGTTTCATGTAGTCTCATTGCAATCTCCAAGGCCTCTATCTGAGTCATACTCTTCCACTATGACAACGCAACCCTTAGGCGTGGCAGGAGCAAAGCTATGAACCACTCGCAGTGCTATCCATCTGTTAAGTTCATATTAGCTTCGCAAATTTTACACTTCAACCTCTGATCCAATTCCTAAAGTGTTTTTCCAGGTTTCATCACAATTTCCTTGAACCCCATAATCGATTGTGCCTCGGATTTAGGCCTAATGAACTCTTTATTAAGCGTGGTTTGGATGTCCACCACTCCAGCATTTGGGTTATCATTAGATTACTTGATGTACTAGGTTAGTGCATGATCCTACAAAGCACTAACCAATGTTTCCTTCTTCATGCGATCATCTGTAATGCCCTGAGCTTCCCATGCAGCTTTCACAACAAACCAAAACTGGTCTGGTTCCTCATTTCCCAAGCCTTTAAACAAAGGAAACTTCACTGAATTTGTCATGATGAACTATGGTGGAGGTTGTGGTGGTATGGGTGAAGTCGCAGGTGATGGTGGTGAAGTTAGAGGTGGTGTGGGTGGAGGTGGTAGTCGTGGGAATCCCTGTCTTATTAACCAAATTGCACTTCGTAGAGAGGCCTGCACTACTCCCTCTTTATTACCCAATGGAGGTGAAATTAGTGGGCTATACTTAGGACCCTTTCTTCCTTCGTTTCTGTAAGTATTTCCACTTTGTGTAGCTCTGAATATCAAGGTATTTGCATAACCTATTTTTTGCACAATAACATCTTAATCCAGGTATTCAAAGACTTCAAGTACTTGCCTCGCGGACCTTTGAAAAAGCATCACTCTGCCTCGCTGTAACTAAATGAGGCATCGACCATGAATTCAGTCACAAATCCTCCTATGATGCGATCAGAGGCTTCCAGTCTCTGTACTAACTCCAGGGTCCACACAATAGGACCATCAAGTCTCCACCTTCCTTGGATATCGTTAGCTTTGCGATCCACTAGTATAACTTAATTGGAAAGGAACAGAAAAATATCTAATGGATTTCTGTATATAGGTACCTATCTAGCCACTGTTCCTTTGTTAGTCATGGATTTTTTTTCTCTTGCACTGCGAATTCATGGATCTTCCTGTCCAACCAATCTTCGACCTCTTTCTTAGTTGGATTGCAATGATATGACATCACACATCTCTTATGCAGATTCAAATCCCAGCAATGGAACCATTTGTTGTTTGCGTCGGGCCTGACCCAGGTTCAACATTAGTTAGCCAAACAAATCCCTAAACTACTGGCCCTTTTGGCATCAACCCATAGAGTGTAGACTGAAGTCTCACCTGAAGCAATATGGGGTGGATGCTGGAACCAAGTTTCCGTACCTTGAGATGGTCATGATGTCAGTTTATATCCTCTGTTCCTACTTTCATGTAGGTCACTAAGCTTTAGGGCTCTATTAGTCTAGCCTTTTATTCCACCCTTCAGTACCTCCGTGAAGGTGCACGATTGACCTTCGCATAGCCTTAACCCATGATCCAGGTAATTTTGCGTTGTTATGGCAATGTATTGTATAGGTTCCCAAGTTAACTTAAGTGTTTTACTTATCTTACTAAAAAATCACAGTTAGCATCGCGTAAACTGATATTCTTACTTGCCTTCAATTAACCAATATCATCACACATATTCGTGCATCACATAAACATTGTAATTTAAACCCAAAACACAATATAACTAGATGCATAAACAGGAAATAAATACACAAAAATTGTGGAATACTTCTCTTTATTGATATCTTCGGATTATTACAGACTCTAACCACCATATGCACACAACTGCAGGGGTTTGCGCACACAACTGTAGACTTCTACCCTAGGCCTCTGTGCACTCAACTGCAAAGCCTCTACCTACGCTAAGACCCAAAACACTTAGACTCTGCTACCAAGACTCCAAGACTTCTTTTCTTCTTAGATTAATTTTTTTTTTACTTATAGCTTACATACTTAGCTCTTTTTATACAATCCCATGGTCCACAGACCATGGGTGGATCTTTACAACTTACTTTACACTTTACAAAATAAGGGAGGACAACCCTTTATGACTCTTGACACCTTCGCGCTCTGTGACCAAAAAATGTAGAGACTTTCCTACTTTATTAAAAAATTGACCCAAAGCATGGGATTTTAGCCCCAAAACTATCCTTGGGGGATCCCGTTCCCAACAAGATACCATTGATAATGTTGCAAAGCTGTTGCACGAATACCAGGACTTGTTTCCTACCAAGTTCTCGGATCTGAAGGGAATAGTAGGGGATCTTGGTGTACTGAAGATCACTCTAAATCCTGATGCAAAGCCCATGAAATAGATAGCTTACCATCTAAATCCAAAGTATAAGGAGAAGGTGCACAAAGAACTGGACAAAATGCTGGAGGTTGGAATCATTGAGCTAGTGGAAGAGTCTGATTGGGTAAGCCCTATGGTTGTTCAGGAGAAGAAGAAACAAGACTAAATCAAGATATGGATAGATATGATAAATCTCAATGATGTGTGCATTCATGATCCATTTCCAATGCTGTTTACGGATGAATTTTTAGAGAATTTTGGAGGGTAGGAAGCCTATTTTTTCACCGATGGGTTCTCAAGGTACCATCAGATTAAGATCGCACTAGAGAATCACAACAAGACTACCTTCGCGATGGAGTGGGGATGCTTCTCCAGGTTCATAATTACAGCTTTTAAAGAGTTCATTCATAAATTCTTAGAAGTGTATTTTGATGACTGGACTATGTTTGGGTTGGTAAAGTGCCACGTTGCAAGTTTACACCTTATGTTGGATACTTGTCGCAGATACTAGATTGCCCTGAATTTGAAGAAATGTATCTTTTGTGTGCCTTATGGCATACTGTTAGGCCATGTGGTATGCAAGAAGGGATTAATGGTTGACCGTACAAAGATAGTTGTTATTGTCACTTTAGAGACTCCCAAGAATGTAAAGCAGCTGCACGCAACCTTGGGCCACACCGGATACTATAGGAAGTTTATCAAAGCTTATGCGCAGATAATTGTGCCAATGGAGAAATTACTGAAGAAGGACATGACTTTCTGCTGGGGTGAGAAATGTGAGCACAGTCTCGATGTGTTAAAGGAAAAAATGGTCACTGCACCCATTTTGGTGTTCCCAGACTAGAAGAAAGAATTTCATGTTCACGTGGATGCCTCCTGTATTTTGTTGGGTGCGGTATTGACCCAGCCCATCGAAGGTGAGATTGATCATCCTATAGCTTTCGCAAGTAGTAAACTATCAAAGGAAGAGAATAACTACTCAACTACAGAGCACGAAGGGTTGGCGATGGTGTATGCTACAAAAATTTCGACATTACGTGTTGGGCACACACTTCAAAATGTATATAGATCACTCCACTCTTAAGTACCTAGTCAATAACCCTGTGTTAGGGGGGGGGGGAATATCTGTAGGTGGTTATTTCTCTTTCAAGAATATGAGTTTGAGGTGATTGTGAAGCCCAGATGACTGAATGTAGGACTAGATCACTTGTCGAGGATTGAGACAGGCGAAGAACCCACTAGCTTGGAGGAAGGGTTTTCGGATGCGCAACCCTTTGTTGTACGTGTCACAGATGATCACTTTGCAGATATAATTTAGTTTTTAACCACTGGTACAACCCTAAAGGGATATTCTACACAACAGAAAAAGGAATTGGTGGTCTGTGCAACTGATTTTTCTATAATAGCTGGACACTTGTATAAGATGGGCTTCGATGAAATACTGTGCTGATATGTTCCAGAGTTTGAATGATCCAACATCCTCACCGAAGCACATGGAGGAGTGGCAGGAGGACACTATGCAGGCAGAGCAACTGTGCAGAAGAATTTGTGTGAAGGATTGTGGTGGAAAACGATGCATAAGGATTAAAGAGGTATTACAGGGCATGCGATGCTTGTTAGAGGACAAGGAAGCCATCGCGGAGGGACGAACTACCCTTAAACCTGTAGATTTCTTTGCAGGTGTTTGAAAAATGGGTGATTGACTTTTTAGGTCCTATACAACCACCAGGGAAAAATATGGGCATGCGGTACATTATTACTGCGACTGATTATTTGATAAGATGGGCAGAGGCATATCCAGTCAAATACTGTAGCGCTACTGCAACTGTCAAGTTCCTTTTTGAATTTTTCTTGACTCGATTTGGGTGCCCTAAGATATTGATGAGTGATAGGGGTATGCATTTATTAAATGAAACAATTGTTGTGATGCTTGAAGAATTCCAGGTTTATCATCAGAAGAGTACGCCCTACCATCCTCAAGATAATGGTATGGTTTAAGGGTTCAATAAGATTCTAGAAAGCGCACTGACTAAGGTCTGCAACATGAAACAAAATGATTGGGATGTACACATACCAGTGGTCTTATGGGCATATAGGATGATGGGTAAAAAGTTGAGAAGCTAGACTTTGTTTAGATTGGTCTATGGGATAGAGGTTGTGATTCCCATGGAGTATATTGTGCCGAGTCTGAGGATTGTAATATTGACCAATATGGTGGATCGCGAGACTATGGAGGAGCACCTCGCGTAGTTGCTGGAATTAGAGGAGGACTGATTTTTAGCAGGATTTCACCAACAAGTGTAAAAGGAGCACAAGAAGGCATGACACGATCAACACATCAAGCAGCATACCATTCAGGTGAATGATTTGGTTTTCTTATATGACAACAAATTCATGAAATTCTTGGGGAAGTTTCAAATTCATTCACTAGGTCCCTATGTAGTTAAGGAAATTATGGATGGTGGCACAGTTTAGCTCATGAAGCTGAGGGGAGAATTGCTTCTGGGAAAAGTCAATGGTAGTCAATTTAAGTTTAACAAGGGTGATTCTACCGCTACACAATGAATATATGATGGCGGGATAGTCTTATTACTCTAGGCAGCTGCAAGGAAGTACAAGATTGTAAACTACACTACCCGAGAAGTGGAAACATGAAGTAAGGGGGGTGCATGATGTAAGAAAGAAGTGCGCCAGGAGGAGTTGTGCTAAAACGGCTGTGACATGGAGGTTGGTGCTATGTAGCAGGTTCAAAAAATAGTCATTGGGTGCATTGTAGATGATTGGATGGTGATTTTTTCATTAGGAGGAGCGAGGAGGCTACATCTATGGTGCAAATATTTGGAAATCTACTGACAAAGATTCATTTATGAGAAAAATTTGGAGGCGACTGTGATATTTAAATTAAAATCCACCTATAAACCTACTAGGTTGAACAACGTTAGAACACTTTGCTTTCAGAAAATTTTCCTTAACCCTTGCTTCCAGAGAGATTACTATATGTATGAGAAGATTTGGGAAGACATTTTAGCCCAACTAGAATTCGCTAGCTTACCTAAGCAGTGCCGAGAGATTGTCTTTGAGAGAATGATGACCACTAACCCCGTAGAAGTCATAAGTTTTGAAATCGCATCCCTTGAAGTCATACAGGAAATGGAAGCAACACCCTCTGTACCTACGACACCGAGGTCACCTAGGATTAAGTCGTCTACCACTGAGAAGAAATAGAAGAAGTCACAACAAGTTTTGGTGCACCTATCACCAAGGAAAGACCCCCAAGAGATTCACCAAAATGGGAAAATGGATAAGTCCAACAAATGGTTTGACGAAATTAGGTCAGATGTGTGCACTTTAGCGCTAGTCCAGCACTTCGTTCAGCTACATGAAGGACAACAAATGCAGACAATGATTGAAGAAATGCAACAAAAAGAGGCCATCTTGAGGGTGAGGACATAACCATGGACATAGGAAGAATGCAGGCTCACTCTATCAATTCAAGAAAAATTGAAGACCATCTAGCAGATGCAAAGGACGATGGGCCTCACAGTGGAAGGCCCTACAACAGAGAAGTTGGTTGAAGAGGTACAACAGGCTGCAGTGCAGGGTAATACTAATTTATAGGTGCTGAATATGGAGTTCCGTGAACTCCAAGACAATATTGTTGCACTAGTCAAGTGACTCCAGGGAGAGTCACCCAATTTGTGTTGGGGGCCTGCTCAGATAGGCTCCCTGGGGTCAATTTGAGTCAAATTTTGGTTAAATTTTGTAATATTCTTTTGTAAGCATGTAAAGTCTCTGCAAAATGTGGAAGCGGAGCACGAAGCTAGTATGAGTCAAAGGGGCATTAGTCCCTTAGGTGGGTAAGTGATAGAGAGTTTTGAGACCCGCCCATGGTCTGCAGACCATGGTATTGTAAGTGAAATGCTATATATAGATGAGTCATAGCGAGTCTAATTATGGAACCAAGATAGAAGAATCATTGTTTTTGGAGAAACAAGCTGAGGTAGGAAAGGTTTGTTTCCTGTACTTAGGTGAAAGGTGAAGGCTCCTATAGCTAAGTGTGCAGAGATCTTGGTAAGTCTGTAGGCTGAGTGCACAGACCCCTGCAGCTGAGTGCACAGGGAAAAGAAGTCTGTACTTGAACGATTATACTTAATAAAGATAATTTTGAGCCAATTTGGATGCATTTGTGTATTATTTCTTACTTCTCCAAGTTTATGTATCTTCACTCTATGTTATGATTTACATGAATTAATGCTTATTTGCTGCACAAAAATAGTAGATTTGTAATATTTATGCAAGTTATGTATGAATATAAACCTTCACAAAGATCTAGAATTTGTTAAAGTACATTTACAGTAATAGTCTATTTGGAAGGGTTAAAGGTTCACGAAGGTAGATCTAAGCCATAAGGACTGCAGGAATCCATCACACAGGCCTCCGGATGTAGAAACCTAGTTCTTTCATCCCCCAATACTGCTTCGGGTGAGACTGTAGCCTCCGCTACGCAGGTTGTTGCTGAAAGGGCCATCAGCTAGGGTTTTGATGGTTGGCATAGATAACGCTGAACTTGGGTCATGCCCCATTAGACTAACAATATTAAGTGATATTGTGCATTGTCTACATCTTTGAAGGCCTTGCTGTATATGTTCCCAATGAGAGGCTCTTAGCTTGGAATAATTTGTTAAATCATCTTGATGATATGTTATATTCTTTCCGTTCAAATCTACAAATGCATGGTCCATAAATCTATAAAGTGTTGGACAACCATTATTCAATCCAAAGGGCATGCAAGCATAGGCTTATGTTCCCGATGATGTGATAAACATTGTTTTATTCTAGTCACCCTTGGAAACTAAAATTTGGTTCTATCTTGAAAATCGAGCTAACCTAGACATCATTGTTGATATAGTAACTCACTAAAGAAATATTTCAATATTTGGGAGTGAGTAATTGTCCTTAAGTGAGGCCTTATTAAGATCACAAAAATAAAAACAAATCCTTATTTCTCCATTTTTATTTTCAACTATAACTGGGTTTGAAATCCATTCAGAATGTCAAATTTGGAAGATGATTCTGACATTTTCCATTTTATCAATTTCTGACTTAAGCAAAGGCTTATGTTTGGGATTGATTATCCATGATTTCTATCTAACTAGCTTAGAATTTTATTTTAGTGGAATCACATGTTGAATAATATTCTTGTCATATTCCTTGAAGTCTTGGTATGTCCATGAAAAAACATGTTGAATTTTTTAAAAATAACACTGAATATTGATTCATTTCACTTTGTGAGTAATCAACTCCAAGCTTTAATTATCTGGGATTTTCTAGAGATTAGATATTTATCCTTTTTTCCTCTTGAACCCATTTGAAAAATAATTCTTTAGTAAGCTAAAACCTTCGTATTTGATCATTTTGGTTGAAGAGTCATTCAAGTGATATCAATATTTTATTATCAATGGGATTTTCCTTATTTTCTTCATCATGATTATCTTCAAGAAATTGAAGAATCTGTTCTTCATTAACGAAAACCTACCAAAATTCTTAATTATCAGGAAGAAATGCTCGAAACAATATATCGACTTGGAAGAAATCAGATGCTAAGTTAGGGTAAAAAAGTGAGGAAAAAACAACTAAAAATTCAAGTTTATGATTTATTTCCCTTGGGATAAATGATATTTTAAATGACTCAATTTTTTCAGTCAAATCCCAAACTCTTTTCATGTAAACTTTCAACCTATCATTTTTCATATTATACTTCTTATTGACCTGATTGATAATTAATTAAGAGTCTCTCATAATTGGAATATTTCTAATTCCCTTTTGATAGGATAATAGTATACCTTGAATTAATGCTTCGTATTATGCTTCATTATTTGTATAATCAAATTCTAAAGAAAATGAACTTGGAAAATGTTCACCATGTGGTCCTTCCAAAATCACTCTTGATCTCGGTCAAATGCTTGATGTGGCACTGCAAAATAACCTCTTCCAAGTATTTGAAAATTAATTCTAATCACTATTATGTATAATATTTATGTCATTGAGAACAACATAATTTCCAAGACCTTGTTAATATATTCAACCACAATATTAACTTTCCTCTTTTCAAAGAAGACATGATTCTTGGGTTCTCAAGGTATTCTTGTTAATAAACCATCATTGTTTGGGAGAATCATGGTACTTCCATCATTCATAAAATATCTCTTCAGAGGAAATCTCCATTCCCTCCTTGAAACCAATCCATATGTGAGAGGTAAATCAACCATCACTATTTTAGATACTACTTTAATATGAGGGGTTGACTATATTGTTGCCCAACAATCCTTACTCTCTCCATAAGTAGGTACCTTTCTTTAGTCTATTGCACATATGATTTTTCCTGTTTCATAGTGCTTAGTGAAATCCAATCCTATTGCATTTATGGTATGAAGTGGAATAATGTTATTTGTAGCACTAGTATCAATCAAGAAATCAAAATCTAGAATCTTAAGTGATATATAGAAAGGAGGATTTTTTCCATGAAACTTGGTTTGGACTAGAGGATTCACTTGCAAACAATTAATAATAGCAGCTTCTTTTCTCACCCTAGAGGAATCTTATTTTTTAAGAGATTTGATAATAATTTCCATTTTTTGGGGAATCTTGAAAACTTCTAAAAATGGAAAGAGAATCTAAAGTTTATTCAAATCATCCATTATATTGTAAGTCATTATTATGGTACCTTGTGTCTTATCTTGAGATGAGAGAGTCTTATCTTGAGGTATGTTCCTTTGCACTGATTTTTCCTCTTGATCTTTAATGGGATGACCCATCAAAGCTTTAGATTTTACTTTATTCAATTGTGCTTTAGTATAAACTATGTTCTCTTGTTCTACAAATTCTTCATCTTCAAAAAAGAATATCAAATATATCCCATTTCCATTGATTTGAGAATAGACATATTTTCTTGAGTAATATATTCAAGTTTCTAAGGAGGGTCTACTTTTTCAAATTCTTGATTATCTATCATAAGAGCACTAGGATTATGATAACTTAGAGGTATAGTTACCCTTGGTAGTATATTACCAAAAGTTTGATTCTTGAGACCATAATTAGATGATCCAATATTTTTCTACTATTATGGATTTCTTTCATCATCTTGTCTCAGTCTAAGCATCTTGTTCTACATATGATTCATCTTTCTACATTATTGGGAAACATTAGTGTTATACGGGATTTACGATTGCGGACAAAATTATCTCCCCTAGGTTAGTGGCTAACCTAGAACAACATAGAGACAAGGAACTCAATTCTTTTCGTTAAAGTAAATAGATAACAGAGTGAAGCCTACCTAGAATCCTTCACACACTTCACTCCTTATTTAGCTTTGAAGCTCCAATTCCAGCTCTGAATGCCAAAATTAGAACCTTCGCAGTCAGATAACACAAAGAAAGAAACTACGAGATCTATGTAGTATCATATAAATACTTCATTCAATAGATCAACGTGGTATTGAAATATATGAAATAACAACATCACATATGGGAAAACAATGAATTCTTTGCATTAATATAAATGGATGGAGATTACAACCATAAGTAGCAGTTGATCTTATAGAAGATCTCCTTGAAGTTGTTGACTTGTCCTTTCATTGTCATAATATGCACCTCCAATCACCCTAAATGCATGAGATAATAACCACTCACTGCAGCAACATAAGGGAAGAATCACTCTCTAAAAGCCAACCCCCAACCACGTACAAGGCAGGGAATATATAGAGAAGCAGGGTAAGTTAGGAGTTCTTATCTAATTACCAATCTAGGGTTTGATATCCACCTTTGATGGATGAATGGGATCAAAGGGTAAGTGGCGAAAACTCCAAAGTAGGGTAGGATAGGATCTGAACGTTTTATCAAAGGTAAGTAGTTAAAACAACTTCTGGAAACTCCTAGAAGGGGAAGCTTCCAAAATCCTAATCATTCTCCTAGATTTCTAGAACCAAAGCAAGTGCAAAGAGGAGAAACTTGCTGGTCACCAACATAGGCCACAGTGGAGAAACCTATAGGTGATTGTACCTCAGTAGGAATACAAGGAGCATTGGTCCTAAAACTGGCTCAGATAATGCAGTTTAGGGCTGGAATTCTAGGGGATGAAGGGAACAAGCTTAGGGATTTGTGCAAGATGGTGACAAGGGGGAATAGGATGTTGATTGATCTCATTAGGAGGCTCACTGATCGGAAGTGACAAAATGGCCTATAAAAATTAGAATTCAACTTTGAAGTAGGTTCTACTTCAAGTGCCAATACATTTGTTAGATTTGGGGGAATTCCATGAAAAATTCCTCTCCCAACTATGGTTTATTGGAATTTATTTACTACAAGTGGCCTATTTTCTTTTGAAATCTTGAGGTAAGACATATCCCTTTGAGCATTTCCTAAAATAATTCTAGGGTAAAAGTTTCTATGTAACATATCTTCTTCCATTTCCTATGATTTTCTCATATCTCCATCCAAAGTCTCTATATGGGCATATTTTACAACATATTTGACACTAGAAGGCATGAAATTCATATAACGTCCAAAAATCATAGGCTTATTGGGACAATATTCTTGGGGAATTAACTACATGGTTTTCAAAATCCTGAGGTTAAAGTCCTCATCTTTTGATGTCTTTGAAGATGGATTTGTGTGAACAAAGTAAGCAATGTATGGCATCCTACAAATCTAGCATACCATCTAACGAATACATTTTCAATATCATCAAAAGAAGTAATGGAACCAATGGGTAAGGACAAGTTTCAATAATAAGTGGGTCCAACCAAAGCCTGAATAAACACTCTTACCATCACATCTTCATGCAAAATCCTATGGATATCACAAATTTTCCAAAAAAATGGCCTATCCGTTTATTAGGATCCATGACACTATCTCCATTAAAAATAGGTAGAAAACTATCTAACAACGTAGGGAGGGGGTAATTTGGGTGGGTGGAATTACTATGGGTATTATTCTATAATTTCTTATTGTTGGAAACCTTTAAGCACTACTGGTTGGGTGGGGGGGGGGGTGAATCAGTAATGTGACTTATTACCAAATTCTTCTTTTATTACATTAACTGAATCACATACTTATTAATAGCTTAACATATATCATGTGCATGTAAATGATAAACGTGTAGACACATATGAAACATATACTAAGACAAAAACACCAAAACATGATCACAAAAACCATCACACAAGAGACACAAGATGTATGGTGGAAAACCCTTCACCAGGAAAAAAACCACCCTTGATGCTGCTTCTCTTTTCTGGATTTCTAATAGTCAAGAAATTGATCTTTTGCATAGCTTGGTAACTCCCATAAGAATGGAGACTCAACCTCATATACAAAATTCCAACCACCATTGGCTAGAAGAATCGATACTACTAATCAGTTGGAAGAATATTCTGTATGGATCTACGGACTACCGTCCGTTGAAGGCCACCATGATCAACGATCCTTGCCCAATTACTCCTGAACTATTAATTCAATATTATAAACTTTGATTTACTGATCACCACCATGACCAGTGAGCCTTTCCCAGTTTTTGTCGAACTATCCAACCACCATTGGATGAGAAACTTGTTCCTTTTCTTAAGCTTCAGTATCCCTTCTCCTCTATCATGAAGTCACTACTCCTCTACCACTATGAGGACCTCCTTTCATTTAGTTTCAAAATAGATCCCAATACACTAAGCTCAACAAGAAATCAACTCTGCATATATGCTCTCAGCAACAAGATCTCATCATCAAATATAAATAAAACAAATGCACAAAATATGTGACATCCAATAGAAAACTTTGGCCACAATAAATCTGAATACTATCAAACCCTCACAACAATAAAATGATACATAATAAAATAACATCATAAGACACATGGCTATGTGCTAAATGGATCAACAACTCCTGCAAAACAAGTGTGAGAGGATCACCAACATATACTCCAACAACATATGAAACTCATCAACTCAAATCTACACCAACAACTTCAATTCTGATCTATTCTATGGCATGCTTCATATCTTCTCACTATTCGTTCATTAACACTCATGGACTGAAGCATCTAAGCTCTCGAATAGGGCTAAAGCATAATATCACTATTCAGCCATCTCTCCACACATACACTCAACATCTAACTTAATCAACCATCACATAGCTCCAAGATCAAGTATATAAAACCTGTAGGGAATATGTGAGCTTGGGGCTAGGATTAAGAGTGCACAAATTGAAACAAATCAATCCAATAAGGTCACTACTAGTGCACTAAATGCATTCGCATCATGACAAGATATTTTCAAACCATTTATAACTTTTTCAAACAATTATTTAAGTCTCTAGGAACTTCCAACTTAATTTCCTTCCAAATAGAGTGAGGAATGACAAGGGAAAGTCGTGAAATTCCTCAGTCACACACTTCACATTATTTAAACTTGAATGGGGCTATAATCACTTCCATAGGTTGACCTCCATGCGAAATGGAGCATTCCAACCACTCCCATAGGCCTCTATGCATGTGACTATGGCTAAGGAAGAGGAAAACCATCATGTATTCAGCTCAAAACCTCTTCCACCTATTGGATCACCTTCCCCCGCATCTGTAGTAACCACCATATCTCTAACATAGGCTTTGACACATCTGCAAGTAGACCAAATATTCCTCCTAATAATCACTACCAAGTTGACCTAGAAGGGCCAACAAACAAGGTTGGCAAGTGTGCCAACAAGTCCTCCACTCTCAAACAGACCTATGAAAAAGTTGCAACACATCTAAAGATAACTACAAATCTTTGTAACACCTTTGAAACATCAACATCGTCATCATGAAGCCATCGCACTACAACAAGTAATATCCATGAGGCATAAGCATTAAGACCTAGATGAAGACCTAGTTGACAACTCAACTAGTGTGCCATGAACCATCCCCATCAACTGTAGCAACATCCTCTGCCTGTAGTAGCATCAACAATCCATCATAACATGTCCATCAATGCACATGCTGACACATACCAACTCCTCCAATACCATCATGCTACCATCACGCTCCATCAACTCCAACACATACTGAAACACACCATCATCCATCAATCTACATCATCATGAAGTTGACATAAGTGTATGACCTCTAGAGTTGACATTAGTTCCAACAAAACCATTGTTAGGTCCCTATACTACTAGTGTAACCCCTTATTGTTATTAGTACAACCCCCTTATTATATTGTTGTGCCCATGTAGTCCCCATATTTTTATTATTGTGCCCTTACATTATTATTGTTATGTCGGCTCTGATTATATTATGACCCCTTAGACTCCTATATATAGAAAGGAGGTCTTGTCATTTGTATCATCCAAGAATTGTTCATTTGTGTAATGTAAAGGAGGTTGCCCCCTCGAAGAGACTTATTTCTAAAGTGTTGACCTATCTTTTCTATCTTTTTTGTGAGCTAGTTTCATATCATTTGGTATCAGAGCTTTGGATTCTAGGGTTTCGTTCCTCCAAGTAGAACATCGTGGAATTTTCAATATAACATTTTTTAGAAAAAGTTTTAGAAGCTATAAAAAAAACCCACTTGAGAAAAAATCTAGCTGAACCTTGCGTCCAAATTGTAGATCTTGTTTCACTATATATTTAGAGATATGGTCCATGACATTTAGGGTTTGTGAAGGCTCCCGAATTACACCCAAAATAGGTGACCTTGGGAAAATCGTCATAACTCTCTCTCTGAGCATCTGATTCAAATTTTATAAAATGTTACAGAAATCAGACAAACTATAGTTTTTTGTGTATCATTTTCAGAACCTAAGGTCGAAACAGTCACACGTGGCACATCGTAGAAGTTCGCTCCACTGAACCAATCTATAATTAGGTCATCGCAGGCGATTGGACATAACTCTGTCGTCAGGAATCCAATTGTGATCAGATTTGCAGATTTAGAAAGAGGACTCAGAGGGCTATCATAGACCAAAATTTACAAACTTAAAGATATGAAATTATAGATTTACAGGCATTTCAAGATATAGCACCTAAAAACAAGAAAAAATGATATGAGGAAGTTTGATGGCAAGGATCCGGTAAATTGGATACTACAGATGGAGCAATATTTTGACATACATGATGTGCAACTATTAAAAAAGGTACGTATTGGATCTTTATATTTGGAACTGAATCAATTTTCATGGTATGAAGGGCTTTGTTCTCATAAACCACTTGTCATGTGGTCAATTTTCATGGAGAAAATGATAGGACATTATGAGGATACAAAGAGAAACACCTTCTTTAGCCAATTGATAAATATCAAACGAAAGGGTTCAATGGCAGAGCACATTGAGGAATTCCAAAAATTGAATATAAGGGTAAATGATATTCTAGAGAAGCAAAGGATTGACGTCTTCATAGGGACTTTAAAGGATAACATTCAACATGAGGTTCGTCTTTGGGAACCTAATTCATTGGAGAAGGCATTCAGGTTGGCAAGAAAAATTGAAAGTGGAATTATGGAAACAAGGAATCCCACCACTCACAACTATACATATGGAAGTGTTTTTTTTCCTAGCCTTCCACAACCTACAAGGTTTCTGCCACAACAATTGGAAGAAAAAAGAGAAAAAGGGCTTTGTTACATTTGTGATAGCAAATACACTAAAGGTCATAAGTGTGCTAAGAAGAAATTGTTTTACATAGATTATGAAGAGGAGGAAGAAAAGGAGAAAGAAACATAAAAACAAGAGGATATACACCAAGAACCAACCCCAGAGAAATAATAAATGGATCTGACCATATCTTGTAAAGCATTGGCAAGAAGTACCACTTCTCAAACTCTCAAGATAGAAGGACATATCAAGAAGAAAAAGGTTCAAGAAGTGAAAGATCACATCGAGAAAGAAGAAATGAATCCAACCATATCTTGTAATGCATTGGACATAATTACCACTCCTCAAACTATCAATATAAAAGGACATGTCAAGAACAAAAAGGTAATAGTGTTGATTGATTTGGGAAATACCCATAATTTTATTCATTGTAAGATAGCCAAGGAATTGAATTTCTTCCTATATTCGGCACCAGAGTGTCAAGTGATGGTTGCAAGTGGAGGAACCATAAATTGCTCTAGAAAGTGTCATAATATCAAGCTATCCATGGGAGAATATGTATTTAATATCCGGATGCTTTCCATTCCAATGGGTGGTGCTGATGTTGTACTAGGAGTCCAATGGCTACAATCCTTGGGTACAATAGCTTTTAATTTTCAAGAAATTTTCATGAAATTTTCTTTGGAAGGAAAGGAAGTTGAATTAAGGGGTATCAATTGGAAATCGGGAAAGATAATCATCTCTAATGGAGTGACAAAGCTTCTAAAGAAAGAAAAACGAGGCGTAATTGCACAATTATGTTTGCTAGAGGTTCCCACATCGAAATCTTCTATTTCTCCAGATCTCCAAAATGTATTGGACAATCACTCCAAGGTATTTGAGACTCCCAAAGGCCTCCCACCTATTCGTGATCATGATCATTCTATTCATTTGATTCCAGGAAGTGTTCCTCCAAACATCAGGCCTTACAGATATCCCTATGCCCAAAAGAGTGAAATTGAATGCATGGTTGTAGAAAATGCTAGAGGCTGGTATAATTCAACCTAGTCAAAGTTCTTTCTCTGCTCTAGTAGTATTGATGCACAAGAAGGATGGGTCATGGTGCATGTGTATGAATTATAGAGAGCTTAACAAACTCACTATTAAAGATAAATTTCCCATTCCTGTCATTGATGAATTATTGGATGAATTGCATGGATTGATTTAATTCACCAAGTTGGATCTTCATTCAGGATATCATCAAATAAGAATGAAGACTGAAGACACTCTGAAAGAGGCAATGTGATAAGCACCGGTCTTAGCTACATCAGACTTCACAAAAATATTTATTGTGGAATATGATGCATCAGGAAATGGAATTGGTGATGTTTTAATGTAAGAAGAAAGACCCATTTCTTTCGAAAGTCGTCCAATCAAAGGAAAGTATTTACACAAAGCTATTTATGAGAAGGAAATGTTGGCAAGAATACATGCACTTAAGAAATGGCAACCTTACAGAATGAGAAGATCCTAGTTCAAACAATACTGCCAAAACTTGAAGAGTAAGGAAAAATCACATTGGAACCTGGAGCAGTCACAGAAAAAAGAACCCGATAGCTATGAAATCAATCAATTTCAGATTATCTCATCATGTGGAAGAACTTACCTGTTGAAGATTCCACATGGGAGGATAAGAATTTTATACAGAAGCATCAAGAACTACTCAAGCATTGAGGACAACACATTTTGAAGGAGAGGGGCATGTTAGGTCTCTATACTACTAGTGTAACCCCTTATTGTTATTAGTATGGCCCCCTTATTATATTGTTGTTCCCATGTAGTCCTGATATTGTTATTATTGTGCCCTTACATTATTATTGTTATGTCGACTCTGATTATATTAGGACCCCTTAGTCTCCTACATAAAGAAAGGAGGTCTTGTCATTTGTATCATCCAATAATTGTTCATTTGTGTAATGTAAAGGAGGTTTCCCCCTCGAAGAGTCTTATTTCTAAAGCGTTGATCTATCTTTTCTATCTTTTTGTGAGTTGGTTTCATAACAACCATCTCATTGTCAACACATCAATTCCAACCAATAGAACCACCAAGTCAACATCCATCACACAAGCCTACGGAAAGTATGACCATAACCATGACCATGACCTTGTTTACATTAATGCCAACACACCAATGCCAACACTTGTGTCTAGTCATTCTCTGTTTTCCTCTCTTCTTTCTTCTCTCCTTTCTTCCATCTTGTCAATCCTAGGGGGGAGAGAAAAGAAACATTCTTTTATTCTAGGAAGTATAAACCTACTCTATAATTTTTTTACTTTGACTTCTTTTTGTGGGGACTAGAAAGCTCCTAGTTAACTCTATCATAGCCTTTATTTTTATTAGAGTTTCCTATTTGGATTTAGAGGTGCTAGTTCTTCTTACTAAGCTAGAAAATTCCAAAATCTTTCCAACTCTTCTCTTGTTTTCATTGTTTGTAAGACAAGATCCTATAACAGATGCAAGATACTTCTTTTATCATTTAATCCAATCAAACAGATGAGGTTGAACTAAGTTTGGATGAGTCATTTAGTAGGAAATGAATATTGGATTATTTGATCCCTAGTATGGTCGCAAAAAATGTTGATCTTTTTTCCTGAAACGTCAACCTCCTAGGTCTTGGATACAAGTCCCCCTACTTTTTTAAAGAGGTGTTACTCCTCTTTAAATGTACACTCATATTTTCAATACATTCTAAGAAATAATATATAATTCATATCATGCACCTGTGAATCGACTAGGTGTGGAAAAAATGAATTCATAACAAAAATAAATATACAAATTTCAATTGATCACGTCCATTCCATTCATCATGTGTGTTAGGTTCATATACCAATAGGAGTCATAATTTTTGAATGGCTGAGACTAAACCTGTAATATGTACATACCTTTGCTTTCTGCAAATGTTTTCCATATTCAAAAAATTAAAAAATGTAAAGAGGGTATGTCCTAAAAGAAAAATCAAAGGACAAAAACAATAAAAAGGTCAAAAAAGATGAAAAATATGAACCCCAAGAAATAAAAATACCATGACAGTGTGCAAGTCAAAATGCCACTACTATTTACTTTTTGTGCAAAATAAATGATTGTGTGCAGCTTGTAATCTTTGCCACAATCCATGATAGTCAAAGTGTTTAAACTTGACTATTTCATGTTTCAATTTCATGTCTATAGTTAGAGAATAAAATCTGACCAAACTGTTTAATCTTGGAAGATAAGTAGATAGGTAGAGTGAATAAAAGGAGCTCAATTGTTTAACTTGAGCCCTTGGATGTAATAAGGTTAGATTTAGTTAGTTTACTATTGTAATGAAAAAGAAAAATGTTTGATAAGGGTTTGCTAGTTCAAATTCACCCTAATAAAGAGAAGTAAAAATGATAGGATGAGTAGATGGGTAAGTAGAAGAAAGGTCGCAAAATTTTGATGATTCATTAGACAAATGCATGTGCATCATCTTTTTTAGCATAAAAGTTCCAAATGTGAATGGGCACTCAAGCATGTAGATGAATATCAAAGTCAATTAATTAACTCCCTTCATTCATTTTCATCTTTTACTTAACTAATTTCCCAAAATAAAGATCAAGGTACTTAAAAACCCTAAGTCAAAGGGGCTTAGAGCATTTCTCTGACTTCTGGAGGGACCAAACCTTTGACCCAATGACTTATAGATCTTAAGTACTAAGATCCCCTCGTAAACATTTGCCCCCCTTCAATTCATTCATTTTCCCTAATAAATCCCTTTTCCTAAGGTTAAAACTCTATTTTTCCCGAGGAAAAGCAATCACCCCTATGAATACCCCTTTTATAAAAACCCACAAAAATACACTTAGCCTAAGTTATAATGTTTCTATGTAAAAAGAAAATGAATTACAAAAATAAATTATGCTTAGTGCAATCCATTTTCCGCCTTTTTCATATTAACTTCTGATTTTTATTTATTAATTCCCGAAAAAAACCCATTTTCCTATACATTTTATTAAATCCCTTTAAATATTAATATTCCTACCCCATTGTTTGAAATATAAACTTTACTTTATCCAAAACTGACTAATTGACATAATTAATCGATCTGTGATTAATTAAAGTCTAACCATCCACTAATCATATCTTGCCTGATACTTTAAATCCCCATCTTAACCCCTCATTAAGTTAAAACCGCTGTGCTTAAATGCCTGTCAGGCCCCTCCATTACCTTCCGTGCAACTCCCGCGCCCGACAACCGTACGATCTTTCCCCTCCCCATCTAACAGCCCATGTTGATTTCGGAAGGGCTCGAAATCTGAATGATACCCACCTGAAATGGGTTTTTTTCCACTGGGATCCCGAGGCAATGTGGTGCTTGATGAATGGAATCAGGTGGCCTCCCTCTAATAGTACCAAACGCCCAAAGGCTGTGCGAAGTAAACCACTTACCGCGAGCCTGCTACCTGCTAAAACAGTCACTGTTCACCCTGCTACGGGACAAACTGTCACTGTTCACCCGTACCACCAAATTGACTTTCCGCACATAAATCCAAAAAATCCCCAAAATCATTGTTTTATCAGTTTTTAACTATAATTTTCCATGCATGCACCTGTGAATGTTGAAAGCTGTCAACCCACGTACACTTGCACTCAGAAGACACCAAAAGCTCCCAGATTGCCTTCCAGCCTGATTGAAGCCTTTTCAACCAATCAGAATCACCATTGACCTAGTTCAGATCCAGTTTTCTTCAATTCCAGGTATCTAAGACAGAATCCATTGAAAGCGCTGTTAATTTCCGAACCAGTCACTGAGTTTTCTTAATTGAAATTAAAGGGGAACTTTAGTAACATAAAACCCACCTAGAATTGAACCACCATTACCTTAAAAACTAGAAATTTACCTTCCCCATTCTTAAATCCACAAGAACTAAGAATGGTTGCCCCAATTGCCATGGATGTTAGACTAATTACCACTCCTCACCTGGACCTGGACCACCTTCCCCTTGCTGATAAAGATTTCCAAATCAAGGACACCTTTGTCCTTGAATCCCCTATCAAACTATACTGCCGATATAGAGACCAATATCTAAACCATGTTGATAAAATAGGTCTTTGGGAATCTAATTTGCCTAAGTATCAATTCCTTGAGGTGCACATCTTTCCAAAAATTGTCCATTATTGTCATGCGAACTACATTCCTAGTCAAAGAGCAGTGATGTCCCCTGACCAAACCATACTTTTCACCATCACTGCTGAGTCAATCAATGAAATGCTGCAACTACAACCAAGGCAGAACTTAACCCCTATTTCCATTATAGACCTACTAGATATATTCCCTAAGCTTACCACTACCAAACTTGCTTTGATGTTCCAAACCTTCATTAGGGAGGAAAAGCATATCCCAAAAGACCCTCCCCCATATGTGGCTACCATATTTTCCCCATTTGGTCAGGACATAGTAGCAATGATTTTTTGTGTTTTAGGCTATACTATTAGTGAGTACATAGATGAAATCATCTTAGCCTTCATGTCCATTTTCTCTCTTGGACAACCTCCTGCTCTCACGTATGATTATGCCAAGTTCATTATTGATAAAATGCATGACCAAATCCTTAGAATGAGTACTGAGAGAGTATTCAATTATTCTTCAGTTTTGTACCACCTTTTCTTATATTACCAAGCTAACAAGTTCCCCTTCACTCTCCACAAGCTTGATACTAAAGGTCATCCAAGGTCAGTGATTTTTTGGACCCCTTTGATCCATAAGTATGATTCTCCATATCCATACAGAAACTTCATAGGTCTTTTTGCACATCAAGTAGTGACCATGCTGCTAGGAAGTCCTCCTCCAAGAATCAGTTCAGATATCAAGAGGAGCCTGTAGCTGTCAAAACAACACAAAGTGGGAGATTGGTAATTGTACCAAAATCACACAGAAATTAGGATCTATGATTGTGAGTTGGCCCCATATAAACTGCCCAGATACCTTCCAATGAGGTTATTTGCTCTAGAGTACTACAAGCAGATAATCAATTTAGATGAGGTGCATTTTGTTAAAGCCAAAAAGAAGGCCTAGCTCAGAATCAAAGATCAACTAGTCCCCTTTGTATGTAATAGCTGAGAAGCTGGAAGATAAGGAGAGGAAATCCTTCAAAGACTTAGACTAAAACAAAGCTTCATGTGGAGATATGATCCCTATGACTTCATCTACAACAGAAGACAAAAAAACAAGATGTATCCCTACATTCACCACCGAATCTCTGAAATAGAGAAATATGAAAATCAATTGGAATGGGTGGAGAATACTTTAGTAGACAAGGATAGCACTAAAGTTGCAGTCGAAAATGCTCTAATTGATCTAGAGAAAAGGCTTGATGAGGGTTATTTCCTGCAGGTGCCAGGAGAATCTCAAGTCCAAGGAGAGTCTCAAATCCAAGAAGAATCACAGGTACAGGGAGAATCTCAGGCACCAAGTGAATCACATATAGAAGAAGAATCTCGATGCAAAGAAGAGTCAAAACAACAGGCCTATCAGAGGAATTAAATTAAATAGGAATACTAGAGCCCATCATGAGTAATCCCCCTACCTTACAAACTCCTCTAAATGAGGAGAAAAGCCTCAAAAGAAATAGGGAAGAGGCCACTACCTCAGGCAGAGAAACCACACAAACATATGCAGAGACTAGCCTAGTCAAAAGGAAAAGGTTAAATTCCGTTTCTAAATAGGAATTCACAGAAGAAACAATTGGGGCCACTAGCACAAAAAGAGAAAGAAGTAGGCCTGCCACTCCCTTTGGGGACACACTAGAACCTTCCACATCAAATACTCAGATGTTGGAAAGGAAATAGAGTGTTGAAGTGTCCTCATTTAGGATACGAGCTGATAGGGACGAAGACATCAGAGAAAGGTACAATGATATAAAGGCTAGGAATGAGAGGCTAAAAGCCTAGACTTATGCACAATACCTAAAGATGGCACCTACAAACTAGACAAGGCTTATGTCAGCCTATGATGTTAAAGAAGGCAAAATGTAGATGATATTTGTGAAACCTACCACTCAGCAACCAAGAATAGCAGCTGACTTCAAAAAGATAGATTTTGAAGTGCTGGCAAAGGACATACATCCTATTGACCAGATTGAGCTGCACAAGCAGACAGGGGAGATGATCTACTCCACCTTGACAAGGAAAGCCATCGCAGCTCACCAATTGAAAAATTCCCTAAATAACATATCAGCTCAGTTCCAATTAGAGAAGGCCTCTTCACAGGCCAAAGACACCAGAATCAAGTCCTTAGAGGACTTAATCATTGAGTTGGGACATGATCCCAAAGATGTAAAGGCCACCGAAAAGTTGATAAAGAAGAAGAATGATGACATAGCTGCTTTGAAGAAGCAACTTAAGATTCCACCATTACATCACCCACAGACAGCAGAAGTCCTGGAGACACAAAAAGGACAAGAAGAGCTTATGGACTTGGTCCTAAAGCTAAATGACCAGTTGAAAGAAACAGAGAAAGAATTGGACACATTGATTCAGTCCAAACAAAGTGAATTGGCCACCACTTCTACAACTGCCATTCCCATAGTAACAACTGTAGTTCCCTCAACACTGGAAGCATCTTTGGCACCAACAGCTCCACTTGCCACAACACTGCCAGTCACAACTGAGTCTACAACAGCAGGTGCTTCAACAGAAAAGACAACAGAGTTAGTGAAAGCCATGGAGGAAATGTCCATCCAAGCAACAAAACTTAAAAGGCTTAAGGAGAAAGTGGCAAGCTTAGAAACTGACTGTAAGCTTTCTGAAATACAATAGAGAGAAGAAACACAGAAAGCCCTAAGGATGGGTGATAAGATCAAGGTCTTAGAGAAAGATTTAACACTGCAAAAGCCACTAGGATAGACCGAGGAGATGCTCTGGGCCAATATCATTGACTCTGTCAATGATATCTGGCCATCAATTCAAGTAATATTTGAGCAAATAGAACTGGTGAAAGTGGCCACTGAAGCTATTAAGAAAGTAAGGGAATATTTGGTAGATCAACCTGAGGATGCTAATCGACTCATCCACTTCTTGAACAACAAGAACAGACACGAACTTAATGAGCTTGGTGTAGAGGATAGAACCGAAGCCATCATAGAAGTAAAAAAGGTTCTTTCCAAAAAAAACCTTATTGTTAACCTAGAGGAAAAATGCCATAACATGCAGGGGGGCATTTACAGATTCATGGCCAAGTTTCAAATTTTGAGGGATAAGGCCTTCCTAGTCCTATGGTCATCCATGACAAACTTATGACTTAATTGGACTACATTGACATATTAAGGAAGATGGCCATGGAACAAGAAAGCACTTCAGGTATCAAATTCTTGCCAATAGGGAAAGTATTGTATGATACTTTAGAGAATTTGTTCTTTCTAGAGCATGAGGTGAAACATTTGTTTGTCACCAAGCCTAACTTTGCTAAATACACAGAGGCTGACGAGATCTAGAAAAGAATTCTCAAAGTAAAGTTACCTGAGGATGAATGGTGGGAAAAAATGATAGATTTACTATAAGTTACCATAGTAAATCTGAATGGCAGCTAGATGAAACAGGTGAATAGGGTCAAAGAGTAGCAAGTTAAAGAGTATCAGTAAAAGATTGAAGACAAAGATGATTACAGCATACAAATATTATCCAGCTTAAAGGGCTCAAATTTAAGTGCAACAACTAGCACTACCACAAAAAGAGGGACATCATGATGCAGTTTTCCATCTGTCTGTATCTTCATTCTTGAAGATATTTTTATTTCCTTAATTAAATCTCGAACTGTTATGAGATATTTTGCAATATTTTTTGTATAAATACTTCACATTTAGAAGTATTTACAGTGGATTCAAAGACATTTCTGTAGACTTTTCACTCTAATCAAAGTCTTATTGTATCAAAAACTGGATTGGCTTGCTGGAACATGGAATAAAGTTCAGACATTTTATAGGATTCTTGTGTAAAGCAAAAATCAAATAAGTATTCTCTCATGTGTATTATTGTTTTTCCTTATGTTTCTTAATAATCATATTTGTTTCTATGAAATCTGAATGTTAAACTAGGAATGATATTGCAGAATTTGCTTCAATGCACTCTGTCTTGACTGTTTACATTCTTAACATTTTATGCTAAACTATCTTAGCTAGGGAATTCTTAGCTACTCCTTAGCTTCCGTAGTTTTCCTTGTGGTCTATGTAGCAAAGGATTCTTAATTGCCCTTTGCTGATGATCACCCATTGTTCCTCATTCTGATCCTGGTCTAAGGATTCTTAAGTTCCCTTTTACCCTGGTTAGAATCATTCCATCCATCATCCCTTGAAGATTTTCCTTTTGATTTTCTAGCCTGCCCTGTAAACACTCCCTTTAATGATCCGATCCAGTTATGCTATCCTTTGATTGACCCCATAGCCCAATGGCTTGAAGCAACTAGATCTATCCATCTGTTCCTAGAATTCCACCACCCAACCAAAATCAAAACCTTATGAACATTAAGAACTAGCCTAAAATCCTACCCAAACAAAGTTAAATTATAAAGAGAGAGCCCTCTCT
The DNA here is from genome assembly GCA_031772625.1 of Pinus tabuliformis. Classification (NCBI taxonomy): domain Eukaryota; kingdom Viridiplantae; phylum Streptophyta; class Pinopsida; order Pinales; family Pinaceae; genus Pinus; species Pinus tabuliformis. Next base: position 1,897,661,034 of record CM062819.1, on the reverse strand, counting down.
GGACTTAGGTTGGCTAGAACCTGAGTCTGAAGATTGGTTTGTGGTTACCTTGGATTATTCCTTCTTTTAATAATTTCTAGGGAAGACTTCTGAGTGATAACATAGTGGCGACTCCACTGGGGACCTCAAATCCTCAGTCTTAATAAACCTTTGAGAAATTTCAATTCTTTATTTCAAGCCTCTTGAAGGGTTTAATAGAAGTTATTTACAAAAATTTCATAAAGAAAAAGTAACTAGAAAAGTTTGAAATTCTGGCTTCAAGGAGAACTCACTATACTAGGGCCAATCATGATCCAAACCCTGCCCTAGTATTTGATAATCCCAACTTGATTTTGAGAATATCCAGAATACAAGAAAGTTCAATAATCCCAACACCTTCAATCAAAGCAGATTCATGCCCTGATGAGTGGTTTTTTTTAGAAGACCTCCCCTTTGATGAGTCATTTGACATTTCCCTATTTAGAACTAGGTCTGAAATTGCACTTGATGACATAGCTCTAGATCCAGAGTTTATTGCAGATCTTGAAGTCCAAACAGCAAACCTATCAATTGATCAGTATATTCTAAATTCCACTCAGTCATCCCTTACTACTGCTAAGATCCCTAAGTTTTCTGAAACAGTTTCAACTCCCTTTAGTTCACCATGATTCCCTTCCACCTCTGAAGTTCATTCCTCACCTCCATTTATACCTTAAATTCCCCACCAACCTATCATTACACATTAGACACCCATTACTCGCAGCTCTTCATCAACTACTATATCACCTCCTGGTACCCAAACCCCACTTCTTAGTCCTGCCCAACTTAGAGCCATGGAAAATAGATATGCTCCTCTTGTTTTACCTGCTCCATGTGGTGCCATGCCACAAGATTACCAGAACAAAATTGTCCAATTTGATGGCATCGAAACTTACACAGCACAACAACATACAAACAAAAGGACAGATTGATTTGAATTACATGAAATTGATATTGGAGATGTCCAAATGAGACTTTTTGCTTAGACTCTAGCTGGTGATGTAAGAAAATGGTTTAGATCTTTACCTGCTAATAGCATAGACACTTTAGAAGTATTTTATCAGCAATTTTTAAATAGATGGGAAAAGAAAAAGAACCCTCTGCAGATCCTTTTAGAATATGAAAACATCAGAAGAGGACCAAATGAAACAGTCTAGGATTACTATACCAGATTTAACAATATATACAATGAAATAACAATCAATCTCAGACCCCCACCTGGTTTAGTTCTGATAAAGTTTCCTGATGGGTTTGATATTGATATGGCATTTCAACTAAGAGAGAGAAATCCTCCAACCTTAGAAGACATGCAGAGTGTAGCAGTTAGTGTAGAAGCTAATTTGCTAGCAAAAAGAGCTATGGTTAGGAACAAAAGGAGAGGACCCTTGAAAGATGAAGCCTCACCCTCTGAACTTAAAATAGATTCCCTAGCCAAAGGAATGGAAAAACTGATGGATAGGATAGAGAACATTGAAAGGAAGCCTCACTGGGATAATCAACAAGCACCTCTAGGTTTTAGAAAGAATCAAAATCAAAACACTGGGAAAAATGGACCTGATTAGAATATTAGGCCTCCTTTTCAAGAAAACTATGCTAAAACTTCCCATTCAGAAGAACTTGAAGAAGACACACAAATTAACTTAATGGGAGTAGATGAGGAGGAAACTATCTTTTTGACTCAAGATGACCAGGAATTACAAATGCTTCAGTGATTACAGACCCAATCTGGAGAATCATTCGATTACAAGAAGGGTTATGATTCTTCTATCTTCGAAGTGCACAAACAATACAACTTGAGGAGTAAAAAGAACATTGATACTCCTGACCAAAACAAGAAAGAAGTACCAAATCAACCTAAGAAAATAAAAATAATTCCAGTTACTAAAACTCTCCAAATCCTCTCTAGACCAAGTCAGAACCCTTCTGATCCGACCATTGTAGATATAACCAATGCCCAACCCCCTGATAATCAACTATCCACTTTAACCCCCTCCAAGGAGACAGTGGAGGAATCTCCAAAAATCACAATAGAAAATCCACAGAAAAGACTTCAAATGTAGAAAAAGAAGACCAACCTACTCCAAATCCTGCCTTGAAAATTCCAAATCCTCAAACAGAGAAAGCCCCTTTTCCTTTCAATTTAGGAGCAGAGGTCACTAAGCTAAAAATATCAGTCCCCTTAACAGAGTTGATTAAAAATGAAACTTACAAATCTCAAATAAGCAAATCCTTAAACTTTGTTGAGAATGAAGATTCTATTAACTTGTTTGATGATCAACCTGAGCTTATATTCGGTCTTGATGTTAATGGAAAACCATTAGAACGAGGGATACCACCCTTTTATATTAGCCTTAACATTCATGATAAGATCTTACACAATGTAATGTGAGATTCTGGGGCTTCAGACAATTTAATGCCTAAATCTGTTATGGAAAAATTGAACTTGGACATCATTAGGCCTTACAAGGACCTGTTTTCATTTGATTCAAGTCAAGTAAAGTTCCTAGGGTTAATCAAAGACTTGTGTGTTTCCTTAGTACAATATCTTGCTAAGACCATTCTCATGGACATAATTTTTGCTGATATACCACCTAAATATGGCATGCTATTGTTTAGATCATGGGGGGCTAAACTCCAAGGATATTTGCAACTTGACATGTCATATGCCACAATTTCAGTCTTTGGACATCCTAAAAAACTGTACAGAGAAACACTAATGAAATATGTAGTGAGTAGCCAAGCTAGGCCTCAAAACTTTCCTATCTATTCCATGCATTCCGACATTGATTATTTTATTATGTACAATGTTGAACAAACACAAGAAATTGCTTCAAACAACATTGTTTGAGAACCAAAAGAAATTGCAGTTACAGTTCAAACTGAAATTGTCCAAACTCAAGAGATTTCAGATAAAAAAGATAATCAAGACACCTTAATCAATGCAGATTTTGCCCCCCCAGATAGTAAGAATTATCAACATGAAATATTATGGCATCTTGAATTTGATGGATTAGTGAACAAGTTAGGAGCAGGAGAAGGAGTATGGATTTACAATTTAGAGAATGATTACTCAGAGGGCCATGCTTATAGACTGAATTTCAAATGCACCAACAACATGGCTGAGTATGAAGCTCTTATTTTAGGTCTCAAATTGGTTATAAAGTTAGGAGCCATAAGAGTGTCTATTATGGGAGATTTTGAGTTGGTTATAAAACAAATTAATGTTGTATATATGACCAAAGACCCTAGATTAAGTTTTTATAGAGGAACAGTTGTAGAAATGTTGAACACTCTCCTAGAAACTAAGCTTGCAGTCATCGCAAGGAAACATAATATGCAGGCTCATAGTTTAGCAATGTTTGCCAGCACTTGTAAGTTACCATTCCAACCTAACCATTAGTACACTGTTGAGGTTAGGCACATACCTGCTATCCCAGATAACTTGAAAAACTGGAAAGTATTCACTAATGACCAATAGATAAATAATTTTTTAACCTTAGAGGAGGAATTTGTAAATAGCAATATAGATACTGACATAACATTAGATCCCTGTTTTATAGATAAAATAGAAATTAATAAATTAGAAGATGAAGAGATAGATAGATTCCATCCCACTAAATTTACAAAATTAGATGTACAAAACCTAAAGCAAGTTGAAATTGAAGAGATAATTAACGAAGATTATGAAATTATTAATCTCAAAGACAACTTTTTGCCCAAAGGATTAACCCCTTTAGAAGACTTGTTTGATTCAAATGACGTCCCTAGAAAACCAAAGATGGAACTATTAAAAACTGATATAGAGGAGTGTAACATAGGTACTAAGGAAAATCCAAAATTGCTAAAACTTTCAAAGTCCTTACCTCCTACTGAAAAAGTGAAATACATTGAATTGTTAAAGTAATTCCAAGATGTCTTTGCTTGGAGTTATGAGGACCTCAAGTCCTATGACACCAGCATAATACAACACACCATTCCCATAAAAGAAACCAGAAACCTTTTAGACAGAAGCTTAGGAGGATTAATCCTATCCTATTGCCTTCTATTGAAAAATAAATCAGAAGAATGTATGAAGCGAAGATAATAGCACCAATTAGATTCTCTAATTGGGTTTCAAATTTGGTGCCAACAAGGAAGAAGACAGGTGAGATTAGACTGTGTGTTGATCTTAGGAATCTCAATAAAGTTTCACTCAAAGATAATTACCCTCTCCCTAAAATAGATCATATATTACAAAGGGTAGTAGGGTCAACTAGAATCTCATTATTGGATGGGTTTTCTGGTTACAATCAGATTCTAGTTCACCCAGATGACCAGGCTAAAACAACGTTCACTACTCCTTGGGGCACATTCATTTATTTGAAAATGCCTTTTGGATTAAAGAATGCAGGGGCCACCTTTCAAAGAGCTATGGACATAGCTTTTGCTAAGGAGATTCATGACTTCCTAGTAATATACTTAGATGATATCACTGTATTCTCAAAATCTGACAAACAACACCTAGATCATCTAAGGCAGGTCTTCATCAAATGTAGGAAGTATGGAATTTCTTTGAATCCTAAAAAATCTTTATTTGGATTAGAAGAGGGAAAATTGTTAGGCCACATAATCTCTAAAGATGGTATCAGAATAGATCCTACAAGAATTGAAGCCATCTTACAGATACAACACCCTAGGAGCATCAGAGAATTACAAGCCTTTTTAGGAAAAATAAACTTTCTTAGAAGATTTATTTCTAACTTGGCAGAATTAATTAGATCATTGAATAACATGTTGAAAAAAGATTCGACCATAAAATGGACCATTGAAGCTAAGAGATCCTTTGAAGATATTAAGCTAGCCTTAACAAAGACACCAGTTTTGGTCAGTCCAAAGTTTGATAGGGATTTCATCATATTTTCCTTTGCCTCAGAACATACAATTGCTACAGTCCTACTGCAGAAGAATGATCAGGGTTATGAACAACCTATTGCCTTTTTTAGGAAAGCCCGGAGAGATGCCCCTTTAAATTACAATATAATGGAAAAGCAAGCCTTTGCTCTAGTCAAGGCTATCAAAGATTTTAGAGTTTACATTTTATAATTTCATATAATAGCCTATGTCCCCAATGCAATAGTCAAGGATATCCTAACTCAGGATGGACCAGATGGAAAGAGAGGGAAATGGATTTCTACTATATTAGAATATGACTTAGAAATCAAGCCAACAAAGTTAATCAAAGGCCAAGGTTTAGCCAAGCTCATGGTTGAATCGAAATGTCAGGCCTTAAATATAAATTTTATTGCAGAAATGGATAATGGAGAGGAGATGGCAACTCCACCAATTAGCCAGGCCTTTATTAATCACCATGGTATGCTGACATCATATATGTTTTAGAAAATCTACAAGCTCCTCTTGAATTATCTAGGACCAAAAGTAGGTTTTTAAAATTGAAATCTTTAAAATTTTGTATACTTGACAATGATTTGTTTTGGAGGGATCATGAAGGTGTCCTTCTTAACTATTTATTCAAAGAAGAATCTAACAAGGTGTTACAAGAGTTTCATGCAGGTGACTGTGGAGGACACCTTTACTGGAAAACCACTGCTGACAAGATTCTTAGAGTTGGTTTCTATTGGTCCACTTTGTTTTCTAATGTAAAGAAATTTGTAACCTCATGTCATAAATGCTAGATTTTTGAAGGAAAGAAAAAGCTTTTACCCCTACCCCTGAAACCAATATCTACTGAAGCACCTTTTCAACAATGGGGTCTTGACTTCATTGGTGAAATCCACCCACCTTCCTCTGCCCAACACAAATGGATCTTCACTGCTACAGATTATTTTACAAAATGGATAGAAGCCATACCATAAAGGCAAGCCATTGACACTGTTATAATAACCTTCCTTGAATCTAACATTCTATCTAAATTTGGGTGCCCAACCAAGATCATCACTGATAATGCAGTAGCCTTCAAGTCTAAGAGAATGATTAATTTCTGTAATAAGTATCATATAACTTTGGGCCATTCCACAACTTATTACCCCCAAGGAAATGGACTAGCAGAGTCCTCAAACAAAAGTTTAGTGAATATCATCAAAAATTTGTTAGAAGACAATAAGAAAATGTTGGGTCTTGAAAATGTCATTCATTTCCATTACACTTTCACTATTATGTCCATTATATCACCTCCATTTCACTACTATGTCACTACATTCATTTCACTTTCATTATCATTGGGCCACATTTATGTTTTTCCAAACTTTATTAATTCTTAGCCTTTTTAAGTAGATTTGTGGTTAAAAATTAGAAAATAATGTGCATATGCTTATATCTAACAAATGGGTTGAGATTTTTGACATGTGTAGGTTGAAAGGAGGCTTCTAGAAGACCCTTATGTGGCACTCTAAGGCCAAATTCGAATTTGAGTGGAAAGAATCATGGGATCATGAGGATATGTGTCACATCTCCTAATTATATTGTAACTCTAAGAGGACATGTGTCTTATCAGTTCCTATTTTGATTAGAACTCTAGAGGTAGAGGGAGAGATTCATGGACTCTCATTAATGAGATGGCTTCTCATCTTTTTGTATTACTAGGAGATCTCTCTCCATCATTTGTTAGCTTGTTAGCTTAGAGCTTAGAGTTTAGAGCTTAGCTTGTGAGTCTTAGCTTAGCTTGGAGTTTGTAGTTCTTCCTTGATGGCTTTTGAAAGCATTGGAGAGCTTTGTTGTACTTTGTAATTTTGAAGAATTTGAATAAAGCTTTGATTTTCTCAACATGGAAGGAGATATGAAGTAGATGTCATGGAGCACATGAGAATGTAAGGTAGAGTACATTTTATTTTGTAATTTTTCTTTGATTTCATTCATGTATGTCATTTTATTGCTTTCAAGTTTGATAGTTTATATTTTCCATTCATGCAATTTTAATTCATGCAAGTGTGTTCAACCGGTTGATTGTAGATTAGCTTTTCTTTACATGTTTTTGCATCAACTAGTGACATGAGATTAACCTCTCTGCTGACTTTGCTTTTCTTAGTTTTTTTTAATTCTAGTTCTGTTTTGATTTCAATCTTTTTTACTTTCTTTGTTAGTTAGTTTAGAAATAAACTTGCTCATGTCATTGATGATTACCTCTGAAAGCCATAGCTAGACTAACTGGCGAGGGATCAGATTATGAATGTTGTGAATTGATTTTAGTTTTACTTTTCTGCAAATAGATATCAGATTGCTCATGTCATTGATGATTATCTCCGAAAGCCATAGCTAGACTAACTAGCGAGGAATCAGATTATGAATGTTGTGATTTGATTTTAGTTTTACTTTTCTGCAATTAGATATTAAATTGCTCATATCATTGACAGTTACCTCCGAAAGCCATAGCTAGACTAACTGGCGAGGGATTGAATTATGAATGTGTGATTTGATTTTAGTTTTACTTTTCTGCAATTAGATATTAAATTGGTCATATCATTGACGGTTACCTCCGAAAGCCATAGCTAGACTAACTGGCGAGGGATCGAATTATGAATGTGTGATTTGATTTTAGTTTTACTTTTCTGCAATTAGATATTAAATTGCTCATATCATTGACGGTTACCTCCGAAAGCCATAGCTAGACTAACTGGCGAGGGATCGAATTATGAATGTGTGACTTGATTTTAGTTTTACTTCTCTGCAATTAGATATTAAATTGCTCATATCATTGATGGTTACCTCTGAAATCCATAGCTAGACTAACTAGCGAGGGATCAAATTATGAATGTGTGATTTGATTTTAGTTTTACTTTTCTGCAATTAGATATTAAATTGCTCATATCATTGACGGTTACCTCCGAAAGCCATAGCTAGACTAACTGGCGAGGGATCGAATTATGAATGTGTGATTTGATTTTAGTTTTATTTTTTTTTGCAATTTTTGATTTCTTTGAGTGCAGTAGCTTAAATCACTTTTCTGTATTTAGACAGCAGCAGAGATAATAGTTTCATGATCAGTAGTTCATTATTTACTTGTTTTAAATAGTAGCACATTTTCCATTCTTGTTCAAGCATTACTGTCATCACTAATACATTCTAAGACCTTCTTAAGTGTTAAGTTCTGGAAATCATTATAGAGGATATAATTGCCTTAAAATTTGTATCCATACTTGCTTTCTATAGACTTAGGAATAGGATTTCCATTTGCATTAGACACTTTAGGAGATCAACAAGAACAAAACCCCAAAACAAAACAAAAACTATAAAACAACGAAGTAAGAAAAAGGTTAACTAAGCACATATGGTGCACCACACTTCATCAGTTTACGATACCCGGATTGATAATTTATGTAGAGCAATTTAAGACGTTAAATTGACTAGACATTTTGGCACCGTTGCCGGGAAAGTGTAATTAGGAAACCTTATTTCTTACATCTAAAAAAAATTAATAATTCTTGAGTATGCTCTCCTCCTGCACTTTGTGTGATCTAGAGGATCAGAAAAAGGATTGTTATGTAAAAAAAAAATTAATAATTCTTGAGTATGCTCTCCTCCTGCACTTTGTGTGATCTGGAGGATCAGAAAAAGGATTGTTATGTAAAAAAAAATTAATAATTCTTGAGTATGCTCTCCTCCTGCACTTTGTGTGATCTGGAGGATCAGAAAAATAATTGTTATGTAAAAAAAAAAGAAAAAAAGAAAAAAAAAGGGAGACAAAATAAACTTCATCATTTCAATTGATTCAATAAAAAAAAATATAATAATAATAAAATAATAATAATAATAATAATGAAACCCAACTGCTTTGTCCAAGATTGACTAGTTATGGTTTGTAGTGGTCCTCAAAACACTATATCCTATTTTAATAAGGTTTTTCAACTTAGCTGCGGAATGTAGCTTGATTCTGCAGCTAGTTGAGAATTCCGCAGCTGATTTCAAGGTTTAGCAGGTTACAGGCGTCCAATGAAGAAACCGACCACATGGGCATCTCCAGAATTGTCCCGACATGGATCCTATCTTAGTCACCCAGCTCAGATCGATAAAAAACCAGCCTAAGACCTTAGTCAAAGTCCTGTTTTTAGCATATTTTCCTTGAAGTCTTTTGCTGCCTGAAATTGAAAATCATTAATCCTTCTTATAAAAATTTACAATTTCAGAGAGAAAAAAAAGAAAAAAGAAAAACAATCTATGGCTATCTTCAATCCTAGCTTCCACTGTGGCTTCAATAGAAATCTGCATCCCTGTTCAAGCTTTGGCCTTAAAACGAACCTGCAAAAGCATTAAAAAAAAAAAAAAAAAAAAAAAAACTTGCAGATCTATGGAGTTAACTAAGATCGACTCAAATAATTATGCCATAGCTTGGAATAGAATGCATTATCTATTTGGCAGAATTCATGACAGGAGATGCCACAATGTGGCTGAATTGCAACCATGGCTTCCACACAGAATGCATAGACAAATGGATTCATTCTAACTCTTCCTGCCCTACTTGTAGACATTGTCTTCATTTTGGCTTTAAAATAAGGGGAAAGCACATTCAAATCAACAAATTATATCTTTGACAAGCTCAAATTCATCAACTAAGAACTTCTTAGGAGAATCGTTGACTTAGAATTTGGGGTTAATCGATTTACAATTCCTTGATCAAATTATTCTGAGAGTGCACCTTTGTTTGAAGTAATGTTGCACTAGAGGAAGGGAAGGAAAGCCAGTCAAGGAAAAATTTAAACCATCTTATGCTACAACATTTGTTTCTATTCTTGATCCAATCAACGATGAAGCAACAGAGGTTATTCTCTGTGCTGAAAATTGCAAAACTACCCATAGCTCAACATGTGGAAAATTTAATTGTTTCTATGAAAACATGGGATAGTTACTGTAAAATATGTTCACTTGCTGCCACTGGCTACTATAGATATTGCAAACTTGAAGAAAACACATTTGCCACAGCAATTTAGAAAAAACGCAAAATAGAGAAAAAAATCTAACTTCAAACACACGATTTGGCCAAACGGAGGCAAATTTGGAAAAAATAAAACATGGGTTTTTTTTGCCAGTAGGGTCAATTAGATAACCCATAAACCATTTCAAGAAATTCATGGCGGTTTAAGAGAATTTCTTGGTTCTATGAAGCCTCTTTTTTGCCACCGCGTGAAGAAAAATGGAATTTAAATTAGTTAACTGACAATTGATTTAATTCGACTGCTTCCGATCTAAAATCAATGGCATGATGATAATTAACTGTTTGCTGATTATATTCTCCCGCCTTTTGCCACCCGTCTAACACATGCTCTGCCACTTCCCGATTAATAGCAACTCTAATTGGATACAGCTCTTTGCTGATAGACGTAACACTTGTTAACAACAGTTCTAATTGGATACGGCTCTTTGATAATAGACATAACACCTGTTAACAACAATCTTAATTGGATACGCAACCAACCAATCGATGTGGCATGGAGCTTCTTGGAATTCGATGCAGAGGCCATTTGAAAACTCACTCACATTCTTTTCATGTATATTTCGAGTGAGTTAAACCCAAAATTTCCATTAATTACATTGGTTGCCTGGAACTACTAGAGAGGAGTGTCGTGCTTGCTAGGGTCTCCATGTTGCCAAGTTCTGAGAATCCCTTCATCCCTGAATGTCCCTTTTTCTTGCGAATGCATCCATGGCGAGCTGTAGAGGATTACTCGTTATCACATTATGTCTTGCAACATTGAAAGTGTTTTTTTTATTGAACCTGCTCACTGTATCAGCACCATATCTGAACGCCATGTGGGACGTAGCAGTAATTGGGTAGGGAATTACACAGAATTGAAGATCAGTTCATCTCAGAAATTGATGGGGATTCTTGCGAACTCTGGCAATCCCTGTGTGATCACAGTATCTAATAACGAAGGTCAAGGAGATTTCACTACGGTCCAGGCTACTGTCAATGTAGTTCCAGCGAATAATATGCACCCTATTACCATTAATGTCAAACCTGGCATTTATAAGGAGAAGGTGAAATGTTATTATCAAGCATGACTTTAGTATCCTTGATTATTTATCGAACTTTATCTGTTGTTTGTATAGGAAGCCTGGGGCTTATTGTGTAGTAACACTGGCATTTTCAGTTAGAGAAGGGATCAATATCATTTTGGTTGGTTTTGTTTCAACTGAAAATCTTTGTTTTAAAGATGAATCACTTACTTTTGAGGTTGCAGAAACTCCACAAGAAAGTGCGGAAGAGATAAAAAGCTATGCATGACACGTGTATCCAAATATGTGTAAAACTGATGGTTGACTGTCTTTCAGCTGCGGAATGCAGCCACTTTCCGCAGTTGATTCAACTTTCCGCAGCTGTTTTTGCTAAACTCTAGGTTACAGGTGTCATCAAGCAAAACAAGCCACATGGGTAGCTGGGAAAATGTCAGTATATGGATGGTGTCCTATTCATTTGATCCAATTCGATGAAAAAGACCCCAATCAAAGGGAAGTCAAGTTGTGTGTTATCACTAAGTCGCCACACTAAGTCGCTGCATGTCAAGAAAAAATAATAATTTTGAATCAATGAAATGAATAAGTTATTTGCTCACTTTTCTGAAGGTATTTATTAATTTTGGACTGATGATGAAAGATGAATGAGTAACTTTTTATTCAAGATTTTTAGCTACAGAAACCATCGAAATTCCGCAGCTAAAGTCCAATACCGCAGCTGAAAAACCTCATTGTTCAAATCAGCCAAACCTTCTCATACAAAATCCGATTTTGATAATTCAAGTATCGTTGGAAAGATCTCAACAAGATCTACACAATGAGAAATCCATCATTAGAGTTTGAAATGGCAAATAATGAAATAAATTGCTGAAAAGAAGCAACATTCAACTTGGGGCACCAATTCCAAAGTAGGTATAAATTCTTTTGATTTTTCCTTTGAGAACTTGTTTCATTAACACAAATTCTTAGTTTTATGTGTAAATATCATAACTAGAAGGATTGATCACCTCTCTCCTTTGATAACCTTACATTCCATTGCAAGATAAGTATTAGTTTTTTTGCAGGTTCTAGGAGAAAGGACAAATGACTACAAGAGAATGGTGTCTCTCTAAGAGACCAATTTGTTTCATAAGAGGATGATCAACAACAAAGAGGAAATATGCTGATGTAAAATTAGATCCAAACACTTGAAAAACTTTCAGATACTTTTGTCTCCATCACATCCATACTTCATAATAAACCATTCACCTCATTTCACTCCATATTTTCCATTTACATTCACATACAATTTCCATCTCTTTTTGTCCATTCATAACCCACAAATAAAAGCAAGAGGCTCATTCACATGTTTATTGCTCATTGCCATTTCTACTCTCCATTGCCATCTTCCATTTTCATCTTCCATTCCTTGTCATTTTCATTTCGCAAATAAGCCCTGCTTCAATGCAAATTATTGAGTCCATAGTCCTTTGAGTCTAAGTTCTTTGTAAAAACACCTTGAAGCTTGCATGCCTTAATGGCAAGTTCTCATGCTGACAAACAATGGGAATACATTAATGTCCTTTGTTCGTCAGATCTTCTAGGTGACTTGACATCGGCAAAATCATTTGTACCTAGCAAGATGTGTTTGGGCATCTTGACTCTCATTGTCATCAATGGTGAGAGTTCTTGTGTTGACTAGTGGCATCCATTAATGGCCACTAAGTCAAAAATTTCCTACTATGTTCGACATCAGAACATCTTTTCACATAGTAGGAATTGTGCCAATGAGTTTTGAAGACATGAAGACTATTATTTTCAGCATTTTGGAGCAGATTCAACAAGTTTTAGTAGAAGCAATAAAAAGTCATCTTATCTCTTTATCCATGACTCCTCTTGTTCAGCCACTTGAAGAAGAATATGATCATAATTTTGTAGCCACCACACATACAACTCATCCATTCCAAAGGATAAGTTAAGGTACGTCATTTTCTAACTTTTGACCATAGAATTCCATAAATAGCTAGAATGATAATTGTTGGAAAAACATTTCTCTTCCTCATTTCATAAAATTGTCAATGCCATCAGTTGGGGGGGAAATACATTCATCTTCATATCTTGCCATGTCCATATCATACTCAGGAGCCTACATACTTCCAACATATATTAACTATTACATTGTTATTATGAGCATACAATGGCTTTTCAAAAAAGTGCTTAAAGGATAAATTGGATACAAACAAAATCATGGTTGTCACACAAGAACCAACAATCATGCAATCCAATAAAGATATACTTTACAAAAATAATCAAAATATCATTATGCAAAGTTCAAAGATCAAAATAGAATGCAACAACAACAAAAAAAAATTGGTTGTAACACAAGAACCAACCATGTTGCAATTCAAGTAAAACACTTTGCAGAAATATGAAGTTATCAAATGATATCATGCAAAGTTAAGCCAAATCTCAAGGATTAAAAGAGTTAATGTAATATATATTGCATGAGGACATGCAATAACTTCAGTTGGGGGGTATGTTGGGTCTTGAAAATGTCATTCGTTTCCATTACACTTTCACTATTATGTCCATTATATCACCTCCATTTCACTACTATGTCACTACATTCATCCCACTTTCATTATCATTGGGCCACAATTATGTTTTTCCAAACTTTATTAATTCTTAGCCTTTTTAAGTGAATTTGTGGTTAAAAATTAGAAAATAATGTGAATATACTTATACCTAACAAATGGGTTGAGATTGTTGACATGTGTAGGCTGAAAGGAGGCTTCTAGAAGACCCTTATGTGGCACTCTAAGGCCAAATTCGAATTTGAGTGGAAAGAATCATGGGATCATGAGGATATGTGTCACATCTCCTAATTATATTGTAACTCTAAGAAGACGTGTCTTCTCAGTTCCTATTTTGATTAGAACTATAGAGGTAGAGGGATAGATTCATGGACTCTCATTAATGAGATGGCTTCTCATCTTTTTGTATAAATAGGAGATCTCTCTCGTTCATTTGTTAGCTTGTTAGCTTAGAGCTTAGAGTTTAGAGCTTAGCTTGTGAGTCTTAGCTTAGCTTGGAGTTTGTAGTTCTTCCTTGATGGCTTTTGAAAGCTTTGGAGAGCTTTGTTGTACTTTGTAATTTTGAAGAATTTCAATAAAGCTTTGATGTTCTCAACATGGAAGGAGATGTGAAGTAGATGTCATGGAGCACATTAGAATGTAAGGTAGAGTAGATTTTATTTTGTAATTTTGTTTTGATTTCATTCATGTATGTCATTTTATTGCTTTCAAGTTTGATAGTTTATATTTTCCATTCATGCAATTTTAATTCATGCAAGTGTGTTCAATCGGTTGATTGTAGATTAGTTTTTCTTTACATGTTTTTGCATCAACTAGTGACATGAGATTAACCTCTCTGCTGACTTTGCTTTTCTTAGTTTTTTTTAATTCCAGTTCTGTTTTGATTTCAGTCTTCTTTACTTGCTTTGTTAGTTAGTTTAGAAATCAACTTTCTCATGTCATTGATGATTACCTTCGAAAGCCATAGCTAGACTAACTGGCGAGGGATCAGATTATGAATGTTGGGAATTGATTTTAGTTTTACTTTTCTGCAAATAGATATTAGATTGCTCATGTCATTGATGATTATCTCCGAAAGCCATAGCTAGACTAACTGGCGAGGAATCAGATTATGAATGTTATGATTTGATTTTAGTTTTACTTTTCTACAATTAGATATTAAATTGCTCATATCATTGACGGTTACCTCCGAAAGCCATAGCCAGACTAACTGGCAAGGGATCGAATTAAGAATGTGTGATTTGATTTTAGTTTTACTTTTCTAGAGTTAGATATTAAATTGCTCATATCATTGACGGTTACCTCTGAAAGCCATAGCTAGACTAACTGGCGAGGGATCGAATTATGAATGTGTGATTTCATTTTAGTTTTACTTTTCTGCAATTAGATATTAAATTGCTCATATCATTGATGGTTACCTCTGAAAGCCATAGCTAGACTAACTAGCGAGGGATCGAATTATGAATGTGTGATTTGATTTTAGTTTTATTTTTTTTTTGCAATTTTTGATTTCTTTGAGTGCAGTAGCTTAAATCACTTTTCTGTATTTAGACAGCAGCAAAGATAATAGTTTCATTATCAGTGGTTCATTATTTACTTGTTTTAAATAACAGCACATTTTCCATTCTTGTTCAAGCATTACTGTTATCACTAGTACATTCTAAGACCTTCTGAAGTGTTAAGTTCTGGAAATCATTATAGAGGACATAATTGCCTTCAAATCTGTATCCATACTTGCCTTCTAGAGACTTAGGAATAGGATTTCCATTTGCATTAGACACTTTAGGAGATGAACAAGAACAAAACCCCAAAACAAAACAAAAACTATAAAACAACGAAGTAAGAAAAAGGTTAACTAAGCACATATGGTGCACCACACTTCACCAGTTTACGATACCCAGATTGATAATTTATGTAGAGAAATTTAAGATGTTAAATTGACTAGACAGAAAACATAGAACAAGAAGCTAGTGAATTCCTTATGGGCAGATAGGCTAACCACAAAGAAGTCCATTGGTACTAGTCCTTATCAATTAGTTTATGGAATGGAATCTGTTTTCCCATCATCCTTGGGAACACCAGTGATGAAGCTTCTCCAAGAGTTGCAGGTTGAACCGAATGAAATCCCAAGAAGAATCAACCAAACAATTCATTTACAACAGACCAGGGAAGAAGTGTACATCAGATCTCAAGTTGTGCAGGAAATGATCAATTTGAAATAGGATTCAGGAAGAGAGGATAAAGGTAAACATGGAAAATTTGATTTCCTATGGAAAGGCCCATATGTCATCTATGCATTCAGAGGTAATAATGCTTTCTTCCTTAGAGAAATGGATGGCACAGAAGCATAAGGAGGACCAGTTAATGGTCGAATGCTTAAACACTACATTGAACCTAGTTATTGATTTCACTAATCATTTGTACATATTCTATTTTTAAAAAGTCTAGAGTTGATTGGATAGTGATTCTTTGGAGTTGAAGCCCGAAGAGAAGGCCCTAAGCTTCAAAATTTTTACTGTCATAAATACCAATAATGCAGAAAAGTGAAAAGGAAAGTTGCAGAGTGACATCACAACAATTTAGAAGGCCATTGATCTACAAGTTCTTGACATTTCACCAGGAAATTCCATCCCCAAGTGGAGCCACTGTTAGGTTCCTATACCAATAGGAGTCATAATTTTTGAATGGCTGAGATTAAACCTGTAATATGTACATACCTTTGCTTTCTGCAAATGTTTTCCATATTCAAAAAAATAAAAAAATGTAAAGAGGGTATGTTCTAAAAGAAAAATCAAAGGACAAAAATAATAAAAAGGTAAAAAAAGATGAAAAATATGAACCCCAAGAAACAAAAAGACCATGACAATGTGCAAGTCAAAATGCCACTACTATTTACTATTTGTGCAAAATAAATGATTGTGTGCAGCTTGTAATATTTACCACAATCCATGATAGTCAAAGTGTTTAAACTTGACTATTTCATGTTTCAATTTCATGTCTATAGTTAGAGAATCAAATTTAACCAAATTGTTTAATCTTGGTTGATAAGTAGATAGGTAGAGTGAATAAAAGGAGCTCAATTGTTTAACCTGAGCCCTTGGATGTAATAAGGTTAGATTTAGTTAGTTTACTATTGTAAAGAAAAATAAAAATGTTTGATAAGGGTTTGCTAGTTCAAATTCACCCTAATAAAGAGAAGTAAAAATGTTAGGATGAGTAGATGGGTAAGTAGAAGAAAGGTTGCAGAATTTTGATGATTGATTAGACAAAGGCATGTGCATCATCTTTTTTAGCATAAAAGATCTAAATGTGAATGGGCACTCAAGCATGTAGATGAATATCAAAGTCAATTAATTAACTCCCTTCATTCATTTTCACCTTTTACTTAACTAATTTCCCAAAATAAAGATTAAGGTACTTAAAAACCCTAAGTCAAAGGGGCTTAGAGCATTTCTTTGACTTCTGGAGGGACTGGACCCTCAACCCAATGACTTATAGATCTTAAGTACTAAGATCCCCTCATAAACATTTACCGTCCTTCAGCTCATTCATTTTCCCTAATAAATCCCTTTTCCTAAGGTTAAAACTCTATTTTTGCTAAGGAAAAGCAATCACTCCTATGAATAATCCTTTTACAGAAACCCACAAAAATACACTTAGGCTAAGTTATAATGTTTCTATGTAAAAAGAAAATGAATTACAAAAATACATTATGCTTAGCGCAATCCATTTTCTGCCTTTTTCATATTAACTTCTGACTTTTATTTATTAATTCTCAAAAAAACCCCTTTTTCCCCGTATATTTTATTAAATCCCTTTAAATATTAATATTCCTACCCCAAAGTTTGAAATATAAACTTTACTTTATCCAACACTGACTAATTGACATAATTAATCAATCTATGATTAATTAAAGTCAAACAATCTACCAATCATATCTTACCCGATACTTTAAATTCCCACCTTAACCCCTCACCAAGTTAAAACCGCCACGCTTAAATGCCCGTCGGGCTGCTCCATTACCTTCCATGCAGCTCCCATGCCCAACCACCACACGATCTCTCCCCTCCCCATCTGATAGCCCATGTTGATTTTGGAAGGGCCCGAAATCCGAACGATACCTGCCCGAAATGGGCATTTTCTACTGGGCCCTCGAGGGGATGTGGCGCTCGATGAATGGAATTAGCCAGCCTACCCCCAATAGTGCCAAACGCCCAAAGGTTGTGTGAAGTAAACCACTTACCACCAACCTGATACGCGCCAAAACAATCACTATTCACCTCGCTATGCAACAAACTCTCACTGGAGAATACTTTAGTAGACAGGGATAGCACTGAAGTTGTAGTTGAAAATGCTCTAATTGATTTAGAGAAAAGGCTTGATGAGGGTTCTTTCTTTCAGGTGTCAGGAGAATCTCAAGTCCAAGGAGAGTCTCAAATCCAAGAAGAATCACAGGCAGAGGGAGAATCTCAGGCACCAAGTGAATCACATATAGAAGAAGAATCCCAGGTGCAAAAAGAGTCAGAATAGCTAGGCCTATTAGAGGAATTAAATCAAACGTGAATACCAGAGCCCATCATGATTACTCCCCCTACCTTGGAAACTTGTCTAAATGAGGAGAAAAGCCTCAAAAGAAATAGGGAACAGGCCATTACCTCAGGCAAAGAAACCACATAGACATATGCAAAGACTAGCTTGGTCAAAAGGAAAAGGTTAAATCCTGTTTCTGAATAGGAATTCACAGAAGAAACAGTTGGGGCAACTAGCACAGAAAGAGAAAGAAGCAGGCCTGCCACTCCCTCTGGGGGCATGCTAGAACTTCCACATCAAATAATTAGATGTTGGAAAGGCAACAGAGTGTTGAAGTGTCCTCATTTAGGATGCCAGCTGACAGGGACCAAGACATCAGAGAAAGGTACAAGGATATAAAGGCCAAGAATGAGAGGCTAAAAGCCCAAACTTATGCACAGTACCTAAAGATGGCACCTACAAACCAGACAAGGCTTATGTTAGCCTATGATGTTAAAGAAGGCAAAATGCAGATGACATTTGTGAAACCTACCACTCAACAACCAAGAACAGTAGCTGACTTCAAAAAGATAGATTTCGAAGTGCTAGAAAAGGACATACATCCTATTGACTAAATTGAGCTGCACAAGCAAACAGGGGAGATGATTTACTCCACCTTGACAGGGAAAGCCATCACAGCTCACCAATTGCAAAATTCCCTAAATAACATATCAGCTTAGTTCCAATTGGAGAAGGCCTCTTCACAGGCCAAAGACACCAGAATCAAGTCCTTAGAGGACTTAATCATTGAGTTGGGACATGATCCCAAAGATGTAAAGGGCACCGAAAAGTTGATAAAGTAGAAGAATGATGACATAGATGCTTTGAATAAACAACTTAAGATTCTAGTGTTACATCACTCACAAACAACAGAAGTCCCGGAGACACAAAAAGGACAAGAAGAGCTTATGGACTTGGTCCTAAAGCTAAATGACCAGTTGAAAGAAACAGAGAAAGAATTTGACACATTAACTCAGTCAAAACAAAGTGAATTGGCCACCACTTCTACAAATCCCATTCCCATAGTAACAATTGTAGCTCCCTCAACACTGGTAGCATCTTTGGCACCAACAGCTCCACCTGGCATAGCACTGTCAGTCACAACTGAGCCTACAACAATAGGTGCTTCAACAGAAAAGACAACAGAGTTAATGAAAGCCATGGAGAAAATGTCCATCCAGGGAACAGAACTTAAAAGTCTTAAGGAGAAAGTGGCAAGCTTAGAAACTGACTGTAAGTTTGCGCAAATACAGAAGAGAGAAGAAACACAGAAATCCCTAAGGATGGGTGAGAAGATCAAGGTCCTAGAAAAATATTTAACACTGCAAAAGCCACTAGGACAGACCAAGGAGATGCTCTGGGCCAATATCATTGACTCTGTCAATGATATTTGGCCATCAATTCAAGTAATATTTGAGCAAACAAAACTGGTGAAAGTGGCCACTGAAGCTATTAAGAATGTAAGGGAAGATTTGGGAGATCAACCTGAGGATGCTAATAGACTCATCCACTTCTTGAAAAACAAGAACAGACTCGAACTTAATGAGCTTGGTGTAGACAATAGAACCAAAGCCATCATAGAAGTCAAAAAGGATCTTTCCAAAAGAAACTTTATGGTCAACCTAGAGGAAAAATGACATAACATGTAGGTGGGCATTGATAGATTCATGGCCAAGTTCAAATTTTGAGGGATAAAGGCCTTCCCAGTCCTATGGTCATCCATGAAAAACTTATGACTCAATTGGACTACACTGACAAATTAAGGAAGATGGCCAAGGAATAAGTAAGCACTTTAGGTATCAAAGCCTTGCCAACAGGGAAAGTATTGTATGATTCTTTAGAGCATCTGTTCTTTCTAGAGCATGAGGTGAAACATTTGTTTGTCACCAAGCCTAATTTTTCTAAATACACAGAGGCTGATGAGATCTATAGAAGAATGCTAAAAGTAAAGTTACCTGAGGATGAATGGTGGGAAAAAATGACAGATTTACTATAAGTTACCACAGTAAATCTGAATGGCAGCTAGATGAAACAAGTGAATAGGGTCAAAGAGTAGCAGGTTAAAGAGTATCAGTAAAAGATTAAAGACAAAGATGATTCTAGCGTACAAATATTAGCCAGCTTAAAGGGCTCAAATTCAACTACAACAACTAGCACTACCACAAAAAGAGGGACAGCATGATGTAGTTTTCCATCTGTCTCTATCTTCATGCTTGAAGATATTTTTATTTCCTTAATTAAATCTCAAATTGTTATGAGATATTTTGTAATATTTTTTGTATAAATACTTCACATTTCGAAGTATTTAGGGTGGATTCAAAGACATTTTTGTAGACTTTTCACTCAAATCAAAGTCTTATTGTATCAAAAACTGGATTGGCTTGCTGGATCATGGAATAAAGTTCAGACATTTTACAGGATTCTTGTGTAAAGTGAAAATCAAATAAGTATTCTCTCATGTGTATTATTGTTTTTCCTTATGTTTCTTAATAATCATATGTGTTTCTATGAAATCTGAATGTTAAACTAGGAATGATATTTCAAAATTTGCTTCAATGCACTCTGTCTTGACTGTTTACATTCTTAATGTTTTCTGCTAAACTATCTTAGCTAGGGAATTCTTAGCTGCTCCTTAGCTTCCATAGTTTTCCTTGTGGTCTATGTAACAAAGGATTCTTAATTGCCCTTTGTTGATGATCACCCCCTGTTCCTCATTCTGATCTCGGTCCAAGGATTCTTAAGTGCCCTTTTACCCTGGTTAGAATCATTCCATCCATCAACCCTTAAAGATTTGCCTTTTGTTTTGCTAACCTACCTTGAAACACTCCCTTTAATGATCTGATCCAATTATGCTATCCTTTGATTGACTCCATAGCCCAATGGCTTGAAGAAGCTAGCTCTACCCATCTGTTCCTAGAATTCCACCACCCAACCAAAATCAAAACCTTATGAACATTAAGAACTAGCCTAAAATCCCACCCAAACAAAGTTAAATTATAAAGAGGGAGCCCTATCTAGACTTAGGTTGGCTAGAACCTGAGTCTGAAGATTGGTTTGTGGTTAACTCAGATTATTCCATCTTTTGATAACTTCTAGGGAAGACTTCTGAGTGATAACAATGTGAAGTAAGCATAATTAAAGAAAGACAATAGATAAATATAAAGGAATAATGTTCCATACATTCAGATATCTATAAAATAATTTCATTCATTGAATTCATAAAGGGCATAAGAAAACATCCAAAAGATGCTTACTACTTTTAAAATAAGTCTCAAAATCACAAATGAATCACTTTCCCAAAAGGGAGATCTTTGGGAGAATTAGAAATTAGTTTTACAAATTTGAAGTTTTTGGAAAAGTCGTGTACCGAAAGCACTCTTCAAAATCATGTTACTTTAAATTATAAAATTAAATGCATTCATCCCATTATAAGGTTGGGATTGGGCTCCTGTAGACCAGTAAATGTTAAGGTACTTAGAAAAAGGAAAGAAATGCAGCCAGGGATTGAATTAAATAAGATATAGAACAGTACAAAAATTTGGATGACCAAAGACTAGGAATAAAGAGGTGTGTTGATTCAAAGGATTTGAATACTCATAAAAATGATGGGGAATGACCTCTCCTTTTTTTTGATGTTGAATAAGATGGTTGTTTCTGTGGCTAAAATGATGACCTTTAATCTAACTTTTTTTACATTTATTAATGATTAAGGATTTGTTACAATGATTTATTCAACCATCCTTCATTGTATTATTTCATAGAAGGAGAATTTATATCCTATATGACACGTATATCAAATATTCCCTCGATATATCAAGCATCCACTCATAGTTGTGGAGTTGTAGCTGATTGGTCTTCATTATGATTGACAAATATAACTAACCATATTTTAATTTTAGCTTTAGGGAAATTTATCAAGTTATCAAATTAAGAAACCATTGATGTCTTGATAGCCTCTAGCTCTTCTTTTAATATATCCTTGAGGATGATCATAAAGTATAATCATTCGTGGGCCCTGGAGATCATTGATAACTTTAATAACCTTAAGAAAGGAACTAATCATTTTATCATTAATATTTGAATAGTCAACGATAACCTCTTATAACATTTTTATTATAGTAGACCAAACAACTTTTAGTTTCTTAATATTCTTAGGCAATTGGAGAATTCACCGTGTTCTTTGAAATTCAATGAGCGAGACGATTTTATGTACAAAAGTTGATAGTTCATTATCAAAAAATTGTTGATCATTTTCAAGATTATTTTTAAAATATTCAACAAATGAATGAAATTTTTGTGTCAATTTTCTTTAGTGTAGGATGACTTCCCATATTTCTTCAATAATTTCCATTATTTAGTTGATATTATTTACAATGTAAGAATGAATTCTAGTTATAAGGCATAATTCCCCCTCCTACCCCCTTAGACTTCCTAGGTTTATGGGAGTTATTACTTTCAAATAATCCAACTTCCATGGTTTCACTATGGAGATGGGGTTACAAAATTCCTTCTTTTCCAAAGCTTATCGAATTAAATTTGGATAACACCATCACATTCAACTCAATGATATCTTTTTGGTGATATAACTTTTACCTCAATTCGACACTTAGATTTAGAGTTATGCCCCTTTAAATATTACCTAATTAACCCTTGCCACATTTGCAAGATGCTACCATGTGGCATCCACGTGTGACCCACGTGGCCTCGCCATGTCATCCACAACACCTACGTGGCATCAACACGGTCATGTTCATACATCCATGGCACTTTGATCTAGATTTATGAAGGAATGAAATGAAATACAGATTTAAAAGAACATAGAGATACAACGAAACAAAACTTCAATTAATAAATAAAAACTACTGAAAATTGTTTATATGCAGAAAAGAAACAAACTAGATCAGGCAATGGTAGCTTATCTCTGAGAAGAGATGTGATGAATACATACCTTCTAAAATGTGTTACAATGAGGATCAAAGGAATTTTTATCATCAAGGAACAATGAAAAACCCTAAACATCCAAAAACCCAACCCTTGGAGATGTAGCGGTAAAAGCTTGTGGGCCCTGTTGGGGTTAGTTGGAATGCCAACTAATTCCTAGGGTCGTAACTTTGGTATACGATCTCTATTTGGTATGAACAATACCTAGTTAGAAAGATATGTCAAAGGAAAACAAATTTTGACTACAAATGGAAGGGTCGTTGGCATTTTGTTTGCCTGTTTCTCAAGAAAACATTGTTTAGGGCCTCAAAGCGGCTTCAAAAGTTTAGGACCCAAAAGTGCCAAAAATAGAAAACTGTTGAAATAGGAAACTATGTTGGAAATTAAGAAATTGAAAGGAAACAATGTTGGGGTCGAAGTGGAATAAGAAGGTTAATATCCACTTGGATCAAACACCCCCCCCCCCTTTCGAACTAATGGTCCCCATTGTTTTGAGTTCCTCCATGAGATAGGGAATATTATACAGAATTTGGTCCATGGTGAGCCACTTACCTTGATGCAGGAGGTAGATGAATTTGAAAGACTAATACCGTTGGATCCTATTTTGTCAAGCGTTCTTAATTTATGTTTCCATTACTCGATCAGTCATGGCCTGTTCAATGTAATTTGGGTTGAGCTCTATTGGCGTCCGTTGCTCAATAATGTATGATGTGTCCACAATGGTGGAAAGTATAGATGAAGGGGATCCACATTGAATAGTCTAGGGAATGGGAGAATACTTAGCTCGAAAAAATGATCACCCATAGCCTTAGTGATGGTGTAAGGCCCATATCGGAGTGGTCGAAGCTTTTGGTGGGATCCGATAAGGCATTCCTTCTGCAAAAGAAACACAAATTTGTTGCCCACTTGAAACTTATGTAGCACCCGATGCTGATCATGAGGTTTTTTGTACTTGGAATTGAATTTATCCAGGATATCATGAACCTGCTGGAAAATGTGCTAGATGTGTTCAATAAATTTGGTGGCTTTATCAGCTTCATACTAAAAATGTGTATATTCTTCTTATGTAGTCACAAAAGAAATTGCAACATCAATGGAACACAATGGTGAAAATCCCATGCCCACTTAAAAGGGGATATGGCCAGTCGAGCTACAAAGATCTCTATTATAATTGTGTTGCACATAGGGAAAAATCTCATCCCATGTTCGTGGATTCTTGGAGTTGCACATGTGCAGTGTATGCACTATAATCCTATTATAAACCTCTAAATGCAATCAAATTGGAGAGCTTAGTGTCCAACAACAACTAGAGGCTCGACTAGAATGCACTCAAGAACTTACTATCCTGATCTGATATAATGGTAAGTGGAATCCCAAAATGTTCCTATACTCATTCGAAGAGGATTTTTGAAATGTCTTCTGCTGTGACACTCTTCTTGCAAGTATTCAATATAGCCATCTTGGAAAATCTATCAATGACCACAAATACACAGTCATTACCATTATTTGTAGAAGGAATGCTAGACATATAATTCTTGGAGATGGATTACCAAGGATGGATAGGAGTAGGAAGAGGAGTGTACAATCCTTTTTTCTTAATGGTTGGATTAGTGATGGCATAGGCAGTGCAAGATCTAATATATTTTCCAACATCCCGTCAAAGGTTTGGCCAATAAGAATACTTTTACAGTACTGCCATGGTTTTCTCCAGACCAAAGTGTCCAACGACTTCACTATAGTGTGCCTCCCAAATCAGCTTGTCATGCTCGCTTGAAGGAACACAAAGTTTTCCCAAGTAGCATAATAATTCATTCTAGAGGTGGAAATATGGTACTTGCTTTCCATCCATCAACATCTGGTATGTGGTGGATTTTTTTTGATAAATTTTGGATAGCTGCAGCCATCCAAAAGTCTAGTGCCCACAAAAGTTGGGAATAGTGGTCAGTGCCACAACCGGGGACCAACTGAGGCAATCAGCAACGTTATTGGTGACTCCCTTCTTATATTTAATGTTTGAATGTAATCGTTGCAAATATGTGGACCATTTCTGATGGCGATCATTCTACAGCTTCCCTTGTGTCTAAATAAACTAAAGAGTTCAATAATCAGTGTGGATGGTTGTCTCCTTCCCCAGAATGCAATGTTTCCACTACCAAAAATCCTACATAATTGAATAAATTTCCTCATCATATGTGGGGTATTTTCAAATAGTATCAGAGAGTATATCACTATGATAGGCCATCTGATGCCCTTGTTGGGTGAGAACCACACCAATAGCATAGTAATAGGCATCTATCTCAATTTCAAATGGCTATTGTAGGTTTGGAAATGTGAGTACTAGCATAGAGAAAAGGTGATGTTTTAGATAATTCCTTCTATTATGCCTTAGACAAAAACAAAATTTCTTTCGCTACACCCTTGGTAACTTTATTCAAAGGGAAAGTGATATGAGAGAATCCCAACATGAAATTTTGATAGAAATTGGCAAGGCCCAAAAATCTACGAAGATCTATGAGAGTTGTCGGGGCTAGCTAATCCTGAATAACTTAGATATTATTTGGATTCACATGTATGCCTTTCTCATTAATTATGTATCTCAAATATTAGACCTAGTTCATGCCAAAGGAGCATTTCTCCAAGTTGGGACATAGTTTGTTTTGTTTTAGGGTTTGAAGCACTTGCCGAATATGTTGCAAGTGCTCTCCCTAATTCTTGATAAAGATGAGGACGTAATCTAGATATATAACCATGAATGAGTTGGTGAAAGGCCACATGAAGTCATCCATCAACCTCATAAATGTTGCGGGGGCATTTTTCAACCCAAAGGGCATGACCAACCACTCAAAGAGGCTTTGCTTCAATTTGAAGGGGCTATTCCATACATCTGTGGGTTCTATTGGAACTTCGTGATAACCAGACTTTAGATCAATATTTATGAAGTAATTGGACCCCTTGAATTGGTCCAAAAGGTCATCAATACATGGGATCAAATATATGTTCCTGATAGTGATCTTATTTAGTTCCCGATAATCAATGCAAAGTCTCTAGGTCCCATCCTTCTTTTGTACAAGTACATTTGGGCTCCCATAAGGTGAGAAACTTGGTCGGATGTGCCATTTTTGAAGAAATTCCTAGATTTTCGGCTTTATTTCCTTATTTTCTAGAAGATAGAGGTGGTATACTAACCCACTGGGTAGAGGTGCTATGGGAGTCAGATCAATTGAATGCTTGACTTGATAGTGCAAGTATGAGTGAGGAGAATATGTTCCCGTACTCCTCCACGACCTTATTAACTTGCTTCTTCTCTATGGAGGAACCCTTTCTAGGGGCCATGGATGTGGCCATGATCTTCTTGTTACTTTGATAGAAAATGAGAAATAAAATAAATTTCTAAGTCTAGGAGATGATATTACTACATTTCTTAGCAGATATCAAAGAAATGGTGGTAGGCGAGGCTACCTCTGGTATCCTATATAGCTTTATACCCAAAGTAATAATAATAGTGTGAGGTTGGCCTAATAAAACATCATAGAATTCAAGAGGAGAAACATCACACAATGCCTTACCCGCGAAGAGATTGATGTTGTAGGGAAAGCACCACTATTGGCTCACACAAAGATCTTGTCCTTGGTGGAGCCACCTGATGGTGTATGGCTATGAGTGTGGTGTTTTTGGTAGGCTCAACTGTTTAATGACCTCTATTGAGATGATATTATTTCAGTTCCTACTTTCTACAATGAATTGCAGTGGAGAACCCTTCACCCACATATTTTAGTGGAAGAGACACTCCCCCTCCTCTGGATCTTCGGGCTCAATATTTTGAACCTTGGTTGTGGAAATGATAACACTAGGTTTTGCATCAATAATATGCTTCCCGTTGTCATTCCTCTTGTCAGGTTCTAACTCATAGTCACATATGCATCTAAGTCTAAAGGCTTTAGCTCAACCACCAATGACTTCTTGGAATGAAACTCATTTGTGTTGTGGGTGGGGCTCTTGTGGGACTCACACCACTTTTTGAGGTGTCCTTCTTTGTCTTCATGCTACTATTCTTTGATTGTGGATTCGATGGCTTTTTCTGGGTCACCCCACCTTGGATCTATCCTTTTTTTTGTGGTTTCAAGGTTCCTTTTCCTTGCTTCAGATTCACATATCCAAAGTCTCGCTTCTTCTGTTTAAATTTCTGATCAATGCTCACAACATATCGATACATTGCACCAAGCGAGGAGATGTCTAGGAACTCCATTTATTCCTAAATGTATTTGTGTAGATAAACATAGTACTTGAGTATCAAATGTTGCTCAGAATCCTTGATACCCAGCTTCATGTGTAGGGTATAAAAAATGTTCGTGAACTCCGATACGTCTTGGTCCCTTTCCTGACATAGTTTGGTCCACTTTATGTACTTATCTTCATAACTACCGACAGGGTAATATTGTTCTTTGACAACATATCATAATTAATTATGAGAGAATGCAACTAAAAATAGTGAGGGTTTGATATGAATGGAAATTGGCATCCACCCATGGTATTCATCCACCCATGGTATTCATTTACCCATGGTATTGTAAGTGAGATCCACCCATGGTATATACCCACCCATGGAATTTACCTATGGTATTATAACTAAAAAAAAAGACTATAAGTAACAAGTCACATTTTATAAAAGGACATATTGTCCACCACAATGTAGCTTTTAAAGTTATTCACTATTTCAATAAAAATATTTTTGGTGGTTTTGTTTAATGTGTGTTCTCCTATTTTCTTCTGAAATTTCAAATTTTCAGATCTTGGGGGCCTCCCCCCCCCCCACAAGATCTATTTCAGTATTTTAGATCTTGGGGGCCTCCCCCCAAGATCTGGATCAATGATATCAGATTCAGGTTATGAGTTCATGGGAATGAGGGTTTGACACATATTTTATTTTCAAAGTTTTACAGCAATCTTCAACAAACTTCATGCATGTTCTATGACCTCCATAGAACACGTTTTTGGGCAAAGCAGGAAGATTTGTTTTTTTTCATTTTTTGCTGGAATTTTTTGGGCAGTGAGTTTACAGATCAGATCTTAAACTTTTGGTGTAAAATTTACAAAACAAAATAACACATCTAGATTCCTGGTGAAAAAATACCTAAATTCAAAAAAAAATTGACCGAATTGGAGTCGGGTTGAGAGAGATATCACAGATTTAAAATCAGTTGTGTTGCATAAAATTTTTCTAATGGCAATTCGTGGACGATGAATCTTCTAAATTTTTTTTAGTTTTTGTGTAGAATTTTAGAAAAATTATTGCAGATTTGAGATCCTCTTGAAAAATCACCCAATTTCAAAAAAAAATTGGTCGAATTAGAGTTCAGATGATAGAGATATCGCTAATTTAAATTCAACTATTGTTTTTAGAAATTTTGTGACCATGGGATAGTTGCAATGTGTATCTGTGTTTCCAGAGTGTCCAGACAGGGATTTCAATCACATGGGAAGATGAAAAATGGTCATTATATTTAAAAAAAAGGTTATAATACATATTCAGAGTTATATTGACTAAGTTATGCTGATTTTAAATTAGTTTTTATATCTGGAGCAACATTCAGAGTGTGTTCACTTTGGAGACGTGCCCTCCCTCCCTGCTTTAGTAGGCACCTGCTTCACATTGATCAGTTTCAGTGTAACAACATATGTCTTGGGTTCTTTGGAGATGTTCCCTCCCACCCCAACCTATGTTGATACGTACTACTTCATGAACAATCAATATCATGGTTATGGGTCAACCACACAAAATCCTTATCATCTAGGTCCATTTGCTAGGCTGCACATTGTTAGTATCACAATTGGTCACAAGCATTACATGGTATCTCTATCCTATGATCTTCGTTTTTCATGGTTATGGGTTGTCCAAAAGCTCACACTTCATTGAAGTCCATTTGATAAGCCGCACACTACCAGTATCACAATTGGTCACAAGCATTACAGGGTATCACTATCCTCAGATATTCATTCATCACAATTTTGGGTTAACCACACAAAACCCTTCTCTTCAGTGACTCATATTCAAAAATGACTTCTTAGGAGGGAATTTCACTCAATGGGGACCATTTCTTCTTAAGGAGGGAGGAATGATCCAAATGGAAATTGACATCCACCCATGGTATTCATCGACCCATGGTATTTATCCACTCATGGAATATACCCATGGTATTGTAAGTGGCATCCATACATGGTATTCATCCACCCAAGGTATTTATCTACCCATGGAATTTACCCATGGTATTGTAAGTGGCATCCGCCCATGGTGTTTACCCATGGTATTAAATAACCCATTGTATCTACCTCCCATGGAATTTAACTATGGTATTATAACTAATCTGGATTTAAACAGGAACGCAACAAATTACATAGATTACCATAAATACAAATATGCACCTGAAATAATAGTTCATTTCATTAATGTAAAATACTGAGATATGCTTACAAACAGAAAATGGAAATAAACAACTAGGGTGATGGTAGCTTATCTCTGAGAAGAGATGTGGTGGCTACATGGCTCTGAACTATGTTACAATGAGGCTCGAAGGCCTATTTATTGTTGAGAAACAATGGAAAACCCTTCATGCATGTTCTATGACCATGGTCCATCTGATGTATTTGTCCTCATAGCTTTTGATAGGGTAGTACTGTTCCTTGATGGAATCCCGGAATGAATCCCAAGTGGGTGCGGCTAAAAATAGTGAACCCGTACTTTCATTCTTCTACTCGTAGTAGGTTTCCCACCAGTCCTTGATGTGGGGGGCTACTTTGAGAAGAGCGAAAACAATCTTTTCCCGACTTGAAAATTCATGAACAGAGAAATACCCATCTAGTAGATTTAACCATTTATCTACAACATCTGCGTCTATTTGACCCTCGAAGATGGGGATTTCAAAATTAACTTGTACCTTAAATGGCGTGGTGTTTCTAGAGTAGCTATTGGAAGCTAATGCATCGCCTCTGGGTAGACGCTGAAGGATTTTCACAAAGCTATCCATCATCGCGTTCCTTTGCCGCTCGAGGGCTTCCTTGAGCAAGATTTTGATAGGATCTCCTGCCCCCTCATCTTTCTTTTCATCCGCCATGGGAGGCTATCGGGATTTGTGAGGTTGGTCTTGCAAAGGTTCAACCAGTTCAAGCCCTAACTCCTTATATCCTGACCTCATTGGGGACATGCAAAGAAAAACAGAGAAAAAGCAGGCTGCTTTGATACCACTGATCTGGATTTAAACAGGAACGAAAAAAATTATAGAGATTACCATAAATACAGATATGTAGCGGAAATAATACTTCGTTTCATTAATGTAAAATACTGAGATATGCTTACAAACAGAAAATGGCTACATGCCTCTGAACTATGTTACAATGAGGCTAGAAGGCCTATTGATTGTTAAGAAATAATGGAAAACCCTTCACATCCAAAAACCTAACCCTAGAAGACGAAACGCCAAATTGTGGGCCCCGTTTGGGTAAATTGGTACATCAATTTCTCAGGGTCGTAACTTTGGCATACGATCTCCATTTGATGCATATAATAGCTCATTAGAAAGATCTATCCGAGCACTACAACTTTGGGAAGGGAAACATTGGTCCATGGACTCATGTTGCCCCCAGATTTCCCAAAAAGTGTCATTTAGGGCCTCAAAATGGCTCTGGAAGTTCAGGACCCAAAAAACTGCTAAAAATGTAAACTGTGCTACAATTTAGGAAACTGAAAAAGCTGAAAGAGACAGTTGTGGGGGTCCAAATGGGATAGGTGGGTGGCCACCAACATCCACCTGGATCAATAACTTAAAAAAGAAGGCTATAATTAACAAGTCACATTTTGTAAAAGGACATATTGTACATCACAATGTAGCTTTTACAATTATTCTCTATTTTAATAAAACATTTCTTAGTGGTTTTGTTTAATGTGTGTTTTCCTATTTTCTTCTGGCATTTCAATTTTTTAGATCTTGTGGGCCTCTTCCCCTCCCCCCCAAGAACCACTTCAATTTTTTAGCTTTTGGGGACGTCTCCCCAAGATCCGAATCAAGTTTCCTCCTTGTCCCTTTTCTCATAGTAATTTTCCTACTAGTCCTTGACATGGGGAGTGACTTTGAGGAGTACAAAAGTAATATTTTCCCTATCATAAAAATTATGGATCGAAAAAATTACTTCCAATTGATTTAACCGTCTATCTAGGGAATCTATGTCTATCTCGCCTTCAAATATGGGAATGTCTCAGCTAAATTATACCTTAAAGGGGGCAACACCTCCGAATAAACAAGTTAAGTAACCAGATAATAATAGATTAAATAGCAAGATACTTGGGTATTACGGGTTGCGCCCCGAGTATGGCTGCATGGAAGTAGCATCGCAGGTTGCGAAGGTATAGCAAGTGCACGTAGCGACGTGCATGTAGGGTCAAACCGTGGATCCCCAAAATCTCATCAGACATACCTAGGGTGTGGAAACCTGGTTCTAGCACCCTCGCATACTACTTTGGGTGAGACCTCAATCCGCACTCCATGGACTATTGTCGAAAGGGTCAGTAGTACCAAGATTTTCTTGGCTAAATCACCTCTGAACCTGGGTCAGGCCCATACAAGCCAACAAATGGTTCTGTTGCCAGGACCGGGATCTGCATAAAGGATGTCTAATGTCATGCCACTAGAATCCAATGAAGAAAGAAATTGAAGAGTGGTTGGACAAGAAGATTCATGAGTTTGCGGCAGAGGAAAATAGAAATCCGCAAGTATCTAAGGAATAGTGGTTAGAGTGATACTTGTATATGGAAATCCATGAAATTTTCTTTGCATCCTTTCCTTTTGAGCTGTATGAGTGGATCGCGAAGTTAGCAAAGAGCCAGGGAAGGTGTAGGCTTGTCAAACCAATAGTGTGGACTCTGGAATTAGTGTGCATACTAGATGCATCAGGAGATAAGATAGCATGACCTATGGACCATTGGCTCGACTGAATAATAGGAGGATTTATCACTGAGTTTGCGGTCGACACGACCGTCAAGTACAGTGAGGGGGAACGACATTTTCTCAAGGGACTACAAGGTAAGTATATTAAATATTTTAACACTTGGATTAAGATGCTATTGTGTGAAAAGAGGGTTATGTGAATAAATTAATGTTTGGAACTACGCGAAGCGGGAAGATCTACAAAAACCGAAGTAGTGAAGAGTTGGAAAACAGTCCCTTAATTTCACCATCGCGAGAAAGCAAGGAAGGGCTCGGGAAAGTTTCTCTGAGAAGCGCGGTTAGTCTGATAAGGCAGTTTATTCCACATTTACCACCTCCACCCACACCACCACCCATCTCACCCTCCTCACCTCCATCTCCACCCACCCCACCTCCGCCACCACCATAGTTCAGTATGGTGAGTGCGATTAAACTAACGGTATTCAGAGGAGTGGTAAATGAAGATCTAGACCAATTATGGTTCATGGTAAGAGTAGTATGGGAAGCACAGGGCGTCGTGGATGATAATATCAAAAAGGCTACACTAGTGAGCGCGCTGTAGGTTCGTGTATTAACATGGTGTATCAAGCATTCTCATGACCACCCGAACACAATAATCGCAAGGATCCAGGCCACGCTGAATAGGGAATCTAGCAGGCCAAAATTAGAAATGAAATCAATCATCGGGTTTAAGGAGATCACGATGCTCCCGGGCGAGACCCCCAAGGATCTGGAACAAAGGCTAAAGAGTACGATCGTGAAGCCAATATGACATTAACAGATGCACAACGTCGCACATGGTTTGTGGCCTCACTTACACCACACTTAAGGATGGCATTGTCATAGAAAAAACTTTCCACCCAGGTCGAAGTGTTGGAGATGGCTATGAGATTACATGAGACCCATATAGAAGACCCTGGGTTGAGAGTCAAACAAATCCAAGCGCAACTATAGAATCTGTGTTTGGAAATGCAAAGTTTGGAATAGGATAGGACACCTCAGATGGAGGTGCACGAGGAAGTATGGTGTATAAAATGCAAAGGCCAACGACACGACAAGGACCACTATCTAGTGTTCACGAACTACTTGACAGGAGGAGGGCCGATGCCATTAAAACCGAAGGCATAGGCAGGCCCGAGCGCAGCATCTGCACTATGGTGCGTGATCTACCAAATAGGAGGAAAACACACTACAAACAATTTTCATCTGTTGCAGAAGTATACGCAGACGTACCTGTAATTGTTTTGTAATTTCTGTAGGTCGGTAGGCCATGATGAACGCACCTCCCAAAGCTACGAAATAATGATGGATCAGACTCCTGCCTACAAGGTTTAGACCAAAATTCGATCCCTCAACCCAAATGCAGGGATGGCGTGCACTGGATTTCAGGGGCGCGGTCGGGGTCGAGGCAGAATGGGACCAGGAAGGGGTCGCAAACAACTAATTTGTTACAATTGTGGAGGGCCAGGGCACTATGCCTGCGATTGTAAAAACGCAACAAGAATATCATGTTGGTATTATATACAGTTTGATCATGAGGCAGAATACTGCCCTTCGATGATAGCGAGGATGCGCGAAAAGGGGGTACTCCAGCCCTCTCCGACCCAGAATTTACAAATGATGAGGTCTGAGCCGCGCAAAGAAGACCCAAATGTAAACATGATGCTGAAGAGTGGTATGACCATGGGAGATGATAAAGGGAAGCAACCAAAAGAAAGCGCATGGGTTCACAAGGATCCTACAAAGGAACCCTAGTTTGATTTAGAACGCGTAAAGTAGACATTCATGGAAGCTGAGAAGAGCTTCACGAAGGCCTCCTCTTCAGGTAGTAAGGATCAACTAGAACCAGGGATGGATCCTTCAATGCTCACTACCTTTCTGGAGACATGCATGAAATTGTTGAGTGATAGTAAGGCAGTCAAAGGACTACAAGAAATTATCACTAGGTGCGCGGGGTCAGGAGAACTACGCGTGGTCTGGAAACTTGGAGAGCATGCATTGCGCATAGGAAGCGAAATGAGGTTGACTGCACAAATAGGTGAGTACGAAATGGATCAAGTAATCTTGGATCTGGGTTCGGACGTGAATGTACTACCAAAGCAAACATGGGAATGCATGGGCAAACTCGCATTACAATGGTCCCCTATTTAGTTATGAATGGCGAACCAATAGAAAATTTTACCCATGGGAAGATTGCAAAGGGTAACAATCGATATTGAAGGTGCGAGCGTGCAAGCGGATTTTGAAGTGATAGAAATTGTTGATGACAGCAATCCCTATCTGTTTCTGGGAAAACTAGTGTCTTTTCGATGACTAGCCCTCTAGGTTTGGCAGCTACCCTAGAAACAATAGTTTAAAGCAATTCATGATTTCTTCTATGTATAATAGATAAGAGAAAGACAATGGAACCAACCTGGAACTTTCGCTTAATCCCTTGCTTGATCTCTCTCCCCATTGATAGAGCTTGCAACTCCACCCCATACTTATCCCGCTTGGAGAGTACCTATAGAAACACAGTAGAAAAGAACCATCAAATAATCTTGATCTATTATATCATAAACATTACAGAATCAGATATACAATGAATATACAATAGCATTCACAAATGATAACATTCATAATTGCACAATCACATGGAAGAAAACTCGAAGAAATTTATTATATATAAGGGAGAATTACAACCCAGTTGTCTAATCCAGCATCATCCTCCCTGCATGAAGCCCTCTTCACCTCATGAAATAGCAAGATCACACCAACAATACAATGCTCTTTCTCAATTACAAACTATCAACACTTCCTTACAATTCACAACATTCCAGCCTCCAAATCTCTTAGATGAGGGATCCATTTATAGATGTGTGCAAGGGTGTGAGTCATCTTCTGGGTTTTGATTAGTGTCATTCCACTTGTTACATTTGGTTCCACAAGAGGAGAGATAACTGAAGTTTAGATCTCTTACTCATCCTTGGGCGAATTCAGAGAGGCAAGTGTCATAGGAGAAGTTTCTAGAAGATTCCATGAGCAACCACCTAGCAAACTATCTCAGACATTTGTCCATCCTTGCCCATCGCACCCTATAGAAGGCCCAAACAGTATGCATCGCACCTGAGCAGTGTATCACTCAGTATGCATCGCACCTGGCCAGTGTAGCAGTCAGTATGGTTTAGTTTAGGCCATTTCTGGATGGTTTTTCAGGTGGAACTTTTGGGGAATGATGTAATCAGATGACCATGTTCTTTTAGGGTATGAAACAACTCTTTTAGGGGTTGATGAGCCCTAGTTTATTGACATATAAGATTGGGGTTGAAGTTCCCAAATATGTCTATAACAGTTTCCCCCTAAAGCATGAAGTCGTAAATCCTGATGTCGGGTGAAATGTTTTATCATGTGGATCCGAGGTTTCGAAACTGGAAGGTTACCTGTATAAGATACAATACAATACATCATCATAATATAATTTTCATGATCTAGCTGAGGTGGGCATCCCCATGCTCAGCTTTATAAATTCATTTCATGTACATAGACCAGATAGTTGTCTGCAAATGCAAACTGGTGATTCTTTAGGTATAGAGTCATCATCATTGGTCCAGATGACCATCTGTGTAGCGTCCTTGTACATTTTTATATCCCTGAACATATTACAGCCCGGATGGATGAAACTAGATCTGGGGTCTTCAAACTTGTTCAATCTTCGCCCGATGTACAAGTGAATCCATGTGAAGAGATGTTCTGAAGTCAAACATGGAAAGACATCGCTTGATTACCATCCAATAATGTGAGCTGTTAACAGACGCGAGAGGAATCATCGATAATGATGATGACCCTCAAGGTACTACAGTACAATTCACGTGGTGTGAATATAGGATCTGATGTCGAACACCACGCAAAATCTTTTGGTCGAAGGCCATTGATGTCAACCTGTTGCTGGAAGTGAGAAACTTGCCATTGAAGCATGCAAGCTTCAGAGTACTGAAAGGGTTTTTTCTAAGTCAACTTCTTGGATAATGAGCTGATGTCAACAAGAAGTGACTTGTCATAGGAGGGCCTTAATGTATCCACATCTACGACATGAAACAAAGCAAATTATTTTTTGGAGGTGAAAATGATCGACGACACAAGGTTCAGGAATGGTGGTCATGAAAAATGGATGTTGAAGGTATTGCAGTGGATGAGACATCAATTGGATGGTGAATTCTTGATTGAGTGACTTCTCTTGAACATATCAGTGACATTGAGATGAATTGGTAGCATTAATCCCAAAAGATGGATGGTGTGAAAGACCAATGGTGAGACGACTGGTGAACAAAATAACGCAACCCAACTCAATCACAGAGACAAAGTGAAAGTGTCATGTTCAAGTGCAACCTGCTACCATAAAGTTTTCAAGTTTTCTTCCCTTTTTCCCCAGTCATTGCTGAATAGTACCTCTTTATTTTTGTAAAGCTTAAGGAGGATAACATATGCTTGTTCTATAATTTTCCCTTCGGGCAAACCTGTCGCTATGTTTTAACGATTTTAACGACAGTGAAACTCGTTCTTGCCTAGGTGGACAAGTTTGTCGCTATTGTTTTAACGAGTTTAATGACAAGGATAACTCGATCCTTTTCATGTTTAGAGATTTTGAAAAGGGATGAAAATGAAATTCCATATGTTCTTTTTCGTATATTAATCCCTTAGGTCCAAAAAAGATTAAAATAATACAAAAGGGATGACTTTTCAATCAGTTTAACGAGCTGAAAAAGACAAGTGCTGAAAAGTTTTCGTGAGATAATCCCTCGGGTCCGAAAAAGATTAAAATGTACAGGAGGGATAGCACTTCCAATCACTTTAACGAGCTGGAGAGGCCAATTTCTCAACAATATTTTCATATTTAACGAGTTTGAAAAGGGTTTAAAGAAGGCTCGTTTTTAAGGAACAAGTGGTGTTTAGGGTAGCAACTGGTTCTGGGTAAGCTTGGAACTTCTCAAAAATGGTGATTTCTGGGAAGGGGTTGGTTAGCAAGACCACTCGTCGCAGCTATTCCTCAAAAAGGTAAACAACCAAGTGGAAGCGTATGATCGGCCAAAAGAATGGAGGTGATGAGAGGTACACAACTAAGGCTCAAAACGCTAATAGAACGACAATCACGGAGGTTATTTACTGAAGGTGGGTTCATTTTTTAACGAGCTTGAACAGTGGGGGGAATTATGCTCGGTTTTTTAGTTTCATTTTTTCACAAGCTTAAAACAGAAAGATATGCTTGAACTAGTTTCTATTTCTACGCAAGCTCAAAACTAAAAAGCTAGAAACAATAAAGCTAAAAAAGCTAGAAAATGACAAAGCTAAAAGCTAGAAAATGAAAATTGAAAAAAGAAATGAAAATTTCGCATGCCCTTAGCATGGTGAAAAGGAGAGTCTCTAGTAGCTATATGGAAATTTACTGTGGTTATGCACGATGGTTTCATCCGTAGAATAGACAAAACACTTCCTTGGCTTCGTCCGCAGAATAGACAAAGATGAATGGTGTGTCAGACCAATCAAATAACCTACAGGGAAACTTATCTCTACAGGGAAACTTATGTTTTTAGCTGGGTTCGTCCGTAGAATAGACAAGGGTGCATGCCCCCTAAACTTCGTTACATTCACCAGATTACTCATGGCAATTAGGTGGAGGGAATGAGGGTTGAAGAGACATCGTTGATATAAAAGGACCGTTTATGGATGATGATTGACTTGGAGCTATGCTTGAACCAGGAAATGAAAGCTGGTCAATGGTGACAATTTTTCCTTCATGCGGGAAACACATCACTTAGAATAGTGTTGAAACAATAGCTTCCATGTTATAAACATAGTCACATCCAAGGAGTAGATTGTAATCTAATGGTCCTAGGACTACCATCACATTCATATGAACGGGTTTCCTTCCCAAAGTGATCGGTAACTTAGGAAGGACCCCTAACGGTCGACTGGTTCCTTTGTTAAAGCCTGAAAAATTTAGTGTAACAGGCATAAGTGATGGCGAACCAAGAACTTTCGAAGTAGTTGAGGAAAGGATACTCATTGATGCCCCTTCATCTATGATAGTGCCAGACACGATCATTTTGTAAACTTGTACTGTGATTGGGAAAGGCATGTAAGATTGATGGAGGGATCTTGCTAGTTGATTCCAATCAAAGGAAGTGACTAGACTGCTTGGAGGGGGTACCGAATAAACAGTTGAATTAACCCCTTGAGTAGCGGGAATTGGGGGATTTTCCTCCTGTTGTGAAGGAACGGGCGGATTTCCCCAAGTTCATCTGACTCTGAAGTAACAAAAAGAATTTGAATGGTATCGTTCTTACTCTCTTTGGGAAGGGTATGATCTTTTGAAGGTAAAACTGGGTCAACTGTCACCTCGACCTGTTGACTTTCGTCGGGTATGGACTCAGAAGATTCACTTTCAGTGATAGGTGTTTCGACCAATGGTTGAGTTAAGTCAGTCAGTTTTTCAACTAGTAAAGGACTTGGGGGAGTTTCCTGTATCCATATGGGAGCCACTACGGTGAAGCAGGATGGTTATCCAAGACTATATTGGCTTCATCCAAAAAAGGACAACGGTGAAGGGTATGGTCTCCTTCAGATAACCTACATGGAACTTTGACCTTTCCTTTTTGTCCATGAATTTCACTATTACTAGTTAATGGTGTGTTGTCAACATGATCACCAGAGGTTGATGACATTGGTTGGTGCGAATGGGGGGACCATTCTCTCAATATACGAGAGAAGCAAGGACAATCTCAATGAAAATGGTCTCTACAAATTATGCATGGAAATTTATGTTTAGGGGCTTTAATGTGCGGGTTTTCACCCAATGAAGCATGGTTGCCCCCTTGCTGAATTTGCTTCTTCTTCTTCTCCTTCCCTTTCTTCTTATTCTCAGCCACTCAGTTACTAGCATCACTACTTTCAAGAAGCGAAGAGGAAGAAGGGGAGGGAGAAACAAACAAAGAAGAATGCGAAGGGTCAACTTCAGTATCAACTGGATGTTGATTTGATTGCTGAGGAATCACGGTATTTTGAACCACAGAGGTTGAGAACAGCCATACTGGCAGGCCAATGGTAAGTCTCGAAAGGGACAATGTGGCCATATGAGGAGCACCAATATTTCCCCAAGAAGTAAAAGGACTAGGATTCCCCTCGAGAGGGATTCCTTGATTGGTGGACTCCATATATCTCAACCTAAGATCAACTAAGGAATAGGGATGTTATTCCGAATTCAATTAATTTTAATGATGCTTTGACACAAATTTGCTTTTTTAATTTTTAAGAATCGAGAAAAAGCTAAAGATGACTCTAGTCCCCTTTGATTTTTAATGGGCCTAAAGTGACAAGTGATCAGATGGACCTTTTCTTTTAAAGAGTCGAAAAGGAACGAAAGTGACTACTCTGTAAAATCTAAACAGAGGGATTATCAAACCAATTGCAAAACTGCAATATACACCTTGGTGATAAATTAAAGAGAAATTACCAAGGACTTATGTACAACAGTCAATCTTCTCGAATGATGTGTTCAGTGCATTGTGATCAATAGGGCAGAAAACTTGGCTTCCTATGGATAAAGGATATAAGCCTATTGTGATCTCCCAATATATACTCGACGGTACGGGGAGCACAAGTCTGTGCTATCACTTGTCGTATCAAGGAGGAGGAATCACCCAACCTTCAATGAAAATGACAGATACTAGTTTTTATGATGCCGGAACACGTCTCTAGCCTAGACCTCTAGATGTGTTGTGTTATGTTCCAAAGTGTTGTTAGATTCATTGAAATTTATTTTAGAGTTGATCTTGTTTAAATTTTTCCTTTCAATGGTTCACCACATGATGTTGATTTGAAATTTCTAAACTGCAATCTACAATGATAAACAATCATTGTTTATTTTGATCAATGAAAATCCTAGCTACTAGGGAATGAAGATTACAATTCTTTCAAATAAAGAGAAAAGAGCACACACTAGTGCATTTTCCTAAATCATTTTTTGCACACAAACTAAATGCAAATTCAAATGCATGTATTTGTTTTTCCTCCCCCTTAATGTGAAAAATGCTAAAAAGGAAAACTAAGTGTAGCAAAGATCTGAAATATTTTACTCAAAGCGACATTTTGACAATTTCTTTTTCAAAATAGAAAGGAAGACTAAACGGCACTTTTAAATTTCGAATAGAAAATGCTTTCGACATTTAAAATATCAACAAATCAAATCAAATACATGACGAAAAGTTCAATCAACTATTCATGGAAGGAAGAATCTATGACACTTCTCGTTTCGACACAAAACGACAGTTACGACACATTTTGCATCAAAGCAACAAATCGATTTAAATAAATTTTGGACAAAGGATTGTAAATGATGAAAAAATACAAAAAACATTCACTAATCCTAATCAATGGAGGCTGATCTATGTGATGAAAGTGGGCTTCAGTAATGAGGTACTATTCATAAGCAGCAAAAAACAACTAAACAAAACTGAAAACAAAGACAAAAACCCCCAATTTCTAGAATGGAAATAGGTTCAGTCAGTCATCGCACCTGGGCTTCACAGAAACAGGGATGCATCGCACTTTACAGACTCAAGAGGTGCGATTCATACTGGTTCACAGTGATAGACAGTGCAATGGGCCAAGGAGCGCAACTGAAATGGGTTTTGGCTCAAATTTGTAGCTGATTTCAGTGAGTTAAGCTGAGCTATGATGGACAGTAAAGAGAAAAGTACAGAGGAATGATCTTGAGAGGATACTGAGCTACCAAAAAGGAATTTAGAATGCTTGTAAGTCAAATTTTTAATTCATAAACTAAACCAGAGATTGACTGAAGCAACATTCATCTATTATGTAATTGCAGAGCAAGAGCAGTTCGAAGGCTACCTGGCTGAGTTTAGGCTCTATCTATAGTTTATAAAACAAACAATAACAACAAACAAACATCTATTCGATCCCCAGCAAAGTCGCCATTTTGTTTCTAGGAAAACTAGTGTCTTTTCGAACGATTAGCCCTCTAGGTTTGGTAGCTACCCTAGAAACAACAGTTTAAAGCAATTCATGATTTCTTCTATGTATAACAGATAAGAGAAAGACAATGGAACCAACCTGGAACTTCTGCTTAATCCCTTTCGTGATCTCTCTCCCCCTTGACAGAGCTTTCAACTCCTCCT
Source organism: Pinus tabuliformis (assembly GCA_031772625.1). Taxonomy (NCBI): domain Eukaryota; kingdom Viridiplantae; phylum Streptophyta; class Pinopsida; order Pinales; family Pinaceae; genus Pinus; species Pinus tabuliformis. Next base: position 1,897,619,847 of record CM062819.1, on the reverse strand, counting down.
CGTACTTATCTCGCTTGGAGAGTACCTATAGAAACACAGTAGCAAAGAACCATCAAAGCATCTTGATCTATTATATCATAAACATTACAGAATCAAATATATAATGAACATACAATAGCATTCACAAATGATAACATTCACAATTGCACAATCATATGGAAGAAAGCTCAAAGAACTTTATTATATAGAAGGGAGAATTACAACCCAGTTGTCTAATCCAACATCATCCTCCCAGCATGAAGCCCTCTTCACCTCATGAAATAGCAAGATCACACCAACAATACAATTCTCTTTCTCAATTACAAACTATCAGCACTTCCTTACAATTCACAACATTCTAGCCTCCAGATCTCTTAGATGAGGGATCCATTTATAGATGTGTGCAAGGGTGTGAGTCATCTTCTGGGTTTTGATTAGTGTCATTCCACTTGTTACATTTGGTTCCACAAGAGGAGAGATAACTGGAGTTTAGATCTCTTACTCATCCTTGGGCGAATTCAGAGAGGCAAGTGTCATAGGAGAAGTTTCTAGAAGATTCCATGAGCAACCACCTAGCAAACTATCTCAGACATTTGTCCATCCTCACCCATCGCACCTTATAGAAGGCCCAAATAGTATGCATTGCACCTGAGTAATGTATCAGTCAGTATGCATTGCACCTAGCGAGTGTAGCAGTCAATATGGTTTAGTTTAGGCCATTTCTGGATGGTTTTTCAGGTGGAACTTTTGGGGAATGATGTAATCATATGACCATGTTCTTTTACAGTATGAAACAACTCTTTTAGGGGTTGAGGAGCCCTAGTTTATCGACATATAAGATTGGGGTTGAAGTGCCCAAATATGTCTATAACACTATCTTGTGCTACTAGTAATAGACGGGGCCACCGATATGAACAGAGTCATAAATCCGAAGAAGCGCAAAATGATCTTTGAGAAAAAGTCACTACGCATGGTAGTACCGCTAGATCTAGCTGAAGGAGTGTGATACACTGAACCAGTGTGTGACGATGATAGTGATGACAACATAGATTGTATTTACAAGATAACTACACAAGAATAGGATTGGGTGAATCCGATTACCAATGGAAGGATTTCGTGGGAGCGCGAAAACTCCTACACCTGAGATTTAGACGAAGAGATAGAGTGATGGCAGAATCAGCTGCATGAAGTAACAATGCTTAATTGCAACATGATGATTAGATCATTGCACTACATGACAACAGAGGCAAGGGAGCTGCTGACATATGATGGATTAACAATGGTGGATGAATTTCTGACAAAGTTGAGAGCGCAATACCAGAACAGCGGCGGTTCGATGCACTAAAGTGGGCATTGTGCACAACACCCGCACAATGGTGGGGTATGCATCAAAGAAATTTTGAGGACTGGCGCGGATGCAAAATGATGGTGCTCCTATGTTTTGGAAAACCCAAGCTCTGAACGAAAGCCAATTAACAAGGGTGGAACAACTTGCACGACCACCTTTCTCGATGGGTATAGACATATGCTGTACAGTCCGCACAAGTGCACACCACCCCTAGACTAGAGAATTAGAACAAACCACAGTAGTAGGAAAGGCGATGCACGATACTAATTCTCCATGACAAGGAATTCAATAGGGTGTGCGGAGTATTGAATAAGGTTCATTAGGCGAGACGAACTGATTGGGACCTGCGCGTATCTGCGGTTCAATGGGCTTATAGGACCATGTGAAAAACGCTGAACATGGAGATGATTCCAAAGATGAAGAACAGAGTAAAAACCATAATTTTTGAAGAGAATACAAAAAGGAGTCTGCACGTAATGGCTCCCATAGTTGTGATAGTGCACGATGGCCAGGAGGAAGAAATCACACATCTACGCAAGGATGAACATCTAAGGATTCAAGAAGCCATCCAGTGAGGGAACCTTAGAATTCATGAACTCAAACAGGACCGAGTACAATTGAGGAAGAAAAGCATTTGGATGGATGCTGAAATCAAAAGGATGGAAAAAAAGATCACGCAAGCATGTCTCGTCGATAAACCAAGGATGACAAAGCAAGATACGGATGACCATACCACTGCATTAGAATATTATTGCCAAGAGTTTATGACTCTGTTGTCATGGCTATGACCGCACCTCACCAAATGTAGTAACTAGGGAAGCGCACTGCATACAGTAGAATGCGCAGCACTGGAAGTCATGCAGATAATTGAGGAGTTTCCGAGGATTATGCTAGAAGGTGAGTTGAAGTCTCGCATAGGTGGTGTGACCACCTGACTAGCCATAGGGAGCACAATTTCAGTGCTCCAGATAATTGAAAGAGAGTGCGAGATTCTAAAAGAGTCTATTTGGGGGTTGTACGATGAGGGAGGTGAGCATAGAATTAGCATGACACAAGGTTCGTACCCGCGCACGGGGGGCTACGCTACTGTGTGGGTAGGCTGGGAAGTAATCATTGGTGTCACTATTCATGACAAGATGTCTAATTGAAGGCAAAAGGGAGTGGGCGGTGGGCATTTAAGACACGAACTAAGGGCTAGATTTGGGGTAATCTATTGCCAAGAAAGCATTGATGGCCCAAAATTGGGGGGAATAGTCGAATTTGAATTCAAAAGGCGCTATAAAAATCCAAGGGCTAACCATGAGACAACACTTGTTCATTTTTGAGCAGTTCACTAGAGCACAAACTGTTGAGGACCGAGCAAGATTTGAGCCCCGAAGTTTGTGAACAACCACAGATAGTTCAAGCAAGATGACAACTACCAGGAGAGGTTTGGGATCTGTAGAAGGAACCAATGATGAGGTCGCACAGAACCCCATGGTACATGATGTTCCCAGAGACATTGGAGTCTAGAAATCCTGAAATCGCCTCAGACGTCAAGGCCCAAGAAGATAAGGAGGCAGCGGGACTAGTTCGCTTTTCCCCAAGGAATCCATGGTTCAGTAAACTTTCAATGGAAGAAAAGGGCAAGGCTATCACCATTGAGACAGATGATGAGGAGGAGGACCTACAGGCTCTTTTCGATGAGATAGAGGCAGTAGAAGACATGGAAGAGGACATCCAGCCGGTGCATGCTGCAGAAGAATTGCCCAAGTACATTCCTTTGCGAAAAGGGAAAGCCAAGATACCCAAGGACTTGGATGCCACTAAAAACACACTCCAAACCCTGCTCCTCCCCGATGGAATTGTGTTTGAGGGCTCGCACCTGGGTCATGTACCCACAATGAAGTTTGAAGATTAGGACCTAGCGGACAGTGAGAAGTTCCCACACTTGGAGACAGAAAGCCTCATGAAGCAAAGTACGGAGGGGTCAATCACAATAGTAGAGCTACGGAAATGGTTGCACGGTGTGGAGAAGGCCAGATTACTTCATCTGCTGTGCATTCCACACTTTCATTGCATGCCTATCACTATTTTCATCATCAGGAAACTGCTTTGCTTGGTGCATGATGGGTACTTATTGCTGGAAGAGCCTATTCCCATCACGACGGATCTCATCCATAGCATTTCCTGGCTCCCCTGTAAGGGAAAGGACCCTGCAGCGATAGCAGGCAAAAGCAGAGATTTGGCGCTTATAGAGGTGATGAAGAAAAAATACAAACTGGAGAAGAAAATAAGGGTTACGCAATCAGCAACATTAAAGATAAATGGGTGTGCATAGCCACCTAGATCTTGGCCAAGAAGGCAATGAGAAAATGTCGCGGAGATGAGGTACCAATGCCGGTAGTTGTGCTGGAAGAACAATGCATGGAGGGGGTCCAATTCAACTGGGTTGAGTTCCTCTGTGAGGAGTTCTTGACTAACTATAAGGAATCCCAGGAGTAGGGCAAGACCTTCCACTACATGTGGTTACACTTGTCTATTTTACTGGTAATAGGGGAATTGCCCGAGGACAGTTAGTTCCCTAATATTGAACAGAACTTACCAGAGGCTGAAAAGTACATGTCACTCTAGGCCACCAAGGACACCAAGTGGATTTGTGAGTGTCATGCGGAAAGAGTCGATAATGCGGACACAACCAACCTCCCTAGAAGCTTAAGGCTTTCTTGTGACAAACAAGACAATTAAGAGCAATCCTTCTCTAAATATGCATTTATCATACAAGAAATCAAGTGTTTAGATCCTACCTGTAACCCAACGCTGTTGTAGTAGTCCAGCCTCGTCGATCCGGATGAGCTCCTCCTTCTCTTCGAAACCTGCATTCACTAACAAGCCAAAAGATTAAATATCACCTGATAAACTCATAAAACAATCCATATCCATCATACAGACCAAGGAGTATATGAAACAAACCATGAATAACAATCTGTTGAGAAAAATAAGTTCATTTGCATTAAAAGGTAACAAAAGGAACCATTACAACCTGAGCCTTGGTGTTGTGCAAGTCCCTCCTAGGGTCCAGCAAGAGTTTTCCTTTACTTTGATCAGCTCACCCACTCTCAAATAAGGCTAGGAAAGGATGGGAATCTCTCCTCTCAAGCTTTACAAGGGAGTCCTAATTCCAGCAGCATCTACCCTTAGGAATGTTCAGCTTTCAACCTCTCCTCCTTCTGGCCCAATGTCTGTATTTATAGTGCTCTAGAGGTAGTTAATCAAGTCCACCATCAATGGGATAAGCCCCTCTTTGGGTGGGTTAGCTCCCCTCTTGATGGGATAAGTTCCTCTTTGGTAGGGATACATGAACCATCTGGAGGCGCTTCATACACGTCAAACAAGCTTCTAGAATGCTCTAGAAATGACCACAAGTAACTTTTTTTGAAGTGAAACTTGCACCTTTTGACCTTTACAGGAGTACGCACCCATTTCTTTATAGACAGAGCGTACAAGTACGCAGGTATTGTGAACTTGGGGTGCGTACACGCAGGTAAGGCTAAGAGAAACTGCGTACCCAGAGATATATAGATTTTTAATGAATTTCTCTCTTTCTTGGAGTTTGACATGGAGAGCAGAGGTATGAGGCTTGCCAAGGAGGATAGTATGACAGTTGATGGAGCCATACTAACTGCAAATAGTCATGGTGACAAATTTTAGTGTAACAGATTGCCCCTAAAGTGCGAAGCCTATAGTAGATAAGGGTTTCATATCATCTAGGAAGGGTGAAGTACTTTATCATTTCAAGGATTATCTTGTGGAGAGCCCAGTCGGAACCTGCAAGTATTCAACACAAAATACATATATATGATCATATCATCGCTGAGGTAGGCATTCCCATACTCAGATTGAAAATTTTAACTAATTGACTATCTACTGCTCTGATACAGGAATGATTCTGCAGTACATCATAATCATAGACTTTTGTAGACACAGTATGGACGCAGCCATCTGTTTATAGTTAGTCTACTGTATAATGAATACAAAACTCCTCGCAGCCTGGATGGTGGAAACTAGATGCAGGGTCTTCATTTCTACTTCCCGAACAGGTACGATTCTATCCATGCGAATAAATGAGTTGATGTCGAACATGGTAGAATCCACTTGATTACCAGTCAATGATGTAAACTGTTAACAAGCGTGAGAGAGACCACCAGTGATGTCAATGGTTGTCAAAGTACCCAGTATAATCCATGAGATGTGAATGAATGAGTTGATGTCGAACATTTCACGGAATCCTTCGATCGAAAGTCAATGATGTAAACTATCGTCGAAGGTGAGAAACCTGCCATTGATGCACACAGACTTCAAGGTACTGACGATTTCTAAGTCATCTCTCTAGATAATGTGCTGATGTCGATAGAAAGCGACCCGTTGCAAGCAAGCCCACAACACGAAATCATAGATCAAGTTGAAGAAATATAGCTGTAAGGACTGACTCAGAGATGGTCGAGATGAATGACGGGTATTTTGCATATGAATGGTTGATTTGCAGAGACCTCTTGAACACATAACGACACGACAGATGGCTTGGCAAAGATTGACCCAAAGTTAATACCCAGAAACGGTTGAAGACTTTCAAAGTGGTTTAATCAACTTTAAGACAAAGGATTTCCCAACCCAGGTGAATGAAAAGTGTCGTGTTCAAGAGTGGTAATAAGGTTTTTTCTGTGACAAAGGATAACAAATAGGCTCATTCTTCTCTCTTTTCCCCCACCATTTCTGGCAAGTACCTCTTTATTTTTTACAAGCTTGAGGAGGATAACATATGCTTGATTATAAGCTCATCCTTCGGATGAGTCCAACTTAGTTTTGATTCGAACCCTAAGAAGGAGTGGTTCGTTCCTGTTTGTAATCGAATAGGTCCTTTACTGTGAAATTTTAACGAGTCCAGTATAGGAGAAACTCGGCTTTTTTCAATTTTAGAGAGTTTGAAAAAACTAAAGAAGACTCCAGGGTTGAACTTTTTCGTAAATTTGTGTCTCCCAAGCCCGAAAAAGTATAAAATAATACTTGAGAGAACCGCTTGATCTTTACGACCAAGGATTACTTTCATGATTAGTGTCTTTGACCTGAAAAGTAAAAAGCGATCAAGGACACGTCGTTTTATTTCCAATATCGAATTTGAAATGACAAAAATCCGGCAATCTTTTCATGTTTTTACGGTCAGAAAAGGGCTATAAGAGGACCGTCTTTTAATTCCGTTTTAACGAGTGTAAAAGAAACGCTCGGCAATCTTTTCATGTTTTGAGAGTCTGAAAAGGGCTTAAAAGAGAACTCCAAGGTTTCACTTTTTCGTAAGTTTTAATGAGTTCGAAAAAATGATAAAAATGTACTCATAGTTTTCATTTTTTTCGTAAGTTTTAATGAGTTTGAAAAAATGATAAAAATGTACTCATATGGCCGACTTTCAATTTACGAGAAGGAAAAGATGAAAAGAACTCGGCATTTTCATTTGTTTTACGAGAATGAAAGATAGCAAAATAATCTCGAGATTTTCATGAGTTTAACGAGTCTTGAAAATAACTGAAATTGACTCGAGATAGGTTTCATTTTTACAAAAGCTTGAAACAGATAAAAACTATGCTTCAAAGTAGTTTCATTTTTACACAAGCTTGAAACAGAGAGAAAACTGTGCTTGATGCCCCCTAAGCATAACTGCTAGAGCGCATGCCCCCCAGCTTCATTTCATTCAACTAAATACAAGCTGGATGGAATGAAGGTTCATGTACGAGATCGTTTGAAAGACTCGACCTAAAACTGTAATAAAATTATGCAAAAACTAAAATAACTAACCTAAATATACAACTTAACATTTATGAGATCTAGTCAAACTCTCGACTCAATTAGAGGAGGATTTGTTTCATTTTTTAACGAGCTTGACACAGGAAAAGAACTATGCTCGGATTCGGTTTCATGTTTACGCAAGCTTGAAACGAAAAACTATGCTTGTTATAAGTTCACATGCCCCCAGCATAATGACACAAAACGAGGTACATGCCCCCCAAGCTTCATTGCATTCAATGAGGTGGATGGAATGAAGCTTTACTTTCAAGATCTTGGAAAGACTTGTGGGAGATGTTTCATTTTTTAGTGAGGTTGACACAGGAAAAGAACTATCCTCAAAATCCTTGTTTCATTTTTTAAACGAGCTTGACACAAGATAAGTAACTATGCTTATAACTACTCTCTACAATCTACCTAACAAAAACTTTACTCTAAAAACCTTGATTCATTTTTTTAACGAGCTTGACACAAGACAAAGAACTATGCTCTAAAATCCTTGATTCATTTTTTTATGAGCTTGACACAAGACAAGGAACTATGCTCATGACTACTCTCTACAATCTACCTGACTAACCTATCCTTGTTTCATCTTTTAACGAGCTTGACACAAGACAAGGAACTATGCTCAATACTCCTTGTTTCATTTTTTAACGAGCTTGACACAAGACAAGGAACTATGCTCAAAAAGTTCGCATGCCCCCAGCATAATGATGCAAAGCGAGGTACATGCCCCTCAGGCTTCATTGCATTCAACCAGATGGATGGAATGAAGTACTTTCAATATTTAACTTGAAAAGGGAGTTGTTTCATTTTTAAGGAGGTTGACACAAGAAAAGAACTATCCTCATAGCTGATTCATTTTTTAACGAGGTTGACTCAGTAACAGGAACTATCCTCAAACCTGATTCATTGTTTAACGAGGTTGACTCAGTAACAGGAACTATCCTCAAAACCCTACTTTCTACAATCTACCTACATATCCTAAAAATCTACCTGATTCATTTTTTAATGAGGTTGACTCAGTAAAAGAACTATCCTCCTGCTAGCCTGTTTCATTTTTTAACGAGGTTGATACAGGAAAAAACTATCCTCGTACACACTGATTCATTTTTTAACGAGGTTGACACAGTAAAAGGAACTTTCCTCATTCTAGCCTGTTTCATTTTTTAACGAGGTTGACACAGTAAAAGGAACTTTCCTCGTGGACACCTGTTTCATTTTTTAACGAGGTTGACACAGGAAAAGGAACTATCCTCGCTCACACTGATTCATTTTTTAACGAGGTTGACACAGTAAAAGGAACTTTCCTCACTCACACTGATTCATTTTTTAACGAGGTTGACACAGTAAAAGGAACTTTCCTCACTACAGCCTGTTTCATTTTTTAACGAGGTTGATACAGGAAAAAACTATCCTCGCGAACACCTGTTTCATTTTTTAACGAGGTTGGCACAGGAAAAGGAACTATCCTCGCAACAACTGATTCATTTTTTAACGAGGTTGACACAGTAAAAGGAACTTTCCTCACACTTGATTCAATTTTTAACGAGGTTGACTCAGTAACAGGAACTATCCTCAAAATCCTACTTTCTACAATCTACCTACATGTCCTAAAATCTACCCGATTCATTTTTTAATGAGGTTGACTCAGTAAAAGAAATATCCTCATGCTAGCCTGTTTCATTTTTTAACGAGGTTGATACAGGAAAAAACTATCCTCGCACACACTGATTCATTTTTTAACGAGGTTGATACAGTAAAAGGAACTTTCCTCAAGCTAGCCTGTTTCATTTTTTAACGAGGTTGACTCAGGAAAAAACTATCCTCGTACACACTGATTCATTTTTTAACGAGGTTGACACAGTAAAAGGAACTTTCCTCACACTCACTGATTCATTTTTTAACGAGGTCGACACAGGGAAAGGAACTATCCTCGCTACATCCAGTTTCATTTTTTAATGAGGTTGAGACGGGAACAAACTATCCTCGCATACACTGATTCATTTTTTAACGAGGTTGACACAGTAAAAGGAACTTTCCTCACTTCTTGATCATGGCTTCCAATTGGAAGAAAGACATGTCAATGGACATACCTTGATCATGGCTTCCAAGAGGTCTTCATCTGAAGGAAGAATAGTTCTTTGGAAGGAACACATGTCAAGGGACTCAAAAGGGATAAGAACATCGCGTTCAAGTAATCCCATAGAGTTTTCCATGTCAATTACCGGATCTAAATCAAAGGAAGATGAGCAAACAGTGAGAGGCTCACTTACATCGGTAACTGAAAACATGGGATCAGTTGCCACATAATTAACCCGTGGCGGGGGAGATACCACTTTAGAATCAGGAACATTTAGGGGTGTCATATTATTGGTAGTTGAAACAAGACTAGGGAATGAAAGCTGGTCTACAGTCACAATATTTCCATTATGAGGGAAAGACATCACGCGAAAGAGTGTCGATACGACAGCTTTCATTGCATAAACATAGTCTCGCCCAAGGAGTAAATTGAAATCCAAGGGACCTCGAACTACCATAAGATCAATACAGATAGTTTTACCTTCCAAGGTAATAGAAAACTTAGGAAGGATCCCTAAAGGTTCACTAATGGTTCTGTTAAAAGCTTTCAGATTCTGCGTAATAGGCGCAAGCTGAGGGGAACCCAAAGCTTTCCAAACAGTTGAGGATAAAATACTAACAGAAGCACCTTCATCTACCTGAGTACGATGTATGTCCCTACCACCAGCCTTGACAATGATTTGGAAAGGGATGGAGGAAGGAAGACGAGGTTCTGTCAGTCTATTCCAATCAAGGGAAAAGACCTCAGTACTTGGAGGGGGTTCTGTAGAAATAGGTGAAATGCCCCCCGGCATAGAAGAATCCAATGTAACAAGAAGAACATCAGCGGTATGAAATTTACTCTCGAAAGGGAGAGTGTGATCGACTGAATGTGAAATTGAATCGACCACTTGATCAACTAATGGATCATCAACCTGAGTGACATGAGTTTCACTCTCCAATGGAAGAGTGTGATTGACTGTATTTGAAATTAGATCAATCACTCCGTAAGTTGACGGTAGGTTGGGAGAAAGTTTACGGTAACCAGTTGGAAACTCTTGCTGTGGAACAGTAAGGTTTTCCAACACTTTTGAGGCTTCATCCATGTGAGGGCAAATGTGAGTTTGATGACTCCCTTTGCATAACTTACAAGGAAACCTAACTTTACCCTATTTCCCAGGAACCTGACTATTACTGGTTGATGGATCAATGGAAAGTTGATGAGATTTTTCTGACCATACTTCCAGGACCTTTGGAATACTAGGACAATTGACAAGGAAGTGGTCACCCTTACAAAGCCTGCAAGGGTATTTTGGTTTACGATGCATGTCAGAGTTTTCCTCAACACAACTAACACTTACAACCACGGTTGGTTGGTTGACTTCTTTCTTATCTTGCTTCTTCTTCTTCTTCTTCTTCTTCCCTTTCTTATTTTTCTTAGACACCTGGTTACTAGCATCAAGGCTTTTACCAGGCGAAGAGGAAGAAATGGAGGAAGAAAAATTAGGCGAAGAAGGTAAAGGGTCAACAGAAGGTTGGTGATGTTGAGATGGTGAACTCTGTTGAGGTGAAGCATTCGGTTGAGGTGGAAGAATTGGAGTACTTTGGGCCAACGAAGTTGAAAATAACCATATCGGTAAACCTATTGTAAATCCAGGTAATGACAAAGTAGCCATATAAGGAGGACCAACATTTCCAAAGTAAGGAAAAGTACTAGGATTCTCGTTAGGAGGGGTTCCTAGGTTGGTAAATTCCGGAACATTTGCCATTATATTCAACTTCAGTGAATTTTATTAACAATTTAAAACTAAAATTAACAATTCACAATTCACACCTAAACAATTAAAATTCACAATTCACACCTATGGTCTCTAAAAGTAAAAACAAACAAATTAACATGCGCTATCAAATCTAGGAGTCAAACCACACACAAACAGTAGCCTTCCGGACTGAAAACACTAGTTGGTGATGAAATCCAACATCGCAGAATTCAGTACAGAAGTGGCGGGTGGAACAGTGACCCCGGCAACCTGCTTAATGAATAGACTGGACCAAGTTCCTCCACTTTAACTGTCTCGAGTGAAGTGAACCCCCCAGAAAATCCAAGTGAGTCTAGCCGACGTCTGCTCCAGGTACAGTGGGATCTTCCCTCCACCGTCACCTTGGGTAGAATCCTAAAGATAATGGTCACTAAGGTCACCAACAACAACAAATACACCTGGGGGAACAGTCTACGACCCGATAGCACGCAAGGGCAGAGTAACAAGCTCAATCCCCTTTCCGGCTCCTTGACAATAATCCAAGGTTTACCGACAAGTGACCCCAAGCTCCTCGACAATAATCCGAGGTTTACCATTTGTAGTACGTGCGTATCTGGCATCTTTCCCAATGAAGGAGGATTGATCCCCTCACTGGTTCGGACACGGTCTCGTGCTTCTCCTTTAAGAGGAGCTTTCCCAGAGCATAAATGTAACAGTTGGATTTATCCTACCACAAGATGAGCTACTTGTTTGGTTTTACTGTCTTGGAGAGTTAATTACTCTCCTACTCCAAGACACTAGCCTAAGCTATGTTGGTGTATCAGAGCCCTAGAAATGTAAAAATTACTAGATGGATTTTAATTAAGCGATGTGTTATTAAGGCTGTTATTACTCAAAGAGGTAAATGGATATGAAACCAATGGTGTTATGACCCGACTCAACTGAATGCAATCGAATATGATAATGTCATCTTTTCAATTCGATGAATCCTAACTAAGGTAAGGAGAGAGTTTCCATTCACTTCCAACAATGCAAAAAATTGATCACTAAGAGAAAATATAACAAATTCTCTAATGCACTAATTTCATCAAGAAAAACTAATGCAAATCAATTCCAAAATATTTTTTTTATTTTTATTTTTGTGTAAATTCAAATCAAAGAAAACTGATCTAAATCTACGATTGATTTTTCAGAATGTAAACTATGCAATTGTCATCTATGCACAATTCACTTGAAAAGCATGCAAATGTAATCTATGCACATTTTTCATTCATATTCTGAAAATGAGAATTCTAATTATGCAAATGTGATCTATGCAAGAGAATTCTCAAACACAAGATGATTCTAATGTGATCTAACAACCAATCAAGTGCAAGTCGAGAAAATTGGGTGAGAGTTCCAAAGATCATAAAATAAAAACACTCAAAGGCGATTAACACTCATACACAAAAGCAAAAAGATGCAAAATTGTGAAAAGACTGAGACAAACCTCCAAGTAATGACCAAAGGAAATCAAATTAAGAATTTCTCAAAAAAGAGACTCAAAACACCCAATTGATGAAAGCTTAAAGCAGGAATGCCAATGGAATTAACCAAGGAAAGTTTCTGACAGGTAACCAGTGGATCTGGGCAGCAAAAACAAGCTATAAAAAAAATCTAAAAGATAAAAAAGAAAAAATTGAAATTTTCTAGGCTTTTGACAGGGGTACGCAGGCATCTTGTTTGCACAGGTGCGGGTACGCTCTGTGCACAAAGCGACAATGCGTATAGGTACGCACTGTGCTCAACTCAGAGGCTGCGTACTTCTAGCAAAACAAAGAAAAACTAAAATCTAATTTAACCCTAAGCTAGCCCACCCAAAAACACAGTCAGACAGCCAAAAACCAGAAAACAAACGACTTTTCTCAGATCAAAAGTTCATACAAAGGAAAAAACATTCACATCAATGGAGTCCCCAGTATGGTCGCCATTTTGTCATGCGGAAAGAGTCGATAATGCGGACACAACCAACCTCCCTAGAAGCTTAAGGCTTTCTAGTGACAAACAAGACAATTAAGAGCAATCCTTCTCTACATATGCATTTATCATACAAGAAATCAAGTGTTTAGTTCCTACCTGTAACCCAACACTGTTGTAGTAGTCTAGCCTCGTTGATCCGGATGAGCTCCTCCTTCTCTTCGAAACCTACATTCACTAACAAGCCAAAAGATTAAATAGAACCTGATAAACTCATAAAACAATCCATATCCATCATACAGACCAAGGAGTATATGAAACAAACCATGAATAACAATCTGTTGAGAAAAATAAGTTCATTTGCATTAAAAGGTAACAAAAGGAACCATTACAACCTGAGCCTTGGTGTTGTGCAAGTCCCTCCTAGGGTCCAGCAAGAGTTTTCCTTTACTTTGATCAGCTCACCCACTCTCAAATAAGGCTAGGAAAGGATGGGAATCTCTCCTCTCAAGCTTTACAAGGGAGTCCTAATTCCAACAGCATCTACCCTTAGGAATGTTCAGCTTTCAACCTCTCCTCCTTCTGGCCCAATGTCTGTATTTATAGTGCTCTAGAGGTAGTTAATCAAGTCCACCATCAATGGGATAAGCCCCTCTTTGGGTGGGTTAGCTCCCCTCTTGATGGGATAAGTTCCTCTTTGGTAGGGATACATGAACCATCTGGAGGCACTTCATACACGTCAAACAAGCTTCTAGAATGCTCTAGAAATGACCACAAGTAACTTTTTTTGAAGTGAAACTTGCGCCTTTTGACCTTTAAAGGAGTACGCACCCATTTCTTTATAGACAGAGCGTACAAGTACGCAGGTATTGTGAACTTGGGGTGCGTACACGCAGGTAAGGCTAAGAGAAACTGCGTACCCAGAGATATATAGATTTTTAATGACTTTCTCTCTTTCTTGGAGGTTGACATGGAGAGCAGAGGTATGAGGCTTGCCAAGGAGGATAGTATGACAGTTGATGGAGCCATACTAACTGAAAATAGTCATGGTGACAAATTTTAGTGTAACAGTGAGACTAATATCTTCTAGGTGCTTATGGAGGTGAGCATCCGGATGTGGATCAATAGACGATCGCACCTATCCCCCACAATGTACAACAGTCTGCAGAGCTTTGCAAACTTCAAGGCGGACATGCATAATGTGTACATCAAGGAGCGTAAGGACCCGACGCAGAAATGGACCAAGCTCTCCTTCATCACTATCAATGATGTGATCTTTTCAGTGCTAGAATCATGGCCCCCTGAGTGGCACGCCCCGAATCTGGCGGAGATGGATAGAACAGTAGCACAGAAGCAGAAGGATGCAACCAAGCTGCATATCACGAAGTTGTCCCAGCAAAGGCGCAATGAACAAGTGGCTATGGAGGTAAGGGCTATTTGTGAGGTAGCAAAGGCAGCTGCAAAGCAGGCAAAGGCCACTGAAGAAGCAACAACAGCACAGGCAATAGGGGCCACCACAATGTAGGACAAGGAGGGCCAAAAATTGTCCATAGGACAGGGAGCAGAGGACACAAAAGAAGGTGTGGACCTGGGCACAATGTCCACCCATCTAAAAAGGCCGCATGTCATGGAGATATTGGGTCCACGAAAAAAGGTCAAGGCATCAAAATTGGCCATCGAACCAATCACACTAACAGAAGGCAACCTCTACAACATCAGTGACATGGTTCATGAGGTCACCAAGGAAGTGCTTCAGGAAGCCATGTTAGAGTAGCAGATTGTGTTGGGGGCCCTAAGGGCACAACTGTAGGAACTACAGGTATGGCCCCCACAGGAAGGAACTATAGCCACCTACGACGTAGTAGGTACATCAACAGCAGAGTAGCTACTACACGCAAAGATGGCCAATACCATAGTGCTGCTGGAAGGAGCACTAATAGTAGAGAAAGAGGACGACAGAGCTGCGGCGGGTAGGATCAAGGGACTTGGCCTAAATTTGGCTGTCGTTCCATGAGACTCATTGTACCAGCTGCAGGATCACATAACAGCAGAGCTCCGCTCCAGGGAAGGCCACGCAGTTCAAGTGATGAGTGAGTAAAAGATCAACATCGAACAACTCAGCCTACAAAGGGACGAACTAGCATCATAGAACCAACAGATCGTGAAGATAGTGGATGAAGCATGCCGACAAGTCCCAGAGTTGTCCATTTCCATAGACCTACGAACAGGGATGTGGATCCATTGTTTGGCAAGTGGAGTCTGAAGCGCATGCGAGGAAACAACACGAGTGTAGCTAGAGCTAAACCTACAGATTGCTGAGCTGCGGATGAAGGCACAACCTTCCACTCCTCTGGAAGCTAGAGAGCAGCGCGTTAGCATGATTCAAATAGGATTGGAAGAAATTGAATGGGCAGTGCAGGACTGTACTAGTATGTTGGACCAAGCTTTTGATGTCCTCACATCCTTGCAGAAGAACCGCAACATACAATGCCTGGAAACAGGGGCGCGCGGACTACAGGAACATTATGATAATGTCATGGGAACTGCGCAAACAGTTGTCCTCACCCAATGACTAGCAAATATGCAGCAAGCAAGGGCACTGAAAGAGCAGGTGGATGTTGCCAGACAGAAAGAGGCACTTCTAAAGGCAGACGTCTAGCCTTGGATTGATGACGCCTTCACCATTATAGTCTACATTGAGGGTAAGCTCTCATAGATGCAGTGAATATATGCACTAAGACAGGTAGTGGATCATCACAAACAAGCATTGGAGGAGTGCATGTAGCAGGTCCAACAAACTATAGAAAAATGCTCCATGGACCTCTAAGCAGTACAGGACCAGTTGGACGGGCTCCGCGCCAAAGTCGCCACACTAGAAGAGTGACTCGAGATGAGTCATGATGATTGTGTTGGGGGCCTATTGGGCATGGAATCCCCCCACAACATGTTTTTGGGCTCAAAGCCCAAGTTTTAGTTAAAGGTTTTGTAAGAATCCGCGATTTGCGGGCACGGAGCGCGAAGTATAGATTAAGTCATAGGGTTGTCCACCCTAAAGTAATGTAATGTAATGTAAAGTCATGTCAACCTACCCATGGTCCACGGACCATGGGATTATATAAATAGAGCGAGGCTCTAAGTTGTAAAGATAGTGAAGGAAGAAGAGAAAATAATACGAATGGTTTGAGCTTAGAGTAGGAGTCTAAGTGTATTGGGTCGTAGTAGTAGGAAGAGGCTCTGCAGCTTAGTGCATAGAGGCCTAGTAGAGTCTGCAGCTGAGTGCGCAAACCCCTGCAGTTGAGTGTGCAAGGTGGTGTCAAGTCTATAATCAGGATTGAAGATTAATAAAGATAAGTTGATTCCTATTTTTGTGTATCTGTTGTGCATTGCCTTCTTTACGTTTATACTGTTTTATTTATCGCGCATATTGATATTATTGCTGAATATGAAGTAATAATCATTAGTCTTACATAAACAAGTTAAGTAACCAGATAATAATGGATTAAATAGCAAGAGACTTGGATATTACGGGTTGCGCCCCGAGTAGGGTTGCATGGAAGTAGCATCGCAAGTTGCGAAGGGATAGAAAGTGCGCGTAGCAACATGCGCATAGGGTCAAACCGTGGACCCCCAGAAGCTCATCACACATCCCCAAGGTGTGAAAACCTAGTTCTATCACCCTACCATACTAATTTGGGTGAGACCTCAGTCCGTGCTTCGCGGACTATTGTCGAAAGGGCCAGTAGTACTGGGATTTGCTTGGATGAATCACCTCTGAACCTGGTTCAGGCCCATACAAGCCAACATATGCTATCGGGTTGGAAAGTCCGGTCTTGCAAGGGTTCAACTAGTTCAAGTGCCAACTCCTTATACTGCGACCTTGTTGGGGACATGCACAAAAAAACAAAGAAAGAGTAGATCACTTTGATACCACTGATCCAAATTTATGAAGGAAACAAATGAAATATAGATTTAAACAAAAACAAAAACATACATTGAAACATAACTTCAATTAATAAATAGAAACTACTAGAAATTGTTTACATGTAAAAGAGAAACAAACTAGCTCAAGTGATGGTAGCTTATCTCTAAAAGAGAAACAAACTAGCTCAGGTGATGGTAGCTTATGTTTGAGAAGAGATGTGATAGCTACATGATTTCTAAAATATTTTACGATGTGGCTAAGAAGCCTTTTTTCATCAAGAAATAATGGAAAACCCTAAACATACAAAAACCTAACCTTAGGAGATGAAGCACCAAAAGCTTATAGGCCCTATTGGGGTTAGTTGGAATGTCAACTTCTTTGGGTCGTAGCTTTGTCATACGATCTTCAATTGATGCGTATGATAGCTTATTGGAAAGATATATCTGAGGAAAAAAAAAATTGTCACAAAAAAAGGCTTCTTATTTGCTTGTTTATAAAGAAAACACCATTTAGGGCCTCAAAACAACTCCGGATGTTCAAGACATGAAAAGCTGCCAAAAATAAAAACTGTTGAAATAGGAAACTATGTTGAAAATTAGGAAATTGAAAGGAAGCAATTTTAGGGGTCTAAGTGGAATAGGTGGGTGGCCACCAATATCCACCTCGATCACACTTGCTAGCTCAACCATACTTGTGGGTCCCACATAACTCGAACCCTTCATGTAATGTGAATAATTCCTTTGTATTAGGCTATAATGGATATCTGGATGTGCACTAAACACGTAATATGCAAAAAATACCAGACTCTTGATATCTCAGTTTACCATATCTCCAAAATTGCATCTAAACCTAGCCCACATCTGGCCTTGGCCCACATTCGGGGCTCTACAAGTTTGTGCCATGCCCACATCCCTAGATGTCCAAGATCTCAGATACATCACTCACTTGTGAGGTGCCCTGACCTCATGCCAAATATCCACCAAATGGGCCACACCCAAGATTCATACAAAATCTAACATGTAATTAAATCTGGCTCTAAGCGGTTGGGCACCCAAATGGGCCCCGCCCAAGATATCACCGTTAATTTCCTCCTTTGTGACATATCTAAAGTATTTCCAAATCTGACTCTTTCAAGAATGCACACAAGTGCAAACCAACCAGATTCCCAGATTAATAGATACATCTGCCAATCTTAAGGTACATCCTACCTAGATTGAAACCTTTCCAAAGAGTTATTTGTACCCAAATACAAGTTCAATGTATGCAGTATTAATACTTATAAATTCTAAGGAATTTTTTAGGGAACTTGCCCAAGCCTTTCCTGAACCAAAGACTGACTCAAAACACTAACTTCTATAGGCATAAAACCCTCATTTCCATGCTCACTCTTTAGACATTGTACCAAGTCATGATATGATAAATGGATCCATTAACATGCCTACTGCCATGAAAAAAAACAAGCCTAACCATGAATAACACTACTCTATACATTCAAATACAACAACCTCATATTAAATCACATAATGGATCTCAGATTGACTCCATCAAATCTACTTATATATCATACATTGCAACATCAACCATAAAATTTCAATAGTCTTTGAGCTATAAAGATCCATTCTATTCATAACATAGCAATAACGAAAATCACACACAATGAAAGTCAACTAAACATATCAAACAATCATACATAACCATGTGAATAGATATATGTCCCAATAAGTTGTTGGCATTATGATACAGGTGTTGTCCTTAATGGAAACTCACTCAGATGATAGTTCACAGTGTAACAAGTTCAGAACAAAGGATTACATATCAAACTCCAGAGATTGGAGAAAGAGAGTGGTTTAAGAAGTATACACTGGTTCACTTTGTCCAAGTAGCATATACACGTGGGTCAACATAACAAGAGAAGTGTATATGTATACACACACTCCCACAGGAGGAAAAATGCGTACATGTTGGAAAACCAAGGTTTTGGTCCAAGGTATTTGGTTCGAGGTATTGACCCTAGGTATTTGGTTCAAGGTATTCGTCCTAAGTGGTTTTGGTCCAAGGTATTGAGAAATGCCTAAAAACTATATAAGCAGGGGAAGATCATTAGGCCAAATGTGCAAGTATTGAATATCTTATGAAGTGTTAGATCAAATATGCAGGTTATGGGCTTCTAATGCTTTGCTTGATATGAACTAAGGATGCACCTATGTGGTTGATGATGGATGATGGATCGGTATCATAAGGCCTAAAATGAATTATCATTATGTGGTTTGATCATGGATAGTCTAGATCTGAATACTGACGCATGTTTTATTCTGTAAATGTTAGGATCTGGGTATGACTGAAGTCTGGAATAGCTGTGAAGTTTTAAGTTAGTATTTGTAGGTCTGTACGCTGGTTCTCTTTGGTAAAAGCATGTATACACGCCAGTTCGACACATCAAAGTAGCGTATACATTATGAAATATGATATTTGAAGTTGCAGAGGGTTATGGATGTTGATGCAGAGTTGTGGGTTCTGCTCTGTGTTTTGGTGACAATGTTCTAAATGTTCAGATTGATTGATTTTGATTTGCTTTAGTGATGACCAGTTTTCAGTGATTGGTTATATAGCAGTGGTGATTGATTTTGAGCTTTAATGTTGTTGATGGGTCCAGTATGAAAATTGGATGAAACATGGCCTTCAGATTGTGGTGTTGTGTTCCAGGAGTATCCGGTCTAAAAATTCATGAAACGTGGGCCCTGGTGGAAGAAAAAAGGTTGGAGCCTTTTGTAGGTCAGTGCCTACATACTAGTAAATGGATCGGCTAGTACAAGAGCTAGGGGGTTGGAGCTACCTTTTAGTAGTAGCTGGAAAATGAGTGAAGGTTGGAGCCTTCTGTAGGTCGGCACCTACGTACTAGTAAACGGATCAGCTAGTACAAGAGCTGGGGGGTTGTAGCTCCCTTTCAGTAGAAGCTGGAGAATGAGAGAAGGTTGTAGCCTTTTGCAGGTGGGTTCCTTCGTAGTGGTATGAGTATACACCAGTACAAGATTGTAAACAGGTTTTTCTTATATTAAAAGAAGACAACAACAGGTGGTTTTTGTCCCGCATTGGGTTTCCACCTTAAATCTTAGTGTTCATGTGTGTTTCTTATGTGTGATGGTTTTTTCTATTATTACTACACATGGTTATGGTTTATATGATGCACTGATTAAAGATCAACATATGATGAATTAACTGAATCATGAGTCTGCTAGATATATGCTAGTTGCCTTAAATACAGTTGCGTGTACACGTGAGTTACCTTCATTGAAATAGCATATATAAATCAAAGTATGAAAATAAAAAGTTAATGATTTGAATAATACTGATTCACCCCCCCCTCTCAGTATTATTTCCAACAATTTGTATCAGAGTAGGTCCTTTGGCAGAAGCTTGATCACTTGAAGGAGATCCGTAGAAACAATGGGACATAAGTTGAAGAAGAAAGCACCTAAGAAGAAGAAGACATCTCAAAGGAACAGTGACAGCAGGAGAGACAATTGGCTGTTAGGTGGAAGAAAGTATTTAGATTCAATATCACCTCAGATTGAATATGAAAAAGAAAATGAATTATCAGGCACAAATTTTTGGTCTTCTAGTGATACTTTTCTTTGCTCATGCAATATTGAAGATATTGGAAGTGATCGTGAAAGAAACATAGAGGTATAAGTTAAAATACTCACAGATAAAATCAAAGATCAACAAGATCTATTTAACAAAAGGGAGTGTGCCTTCAAAGAAGAAGTTACCAGATTAAAAGCTCAGTTGGAGGAAGGAAACAAAGTAAGGAAGCAATACAAGGAAAAGGAAGATCAATGTCAAAAGTTGCAGGATGAAGTGACATCATTAAGAAATGAAGTAAATGAAAAGAGTACAACAACCAAGAGACTTAAAGATAGATCTCATTACTATGAAAGTCTTGAAGCTAAGATCCTCTCTCTAAAAGAAGATCTTGAACATTCAAATAAACAGAATGAAGAACGACCTCAAGTAGATGAAGAACAAGAAAATTAGATTCTCAAAATTAGGCAACAAGTGGAAGAAGGAAGAAAGGCTAAAGAAATATTGAAGAAGCAATATCTGGAAAAGGAAGAGAAATATCAAACTGAGGTAAATATCTTAAAAGGTGAATTAGAAGAAAAGGGTAAACTGTTACGATTTCAAGATAGTACTAATATTTTGGATAATATTCTTAGCAGTCAAAGGTCTCCTACCATCAAAACTGGTCTTGGTTTTCATGAAACTATTGAAGGTGAATCTAACTCTCAAGATGAGGTAAGGAACTCTAATGCAAAATCTGAAATGCTCAACAAGGAGATGAGAAGTCAACCCCATCTACAACCAAGGAAAGAAAGTCTTCAAAGAAAATCATTTACTCCTAACTATGGAAGTGATAGTCAGTTATTTCCTCTGATGAATAACGTTGAATGCTTTGTATGTCATAATTTTGGACATGTTGGAGCCAAATGCAGAAATAGATTGTTTCAAGCTAGTAATCGTCACACAGAAAGATCATCAGCTTCCAGGTACATTAAGGGATATTGTTTTTCTTGCAATATGTTTGGTCACAAAGCCATTGATTGCTATAGAAGGAATAAGAAACATATAAGATATTATGCATGTAACAAGTTTGGAAATATAGAAAAGGAATGTAGGAGCAAATTTCAGCCACCATACCAAAAGGAGAAAAAATCATCACACTCAAAGATATGGAAGAAGAAGGAAGTACAGTCAGAAAGATGTGGCATAAGACAGTATACAGACATAATAGACTCACGAGGTGCTAAAAGTGTGAAGCTTCAGTGCTCTAAATCTCATGCAGTTATCATGAATAAAAGCCATGTTTATACACAAATTAGAAGCTGCATAGTCGTGTATATGGTGTTTTGAAGAAAAAGTGGTGGGACAGACTCAAGAAAAGGGTTCTGATATGGTTTAGTCAATTATAAATTATCTATTATGTTCTGATTGATGATGGTTACAATCTGTTATGATATGTGGAAGTGTTTTTGGCCCTCATAAGTTGTTAATAAGTTGATGAATAACTGGTTGATGAAGATGCCTTGATGATTCTTACTAAAAAATGCAATGATCAGATTTGATAGTAAACAGTTGGCACAGGTTCAGGGGGAGCATATGCTTCTAATAATGCATTGTTGGCATTATAATAGAAGACCTTGGTACATGAAGATGCTTATATTTCTTGATCCACATAGTTGTTTGATTTAGGTGACTCTTTTGATGATGGACATATACAGGTTGTTGATCTTGATGCTACTAACAGATGCTGATGGTGGAGATCATATATGGTGTATGATAGTTTTTGATGACTATCATGGTCTTATTTAGATTGTTGGTCCTTGTTATAAATGTCATGTATATCATTTGCTGAAAAGGTAATGAAAATACCTAATTTGTAACCCCACTATGCATGGGAAGGATGATGTAATAATTTATATTTCAGTCATGTATAAACATTTGGTATATCCCCACTTGGTTGAGAGGTTGATCTATGTATGAGTCATTGGTGATAGGAAGGTCATACTCACTTAGTTGAGTTATAGAGTCATGTTATTATTTTGGAAAATAATTTTGCAGACTCTGCATGTGCTCAAGGGGAGCATGGGCAGTTTAGTGCATCTCAACATGTACAAAGGGGGAGATTAATTAGAGAATTCAACATGTACTCAGAGGGAGCATGGAAAACATAATGTATATCAAAGGGGGAGCTTAATTAGAGAATTCAACATGTACTCAGAGGGAGCATGGAAAACATAATGTATATCAAAGGGGGAGAATATCTTGGTCTGCCCTTTGCCCTTGATGTCAAAGGGGCAGAGTGTCTTGGTATTGTTGTTGCCATCAAGTCCAAAGGGGGAGATTGTTGGCATTATGATACAGGTGTTGTCCTTGATGGAAACTCACTCAGATGACAGTTCACAGTGCAACATGTTAACAACAAAGGATTACAGATCAGATTCTAGAGATTGAAGAAAGAGAGTGGTTTGAGAAGTATATGCTGGTTCACTTTGTCCAAGCAGCGTATACACATGGGTTAACAGAAAAAGAGAAGAATATACGTATACACACACTCCCACAAGAGGAAAAGCACGTACATGTTGGAAAACCAAGGTTTTGGTCCAAGGTATTGTTCCTAAGTGATTTTTGTTTAAGGTATGGAGAAAGGCCTAAAACTATATAAGGAGGAGAAGACCATTAGGCCAAGTGTGTAGGTATTGAATATCTTATGAAGTGTTAGATCAAATATCCGGGTTATGGGCTTTGGATGCTTTCCTTGATCTGAACTAATGATGCACCTATGTGGTTGATGATGGATGATGGATCAGGATCATAAGGCCTAAAATGAATTATCATTATGTGGGTTGATCATGTGTAGTCTAGATCTGAATACTAACACATGTTTTCTTTTGTAAATGTTCTGGTCTGGGTATGACTAAAGTTTGGAATAGCTGTGAAGTTTTAAGTTAGTATTTGCAGATATATACATTGTTTCTATTTGGTAAAAGCATGTATACACGCTGGTTTTGCACATCAAAGTATCATATACATTATGAAATATGATATTTGAAGTTGCAGAGGGTTATGGTTGTTGATGCAAAGTTGTGGGTTCTGCTCTGTGTTGTGGTGACTATGTTCTGGTGACAGTGTTCTGAATGTTCATATTGATTGATTGTGATTTGCTTTAGTGATGACAATTTTTCAGTGATTGGTTGTATAGCAGTGGTGATTGATTCTGAGCTTCAATGTTGCTGATGGGTCCAATATGAAAATTGGATGAAACGTGGCCTTCAGATTGTGGTGTTGTGCTCCAGGAGTATCAAGTCTAAAAAGTCATGAAACGTGGTCCCTGGAGGAAGAAAGAAGGTTGGAGCCTTCTGTAGGCTGGCACCTATGTACTAGTAAATGGATCAGCTAGTACAAGAGCTAGGGGGTTGGAGATCCCTTGCAGTACCAGCTGGAAAATGAGTGAAGGTTGGATCCTTCTATAGGTTGGTGCCTACGTACTAGTAAACAGATCGACTAGTACAAGAGCTAGGGGGTTGTAGCTCCCTTCCAGTAGAAGCTGGAGAATGAGAGAAGGTTGTAGCCTTCTGCGGGTGGGTGCCTATGTAATGGTATGATTTTTCACCAGTACAAGATTGCAAACAGGTTTTTCTTATATTAAAAGAAGAAAACAACAGGTGGTTTTTGTCCTGCATTGGGTTTCCACCTTAAATCTTGGTGTTCATGTGTGCTTCTTATGTGTGATGGTTTGTTCTGTTATTACTACACATTGTTACTGTTTATATGATGCACTGATTAAAGATCAACATATGATAAATTAACTGAATCATGAGTCTGCTGGATATACACTGGTTGCCTTAAATACAGTTGCATGTACACGTGAATTACCTTCATTGAAGTAGCGTATATAAATCAGAGTATGAAAAGAAAAATATATTGATTTGACTAATACTGATTCACCCCCCCCTCTCAGTATTATTTCCAACATAAGTGTCAACTAATACAAGGGCCTACAAGTCCATCATAACCATGAGTACATATAGATAAAATCACATTGGAGATAACTAAGAATATCACATTCTTCCGTTATCAATGTTGATACATTCATTGTCATAAATATGACAATATCATTTACCATTTATATTGAAACATATGTACAAGTGAATATAATTAACTAATTAACTTAAATTACTAAAATCTAAGAGGGGGACTTTAACTCTCCACCCAACCATAGGCCAACTAAACTACAATATTTCTTGCAGCGGACTACCCTTGAGCCATATTCATATTCTTAGGAGTAAAGTGCTCAAGGAAATTCACAACAATACAAGTCAACCTTGTCACACAAGAATCTAGATCACATAATGCCTCCACCTAACAATCATGTGTCTAGGGCACACAATGTCTCCACTTTCTAAACACTTCAGGGATCTGAAACACTTAATGTTCAACTTGAAAAACCCTACAGGGATCTTGAACACATAATGTCTCCACCAATTAACCACTCCAAGTATCTAGAGCCCATGGTGTCTCCATGTGCTTCACACTATAGGATTCCAGAGCCCACGATGTCTCCACCTGCTAAACCACAAGAATCTAGAGAACACCATTTCTGTATCTGTTAGGCTACACGGGAATCCAGAGCCCACAATTAGGGTCTCCACTTGTTAGACACTATAAGATGTTCCATAGTAAACAATGTCTCCACTTATTAAATAGGAGTCCATATCTCACCATGGTTTTACCTTCTCAACACTATAATTTTCCTTTTACACCATGCTCCTCAACATGCTTCCATTCCTATGCATGCACTGAGATTTCTTAACTTTTTGTCTAGCGAGTTTACTCACTCTGATATCAAGATGTATTTCTACACTTTTGAGTGTGTCCACTCTCTCTGTTAGTATCTACATACCACCACCACTATCTATATTCCTCTATCACATACCTTTCATATTGTCTTCTTCTTCCTATTTTCCCCTTGCATGTTGAATTCCAAAACACATCCCTCATAGATTATAGGTGATTTATGGGCATTTTGTTCTTTACTATAGGTTTCCCGTACACCCTTCAATTCTTGCACCAATAGGGCCATAAATTCATTAGGGAGATAAGTGATAAATAAATGTAGTGGCTTGGGTTTAGAAGAAACTCCTCCTCTCAGATCTTTGAATCCATGCCCACTCCTCCAGCCCAATCAATGTTTACATTTTCACATTATTTACATGAATTAAAATTCATAGTGACATTTACAATAGGGGTAGCCGAAAGGGTTTTCATAGACCTCACCCCCTTAAAGGAACATTGTCCTCAATGTTCTATACCTGAACACAAAAATCACAATGAGCTTTATATACATATCTATTTTCACATTTCCTTACACAATAAAACAAAATAGGTAAGATACCCTCATCTGATCAGCCATTTCCCAAGTGGCCTCATCTAGTCCAAAGTGCCTCCACTACACCTTGACCTGATCGATTACTCGATTCTGAAACATGATTTGCCTCTGATCCAAAATGCATTGTAGTTTTGGTTGGAAATTTTCCTCAGATTGTAGATGTATCATAGACCAATAAGCTACATCATTAAAATCATTCACATTCTTTTTAAGAAAAAACGTATGGAAACCATCATGTTCTTTCACCATTAGTGGCAAGGTTAGTCTGTAAGCCACTGGCCCCACTCTTTCTAAGATTTGAAATGGTCCAAAAATGTTTGGTGTCAACTTAGGACAAGATCTAATTCTCAGTGAAATCTTCCTTGGTTTTATGTAGTGGTAAACATGTTCCCCCACTTGAAATTCCTTGTGCATTCTCTATTGATTTGTATAGCTCTTTGTCTATCTTGATTATTTTCAATTTCTTATTGACATAAACCACTTGTTCTTCCATTTTCTTGATCATATAAGGTCTAAGAAATGACCTATTCACTGGGTCATTCTAGTTGATGGGTGTACTACATTTCCTGCCATATAGATCCTTGAACGGAATCATTTTCAATGGTTCTTGGTACTCATTGTTGTAAGGAAATTATACCAATTGTAGAAACTATTTCGACCTCTTGGGATGATGCATGGAATACATTCTCAGCATGTCTTCCAACACCCTGTTTACTCTTTTAGACTATCCATCTGTTTGAGGATGATACATGTACTAAATGTTAACTCTGTCCTAAATCCAACAAGCAACACTTTCCAAACATTTGAGGTAAAATTGGCATCCACATTTGATATTATATATCTTTCATGAACATCTAAGAAGTGCCAATTGCCTTATGGGTATAATTACAGCTATAAAATGAGTTGCCTTACTCAACTTTTCCACCACCACCATTATGGAATCATGTTGTCATTATGTCCTTTGTAATCCTATGACGAAGTCCATGGAGATGACTTCCCACTTCCACTTAGGAATGGGGTTTGGTTGTAAAATTCCTGCTAATGTCTACACTTCACTTTCACTTGCTAACACTCCAAGTATGTAGCAATATACTCAGCAACATCCTTTTTCATGCCCAACCAATAGTACATATCTTTCATATCTCATATCATTTTATAATAACTAGGATGACCTCAATAAGGTCTTTTATGAAAATTGTTAGAGATGAGTTTCTTTAAGTTACCCATGCAAGGTATATACCACCTACCTTTAAGTTTCAAAATACCATCATCCATGAGTGAGAAATTATTACTTAATGGTCCTTCTAGCTCCAATTTTAAGCATTTCTTCACTTTCTAGTAGTGCTCATCCAAATACACTACATATTTGATCCTTTCTTTAATATCAACCTCACAAGTATTGATAGCTTCCACATGAACCACTTCCAACCTCCTACTAAGAGCATTTGCCACTTTGTTTTTCTTACCTTTGATATATTTTATATCAAAACAAAATTCACTGATCAAGGCTAGCCACCTTTCCTATCTTAGGGTTAATTTGGGTTGGTTAAATAAATACCTTAATTTTCCATGGTCTAACATTAAAACAAACTTCCTTCCCAAAAAATAGTGGCTCCACATTTTCAATGCATGCACTATCACTACTAACTCCAAGTCATGAGTGACATAATTTCTCTCATGCTCATTCAACTTCCTCAATTTGTAGCAAACCACCCGTCCTTCTTGCAACACATACTTTTTTAGAATTCCTGGACTAACATAGGCTAAATTAAAACTTGGTTCAATCAAAATTGAAGCAAGTTGATCACTGGCCATACCTTCCATCTCAAACACTGATGTGTGGTATTATTCCTACCAACTGTCCAACAACACATAAATTCATGGCACATTTTGAGCCACATCATTCACTGTCTCTGCTTCTTGAACATTGTACAACCTTGTAATGTTCTTTTGTCACTGTGGATAGTCTTTCTTCTTGTGGTTTTCTGCACAAGTTCAACATTGTATAGGTTCTCTACTGAACCCCTCGGTTTCCTCTCCTATAGGCTTAGAGAACTAGCCTCTGTCAGCAGTATTGGAATTTTATAGAGACTCTCCCTTGATAGGGGTGGAAAAATTCACATTCCTTCCTCCTAGCTAATGTCTGCAACTCTCTTCCCTTTACCTCTAAGTTTGGTATTTCATTTTTCTTTCCAATCATTTCGAGGCTTTGTCTTATGCTTGGACTATACATAGTAGTACCTCATTTTTCAGATGGTGTCCTCCAATGTTTTTGGCTCATCAAATTCTATTTTGTCCCTAAATGCCTATGGAAACCCAATAAGTTACCTCTTGATATTTACTTTCTCATCCTTTATGTAAGGCACACACCTCAACAACTCCAATAATATGTTGGTGTATTAATCAATTGTCAATTTCCCTAATTTATGCTCATAAAATTCCTTGACCTTGTTGTAATAGTACATTTCATATAGGTACTTCTCTCAGAAATATCTCTTAAATCTCCTCCAGGACAACTCATTTTCTTTAATAATAGGTACTCTCCCATAAATACCTCTTAAATCTCCTCCAGGAAAACTCCTTTGCTCTAATTTTTTTGACATTACTTAGGTCTTCCCACCAAATATTAGCTTTCCCCTTCAAGCTGAATATGGTTAATCTTGCCTTCATATTCTTAGAGTAATCATGTACTTTGAAGTACTTCTTCATTACTAGTAACCACGACTCTACTTCCTCATCCTTGTTCATCAAATGGGAGGTCTTTTCATCTTAAATTATTATGGCATCAAATATTTCTTTTTCCTCTTCTATTGATAATGCCACTTGGTTGTAGCACTAAACGGTTGCTCGTGACTTCTTGTCTTCCTCTTTGGAGTACTTAATAGAGTTCCACCTCTCACTGTATCTTCACTTGCCTATCTATGCCTTTTCCTAGATTTGCCACCTTCTACACCATCAACCCTCAATTCGTGATTTCCATGTCCTGATGGACTCTCCCTATACTTATACTTTCCTAGGTATCTAGCACTTAGCTCATGCTACTTCTGCCTTTGAAAATATGATAGGATCTATAGTGTAATTACATTTACTTATACCTTCTTTTCCTAAGCTCTGATAATATTCTCATTCTCAACCTTACAGCTTCTTAATTGATCCCTCCAACTTCTAAAGGTATCCATCTCGTTAGGGGAGTCTTCCTCTCTCCTCTTTCCAACTGAATCTTCTTCTTAACCATGTTAGGATCTATCAACACTGTACTACACCATCCTACTGCTCATCCCTTTATTCTCTTGTTATTCCTTGGTGTCTTCCTATGTGTTGTTACACGCACATGACTATTAACGAATGAAAAATACAAATATCACATTTACCCATCACCTTGGCTTATATGCAATAAGCATGTTTATGTGAGGTTATCTGAAACACCAAATATCAAGTTAGTATGCAAGTTAGAAAACATATAACATATAAAAATATATCATTCCTATCAAGAAATTATGATATCAAGAATTTCATACAACACACAATCATCAGTCAAAGTGCTACAACTAGAACATATTTGCTAACCGGGTGCTCAAAAGTAGGCTCAAAACTCAAAGTGGCATAATATTGATAAACTCAGCTTCATAGCAAAGTGCTCGTCATCATTATTACAATGGTGTGAAGGACACTCGAAACTGAGATCATATGAAGAAGTTAGAGCAAGTCAAAGTCCAAGTTTGACTTAGGCACATGGTAGAAGAAGATGATGTGGCAGGACTATTTAGCGAATGGGGAAGCACCAAGTGGCAGACCACCATTGGTCCCGCATTTCACAAATCACATATCGCAGGTTGGTCGGTGTTAAAGAATTGGCCCCAGAACTAGCCAGGGTGCATTGAGATAATCACAATCGCACATCGCAGAAGGGAAGTACTACAAAATCGACCCCCAGTGTACTGAGTTGCGATGCGATATCGCAATCGCAGATCGCACATTGCAGAATCTCGTGTGTGTATATATATATATATATATATATATATATAGATATATATATATATATATATATATATATAGATATATATATATATATATATATATATATATATATATATATATATATATATATATATATATCTATATATATATATATATCTATATGTATGTATGTATGTATGTATATAACCTTTGACTCTACAGATTGCGATATGTTCTAGATGAGATATAGATTATATTGCAGTTGATAGTTTCGTAGGGTTTGCCACTTATCGCAATCACATATCACCCACGTCGCATTCACCGTGACCGCCACAAGCCGGAACCATTACCTTAACCACCAGACCTAACCACCTTGCATGTGACCACTCGACCTTAACTGCGAGATAGACGTGTTCATTGGAAAGAATAGAAATTTTGGTGGAACTGCTAGAATTAACTCCAGATAATGAATTTAACTGGAAGTTAACGCGATTCAGAGGAGGAAATTGTGGAAATATTGGCAAAAGTCATAATTAACACATTTTTTGATGAAGTGAGGAGGAAGAAGAGGTTGGGGTATCATTTTTGGACATTCTGAACTCATTGGGGTAGGTTTTAGAAGAATTTGAGCATTGTAAACACATATTTTTACACTTTTGAGTATAATAGAGAGGCCCAAGCCATTGGAAGTTGGACTAAGGAGACATAGCCTAGGAGGGGTGAACTCCTTTATCATGTTCATGTTGTAATGTGTTTTTGATGATGTTCTATATATTTTGATGTTACCACTTAGTCTCTTATTTATGTTAAATTTCTAGAAACATTAACATAAAAACTCATCATTTCACTTGTAAAAAATTCATGAATCCTTAAGCACAAGGAAAGCATTTTGCTTCTAATCTGAGGAGGATCTTAGCATAATAATCTAATATTCTAAATTAGATCAATTTGGTATCAGAGCTCTAGGTTTTATTTTTGAAAGAAGGATTTAACTATTTGCAAGTTTATGTCATGCTTACAAGGTTACAACTCAAAAAAGAAGAAGGTAAGCTGGTTGGAAGCCCTGAAGTTGGGTCAAGGGGAAGGAGAGCAAGGTTTCCACAATCTCCAACACTAGTTCAGCGTCAAGTTACAGTTGAGACTCTAGAGATCATGTCTCATGAAAGAGAACCTACAAACATGACAGAAGATGAGAAGACCTTGAAAAAGGCTTTCTTTGATATGACAGAGATGGTAGAGGTCCTCTATGAAGAGAGGAATACTAGGTTGCGAGGGGAAAGTTCCAAACCTCCCAAAGGAGAAGGCTCTTTGGGGGGAGGTAATGGAAATGGAGACAAACCTCCACCCTCTCTACCATTTTCTTCATCTTCTTCTTCACAAGCATGTTCACCCTCTTCCACTAACACAACCCTTACTCATGCGCATCATCATACTTCAAAAGGAACTGGTATATGACCTTTAAAATTTAAAACTTGATTTTATATTTGAGCTGCCCATGTATAATGGTGAAGTGAATGTAGAGAAGCTTGATAATTGGATTCTTCAGTTGGAGGTCTATTGCAGGATTCAAAACCTTCAAGGGGATGGCATAAAGATTCAGTTATCTTCCTTGAGAATGGAGGGTACACCACTAGTATGGTGGGAATAAAAGGCCCAAGAGGAGATTAAAAAAACGGTAAGATCTCAATTTCTTGAGATGATTTCATTGCTGCAATCAAAAGACAATTCTACCCTCTAGCTTATATGTAGAAATTCATCATGAATTGGTAGAACTTTAGACAGCTTAAAGGTCAAAATGTGTAAGATTACACCCAAGAATTCAGAAAAAGGTCTTTGATGTTAGGTGTATATTTGCAATCACAGAATATCTTAGGGATACTATATTAATGTTTAATACCAATAATCTAGATGATGTGTGTGTATGCAAGCCACTCCTCTTGAGGAAAGAGGGAAAAACACCCCAGAAGAAGGTAGTAAAAATCCATTTAATAGTAAAGGAAGGGAAAAGAAAAATTCGTGTATGAAAAAAGAAGGACAGAAAGTTACATGCAAACATTTTTCCAGGGAGGGTCATAATGAAGCTCATTACTGGAATCTTCATTCCAAAATGATACCAAAAAGAAACAACAACAAGGGAAAACAAAATACAACTACAACCACTCAATAGGATTTGGGATCCGATTCGGGTGATGAAACTAAAATCATAGCCTGGGGTTAAAAGGACAAGAATCCATTTCTATCACTAGTTCTTCAAACTCACAAAATGAAACTCCAAACGAAAAGAGGAGAATAGAACTTTTTCACATAAGGGTGATCTCAAAATACAACAGTATTGATATGCTTTTCGATAGTGGCTCTCAAGCCAATCTTATCTTTGAAAACATTGTCAAAAGTTTAAAATTGGAAACCATCCCACATCATAAACCATATCCACTTGGATGGGTGTGTGACAATGCGCAATTACAGGTTACTAAAAAGTGTAAACTTAATTTTTCCATTACGGAAAATTTCATAGATGAAGTGGAGCTTGATGTTGTGCCGTTAGATATTTGTGCAATAGTTTTAGGTAGCTCATACCTTTATGACAGAGAACCTATCTTCCATAGACACAAAAATAAATATGATTTATTCAATGATGGAGTAGAATATATTGTGAGAGCTCATAGCAAGAAAATAAATCTTTCACTTGTTAGCACAAGGCAGATGAAAAGACTATTGAAATCGAGCAAGAATTTTGTGCTTATAATGATCAAACCCAAGAATGATGTTGATAATGAAGCATTTAAAGGTTGTGATTCAAATTTGAAATCTGAATTGGTTGATGTAGTTAAAAAATATAATGATATTTTTCAGGAACCAAAGGGATTACCTCCCAAGAGAGGAATCCAACATGAGATACAGTTGCAATAAGATTGTCTTCTTTCTAACATTGGCATGTGCAGGATGTCAATGATGGAAAGTGCAGAAATTAAGAAGAAAATTCAAGAGTTGTTGAATAAAGGGATCATTAAACAATCTTCCTCGCCATGTGGTTCACGTATTGTCTTGGTGCCAAAGGAGGATGGAACATGGTGTATGTGTGTGGACTTTCGTGCATTAAACAAAATTACGGTAAAAAACCATTACCCATTGCCTAGAATATATGATTTACTTGATGAATTGAAAGATGAAAAGTATTTTACTAAGTTGACTTAAGAAGTGGCTACCATCAAATTAGAATAGTTGAAGGAGACAATTGCAAGACAACATTAAAAACAAAACAAGGATTGTTTGAATGGCTGGTTATGCCTTTTGGTTTATGTAATTCTCCTGTGACATTCATGCATGTGATGAATGATGTGTTGAGGCCATTTCTTGATGAGTTTTTCATAGTCTACTTAGACGACATCTTAATTTTCAGTAAATTTCATGATGAACATATCATGCATGTAAGAAAAGTACTTGATGTCTTGAAAAAAGAACAATTGTATCTTAAGATATCAGAGTGTGAGTTTGGGAATACTTCTTTAGTTTACTTGGGTCATATTGTTGGAGGAGGTGAATTGGCCAATGCCCAAGACAGTTACTAAGATAAAAAGTTTTCTGCAAACAACCTAATGTTGGAGGAAATTCATTGCTAATTTTTCTCTTATAGCCGCTCCTTTGCATGCGTTGACAAGTGTGAAAAGGGTTTTTCAGTGGGGATGAAAGCAATAAAATGCCTTTGATGAATTGAAGGAAAAGATCAATACAACTCCAGTACTTTCACTTCCAGACTTGAGACAATCATTTGAGATTCAGACTAATCCTAGTGACTATGATATGGGTGCAGTCCTCATGTAACATGGTAAGCCTATCTGTTTTCATTCATAAACGTTTAATGGTGCAGTGATTAATTATCCTACGTATGACAAGGAATTGTATGCATTGGTGCAAAGCGTGAAAAAATGGAAACACTACTTGATGGGTAAGGAAACAGTCATTCACACTGATCATCAACCATTGCAATACTTGCAGTCACAATCAAAGTTGCAACAAACAAGGCACTTCCGATGGATGGGTTTTCTTCAACAATTCTGCTTGGTAATCAGGTATAAGAAAGGTATCTAAAATAAAGCTACTGATATGATTTCTAGGCCTATTGTTAGTGAAGCTATTTTACTCAAGCATAATTTTATTTTACATGAAAGTTATATTGAGAAATATGCTTTAGATAACGACTTTCAAGATGATTATGCAAGCTTGAGTCAAGGTAACCAAGTAGAGGAATTGGATTATCATTTACACGATAACTTATTGTACCATCTTAGCAAGCTCTGTATTCCATAGGGAGAAAGATTTAACATCATAAGAGAGGCACATACTTCTCTTATTTCTGGTCATTTCGGTGTAACGAAGATGGTGGCACATCTACAAAGGTATTGTTATTGGCTTCGTATTCTTGAAAGTGTGTCTCATTTTATTAAAGGATGTTAATTATGTGCAATCAGTAAGCCCAGCAATAGGAAGTTAGGATTGTACACACCACTTCTGGTTCCTTCACGACCGTGGGATAGTGTTTAAATGGATTTTGTAGGAGGTCTTCCATTGTCAAAAAGAGGTCATGATTATTTGTATGTAGTTGTGGAAAGGTTCACCAAAATGTGTATTTTGATGCCATGTAAAAAGAAATTTACACCTGAACAAACTTCTTAGTTATTCTTTCAGAATGTTTGGGTGCATCTTGGATTGCCCACATCCATTGTTAGTGATCAAGATTCTCGCTTTGTTGGGAATTTTTGGTCAAGCTTGTGGGGATTCATGGACACCAAATTGAAAAAGAGTATAACTTTTCATCCACACATAGATGGTCAAACAGAAGTGGTGAATAGAACAGTGATACATCTTCTTTGTGGGTATTGTAGAATGAATCCTACGTTGTGGGATGAACATTTGCACTATATTCAACATG
This sequence comes from Pinus tabuliformis, assembly GCA_031772625.1. Classification (NCBI taxonomy): domain Eukaryota; kingdom Viridiplantae; phylum Streptophyta; class Pinopsida; order Pinales; family Pinaceae; genus Pinus; species Pinus tabuliformis. The sequence goes on along the minus strand of CM062819.1, from coordinate 1,897,585,173 downwards.
CTTAGAATCAAGCTAAGCACTCTTCAACTCAAACTTCACCATTTGAGGCATTCTTGGGATACTTGCCTAAATCTCCTTTGGATTTTATTTTTGGAAATATGTTTCTATTGAAGGTCATAGCGACATAGACAAAGCAATAAATTTCATTGAAGAAATCCAATTAGTACACCAAAAGGTTCAAGGACAACTTGAGAAAAGCCAAGGCAAAAGCAAGGCATGACAAGCATCGTCAAGATCATAAGTTCCAATTTGGTGATGAATTTTGGCTTACATTAACAAAGAGAGGCTGCAAGGAGAAGTTAAAAAGCTAAAACCAATTAGATATGGTCCATTCTGAATTTTGCAAAATATTGGTAACAATGCCTTCAGGTTGGATTTTCCTTCATATATGCAAATTTATGTTGTTGTTAATTTTGAGAATTTAAGGTTGTATGAGCCTCCTTTGATTGAAGGTAAAGGAGAGAATATTCAAATTCCATCTATTGAAGAATTTTCTCCATAATTACTTGATGAGCTTCAACAAGACACTATACTAGACAAAAGAGCAAGGACATCAAAAAGGGGAAGTATCGATTATCTTCGAGTGGGGCTCAAGGGTACACATCCTTTAAAAGGAAAATGGTTAGAGGTTGGAAAAGTGAGGGAACTGTACCCTCACCTGTTGGACAATTCAAAGTGATCTTTTGGGGTCCAAAAGGCTTCTAGTGGGGAGGAGTGATCAGGTGCTCAAAATTAGGCTCAAAATTCAAAGTGGAAACATCTCAATAAACTTAGCTTTAGAGTGAAGTGCTCATCATCTTGATTCCAATGGTGTGAATAACACTCTAATTCAAGCTCATATGAAGAAGTTAGAGAAAGTCAAAATTCAGGTTTGACTTGGATGGATGGCAGAAGAAGATGATGTGGTAGGACTCTTCAGCGAATGGGGAAGCGCCAAGTGGCAGGCCGCCATTGGCCTCGCATTTCACAAATCGTATATCATAGGTGGGTCGATGTTAAAGAATCGATCCCAAAACTTTCCAGGGTGTGCTGCGATAATCACAATCACACTTCATAGAAGGGAAGTACTACAGAATTGGCCCCCAGTGTGCTAGGTTGTGATGTGATACCACAATCATAGATCACACATTGCAGAATCCTGTATGTATGTATGTATGTATATATATATATATATAGATATATATAGATATATATATATATATATATATATATATATAGAAGGGAAGTACTACAGAATTGGCCCCAGTGTGCTAGGTTGTGATGTGATATCACAATCATAGATCACACATTGCAGAATCCTGTATGTATGTATATATATATATATATATATATATAGATATAGATATAGATATATATATAGATATATATTACCTTTGACTCCACCCATTGTGATATGTTCCAGATGTAATATAGATGATACTATAGTTGATAGTTCTGTCGAGTCCGCTACTTATCACAATCGCATATCGCCCACATCACATTCACTGTGACCACCACGAGCCGGAACCGTCGCCTTAACCACCAAATCTAACCACCTTGCATGTGACCACTCAACCTGGTGAACTACTTTATCATGTTCCTATTGTAATGTGTTTTTGATGATGTTCTTATATGTTTATGATGTTGTTTAGTATCTTACTTATGTTAAATTGCTCATAACATTAACATAAAAGCTCATCATTTCACTTTCAAAAAAATCATGAATCGTTAAGCACAAGGAAAGAATTTTGTTTCTAATCTGAGGAGGATCTTAGCATAGGAATCTAATATTCTAAATCATATTTGTTTCACATAACAAACAGTCACTATAAAATACCACACTTTGTAATATAATTCCAATTTTTATCTCCAAAGGTCTAATGTATAACCTTCACTCTAATACCACCTTATTATGCTCCATTCCACCATGTTAGACTTCCCAAGCTAATGGGAGGTGTTACTTTCAACTAACTCAACATCCATGGTCTCACTATCGATATGGGGATACAAAATTTTTCTTTTCCAAAGCTTGCACAATTAAATTTAGATAAAACCATTGAATTCAACTTGCCGATAGAGTTTTAATGATATAAAATTTACCTCAATTTGACTCTCATATTGAGAGTTCTTCCCCTTTAAATATTACCCAATTAACCCTTGCCACATTAGCAATATGTTTCCATGTGGCATCCACGTGTGACCCAGGTTCTCCCACTATGTCATATATGACACCTAAATGGCTTCCACGTGGTCATGGTCATACATTCGTGGCACTTGCTACCTCAACCATACTTGCGGGTCCCACAAAACCTGAACCTTTCACGCAATGCGAATAATTACTTTATATACAACTATAAGGGTTATAAGGGTGTGCATGAAACTTGCATCGTGGAAAACTCTGTAGACCCCTAGAGCCCAAGATTCTGAAATTCCCACGTCTTCACAAATTCATTCGAACTTGGTCCACATCTGGTCCTTGCCCACTTCTGAGGATCTACAAGTTTTCATTGTCTCCTCATCCACGGATGTCCCAAATCTTATATACATCCTTCACTTGCGAGGTGATCCAACCTCATGCCAAATATTCACCAAATGGCCCCACCCTAGATTTCATATGAAATCTAGCGTGCAAGTAAATTTGGTTCCAAGCCATTGGGCACCCAAATGGGCCTCACTCCAAATATCACCTTTACGTGCCTCCTCTATGACATATCCAAAATATTTCCAAATATGATTCTTTAAAAGGAGTGCACAAGGGTAAATTAGACATATGCCCAAACTCCCAAATACATCTATCAATATTAAGGTACATATAACCCATATGTAAATCCTTCCAAATACTTATTTATACCTACATACAAATATGATATTTATAGTATTCAGACTTCGAAATTCTAAGGAATTTCCCAGGGAAATTTCCTAACCCTTTAATGAAGTAAAGCATCACTCATAACACTAACTTCTACAGGAATAAAACCCTCATTTCCCTGATCACACTATAGACATTACATTGTGTCATGATATGGTAAATGGATATATTAAGATTCCTACTTCCAAGCACAAAAGAAATCTTAACCATGGATAACACTACTTTATACATTCATATAAAACAACCTCATAATAAATCACGTAATGGATCCTAGAACGACTGCATCATATCTATTGATATATCATACATTGCAACATCATCCATAGACTTTCAATAGTTTTTGAGCTACAAAGGTCCATGATATTCATAACACCCAATAATTAAAATCACACACAATTACAATCAACTAAATATATCAAGCTGTCACACGGAATTTGTCAAGGGTGCGGGCACGACTGACCTTCCTAGAAGTCTAAGACATTCTAATGACAAACAAGACAAAATGGAGTGATCTTTCTCTAAATACACCTTTTACAACATGAAAACTACAAGTGTTTAGGCTTACCTTATTCCAAAACGCTGTTGTTGAAGTCCGTTCTTGACGATCCGGATGAGCTCCTCCTTCAAGTCAATTCCTGCAACCACAAACAATCAAACAATTACCAAGCACTTGCATTTCATATAATAAAACATATATTCAACATGCAGACCAAGGAACACATGAAATAACTCATTAACACAAGCTATTGAGAAAAATAAACCAGTTTGTATTAATAACGAAACAAAGAAACTCTTACAACCTGGCCTTGGTGTTGTGCAAGTTCCTCCCAGGGTCCATCAAGGGTTTTCCTCTACTTTGACAAAGCTCACCCTCTCCCAAGTAGAATCAAGTGAAGACAATCTCTCCTCACAAAGGCTCTAATGGAAGACCTAAATCCTGCAGCATTTACCCAAAGAAAATGTATAGCTCCAACCTCTTCTCCTTCTGGCTCAATGCCTTTATTTATAGTGCTGTAAAGAGGTTATTCAGGTCCACTATCAATGGGATCATCCCCCTCTTTGGGTGGGATAGCTCCCTTATTGATGGGATAAGTTCCCCCTTAATAGAGATACATGAACCAACTGGAGGCGCATCCATTTCATCAAACCGACCTCTAGAACGTTCTAGAAGTAACCACAAGTAACTTTTTCAAGATAAAACTCGCGCATTTTGCCTTTTACAGAGGGACGCACCTGTCCCTTAACATACAGAGCGTCCATGGACGCAGATTTTGTGAACATGGTCAGCGTCCCCGCAGGTAAGGCTAGAGAGAACCTGCGACCCCAGAGATAAACATAGTTTTTACAAGACTTTCTCTCTTCTTTGAGTTTGAGATGGATAACAGAGGCATGAGACTTGCCTAAGAGGGTAGCATGACTGTTGATTTGAGCCATACTAACTGTAAGTAGTCAAGGTGACATTTTTTAGTGTAACAGATTGCCCCCTAAAGTGCGAAGCCTGGAATAGAATAGGGTTTTGTAATTCTAGGAAGGGTGAAGCGCTTTATCATTTCAAGGATTGTCTTGTGGATGGCCTGGTTGGAACCTGCAATTTTCAACACAAAATACATGGATAAGATTATATCATCACTGAGGTAGGCATTCCCATACTCAGATTCAAAACTTTAACTAATGGACTAACTATTCTGATACAGGAATGATCTTGCAGTACATCATTTTTATAGACTTTTGTAGACACAGTATGGACGCAGCCATCTATTTATGATTAGTCTACATAGATAATGAATACAAAACTCCTCGCAGCCTGGATGGTAGAAACTAGATCCAGGGTCTTCACTTCTACTTCCCGAATTGGTACGATTCTAGCCATGTGATTAAATGATTTGATGTCGAACATGTTAGAAACCACTTGATTACCAGTCAATGATGTAAACTGTTAACAAGCATGAGAGAAACCACCAGTAATGTCAATGGCTCTCAAAGTACCAAGCACAACCCGTGAAATGTGAATAGATGTTTTGATGTCGAACACTTCACGGAATCCTTTGATCGAAAGTCAATGATGTAAACTGACGTCAAAGGCGAGAAACCTGCCATTGATGCATGCAGACTTCAAGGTACTGTCGATTCCTAAGTCATCTTTCTAGATAATGTGTCGATGTCGATAGAAAGCGACCCGTTGCAGGCAAGCCCACAACACGAAATCATTGTTCAAGTTGAAGAAATGTTGCTGTAAGGACTGACTCAGGGATGGTCAAATGGATGACAAGTATTTTGCAGATGAAAGTTTTTGCTTGCAGACCTCTTGAACACATAACGACACGACAGATGGCTTGGTGACAAATAACTCAAAGTTAATCCCCGAAACCCGGTTAAAGACTTTCAAAGTGGTTTGGTCAACTGTGAGGTAAAATATTTCCCAACCCAGGTGAATGAAAAGTGTCGTGTTCAAGAGTGGTAATAAAGTTTCTTTTGAGACAAAAGGTGACAAACAGGTTCATTCTTCTCTCTTTTCCCCCACCATTTCTGGCAAGTACCTCTTTATTTTTAACAAGCTTGAGGAGGATAACATATGCTTGATTATAAGCTCATCCTTCGGACGAGTCCAACCTAGTTTAAATTCGAACCCTAGGAAGGAGTGGTTCGTTCCTGTTTGTAATTGAACAGGTCCTCTACTGTAAAAGTTTAACGAGCCCAGTATAGGAGAAACTCGGTGTTTTTCAATTTTAGAGAGTCTGAAAAAACAAAAGGAGACTCCACGTTGAACTTTTTCGTATATTTGTGTCCCTCAAGCCCGAAAAAGTATAAAATAATACCTGGGGGAATCGCTTGATCTTGCGACCAAGGAGTACTTTCATAATAGTGTCGTTGACCTGAAAAGTAAAAAGCGATCAAGGACACGTCGTTTTATTTCCTTATCGAGTTTGAAACGACAAAAACCCGGCAATCTTTTCCTGATTTTACGGTCAGAAAAGAGCTAAAAGGGGACCGTCTCTTAATTCCGTTTTAACGAGTGTAAAAGAAAAGCTCGGCAATCTTTTCATATTTTAGGAGTCTGAAAAGGGCTTAAAAGAGAACTCCAAGGTTTCACTTTTTCTTAAGTTTTAACGAGTTCGAAAAAGGGATAAAAATGTACTCATGGTTTTCACTTTTTCGTAAATTTTAATGAGTTCGAAAAAGGGATAAAAATGTACTCATATGACCGACTTTCAATTTAATTTACGAGCAGGAAAAGACGGAAAGAACTCGGCATTTTCATTTGTTTTACGAGAATGAAAAAATAGCAAAATAATCTCGGGATTTTCATGAGTTTAACGAGTCTTGAAAATAACTGAAATTGACTCGAGATAGGTTTCATTTTTACAAAAGCTTGAAACAGATAAAAACTATGCTTCAAATTAGTTTCATTTTTACACAAGCTTGAAATAGAGATAAAACTGTGCTTGATGCCCCCTAAGCATAATTGCTAGAGTGCATGCCCCCCTAGCTTCATTTCATTCAACCATTTGGATGAAATCAAGGTTTAGTGACGAGATCATTTAAAAGACTTTGACCTAAAACTGTAAGAAAATTATGCAAAACACCGAAACAACTAACCTAAATATACAACTTAACATTTACGAGATCTAGTCAATCTCTCGACTCAAGTAGAGGAGGATTTGTTTCATTTTTTAACGAGCTTGACACAGGAAAAGAACTATGCTCGGATTCAGTTTCATGTTTACACAAGCTTGAAACGAAAAACTATGCTTGTTACAAGTTCACATGCCCCCGGCATAATGATGCAAATCAAGGTACATGCCCCCCAAGCTTCATTGCATTCAATGAGGTGGATGGAATGAAGCTTTACTTTCAAAATCTTGGAAAGACTCGTGGGAGTTGTTTCATTTTTTAGTGAGCTTGACACAAGACGAGGAACTATGCTCATAACTACTTTCTACAATCTACCTAACAAAAAACTATACTCTAAAAAACCTTGATTCATTTTTTAACGAGCTTGACACAAGACAAGGAACTATGCTCTAAAATCCTTGATTCATTTTTTAATGAGCTTGACACAAGACAAGGAACTATGCTCATGACTACTTTCTACAATCTACCTACTTAACCTACCCTTGTTTCATTTTTTAACGAGCTTGACACAAGACAAGGAACTATGCTCAAAAAGTTCGCATGCCCCCAGCATAATGATGCGAAATGAGGTACATGCCCCCCAGGCTTCATTGCATTCAACCGGCTGGATGAAATGAAGGTTTACTTTCAATATTTAACTTGAAAAGGGAGTTGTTTCATTTTTAAAGAGGTTGACACAAGAAAAGAACTATCCTCATACCTGATTCGTTTTTTAACGAGGTTGATTCAGTAACAGGAACTGTCCTCAAAATCCTACTTTCTACAATCTACCTACATATCCTAAAATCTAGCTGATTCATTTTTTAACGAGGTTGATACAGGAAAAAACTATCCTCGTGCTAGCCTGTTTCATTTTTTAACGAGGTTGATACAGGAAAAAACTATCCTCGTGCTAGCCTGTTTCATTTTTTAACGAGGTTGATACAGGAAAAAACTATCCTCGTACACACTGATTCATTTTTTAACGAGGTTGACATAGTAAAAGGAACTTTCCTCGGACTAACTCAAAGGCATTGCAACACTATAAATAAAGGCATTGAGCCAGAAGGAGAAGAGGTTGGAGCTATACATTTTCTTTGGGTAAATGCTGCAGGATTTAGGTCTTCCATTAGAGCCTTTGTGAGGAGAGATTGTCTTCACTTGATTCTACTTGGGAGAGGGTGAGCTTTGTCAAAGTAGAGGAAAACCCTTGATGGACCCTGGGAGGAACTTGCACAACACCAAGGCCAGGTTGTAAGAGTTTCTTTGTTTCGTTATTAATACAAACTGGTTTATTTTTCTCAATAGCTTGTGTTAATGAGTTATTTCATGTGTTCCTTGGTCTGCATGTTGAATATATGTTTTATTATATGAAATGCAAGTGCTTGGTAATTGTTTGATTGTTTGTGGTTGCAGGAATTGACTTGAAGGAGGAGCTCATCCGGATCGTCAAGAACGGACTTCAACAACAGCGTTTTGGAATAAGGTAAGCCTAAACACTTGTAGTTTTCATGTTGTAAAAGGTGTATTTAGAGAAAGATCACTCCATTTTGTCTTGTTTGTCATTAGAATGTCTTAGACTTCTAGGAAGGTCAGTCGTGTCCGCACCCTTGACAAATTCCGTGTGACAAATTGGCGACTCCAGAGATAAACATAGTTTTTACAAGACTTTCTCTCTTCTTTGAGTTTGAGATGGATAACAGAGGCATGAGACTTGCCTAAGAGGGTAGCATGACTGTTGATTTGAGCCATACTAACTGTAAGTAGTCAAGGTGACATTTTTTAGTGTAACACAAGCAATCATACATAACCATGTAAACAATTCTATGACCCATGAAGTATCTACAACCAATGAAGCATCAACAAATACAAGGGCTTGCAAGTCCCTCATAACCATGAGTACATATAGATAAAATATCGTTAAAGACAAAAAATAATATCACATTCCTCCATTATCAATGTTGATACATTCATTGTCATAAACATAACAATATCATTTACCATTTATAGTGCAACATATGTACAAGTGAATATACTTATTTGATTAACATAATTGACTGGAAATTGAGGGAGGTACTTCAGCTCTCCACCCAACCATAGGCCAATTACACTACAATATTTCTTGCAATTAACCACCCCCAAGTCGTATTCAAAGACTGGGGAGTTAAGTGCTTAAGGAAATTCACACCAATACAGGTCAACTAGATCACACAGGAATCCATAGCATACAATGTCTCCACCTGACAACCAGGAGTACAAAACACATAATGTTTCCACCTGCTAAACACTTTAGAGATCCAGAGCACAAAATTTTCCACATAAAAAACTTTGCAAAGATCCATAATGTTAATCTAGGTTGTCATTGATGTCAATATGGCACTAGCTGAGATGGAAAATATTGTTGAGATGCCTGATTCCAAATGATGATGTCATATCTCTTGTTTCATAAGAATGTCATCAATTAATATGTCAAGTCACTAATGAAGAAGTCTTAAGAAGTGCCAAGTGTCAAGTATTTAGAAGCCCTTGATGACATATGGAGGACTACATCTGATGATGTCATATTGCTGATGAATGACCACAATTGATGATGGCACTTGATGAGGTCTTGATAACATGGTTGGAGATCATTTGATGGTTGGAAGATTATTTTGGAGTTATCCTAATGATGTTGCACTATGACTGCACTAGTATATCATGACATTGTTCATGCGGCATGCTACATGGATGTTGCAGTCCTCCATAATGACTCTATGATCCTATGATGACATTGATAACAATGAAGAATCCGAGGAATGAAGAAGCCACGCTGTCCCAAAAATTCCTCATACTGTCCCAAACATTTTATGTATAAAATTTAAGGATATTTACAAAGAAATTATTTTGGACACCATGGAGGCATCCCTTGAAAATGGATCCTAGACCATCTTAAAGAGGATTTTTTCCTCTTTCTAACGAGCCTTTATTTGCCCTGAAACTCCCAATAGTTTGTGAGATATTGAATTTTTAAGTTAAGGAAATTATTCTTAGCAGTGAGCTGACCTACACTCAGTCATGCAAGTCGGCCTCACTTCAAATAAACATGTCCCTTCAGTTATAAACGAAATTGCTATAAATAGACATCTAAACACTTCATTTTAATCAGCAATTCAAGCAAGAATTCAAAGATACAAAGTACAAGAGAAGACATAAGGCCAAGGAGAACAAGGAGACTATTATTTAGGACGAAAAAAAAGGATAACTCTATTTGGGCATAAAATCTTTGTCGAAGTTTCCATAGTTGTTGTGGTCAAAACTGCCATAGTTGCTATGGTCGAAGCTACCGTAGTTTCCATGGTCGAAGTTGCCATAGTTTCTATGGTTGAAGCTACCATAGTTGTCGTGGTTGAAGCTACCATAGTTGCCGTGGTTGAAGCTATCGTAGTTGTTGTGGTCGAAGTTGCCATAGTTTCCATGGTTTAAGTTGCCGTAGTTGCCGTGGTTGAAGATGTCATGGTCGAAGTTTTCATAGTTGTCGTGGTTGAAGTGTTGATTTATTGGGATTGGACAAATAGAGCTTGTTGAAGTCTTCTCTTGAGAACATAATAGGGCAGAGTTGGAGAACTTTATGAAGCAACATATTGAATATTTGTGGAGATCATTGAAGACCATGATGCATTGAAGCCATTATGAGGTGACCTTGAAGAAGTTTTGTTTGGGTAACATGAAGAGCAGTGGTGACACCTTCATGTGAAGAACAAGGTTGTCATTGATGATGTGACATGGAGACTAAGTGAAAGCGTAGGTAAATATTGATAGGGCTTGCTGAAGAAAACATTGGGAGTCATGAAGTATAACCAAACATACCTTGACAAAATGAAGCTATAGGGTTGGAGCCCTTGGGGTTGGTGCCTCAAATTTGACAAGGTTGGTGCCTTGGAAAGTCCAAGTTGATGGTTGGTAAATATAGGATTGGTGTCCTTGGAGTTGGTGCTCCTAAAGTCAAGGTTGGTGCCTTGGATAAGATAGGATTGGAGCTCTAGAGGATTGGAGTCCTCAAGAATCCAGGTCAAAGCCTGAACTAGATATAGGGTTGGAGCCCTTGAGGTTAGTGCCTCAAAATTGACAAGGATGGAGCCTTGGAAGTCCAAGTTGGTTCTTGGAAAATACAGGTTGGAGCCTGGGAGATTGAAGATATATATCCTCATGTAGGGTTGGAGCCCTACATATATTATACTTGATTTATTGAAGAAATTAATAAAATCATTTATTCTTATTGTTCATTTTGTGTTCTAAATATAAGTGATCTAACTAGTAAAAATAAAAATTGAAAATAAATACTAATTAACCCCCCTCTCAGTATTTAAAACAATTGGCATCAGAGCCAGTTCCTTCACTCAAAGCCTAATAGCTTGAAGGTTGATCATTAGAACAAAAATGGCGAAGCCAAGGAAGAAAGTCTCCAATCCTCCTAAAGATGTGTCTCCCTCAACCACCAAAATTGAAGTCAATCATTTTATGAAGGCTCCATTGTTCAATGGAAGCTTTGATATATGGGAGGCAAGAATGAGGAATTTATTAAAGACTAAAGGCATTGAAGTCTGGAAATCGGTGATTGTTGATATCATGATGGATGGAGAATCCAAGGAACATAATACAAGAGAAATGAAAGCAATCTTGAAAGGGCTACCTGATTCTATGAAGGCCAATTTTGAAAAATGTTCGTTAGCAGAAGACATATGGGATAACATTCATGATCTTCACTCAAAATGAGCATTGAAAATGATTGGAAATCCAGAGCCCATCAAGGAAGGTGAAGATAAGAGTGATAACATCAAGGCTAAAGAAGACCTATAAGATGAAGAGAATGAAAAAGATTTTGAAGAATATCTCCTCACTAAACTTATGGCTACCATGGAAGAGATGTTGGCTTATGGGGGCCTGACCCAGGTTCAAAGTTATTTAGCCAAACAAATCCCTACACTACTGGCCCTTTCGACATCAGCCTGCGGAGCGAGGACTAAAGTCTCACCCGAAGCAATATGGGGGGATGCTGGAACCAATTTTTCACACCCTTGAGATGTCTGTGATTTCGGTTTAGTCCAACTAGACCTACCTTCATGCAGGTTGCTTCGCACACTGTTCTACCCTTCAGTACCTTCGCAATTTGTTATAATTGACTTTCGCATAGCCATAACCAGGGGCTTAAGTCCTTTTGCGTTGCTACAGCATCGAACTGTGCTATTTCCCATACTAGAATAAGTATCTTACTTATCTTAGTGACATATCTTAATTATCTTCGCATGAATAGATCTTCCTACTTGCGTTCACTTAATCAATACAATTATACACATTCGTGCATCATATAAGCATTAGAAGTGAAATTTATACCCAAGATAACACATGCATAAACAAGAAATAAATACACAGAAATGGTAGAAACTTCTCTTTATTAATACTTCCAACTATTTATAGACTCGACTTGCCCTACGCACTCAGCTGCAGGGGTCCACACACTCAGCTGCAGAGTACTAGGCCTCTGCGTACTTAGTTGCAGAGCCTCTTCCTACTCTATGACCCAAAACTAGACTTTGCACTTCAGACCTATCTTTCATACATCATATGTTCTTCATCTTAGATTAGATTCGCTAGCTACTTAGAGCCTCACTCTATTTATGTAATTCCATGGTCCGCGGACCAGACCTATCTTTCATACATCATATGTTCTTCATCTTAGATTAGATTCGCTAGCTACTTAGAGCCTCACTCTATTTATGTAATTCCATGGTCCGCGGACCATGGGTAGATCTTCTACAGCCAACATTACAATAACAAAATAAGGGCGGACAACCCTATGACTCTTCAACAAACTACATGCTTCGCGCCCACAAAATAAGGAGTCTTTACATTGGAATTACAAAATTGACCAAAATTTAGGCCCTAATCCCCAAAACTTCCCTTGGTGGATCCAGCGCCCAACAAGCCCCCAACACAAAAATCGTTACTCGCCCTCGAGTCACTTTGTAGGTGCGAAGATTTTTGCACAAAGACCTCCCAACTCTGATTGGATCGCTGCAAGTTTGGTAGCACACTGATCGGCTGCTTACTGAACTTCCTCGACGCGCTGTTCAGTGACCGCTGTCGTTGAACTGCTACCCTGAATCCTTTCCTGAGTTTCTTGCAGCTACACGAGCTTTGCCTCAATAGAGGTTGTAATGGTATAATCCTCATCAATCCACGACTATAAGCGCGCCTTCAAAACTGCTTCTTATGCTGAGCAGCATCCACCTGCTCCTTAAGTTCCTTTGCCTGTTGCATCCTTGTGAGCCTCTGTGTAAGGGAAACTATTTGCATGGTCCCTTTTACCTCATCATACTTCTGTTATAGCTCACACACCTCTATCTCTAGGCTATCTATGTTCTGGTCCTCCTGCAGGGTGGTGAGGACTTCTAACGACTACTCGAACAGCCTCATGTAGTCTATCACTGCACTATTAACCACTGCCATTGCTTTTGTGATCGCGATGGTGCATTTTTCCTTAACCTCTTGCAGAGTTGAAGGCTGCGCCTTCAGCTACAGTTCTGCTATCTGAAGGTTCAGTTCTAGCTGAACCCTGGCCATTTTAGCTCTTGTGTCGTGCACCGTTGTTGCTAACTTTCGGATGCGTGCCTCCATTGGTTCCTCTGCTTGGATAGACAACTCCAGAACCATCTGGTAGGATTCCTCCACCACCTTCACTTTCTGTCTATTCTGCTCCATGGTGTCATTGCACTGCAGGCTCAACTACTCAATGTTGATGCACTGCTCGCTCATTACCTGTATTGCGTGACTCTCCCTGGCCCGTAGTTCTGCAGTGACTCCATCCTGCAAAATATAGAGTGTCTCCCGAGGGAGCACAACCATGTTTAACCCAATCCCTTTCAAGTTGCTGACCATAGGCCTATCAGCCTCATTTTCTGTAACAAGTGCTCCATCTAGCAGCACTATTGTGTTGGTCATCCTAGCGTGCAACATTTCCTCGGCTGCTGATATGCCGACTACGAGGCTGGTTGACATTATGATAGCCTACTGAGTGCGCACCTGGTATTTGCATTCGGAGAGACCCCAATACCATCTGGTGTTGCTCCTGAAACTGTTGGAGAGCCTCTGTGGTGACATCCGACACCGTTTTACCAATATCACGTAGATCCCTATTAGTGAGGGTGATTGGGTGGAATGAAGTTTTTGAGGGCTTTGTCTTCTTACGCGGTGCTACCTGCTGTCTTGGGCATAGATGTTTTAGCTGGGTGGACGTTGTCTGCGGGTCCACGCCACCTTGTTCTGTATCAGTCTTTGGTCCAGGAAAAGATGAACTCTATCCTTCACACTCTTCTTCTGGTGTCTTCTGCTGCTCCTCAGCCAACTTCACACTGTCACACACCGCCTAGGCCTTAGCCACTGCTTCTTCCTTCTTCCGTTTTTCTGCCAGCTGCACCATCTGTAGTTTCGTCTCTTCCTTCTTCTGCTGCGCGGTGGATTTCTCTACTTCCACCATGGAGCCAGCTAGAGCTCCACTCCGATAGCCAAGAGTCAAGGACCATGAATATGACATCGTCAGTCGCCAAGTAGGGTAACTCATAGCACGTCTTTGTGGGGTCCTTTCGCGCCCTGATGAAGACATGGTAGAAGTCTGCTTTGAACTTCGCGAAGCTCTTCAGACTATTGTAGACCATGGGTGATAACCATGTTTTGTGATTACTCCCCATTCTAATGTTCATCTCCATGAGCACCCAAAAGATCTTGCTCTCCCTTATCCTATGTGTGTCCCTAGTTGCCCACAGCGAAGCGTACTTTGCTGCCTCTGGAAGGTCCTGCACAATCGATGGGAACTGGCTATCTTCACAAAAATACCATCCCACCAGTACTATCGACAATATGATCCATGCATAATGGAATGTTTTACCCTGTTCCTATGCCTCACGACAGTTCTCAAGGAACTCACCACGTAGATAGTTTTCCCAGTTAAACTGGACCCCCTCTGCGCATTGCGCTACTAGTGCAACCACTGGCATGAGCACCTCATCTGCACAACACTTTTGCATCACCTTTCCTACCAATATCTGTGTCGTGACCTTGATAGTAGGGTCGTTGATGTTGGAAATAACGTACCCTATCTTCTTCTTTTCCAACTTAAACCTCTTTTTCATGGCCTCCGTGATGGCCAAATCGTCACTCTTTCCTTCTGAAATGTTTGATAAGTCCTTGCTTGTGCAAGGCAGCCATGTAATCCTGTGAATCAAATGGTTTGTGATGGGGATGGGCTCCTCCAACCACAAGCACCCATCATGCACCAAGTAGAGCAGTTGCCTGATGACGAAAATGGTCACTGGGGCATGATGGTAATGCGGCAACTAGAGCAGGTTTAGCAACCCTGCTTTCTCAACACCTCTAGGCCATTTGCGTGGCTCCAACTCTATTATTCCAACCAGCATGTCTTTTTTCTGGCGCATTAGCTACGTATTCACGAGATGTGGGAACTTCTCGTGGTTTGTTAGGTCCCAATCTTTAAATTTTAGCACAGGCACCCATCCCAAGTGCACTCCTTCAAACACAATATCAGCTGGCCGAAGCGGAGTTTTTAGAGATCTCTTGCTCTCATCTATATCCTTGGGCACCTTTGCTTTACCCTTCCATGGAGGAACATATGCAGGCAACCTAGTGAGAGTGTTCGCACCCTGGGTTTCAACTTCCATCTCTATATCCTCCTCCTCCACCAGGATCTCTTCAAAATCTTCATCCTCATCGACCTCCAAATTAATGGCCTTCCCCTTTTCCTCCATTGTGATCTTGGTCCTCAGCGGATTTCTAGGCAAGATGCACACTGGTAGAATGGCATGCTTGTCCTTCTTAGGTCTCAGTGTGCGTGGTGATTTAGGGATCTTAGTGAATATCCTGGCTCTCTCTGGGGCTTCTACTTCCGCAATTGCGTGCATGGCTTCCTCAGTGGTCATTTATTCGGTATCGATGACTTCTTCGGGTGCTGCCATAGTGCGATTCCACAGTTCTCTCAGTGTCTCCAGTAATTACTCAAGCAACAAATTTTCTTTCAAAAGATCAAATAAGTCTCGGTTCATGAACATCTGAGCGTGCAACAACACAGTTCTCAAATTCCCAAGTGTTGTTTGCTGGATAGTCATTTGTAATTTATAGCACCTTTTGGATTTGAATTCAATCGTTCGCCCCACATTCGTTCCATTAATGATAGATTGGTAGAAAATTTTCAAGAATCTAGCCCATAATGTTCACCTTAAATGCTTGCCGCCTGCTCCATTTGGTCTCAAACCAAGCATCACATCGTGAATAGTGACTTTAACGGTCACTTTCCAATAGACCTGCATGGCAGCGCATCTGTCCTTACGTTGTCGTGGACCTAGTGACACTTTTCTACTGCGTGCAGTCCTGACATCGCGTAGTTCCTAGGCAGAGTAGTTTATTTTCCTGCACCTCCTTCCAACTACCTAGAGCGCTAAGACTGTGCTTCTGTTAGCTAGTCAGATGGATGGGCCACCTGTGTATGGCTTCAAACAACTGCCATTCACTTTTCCTGGGAAGGGTTCTCCATTTAACTTTACCAATTATACCATGCCACCATCTGTAATCTCCTTAATAACATATAGTCCCAACCAATGCATTCTAAGCTTCCCTTGAAATTTATCAAACTTACTATCATACAACAACACCAAATCATTCACCTTGAATGTGTGCACCTTAATATGTCGATCGTGCCATGCATTTTTGTGCTATTTCTAGACCTACTGGTGAAATCCAGCCAAAAATTGTTCTTCTTCGAGCTCATGCAACTGTACGAGCCTCTCCTCCAGGGCTTTGCGATCCGTCATACCTATGAGCGTTGCTATCCAAAAACTAGGCACAATGTATTCCATAAGCATTACGGCTTCCACTCCATAGACAAGCCTAAAAGGTGTATATCCCATCAGTTTCTTGCATGTTGTCCGATAAGGCCATAACACTACTGGTATGCATAGGTCCTGTTATGGCCTAAATCTACCTCAGGCTGAGAAAGGCAGGTCTAGGGTAACATCAGACCATGCTTAACCTGGTAGCTAGCCCTACCAGGTCGGGGAGAGGGCTCTCTCCTTGTCAATCTCACGAAAATATATCAAATGAGGCTTGAGATGACTGATGCAAAGACTAATTTTAGGTTAGGTATATGCTTAGAGGAGTTTGATTGAGTTTTATGTTGATTTGCTAGATCAAATGTGAAAGGCAGTTTTGGGTCTAGGGAATGGACTCAGTCTTGCAGAGGTTTCTGTGGGGCGAGGTAGGAAAATGCTTTAGTACTTTGAATTAAGTGAAATGGAGAGTCTTTATACTGATGAGGAGTTAGAGAGGGCATGCAAGTATCAGGAATCCTCTTTAAATAGTTGAAAACATGTATGACCAAATAAACCCTAAGGTAGAGCACTGCAACATCAATGAATTCCACCTTTATACTTGATTCATTTAGTTAAGCTGAAAAGAGAGAGATGATGGCACACATAAACACATGTAAACTTGAATCACAGAAGGAAAAACAATACTAAATCACCTTGCCACAATAATCCCACAAAATGCTACAAACCCTAGTCTATTTCCTTGCCAAACTACAGAGATGAATGTACAATAATGTTCAAAGCATTCACAAGAGTCCAACCTTTACAAATGACTGAAAAAGTACTAGATATAGGCAACAAACCATCCATTCTAGCCTTTAGGGGTCTAATTCATGAGTTTAGGAGCCATTTCAACAAGATCTAAACTAAGAACTGAAAAATAGGTAGTGGAACAGCTTGCCTCTAAAACTTAGGAAACTAATTCATTCAACTTTAAACCACCTACAACTGATGTATCTACCTTATCAAGTAAATTTTAATCATTTTCACATCATAGTACATCAATTTACATCATGTCAACTCATGGATTTGACCATAAGAGAGAAAAAGTCAAACTAGAAGAAAACTAGGTGAAAAACAGAGTTTTTGAGCAAAATTGACACTTTTTCATCCTGTGCGTAGCGCGACTTTTTCTATGCATAACGCTTTTTCCTAGCTAAATTTGGAGGCCAACCCCCTTCACCAAATTTTCTCCAAGTGGGATTATTGGAAAGGTCTGTCTATCTACTTTCTAGTACAAGTGTAATTTTTGAATTTGGTGTCCATTTTCCCCTCCAAAAATCAGTACTCCCAACACTGCTTCCTGTGTGGCCAAAAAGTGGCAGAGAGGGCATTTTTGAGGTGTTTTTGACCCTTTTGGAGGCCCCAAACTTGTCAAAACTTCATAATTTTTGGGAATGCATAATTTTTCACAAGGAATCCAAAAATACAAAGTTTTCCTCCAGAGTAGGTCCCTATCAAAAGCGAGTGCCGAGTGGCACTATGCACCTGCCGGAAAAACCTGTTTTTTCCTTGAAAAATTCAAAATTGCCAAAAAGTTTGCCAAATTTCTTGAAATTTGGCATGAGTGATCTGCATCAAGTACTGTGTTGGGCCAATAAAGCTTCAACCAAGATCTTGATCTTATCTTGTTCTTTCTTGCTCCTCAAAGTTTTCCTCAACTTGGATTTTAGGCTCCTTATCATTGCTTTGCAAATCTTGTCTCATGCCAAATAGTGATAAGCCATGTGCCGCAACATCTTTTTCTCCTTGTTGGATTTCTCAAGCAGCTTCTCCAAGTGCATATTTTCCCTCTCTAGCCAAGATTCCTGGTCAGCATCAATCTCTTGCTCAAGCGGTGTCAATTTGACTTTCCTCCTTTTTGCTACTTGCTTGTTTTCCCTTATGGTTTGTAGCTCCATGATTGTCTGCTTATCCTCCAACTACTTGTTCCATTGATCAAGGTAATTTATGATCGACTTAGGTCTGTCAAGGTTAAGAGATAAGCCATGGATGTCAGCTTCTTGTTCTTTGATGATCTCCTTAAGTTTTGAGCTTTGGGAGCCCAAATTAGTATCCTTATCCTGAATCAAAATGAAATCTCTCTCCTGACCTTCAGAAGGCCCTTCATCATGCAATGGTTGTTTCCCTTTATCCTTTACCTGCTTTGTTGAAGAAGAAGGCAAAGCCCCTTTCACCCCGGGTGAAGATAGCATTTGCCTATGGTCTGATGAAGGAAACGAGACCCCTTCCACCCCTAGTGGAGATAGTACTCGTTTGGCAGCTGAAAATAATCTCCTTGTGCCTCTTTCATAAGTGATAAATACTGGCACACCTGTAGTTTGAGTCTCATCAACCTCTTGCTGATTTGAAGGCCCTCCTGCCTCTTGAAATTATGATGGGGTCACTTGAGAGCTTTTGAAAACCTCATGTGAAATGAAAGCATCCCATGAAACATTCAACAAACTCGGCTGATGCAAAACAACAATCTTGATCAATGAAAAGTGATAAATACTGTTGTACTATTGATGAGGAGGTTTTCTTTGCACCAATGTGGTCATTTTCTCAATATTTTTGCATATGAAATAGGGGAGGTTCATCATCCTCACTCTAGTGAAATGCATCAATAATCTAACATGATAAGTGTACAAGCGAGAAAATCTCCCTTCACAGCTGAAGTATTTGATAATGAGCTTCATGAGTGGAGCATAAGTGTCCTGTAGGTATTTGAAAGGAAAGACCCTACTGATTTGCTTTTGATAACTAGCCTTGATATAAGGCTCATAATGCTCTTTGCCCACAAGCTGTCCTTTGTTCCACTGTTCACCCACATTAGGAATACCTGTTGCTTCAGCTATAGTTTCAGGTGTCAAAGTGAAGGTAACACCTGCTAAATTGACCTAGCCATTGTGAAGATGAAGGACAAATAGTCTAGCAAGCTCATGGTGGTATTTCACCCTTTCCACCATCTCACAAAACTGGTAGCAAGACTGATGTTTAAAGCATGTTACTACAAGAGGGCAAGCTAGTAACTCTGTGAGTGTAGTGGGCTCCTCCCAGATGTGTTTTCCTCCCTTATGTGGTTTTCTTGGTGCATGAATCTCTTGGGAGGAATCATTCACAGTTTCCTCATCCCTTTCATAAGCTGAATCTATTTCCATATTTGCCACTGTATGGTGTAAAATGATGAGTATGAAGAGATTTTATTTCAAGAATAGGTGACTGTTGTTTGATGAGTGGGACTGATGAATGGAGGATTTTGATGCTGGCTGTAGGGTTATTAGGGAGTGATAGGGTTTGGGAATGTAGATTAGGGTTTGGGGAATAGTGGGAATTAGGTGCTAGGGTTTTAGGGTTTTGGGGATAAGGGGTAGGATGAGTGTAAATGAGAGAGGGAAAGGGAAATCAAAATTAGGGAAAGTGGATAGGAATGGAATGTGCGAAAATGATGTAGGGGAGTAAAACAACAACTATGAAAAAATTACAAAACCCTAGACAGTTTTGCAATGCAACTGTGCAGCAAATTAGGGTTTGTTTTTTCACCTATCAAAACACCATCAAGGAGGACTAAATCTCTTGCAATGGCAAAATGGGAGGTTTTACTTACTTGATGAATGACATTTGCAAGATTTTGGAGCTTGAGAAGGTTGTTTGAAGGAAATTTAGCTTGGAAGACTCGTGTGCTGCGCCAACACCCAGGTGCGTCGCGCCAGTTCAACTCTGTGTGCAAATTTTGCGTCCGGTGTGCCGCACTGAGAAGGTGCACCGCGCCAAGGGAAATTTCAAAGTTTTACTGCGATTTCCCTTTCTTCACCTCAAATCGTGATTTTCTCCTTGTTCTCTCACTTTAGCACAAATGAAGTATACAACACAAAGAGCACTTTATATACAAGTGAATTTAATTTTTCATTTAGAAAACCCATTTTCTAAAGTTTTCTTTTTCATTTTGTTCTTTAAAAACTTTGTTTTGTAGTTTGGCTCTCTTTTTGACATTTGATGATTAATGCTTGGATTTTCTTGTCTCTTCTGCAGGAGCTGGAGTGCAAGAGTTTGGCAAGGTGACCCAAGGCTGCATTTCCAAACTTATTACATATAGAAAAATTAAAATTACATGAAATTTTTATACATGGAACATAAAACTCTGTTTTTCCTCAAAACAGGGTTTTGAGGAAAAATCAATTACTGAGTATATCATTATTGAAATTTTGATGCTGAGACCTTATTAGACCTCCTCATGTGCCTGCTGACCATTATTGAGCTTTTACAAGACTATGATGACAAACCCTAGACCTAATGAGACCTAAAACCCTAAAAATGGCTTTTGCAAATGTAAAGACAAAAGATGACTGTAAATGACCTGAACTTGTGAAAATAGGCCAGCAGGTAAAGATCATGAGGGAAATATGATAATATGCCACTACCATCAGATAATCCATGACCTAATGGAATGTAGCTGATCGGATGAGACACCTAAAAATCCATATAAAACGAGAATTTTGATCATTGATGGAGAGATGAAGATACCGGCACTAACAGGTCCCAATCACTTTGATGCACATTGCATACCTTGGCCAACGTATTGCATACCTTGTTGAACGCTTCTGCATGGTTTCTCTTCCTGCATAATATCTTCCAAAAATTAAGATCCATTTGAAAGTTTTCCCCCACGACACATGCTAATTGACCAGGTCCTTTAGCACGGAGTACATGTGCTTCTGCGCAGGTTGGGGCTTTTCTCCATAGGCCTGCGTCCACTTGGCCAGATGCACGCACAGGTCATCCTATCCATCATATTTGTCTTCCAGTCACATCTTAGGCTTCCCAAATTGTGTGCGCATCATTCTCCTATATTCGTGCCAATCATCAAAGCTTCCTTCGTACGTACCCAACCATCTCACGGGTGTAACGCGTAGTACCCATTCTAAGGCCCAGAAGCATTGCTTTTCCAACACCTCTCTTTCAAATTCATCTAAGAAGGTATCTACCTCATTTAGATCATCATAAGTAGGCACTCTTACTTCTGTTGACACACAACATAGCAACCTGGTCATCATATTGAAATTTAGCGTAGTTACCTCATGTAATCGATTGTACCAGCACTCTATTTCTTTGTCAGAATGTGAATTGCAGGAGCTCTCACACTCCCATGTAATCTATACATCCACAATGGGATTTAACCAGTCTTGGTCTCGCGCTATTATCTTATAGATGCAGTTAAAATCATCATCACTCTCATAGTCGCGGACTAGTTCCGTACAGTGCGATCCTTTAGCAGGGTCCAGGGGTACAATTACGCACAGTGACTTCTTCTCAAAGATCATTTTCCACTTCTTCAGATTAATTACCATGTTCATGTCAGTAGCCTAGTCAATTCCTAAGAGTGCGGGGTAGGGATTGCTATCGTCAACAATCTCTATCACTTCAAAATCTACCACCGCACTTTCTCCCTCAATATCCATAGTTATTCCCTGCAGTCACCCCATGGGTATTAATTTCTGCTGGTTCGCCATCCTTAGCTGAATTGGAGACCAATGCAGCGCAGGTCTCCTCGTTCGCTTCCATGTCTATTTTAGCAGAACATTCGCATCTGATCCCAAATCTAGAATGACTTGATTCATTTCATATTCTCCAATCTGCGTGGTTAGTCTCATTTCTTGTCCTGTCCTTGTTTTATGTTTTCCAATCTTTCGGACTACACGCGGTTCTCCTAGCATGGTCCCAACGCATCTTTTGATGAGTTCCTCTAACCCTTTCATAGCTTTATTGTTGCGCAGTAACTTCATACATGTTTCAAGGAAAGTTGCCAGCATGGATGGGTCCATTTCTGGCTCCGGTTTATCTTTTCTTCCTGAAGTGGAGGCATCAGTGAAGCTCTTTTTAGCTTCAATGAAGGTTTCTTGAGCATGTTCCAAATAAAACTTAGCTTCCTTTGCCAGAGCTTTTCAAACCCAAGTACTATCTTCTGGTTGTTTTCCCTTGTCATCTCTCGTTGCAATTCCACTTCAGAGCACAATGTTTACATTTAGGTCTTCCTCGTGTGGCTCAGACCTCATCATCTGCAGGTTCTGAGTCGGGGGAGGTGGTAGCGCTCCTTTGTCACATATCCTAGCTATCAGCATAGGACAATCTTCTATCTCATGATCAAACATCATGCAGTATTTGCATGACGCGTGCATTGGATTCATGCAATCGCGAGCATAATGTCCTAACCCTCCACAATTATAGAAAATCAATTGTCCGTGACCTCTACCAAGTCCTCCTTCGCCTCGGCCTCGTCCACGCCCTTGAAATCCTGTTTGTGCCATTCCTGCATTCTAGTCAAGGGGCCGTGTTTTGGCCTAAACTCTATAGGTCGGTTTTCTATCCATCATCAACTCATAACTTTTGCAAGTACGATTGTCATGTCCCACCGAGCTACAAAAGTTGTAGAACAATTGCTGTGAAGTTTGCGTATACTTCTGTAACAAGCGACAATTGTCTGTGGAATGTTTTCAAGCTATTTGACAGATTGCACACCACAAAGTACGCTCTGCACTAGGTCTTTCTTGAGCTTCCAGCCTTAGAGGCATTGGTCCTCCTCTTGCGAGGTAATTCATAAAAACTAGGAAGTGGTCTTTGTCATGACCCTGACCCTTGCATTTTACACACCATACTTCTTTGTGCACTTCTGGCCAAACTGTCCTATCCTATTTCAAACTCTGCATCTCAAGGCACAGATTCTTCAGCTATGTGTGGATCTATTGAACTCCTAGGTTAGGATCCTGCATTGGGGTCTCATGAAGCCTCATGGTAATCTCCAAAGCCTCTGCCTGAGTTGTTATATTCTGCTATGATAGCACACTCCTTAAATGTGGTAATAGTGAAGCTACAAACCACTTGCGATGTTGTCCATCCATCAGATTCATATTGGCTTCACGAATCATACATTTCAGCCTTTGATCCAGCTCCCAAGGAGTCTCACCTGGTAGCATTGTGATCTCTTTAAATCCTATGATCGACTGTTCTTCCAACTTAGGCCTACAAAATTCTCTATTTAGCACTGTTTGAATATCTTCGACCCTCGCATTCGGGTTATCATTGGAATAATTAATATACCAGGTCAGCGCGTGATCCTGTAGAGCACTAACTAGTGTTTCTTTCTCTATATGGTCATCTATAACACCTTGCGCTTCCCATACAACTGTTACAATGAACTAGAATTAGTCCGGATCCTCATTTCCCAAAGCTTTGAACACAGGAAACTTTACTGTGTTTGCCATACTAAATCGCGGTGGTGGTGGAGTTGGTATGGGTGAAGATGGAGGTGATGGCAGTGGAGCTAGTGGTGGTGTGGGTGGAGGTGGTATTTGAGGAATTCTTTGTCTTATCAATTGAATAGCACCGTGGAGAGACCTTCACGAGCTCTTCCTTGTCCCCTCGTAGAGGTGAAATCAAGGGGCTATTTTATGGACCCTTATTTCCTTCGTTCCTGTAAACCTCTCTGCTTCGCATAGCCCCGAACCTCAAGGTAAATGCATAACCTTGTTTTCACACGATAACATTTTAATCCAAGTATTTAAAGAATTTATGTACTTACCTCGCGGTCCTTTGAGAAAGACTTTATGTCGACCGTGAACTCAGTAGCAAATCCTCCTATAATCCAATTGAGCCAATGATTAATGGCACACGCAATCTTATCCTCCGATACTTCCAACCTTCACACTAGCTCCAGGGTCCACACAATAGGACCATCAAGTTTCCACCTTCCTTGGCTATCTTCTAGCTTCATGATCCACTCATATAGCTCAGTATGGAGGGACGCAAAAAAGATTTCGTGGATCTCTGTATACAGGTAGCTGTCTAGCCACTCTTCTTTTAACAATCGTGGGTTTCTGTTCTTCTTCACCACAAACACATGAATTCTTCTGTCCAACCAGCCTTCAATTTCTTTCTTAGTTAGATTCCAATGATATGACATCACACATCTCTCATGCAGATTCTGGTCCCGAAAATGGAACCATTTGTTGGTTTATGGGGGCCTAATCCAGGTTCAGAGTTATTTAGCCAAACAAATCCCTACACTACTGGCCTTTTCGGCATTAGCCCGTGGATCGCAGACTAAAGTCTCACCTGAAGCAGTATGGGGGGGTGCTGGAACCAAGTTTCCACACCCTTGAGATGTATGTGATGTTGGTTTAGTCTAACTAGACCTGCCTCCGTGCAGGTCACTTCGTGCAATGTTTTACCCTTTAGTCCCTTCATGATTTGTTATAATCAACTTTCGTACAGTCCTAACCAGGGGCTTAGGTCCTTTCACGCTTCTACAGTAGCGAACTGCGCTATTTCCCAAACTAGACTAAGTATTTTACTTATCTTAGTGATAGATCTTAATTGTCTTCGCGTAAATAGATCTTCCTACTTGTGTTCACTTAATCAATACAATTATACACATTCGCACATCAT
Source organism: Pinus tabuliformis (assembly GCA_031772625.1). Lineage (NCBI taxonomy): Eukaryota > Viridiplantae > Streptophyta > Pinopsida > Pinales > Pinaceae > Pinus > Pinus tabuliformis. The sequence continues at coordinate 1,897,560,381 of CM062819.1, read as the reverse complement.
ATAAGCATTAGAAGTGAAATTTATACCCAAGATAACAGATGCATAAACAAGATATAAATACATAGAAATGGTGGAATCTTCTCTTTATTAATACTTCCAACTATTTACAGACTTGACTCGCCCTGCGCACTCAACTGCAGGGGTCCGCACACTTAGCTACAGACTACTAGGCCTCTGCGCACTCAACTGCAGAGCCTCTTTCTACTCTATGACCCAAAACTAGACTTTACACTTCAGATCTATCTTGCACACATCATATGTTCTTCATCTTAGATTAGATTCGCTTAGCGACTTAGGGCCTCACTCTTTTTATATAATCCCATGGTCCACAGACCATGGGTAGATCTTCTACAACTGACATTACAATAACAAAATAAGGGCGAATAACCTTATGAATCTTTAACAAACTACACGCTCCACGCCCACAAAATGCAGAGTCTTTACATTGGAATTACAAAATTGACCAAAATCTGGGCTCTAAGCCCCAAAACTTCCCTTGGGGGATCCTATGCCCAACAAGAGATTAACAATTTGGAAAAGGAAAATGAGGAACTTAAGAAGAAAGTGCAAGTTGGTGATGAGGACAAGACAAGGAAGGAAGTTGACCCTATCAAGCTTCAAGTACAAGAAATATATGAGGATCTTGCCAAGATTAAGGAAGAATTTCATCAAAACAAGAGAAATCATCATGAAGAAGTCATATCCATGAAAAATCAATTGGATAAGGCAAATAAACGAGGAGATACCTTGTCAAGCCACCTTGAACAATGGCACAAAATATTGAACAAACTTGAAGTAGAGATTGGGCAATATAAGGAAGAGGTCTCCTCCCTTAAATCTCAACTAGAAGAAGCAATGAAACAAGCACAAGGAGTTGAGAAGGTTATGGAAGATTTGACATTCATAGAAGGACAAGTTGATGAAGCAGAAAAGGAGAGAAACACCATGATATGCCAACTAGAAGAAAAGGATGATGACATCACCAAGTTAAAATCAAAAATTACTTCTCTTAAGGCCTAATCATGTGAAGCAATCTAGATGATGGAAGAAATGAAGAAGCAACTTGTTATGAAAGATGAAGATTGTAAAAAGTTGAAAGGAGAAATTGTCTTTCTTAAAAAGGAAGTTGACTTGTTGAATAAGAACTTGAAAAGCTCTCAAATCATCAAAGGTCTACCCTTGATAAATTAGGTCTTGGCTATGCAGGTGACTCCTCAAGAAAGAATGATGCAAACCCTAATTCTTCAAAGAACAAGGATGTGAGGAAGCATTGAAGAAATGTTGATGCTTCCAGTTCTAGGAAAGGCAAGGAGAAGAGTCAAGACAACTATGGAAGAAACCTTCCTCCAAGAAGAAATGTAGATGGTGTCAAGGATGCAAGAAGAAATGGTTATCATCAAAGGATCCCAAGGCAAAAAGACTTCAGAAGTACATCAAGGAAACCTTCTTCTCCCAGGTACCAAAGTATATTTCTTGGTTATTGCTATTCTTGTACAAACTTTGGGCACATGGAAAAATATTGCAGGGCATATCACAAAGATAATTATAATGTTCCCCATCAATATCCGAGAAGAAATTTTGCAAGAAGTCATGAATTATTATTCATGAACAACATAGAGTGCTTCAAGTGTCATAACATTGGACATATGGCACATAATTGTAACTTGACTTGGGAACCTACTCAAGATAGAACTATGCCAGAAAAGGAATTTACACAAGTATGGAAAATGAAGCAAATACAATTTGAAAATCTCTTGAACTCTCTAGCCAGCAACACATGTTGTTGACCTAATCTTCGAAAATATAAGCATTTGATGGGGAAACTCTACCAAAAGGAAGACCATGCATATAGTTAGAGGGAGCTTATGATGATTATGAATTCTTACAAAAGCCATTCGTGAATGAGTCTTATGAAATCCTTGATGAGCTATTGGACAATCATTCTTTGATAGATCATCTCTCAAGAACACTCCTTGAAGACTATAATCCTAATTCATCTGATGGATTATTATTAAAGATATCTTCCACTTGATCATTAGCAGGTAATCTTTAATGAGGGGGAGTTGGTTCATCACATGAAGGAATTTAAGCACATCTATCATGGACCACATTGCCAGAAAGAAGACTACCATGACAAGGGGAGTAACATACCTATGAAGAACTACTATTCGTAAATAAAAGAAGCAGCTTGACAGGGGGAGTACTTGGGCACCTCATTTCCCATTGATGTCAAAGGGGGAGAGAATATTGAAAGGGCAAAAATATTGCCATTAATGACGAAGGGGGAGATTGTTAATCTAGGTTGTCATTGATGTCAATATGGCACTAGCTGAGATGGAAAATATTGTTGAGATGCCTGGTTCCAAATGATAATGTCATAACTGTTGTTTCATAAGAATGTCATAAATTAATATGTCATGTCACTAATGAAGAAGTCTTAAGAGGTGCCAAGTGCCAAGTATTTAGAAGCCCTTGATGACATATGGAGGACTACATTTAATGATGTCATATTCTTGATGAATGACCACAATTGATGATGGCACTTGATGAGGTCTTGATAACGTGGTTAGAGATCATTTGATGGTTGGAATATTATTTTGGAGTTATCCTAATGATGATGCACTATGACTCCACTAGTATATCATGAAATTATTCATGCGTCATGCTACATGGATGTTTCACTCCTACATAATGACTCTATGATCCTATGATGTCATTGATAACAATGAAGAAGCCACGCTGTCCCAAACATTCCTCATGCTGTCCCAAACTTTTTATGCATAAAATTTAAGGACAGTCACAAAGAAAAATTATTTTGGACACCTTGGAGGCATCCTTTGAAAATAGATCCTAGACCATATTAAAGAGGGTTTTCTCCTCTTTCTAACAAGCCTTTATTTTCCCCAAAACTCCCAATAGTTTGTGAGATATTGAATTTTTAAGTTAAGTAAATTATTCCTAGCAGTGAGCCAACCTACACTCAATCATACAAGTTGGCCTCACTTCAAATAAACGTGTCCCTTTAGTTATAAACATAATATCTATAAATAGACATCTAAACACTTGATTTTGATCAACAATTTAGGCAAGAATTTAGAGATATGAAGTACAAGAGAAGACAAAAGGCCGAGGAGAACAAGGAGACTATTGTTTAGGATGAAAAAAAGAGGATAATTCTGTTTGGGCCTAAAATCTTGGTTGAAGCTGTAGTATTTTCCGTGGTCAAAACTGTTGTAGTTGCTATGGTCGAAGCTACCATAGTTGCTGTGGTCAAATTTTCCATAGTTTTCGTGGTTGAAGCTGCTGTAGTTGCTGTGGTCGAAGCTACCATGGTTGAAGCTGTCATAGTTTTTGTGGTCAAAGTTGCCATAGTTGTCGTGGTTGAAGTTTTCGTAGTTGCCATGGTTGAAGCTGCCATGGTAAAATTTGTTATAGTTGTCATGGTCGAAGTGTTGATTTATTTGGATTGGACAAATAGAGCTTGTTGAAGTCTTCTCTTGAGAACATAATAGGGTAAAGTTGGAGAACTTTGTGAAGTAGCATATTGAAGATTTGTGGAGATCATTGAAGACCATGATGCATTGAAGCCATTATGAGGTGACCTTGAAGAGGTTTTGTTTGGGTAACATGAAGAGCAGTGGTGACACATTCATGTGAAGAACTAGGCTGTCATTGATGATGTGACATGGAGACTAAGTGAAGACATAACTAAAGATTGATAGGGATTGTTGAAGAAACAATTGGGAGTCATGAAGTATAACCAAACATACTTTGACAAAGTGAAGCTATAGGGTTGGAGCCCTTGGGGTTGGTGCCTCAAAATTGACAAGGTTGGTGCCATGGAAAGTCCAAGTTGGTTCTTGGAAAATATAGGATTGGTGTCCTTGGAGTTGGTGCTCCTAAAGTTAAGGTTGGTGCCATGGATAAGATAGGGTTGGAGCCCTAGAGGATTGGAGTCCTCAAGGAACCAGGTCAGAGCCTAAACCAGTTATAGGGTTGGAGCCCTTGAGGTTAGTACCTCAACATTGACAAGGTTGGAGCCTTGGAAGTCCAAGTCGGTGCTTGGCAAATACAGGTTGGAGCCTGGGAGATTGAAGATCAGTGTCTTCACCTAGGGTTTGAGCCCTACATATATTGTACTTGATTTATTGAATAAATTAATAAAAGCATTTATTCTTATTCTTCATTTTGTGTTATAAATATAAGTGATCTAATTGGTAAAAGTAACAAATGAAAATAAACACTGATTCACCCCCCTCTCAGTATTTCCAACACATAACACACAGTGTCTCCAACAATTATACACTACAAGTATCCAAAAACATTGGTGTTTCTACCCACTTCAAACTATAGTAATCCAAAGACCACGTTGTCTCCACCTGCTACCCCACAGGAATCCATAGCACACCACATATACTCCTATTAGGCTAAATGAGAATCCATAGCCTACACTTAAGGTATCCACCTATTAAACGTCATAAACAGTTGCAGAGTACACAATGTCTCGACTTATTAAAGAGGAGTCTAGAGCCCGCCATGAATCTACCTTCTCAACACCACAATTTTCACTTTACGCCATTTTCCTCAGCGTGTTTTCATGCCTATGCATACACTAATATTTCTTGCCACTTGCTCTAGTGAGTTTTCTTGGTCTAATATAATGTTTTATATCCATGCTTACAAGTGTGTCCACTCTCTCTATCTATATTTGCATACCACCATCATTTTCTATATGCCTCTCTCCCTTAACTTGCATACCATATTATTCTTTCCATCTTCTCCTTGCGTGTTGACTTCCAAAACACATCCCCTAGGGAAATGGAATATATGGGAATTTTGTACTTTATTGTAGGTTTCTAATACGCCTTTCAATTCTTGCACCAACAGGGCCATAAATCCATTAGGGAGATAGGTGATAAATAAATGCAATGGCTTGGGTTTAAAAGAAAATCCTCCTCCTTAGACCTCTGAGTCTGTGTCCACTCCTCCAACCTAATCAATGTTTGCATTTTCACATTATTTACATGAATTGTTGGAAACAATGATAATACTAAGGGTGAGTGAAAACGCATTAAGAATAATTCAAACTTTTATGACAATTTATATTTACTCATTCAAACTTGGCATCGATTATATGAGATAATTCATTAACAAACCATAACAACAACCATATCAAACCAATAAAAGTGTACACATCATGAGTAGCAAACACATGAGACACATAGATTTAATGTGGAGACCCTTCTAGGAGAAAAACCACAAAAGCTTGTTTTTGTTATTGATGTAAAATAAGAGAACCTACTCTATTGCATCAATATGTTTGTGAGCCACCACTCACAGGAAGCACCAACTCCCTTTGAGTGTTTACTAGCACCCACTAGTAGGAAGCAACAACTCCCTCCATTTGTAGACACCTGATCAACCTACCAAAAGCACCATCTAAAGCACCAACTTCATGGATTTATTGTAAGCACCAAGTTGCAGCTCCTTGGATTTATGCAAGCACCAATTTGCAGGAGGCACCAACCCCCAAGCCTTGTAGGACACCCACTAGAGATGGAAGCACCAACTTCTTGTATGCAGGCTCCAACCCACACTAAAAAGAAAACTTGCTACTCATCGTAATTGGTGGCCTCTCTGCCTATTTTTCAACCTTTTTTTTCTCCTATGATCTTGGCCCACACAACGTTTTATGTCCTCTTCTCAATATGCAATGACTCACTGTTTCTCTCAACAACATTCACTAACACACAACCCACACAAAACTCTATCCATAGTAAAACATCACATTCGTCCCTCTACTATTCCACATGGTCTCTCAGCCTCACACAATAGCACTGACTCACTTAGCCCATTTTATCTACAACATAAACACACACAACCTATTTTTGCAACACAGGCACACTTGACCTCTTCTCAGCAGCACACTCAAGCACAAATCTCTCCACACATCATGTTGGAAACAATGTTGCCTCCCCCACATTGCTCAAATACAATCCTAGGTTTTGTTTCACTAAGACACAATGATCGATTTTGTCTCTGTCAGCCTTCACTCTACCATTCACACTACCTGAGTGTACTCCTTCACTTGGCACTCCTTCGTATTGTTGAGTCTAATACATAGGCACTATAACTTCATTAACCACTGATAATGGGTTCCATTGTCTCACACATTATTTTTGCATTAAACATGTAGATGGGAACTTGAGTGCTCCCATGCTGAGACATAAATCCTTAGTCAATTTGCACACTCCAACAAGGCTCTTGTTCTTTATGTGAAGAAATATCCTGTCCTTGACGCTATGATATTCATTCAATTACTTGCAGTTCATGAGAAATATCAGGGATGACTTATCTCAGCTCATGATAGACTCCTTTAAATCATCTTGGACAATCCTAATCCTTTATGCCTTGACACAATGATCTTTTCAGTTGCTATTAATCCAGCGAAACCAACCTTAGTGTGAAAATTTACTTAGCTTCTCCAACCTTTCTTATTCCCAGTATGACCATGGATGTAGAAAAATATGGCATAGCTACCAAATCTGGAGAACTTATCTTCAAAGCTATGTACTCATCCATGCCTGCATACCCAACTTATGACAAAAATCCTAGTTAGCATATCTGCTAACTATGCCACATAGTGCCCACAAGCTGTCATCTCATCAATAAGCTCTTATGTACCCAACCATATTTTCGATTGATTCCTTGTAGTGTGCAAGAAATATCAAGCATGGTATTTTTGGAGTCAACTACTACGTCTGAAAATCTTTGTCCTCTTTGTCTCTGTCTCCTACCTACGGCAGTCGCCATTAAAGCATCTATCCAATCATAGTCTTTGCTTCCTTGTGCCTCTATTCTCCACAGTCGCCATTAATGTTGGCAACAACTTCCAATGTAGTTCGGGAGGTCGGGAGTTAGCCCACTTTGTTTGCTTATACACCTACTTTTTTCTCAATGCTGACTTTCTTGTAGGCTCGACTAAAAAGTATGTTTCCACTTCATTGGGCCTGTTTTATCGATTGAATGCTGGAGATAAAATACACGGGAAACACTTCACAAAATAATCCCTTGGATTGAACTTCTAGGCTTTGCCACATCATCTTGTCTGATGCTGAAATCATTTGGGCCATGTGGCATATTTTGTATGGTGACATGTGTCACCCGGATTTGGCCCATTAGGCCACCCAAAATGTTGAATCTACCTACGACATGTCCTCTGTATTTCTACATCATGATGATGTGATGTGCCACGTTGCTGCTGACAAATCACTATGAGCTAATCACATTTTTCCATTTTCTTTTCTGTACTAGGTCCCACACAGTTTGGGGGTTGGGAGTTTGGGATTTTTCTCTTGCTAAACTTTCTTGCAACGACTTGACCTATGACTAGTCCCGACTAGGCATCTCTCCTGACTTGCCCAAATTTCGACTAATCAACATGCCCAACTAGGAGCTGGTGCCACACAGGTCAGGATGCAGGGGTCAGAGCTTTGTTCTCTTGCTAAATATTCTATGAGGCTCAACCTCCGAATAGACCTCACTCACCTAAGTACTGACCTTAGTCCAGAAACTACCCAAGTCCCAAGTGAATGAAATTTTATGTCTGCCAACTTCAACTGACTATAACTCCTGATCTAGGAGGCCATTTGCAGATTTCCACATACCATTGGAAATCTTTTTCTGAGCACTAATAAATTGTGTTATATCCAAGAGTATATGAGTTGATATATTTAGGAATATCTTCCAAATAATGGGACACCCAACCACCATAGTCATCATTTTATGGCTTCTCCAATAGGCATGCTACTATGATGATTCTCTACAGAGCACTGCAGCAACCTTGGAACTCCCCCTGAGCTTGATACACCAAGCACATCAATTTTATCATCTAATGCCATCACAACTAGCCTAGTGGAAATCAATGTTGTCTTTATTAACATCATGCTAGCACTTACATCCATGCTAATCTGGTTGTCACCAATGTCATCACACTTTCTAACTTCCATGCAATGCCAACTGCCAAAATTGATCTCCTAGCATGACTGCTGACATCAATGGAAACACACTTACTATCAATAGCCAAACAGATAATGTGAGTTGTCACCCAATCTCCCCCTTCGACATTGATGGCAACACCCCTTAACTTCTCCACATTGATGGCCAATCCTCATGTTGCTTCCAAACATCTCCTTGCATAAGCCACCGATGGATTTCTTTCCTTTTCTTGGGCCATCACAACCTATTCTCCAATAAATTTATCTCCCCCTTTGGCATTAATGGAAAAGGGATACAAGTTGATTCTTCTCTACCATGCAATAAATGAATTTCAATGACCAAGAGTTTAGATTATGTTGTGCATTCTTCTCTGCAGAATCTCTTCAAGCATTAATAGTTGTTGCTTCTCTATAAATTAAAACTATGTGATATTATCACCCTAAACATCCTCCTTTTTAATAAACCTCCAATTTTGGACACCTTATGGATATCGACTAAATACTTTCTCTAACAATGGATCTTTTGTACCAATTAAAATTGCTCATGGTACTACTGCTGAATGCAGATACCACCCATAAGTGATGCATTGAGCTTTATCTTCATTACTTCTATTGATTCATCCTCTATGCCAAATTCTCCTGACCATCTACAACACTTCTCCCCTTGATATCATAATTCTACATTAGGGACTAATGCTTAAATAATACCAATTACACCAAGAAATTGATACAAGTTGGATGATATACCAAGAAACCTTTTTTTTGTAGCACCTACAACCACCCTCCAAAATTTTCCCTTAACTTCATTTTGGAGCCTCCCTACTAACTTTTCACAGCAACTTGCCTTGCTTCATCAAGTTCACAAGCTTCAGTGTTTTTCTTGCACAAAGGCAGCTTATCGATCACATCTCAATACATTCCCCTCACAGGCTAATCACCGGAACTTGGTCTAGTTGCAGGTTGAGTAGCTCCCCCAAGAAATTGTGCAATTCTAAAGGGAAACTAGCCTTCCCTCTAGAAATTACGAAATCTTGACTGGCAGCTTGCTGGGCTCTACAATTGCACAATTCTGTCAGTAAACACTCACAGTGAAAATTGCGAAATTTTCCCCAGCATGGCTACTCAGCCCAAAATTTGCGCAAATCTGGGCAGCAGTCAGCTGCTCCGCATAGAAATTGCGCAAATCTCCTAGGTAGCCAGCCCAGCTCTGAGCTAGAAATGCGCATTTTTCTCCAGCTGTCAAGCAATCTCTTGCAGGTGCAGCTGAGTTGACCATTTCCCTTCGGGACCGAGCAAAACACACTTGCATGCATGGGCTACTTCTCCCAAGGTAGCATGCAAAGACATCCCTTGTTTCTAGGATCTATGTTTAGTAGTTGGAGGTTACATGCAAGGATCATTTCAGAAAGCTCCCAGCATGTGTCGCTTTCCCTAGATTTGTGGCATGCGCGTCACAACCTCGATGTTATCAAAACTCGTCAACCGAACACTGCAGAGCACATTCCTCACATCAAACTTACAAATCTAACATCCCACATCACATCTAGGAGCAATCAACACATTCAACTCAGTTGTTTTGGGTAAATCCTGCTTTCCATGCCTTGTGCTGTATTTCTGTTGCTTTTTGTGTATTCACTTACGTGAGTGTTGTATGCTTGATTTATTTGATCGCTTGCTGCCATTTATATGTATACTAGCTTGTCCTAGCACTGCATCAGTTTTCGTTGATATCTCACTGTTGTTGCATGCATGAAACTGTTTTGCATGAATGGTCGCTGATTCGGCAACTCGCTTCACCCACATGCATGTTGATCTATTTTACTGAATCTTTCATCCATGTTTGCATGCATTATCAATCACTTCTACTTCCACTAAGCGTCGTCATGCATTCACTACCATATTTTCTTTTAGTTACCCATCAGCAAGTCAGGCCAACCTTGGTCTGGACTCTGCCTTCACTGAGACAACATTGCATAATCTGGGGAGGGAAGGCTTTGTCTTCCTCTCCATAAATGCACATTTCTTCCCCGGCACTATCCTTAAGGATATTTTTGTGCATTTCTGAGGGACAGTGATTGTTGGCGCAAAATATTGCGCAATGAAGTCACTGAGCATGTAGCCATTGCTAACTAAGATTATGCATTGCGCAATTCCAGCAGTCAACAGCCAGACTAGATTATCCATTGTGTAGTTCCAGTAGTCAGTCAGTCTCCTAGCAGTTCGAACTGTGCCTTGCATAGTCTTGGCAGGCACTCTCCCGACCTCCTAACTAAAATTGCGCAACCTTCATGATCAGTCACACAGGTATGCTGCAAGTTAGTTCTCAAGTTCATTTTGGTTTTCGACTGACAGATTACTTGCCATGAGTGTTGCCATGTCTCTAGGTATTGTAGGTGTTCATCTACCTCTCAACAGTGCAGGCACCATGGTTTCAAGAGAGCAGAGTCGAATAAACCATTCATAGCACACTTGGGGATACATTCAATCAAGTGTCTATGGACTTTCCTACCCACGAAGACATCAAGTTGTTCATAGACGAGGACATCAAGCATCACAATGAGCAACATCATGAATAACAGCTGAAGGCAGCATACCAAATGCAAAGAATGCAACGAATGCAAGAGGAAGGTTGTTGACAATACATAGGCAGAAAAAAGTTGCGAGGTCAAGTAGATCCATTGATGATGAAATCAACTTTGGAGACACAGGCTATGAGGTGACGATGTGACATGAAGATCACGTGAAGATAGAGAATGGAACAAAGAAGGAGTTGCATGTGCTGAAGCAAAAACTTAGGTAAGAACATGAAGCTACACAGATAGATGAATGAGTTGTAGTAGGAAGAGGAACAACAATGGGCACAACAAGCACTCACAGATGAAACTGCGCCCGTACAAGTTAAAGATCCATCCTAGTAGCTGGCATGGAGCAGACATGGTGAGCAGTGTTGTTGATCGCATGCAAGGGATTCAACAACATGCATGTCATTGTGCACATGCATGCTATCCAACAAATTTAGCACGCCCACCAAGGTGAAGACGAGAAGCAAGTCCAACTAGAGCTGAACATGTACTTCAACAAATTGATGTGCATGACCACCAGCACACAATTGAAGATCATAATGGACACTATGCATCAGTGTGTTTCCAGTTCAGCCACACCCAAGAATATTGTGTGCATGCTAGTAGATGAGTTGGATGAAGGAGCCGAACCAATGCACCAGTTACAATGGAGGAAAAAGTTTGCTTCAACAAGATGTCACCATGGGGTGCATGCAAACCATCATGGATGACCAAGCTCGGCAGTAGCTCACCACCTTCACCGTCCAAGAATGTCAAAGAGTTGGTCTTATCATAATGGACTGAGTATCAATGATGTCTTGCATGGCTTGCTCAAGCCATTTTGTATCACATGGTAGCATGTGCATTGTAACATAATGTCATGTCAAGTGTAAGTCAAGAGTCTTTAGTTGGATGTAACAGTCATAGAGTCATGAGGGTAGATGAATGGTCACAAAGGGGAATGTCAAGGGTCACCCCACCCTTTGCTATAAATAGAACCTTATAACTCATTGTAAAGGCTTTTGGTCAGCCAAGCTTCTGATAACACTATCTTGGAGAGAGCTTGGACAGTATTGTAATGTGCCTTGGCTTCTCCACTGCACGGAGCTAGTACATCTCTTTGGAGGAGTAGGCAGATGTGGCAATAATGTTCCACTGTTGGAGCTAGCGGGTTTACATGGATGTATTATATGTTTGTAACTTACACTTCTTAATAAAATAAAGCCAACACATTTTCATGCATATGTCGTTATTGTAGTTGGACTATTCCATTTGTTGTAGCAATGTATTTTGTTTAACTTACACAGCTGTGTATGAATTGTTTTGTATGAAATTGTATGAATCTTTTTGCAGATATGCTATTGGTTTAACCATCACTTTGGATTCCCAACGAACTTTCTTTCTAACTTATGATGCATCTTCGCTCGTGTGTTCCCTTCCCATCTAAGTACTGTTATAGGTTGCCAAGGGGTGCACTCATCTCAACCCACATGTGTTAGAACCTCTCATGCACCTTCCTTGACTCACTGCAGCAATCACACCCTTCCTACCAATAGAGTTATCTTACTTGCCTCTGTGCAAAATCATGGTCAAGGAATTACCATACGACCCACTGCTGGGACTCCTACACCAAACCGTCTGAGGTCTAATTGGGACTTCTTATAGGGGAGATCCCCTTGACATGTTGGCAGGTCTAGCACCATCAACATTTCTGGCACTAGAAGGAGGGCCTGATGAAAAGCTGTGTCCTCTCATCTAGTTTTGAACCTTTGCATACCTTTCATGGATTCTTTCACTCTTCTCCCTTCGTGATATTTTTCGAATCGTGAAGATGTCTCCATCACAGGGGAGTTTTTCGATGTCTTTTCCACTTACACATATGATGGTGAAGGCGAAGTGGCTTGGCCTGAGTACTTACATGAATTTCTTTACATGCTTCATGAGGAAGATGGGTGTTCTGATAGACAAGCCAGCTTGCTTCTTGTAAACACACTTCGCGAATCTCCACGTCGTTGGCTTCTTAGCCACCAGTTGATAGCGTGCACTCACTTGAGAACTTCTGTGATCTCATTGAAGACACATTCTATCATTTTGATCCAGACTATCTTGACTAGAAACTGTTACAGCAATGGAAGGCTCCACATGAATCGGTTATAGGTTTTTGGCAGTGCTTCTATGACTTGCAGTTTCAAGCTCCAAGGAGCCAAGTGAAATTTGCTTATCTTTGGGACCAGTTCGAGTATTGCCTTAAGAAATCTGCCCATCCCAGGAAGAATCTTGAGATCAAGCCTCACTCAACATTCTTCACTGATGGAGTTGCACAATCTCATGTGGATGTAGTCACTGTCTTGATTAACTATCTGCCTTCCTCTCATTCAATAGTTGCACCACTGCCGAGTGATGTTGAGGATCATGCTCACACACTTGTTTAGTTTTCTCGTTCTCCCAACATCACTTCACTTAATTTTCGCGCAGATTTGGTTGCGAGTCATTCAAGTTCCCATATGAATTATGTTCTATGACCTCCATTTTCGCACTCGGGTGTTCTTCCGGATGATACTATATTGTGTCTATCCATTCTGGACTCTTCACTTGTTGTGAACAAGGAACAATCCACTGATGGATTTGGTGTTTCACAACCAACATGCGCTGTCATTCATGAAGAGTATGAGTGGGCATTTGAGCATCAACACTCGGCGAAGGATGACTCCCTTCCGTACGAGCCCCTCTGTTCTTTCCTAACATATTTGGTAAGCCTACCATCCATGCTTTCGTATGTGTGTCTTCAACCACGGATGCACCCATTGTTGATCACTCGCAAGACTCGCCCGATGTTGGTCCGTCATTTAACAGTGGAGAGGATAAGTTATTTGTTGAAAATCCACTTGATCTTTCATCTGTCTTTTCTAAAAACATAGAGGATGACTTTTTTCCCTTTTCATCTACCTCTCTGTTTGATTTATCTGATCATGAGGATGTCTATGAAATCATTTATGTTTCTGATAGTGGAGGTTGTGATCCATTTGTTTCCATATTTTATCACGATCACAACTCTATCACAGTTGATCTTTCAAAGCCATCGATCTATGATGATCTATCTGATGATGAAGTTGAAACACCCAAGACTGTCAAGGCACTTTAGCCCAAGCTGATGGTTATGTTAGTTCCTCACTCTCTTGGGGTTAGTCTCACTTTCAATCATGAAACTGTTCAATCACCCAAGGCTCCTCATTACTCATTTGTATGCAATGAAGATCCATCTCACACATAGATCACACTTCCTCCACTCGAATTGCATGATCCCATCGCTCATGCATTAGAGGAATATTACATTGCAAGCACTCGTTCGTGACACAAGTTATCTTTGTTTCTTTCGTTTTCTTGCATGTCATAGTCAAGAGTGTGCTTATGCATCAATGTTGCATGTAGTGTCACACAACACCATGATAAGTCCACGGAATACTCGTCATGCACTTGCACTCACTTATGTCTTGTGGGCACCTTGAAACATGAAGTGTGGTTGTCTTCATTGTTATATTTTTCTTGTTTGCTGGTTCACACAACTGGGTTGTTCACGGACCAAGCCTTCACCAACATGGGTCAACCAATGGGCTGATGGCTGCATTGGAAATATCACTTCATGTGATTAGGTGCATGCACAGTTAGTGTAGGATTAGGAGTAGTGTTTGATTTCAGTTTTTTTCTTGCATGCAATTTGTTTACATGCTTTTTTTACTTGTTTGTCTACTTTCTTGTTTGCTTACTCTCCTTGCTTTCATTCACTTCTGTTTTTTCTTTGCTTTGTTGTTTGTTAGTTCGCTTATTTTGTTGGTAGGTTAGTTTCGCATGAAACCATGTATGGCTCTTGAAACGAGTTGGGTGAAGTACAAGAGGGCTTGTACAACTATCACTACTTGGTTATCTATCATCTTGCCTTTGTATGAAGAGCTTGTTACATTTAGTCTGTGATACGTCAAAGGAAAATACATACTATTTGAAGTGAACCTTGGTGAAAACACAATGCTCATGTGCTAACTAGTGTCACCTTCTCTAGTCAGTTGTTTTTTGGGTTAACCCTTGTCAGTTCAGTCAAGTAGAGTAAGGTGAGGGGAAAAACCTTAACAGGCACTTCAAAGATACAATAAACTAATTCTCTATTTGAGAAACCTCTTCTGCACTCAATAAGTTGGGATCCTGCTTCTACCTATGAAATGAATAAGTGTTATGCATAGTTGAAAAAATGAAAAATGAAAAAAATGAAAAAGTAAAAAAAAAATGAAATGAAAAATGAATAAGGCGAAAGAAGAGAAAGGACTCTTGCATAGGGAGGTGGTGCAAGTAACTCCGCCAGGGTATTGACCAGGCTCACTAGCAGTAGAGCTATGCTTGTGTTCCTATGTGACTCTACCGGGGTACTGTCCAGGCCTGCTGGCAGCGGAGAAACACCCTAGATGAAACTAAGACTCTAACGACTATATTGCTTGTGCACCTATATACCCCTCAACCCTAATCGAAACAACTGTGTTTCTTTGGCTTGGAATGTGTGTCAAGCAACCAGGAGCTTGGCAGATGCTACATCTTACAATCAAGCTAGTGTGAAACCAAGATAAGCTGAGAACTGAAAAATACTTCCAGAGGTGTTAGACTTGCTTTTCAAGAACAACGTCCATTAAGAGAGCTGGAGTTCTACCAATGTGTCAACAAGTGTTGTAGTGGCTAATACCACCCTCCAAAATTTTTCCTTAGCTTCCTTTTAGAGCCTCACTACCAAATTTTCACAGCAGCTTGCCTTACTTCGTCAAGTTCATAAGCTTGAGTGTTTTCCTTGCACAAAGGCAACCTATCAATCACAACTCGATACATTCCCCTCATAGATTGATCACCCGTACTTGGTCCAGCCGCAGGCTGAGCACCTTCCACAAGAAATTGTGCAATTCTGGATGGAAACTAGACTTCCCTCCAGAAATTACGCAATCATAACTGACAGCCTATTGGGCTCTAGAATTGCGCAATTTTAGCAGTTAACACTCACAGTGAAAATTACGCAATTTTTTCCAGCAGGGCTGCTCAGCCCAAAATTTGTGCAAATGTGGGTAGTAGTCAGCTGTTGTGCCTAGAAATTGCGCAAAACTCCCAGGCAACCATCCTAGCTCCTAGCCAGAAAGGCACATTTTTCTCCAGCTTGTTATCACTCAGGTTGTTCCCCAAAAGATCTTGAGAAAAGGGAATATGGCCGAGGTAACCACTAACCAGTCTTTTAGCTGCAGATTCTAGCCAATCTGCAACCAGAGAGGGCTCTCTCTTTATGATTTAGATTTGTTTTGTTATATGTTAGGCTAGTTATGAAGCACAAGTATTTGTTTGGTGTTTGGAAGGTGACATTCAGTAGAACAGGGCTGCAATATAAGAGAAGTTCAGACCATTGGGTTAATGGAGTCAATTGAAAATGAACCTCTGGTATGGTTTCTTTGGCAAAAGGAGGACTACAGAGCAAGATAATTAAACACAGAACAATTTTCAAGCTGGAATAAGATGAAATGAAGTCAGGGAATGAAAGGCAATCAAGAATCTTTCATTATGCTAACAAAGGGAAACTGAATAAACATTATCAGGGAGCAGTTAAGAATTCCTTGATGATATCTAGAGTGAAAGAACTAGGGAGACAAGAGCAGTCAAGAATTCTTGCCTATGCTAGTCCTGTAGAAAACATAAAAATTGACAGGAATTGAACACAGAGTACAGTCAAGTAAATTCTGGGTTATCCTTTTTTCCTGCAATTCAGAATATGATATATAGATGATATGTAAAACATAAGAACAATAAACAAGGGTTAAAAGACTTATTGATCCATGAAGTAACACGATAATTCTACAACATATTCTTCTGCCATTAATTCCACAACAGAAATTTCACTAGCAAAGCATTCCAACAATCTTTATTCAGAAAGTTTCTCAAAATTACAGTGCAGGTCCAGAATGATATTCACCAGCCAACAACAATACATCTTATGAGGAAGTATTTATAAAAAAGAGTTACAAAATATCTGATAGACAAAATATCAAGCATTAACTTCATCCATATACTTCTTTAAAGGCAGTAGATGGCATTGGAAACAGAGCACAATGAATGCAGGAGTAACTTGCGTTGTGCTGACTACCTTAGGTGGTCTGATATCTTTGACTTTTTGACTTATCAAGTCAGCTGGCCGCTGTTTCTTTATCCCATGTTTCTGCGTTGCTATCCTGGCCCTTCCATCTATGCCTGATTTCTCTTTAATGCATTTTGGCGTGAACGCCTTCCTTGCTGTCTTCATATTTGTGATAGGAGGCATGCACATTAAATGATTAAATGCAAACAAACAAAAAGGAATTAGTGCCAACACTACCTTGGTAAAATCTCCAACATGCCCTGCCACCATTGATCTGTTGGCAACTGGTGTCTTTGTAATTTAATTAATGTCTCGTCAGCTTCAGTATACCTGTAGTAATTGGGCTGGACTTCAAAAAGATGTGTCATCTCATGCTCAATGTAGAACAAATTTTGTAATTTGTCATATAAACTCTGTCCAGAGGGAGGTACTGCCTCTTCTGAGATGCTTGATGATGCTGTAATTTGATTGGTAACATAGGTATTCACCCTGTGATCATATTGTTCATGTGTTAACAGTCTCTAATTGCTGGTCAATAAGCTGGGTAATCCTTTTCTCTGCAACACTGCAAACTTTTCTCTGAAGGCATTTATTTCTGTCTGCATTTCTTAGCACTTTCTTTCTAAAGTTTGTACGAAATTCCTCATGGTCAACACCTTTTTCACTAACAAAATTGTACATGTTCTATCCTGAATATCTAGAGCCACTAGCTGCTCCCTGGTATGAGTATTCAAAAAATGAATTAGTTTATTGGCCTATTCGGGCTTGTTTTCCAACAATGCTCTGGCTTTTTGAGTCTCAAATTGAGCTATTCCTATCAATTCAATCTGGTCATGAATAGTCTGTATTGATTTCCATTGATCAGTGATGGACTAGCCAATTTTAGTCCACAAAATTGTTTTGATTTCTGCCAGAGTTTTGTGAAGAGTAAGGTCCTTTTCCAAGGATTTTACTTTATTTTCCAGGGACTTCACTTCTCTTGTTTTCTCAGCCACAGTTATTTTTGATTTATCATAGCTCACCTCTATCTTGGCCAGTTTTTCTTTGGCTTCCTTTAACTCTTCCATTTGGAGTTCTAAAGCTTTATTTCCTTCATCATTTCTTCCATGCTCAGGTTGGCATCTGGTACTGTTGTTGTGGCTGTTGTAGTTGTTACTGAAGCTGAAGTACCTGCTATTGATTCTAGGACAATGGGAGGGACTGTTGTTGTAGTTATAGGAGGAGCTATTGTGCTTATTGGAGCTGTTTCTGGTGGCTGGGAGGCAAATTCTCTTTGTTTTGGTTGTAATGCTATCTCCAATGCCTTCTCTGTTTCTGCCAGCCTTTCATTCATCCTCATTAGGAAACTTACCATGTCTTCCTCTTCTTTTTGCTGTGCAACTTCTGTGGTCTGAGGGTGCATTGTAATTGGCAGCTTGAGCTGCTTCCTGAGGGCTGCGATATCTTCTTCTTTCTTCTTTATTAACGCCTGAATGCCCTTGGGATCCTTGGGATCATGTCCCAGCTCAATAATAATTTCCTCCAAGGATTTGATTCTATTATCCTTGGCTAATGAGGAGGCCTTCTCCAATTCCGATTGGGCAGAAGTATTGTGCAATGAATTATACAGTTTGTGAGCCAATAATGCTTTGTCTGCCAAGGTAGAGTATACCATTTCTCTAGTTTGTTTATGTAACTCAATCTGGTCCATTGGGTGGATGTCTTTAGTGAGGACTTCCAGATTGGTCCTGATATAATCAGCAGCTGACTGTGGCTGCTTCGTTGTAGGCCTGAAGTGACTAAGGGTCATTTTCCCTTCTTGGATATCATAGGCTACCATTAGCCTTTGTTGATTGGTGGGAGCCATTCTTAGCAATTGATTATAAAGCTGGAACCTCACTAGTTCATTTCTGGCCTTTATTTCTGTGAATGCTTTTTTGATATCCGAGCCTTGCTTGCTCTGTTGCTTGGTGGATGTAACCTCCACACCATGCTGCCTCTCTTGCTCTTGCTGAAATGAGCTAGTTGATGTTTCCAGAATTGGAGGAGCCTGCTGTTCTATTGTTTACTCACCCCTTATGTTGCTTGCTGTCTCTTCTACCATTTCCTCTTTAGAGTAAGGATTCAATCTTTGCCTCTTTTCCCCTTGCTGTTCTGCTGATGCACCAGAAGGTGTCTCTTCTTGTCTGTCCCTTTTCTTGGCTCTTTCCTCATTGAGAGGAGTTTGTAACACAGGGATTTTAGGTACCTTTGTTTGTGTTGAAGGACCTTGCCCTTGACTTTGCTCCTTTGCTGTATCTGGCCAGTCTGCCATTGTATCTTGCTACTCTGAATGCTCTACTTCCTTGCCTTTGGATGTCCCTGCAGGTGGAACACTCTCTTGGGCAGGTTGTTGTGAAGTTGTGGCAGATGATGTGCCCGCTCCAAGGTGTTGAGGCAATGTGAAAGGGACCTGTCCAAAAGAGTCTAGGTCAAGTTTTTTCTCAAGCTCTTTCATTGCTCTTTCTAATTTCTCTTCTTCAGTAAGCTCTTCAACTAGTGTGCCTTCTACCCAATCCTGTTGATTAGCATATTGTTCAATTTCAGGGATTTTGCGGTGCACATATCCTGTAAGCATGTTTTTTACTCTCCTAAAACTTATGAAATGTTCAGGGTCATATGGTGACCAATGAAAACTTTGTTCAGCATAAGTTGATCTCTTAATATCTTGTCTGCTTCCCCCCGGGCTTCTTCCCTTTTATTGAAGATAAAAGGGCCCAATTGATGTCTTATCTTGAGCTGTGCTTTTTTCCTAGCACCATAGAAATGAGTCAAATCCGAACTACTAAATTGCCAGTAGTATTCCAGGGCAAAGAGTCTCATAGGGACATACTTTGGCAGCTTGTAGGGAGTTAATTCACAGCCATAAATTCTGATCATTGTGTGGTTTTGGTAAAAATACCAGTCACCAATACTGTATTACTTTGAGAGATGTAGAATTTTCTGCATTTCAGCAGAGAGCCTGGCAGGAGGGGTTGTTATCAACAAAGAAGTGGCTAGATATATGTACAGGTCAATGAACTCACAATATGTATAAGGGGAATTGTGGACTTCATGGAATACTGATGTCTAGAAAATCACAGACCTCTTTTCACCTTTGAGGTCCAATCTTTTAAGAGGAACTTGGAAACTATTGGGTTGATAGTACAACAGCAAATGATATATGTAGGATGTGTATTTGAACACTCTTTCTCTCTCCAAATTCATGAATTTCTCATGGATTTTATTTGCTATGAAGATGGCATAATCATACTTGACAGCAGGGGGCTGTCCTGGAGTAAATATGGACATCAATACCAAAACAATTTCATCAACATACTCACTGGTTTTGAATCCTAAAATGTAGGATATCATGTCTATAATGAGTCTCCCTGCTTCATTGAACCAGACTTGGAGATAAGGAGGAGGCTGGTCAGGCTGGCAATTTGGTTTCATAAACAACTGAGCAATTCTGGCTATCTTTGAACTGTGCAGTTTGGCACCTTGGTCAAGCAAGAATTTCATGGTGAGAGGAGCTAGAGGCTGAGTTGGCTTGAAGTTCAACATCTCATTTATGGATTGAGGAGTAATATAGAAGAGTACAGTCCCATATGGAGTCATCACTGCTCTTTGTGTGGGTTCATAATTAGCAAATCATAAATGGATGAAATCAGGGAGTACATTCACTGAAGGGAGGTAATAGATAGGCATGTTGGACTCCCAAATTCCCAAGACATCAGTATTGCTTCTGTAGCTATTTCTAATTTCACAAAAGGCTTGCAAGTGAGATTTGTAACCCATCATATCCTTAATTTGGAAATCCCTGTCGGCAAGGGGTATCCATTCCAATTCCTTATGTGGGGCATTCAAGGGGGAAACATTTAAGGCTACTGGAGCTTCCATGCTTCACTGTCTATACTTATGATTTGGAATTTGGGTCTGTGTAACAACAGAAAACAAAGTACTGGCTCTGGGGTTTTTCACAGTAATTTTGCAAACTGAGTTTTATATGGAAATGGCCTCACAGGGTAGAATTCAAGGAAAAGACAAAGTCTGCAGAGTTTAATTGGGAAGCTGGATAAAACAGAGGAAATGGTGCTCTTTTGTAAGTGAGTTTGACAATTTTAACTCAATATTTAGGCATTTTTTGGAAATTTTGCCGGTGGAAATGGGCTTGAATTGCAGTTTAATGGGCAATTTGCAGAGGAAAACAGAATTTGTAGGTTTTCTTTGGAAACAATGGTCAAACAGTGACTTAAAGTGCAGAGGTTTGCAGGCAACAACGCATTTAACTCGAATTTAGTTCTTCAGGTGATTTTAACAGAGAAATTCGGAAAAACAGGGTTTACGGGCGAATATCGGGTAAATACCTATTTTACAGGTGACTGGTGTGAAATGTGGTTGCAGACTGAGCTGAGGGGGCCAAACTTGCAGAGTGAACTCTCCTGGGTGGCGGACTGGAGCGTTGGTGGCAAATTCGACGTAATTTGCATGCACAGTGTCCATAATACAACAAATAGAAATAAACAAAAAACCATCACTCTCACGACTTTTTAAAAAAAAATTGGGCTTTTTCGAGCTTTTTGGGATCACGTCATCATGACGTAATTTTGTCCTGTAGCAGAGTATAGAAGGTGACGTGGCGAATGACGTGGACGCTGACATGGACGGGTGACATGGCAGACACGACAGACGAAATAGTAACGCGGGTGTTGACGTGGGCGGATAACATGGTCAGAGGGAGGCGGGAGTGGTTTGTGGTTTCTATCGCACCACCTTATGTCCGGGGGCAGTTTCTGGCGGAACGAGCCCGATGCAATGGGGTGATGGCACACGTCCTGGGGTACGGCGGGAAAACCGCTTTTCATCGGGCGCTAATCATCATACACCAGAGCGGCTCCGATATGAACGAGAGCCGTTGGATGGGGATGGCCCGATCCAACAGTTGACGCGACGTGGAGGTGGCGGGCAGTTATGGCGCGGGAACCAACCAAATATTAACATTCTATATGTATTGCGGGGTTATAAAACTTTGGTTATCGGGGTATGCGAGTATGGTTATTTAATTAACCAAACATTAATTAAATCCCACTGCTATTGCGCAGCGAGCTATGGTTATTTGTTAAACCAAAGGTCAAACAAATCCCGGTGGAACATGTGGTGGGTTGTTATTGGCCCCAGGTGGACCAATGACTCCTGAGAAAATTTTAATATAGCCATATTAGGCCGGGGCGGGATATTTATAATGTTTTTGGATTTTTTTGTTTTTTATATATAGTAGGGGCAGGGAAACTTTATATAGGAGTTATATAATAAAGTTAGGGTGTTAATATGACAAATGATAGGAGAATGCTAAGTTCAGAAGGTAGAAACTTAGGTTTTTAGGGGAATGTAAGGGAAATGGAAAGGTCTTTTTACACAAGAAATGTGGCTTGTTTTAACTAAGTAAACACAAAGTTTCACTTAGTATTTCTCATAAAATTAAATGAGTTAGCACTATTGAGCAGATTCCAATGTCCTTGACGGGATGTTAGTAAGTGTTCTTGGGGAAATGAGAGGGGAAATCAGTCATGCTCCACTGAACTGTAGCCACTTTGCCATGATGTTTGGGATACCCATGAGATAGATCACATTAAAGCTGATCACCAACCTGCTTCTGCAACACCAGAATTACCTACCCATTCTGCTATACCTAACATTTTTTCTTCATCTTGTTTGGGTGCATTTTGAACTAGCAAACCCTTTCTCTCCTTTTCTTTTGACTACCCTCCTATCTAAGTCTACCCTTATATCTTCCAAGGGCTCAGATTTCGCTGTTGACCACCCTTGTTTCTCTACCTAACTAGTGATCTTCCAAGCTTGAATTGTTTGAACAGACCTTATTCTCTAATGATAAAACAAGAAATTTAAACATGGACTGGCCAAGATTGAGCTATTGGGCCATCCATCAAGTGTGACAAATTCACTGATTGCATGATTTGAAATTCTTTGCAACAAGTAGTATAGTAGTGGCATTTTGACTAGCCACTTTCCTGGTCTTTCTTTGGGGTTCATTTTCTTTCTTTTTCTTGACCAATTCATTTTTCTTGCCCTTTGATTTTTCTTTTAGGGCATACCCTATTTACATTTTTTAAATTTTTCTATTTTTTGGAAAATATGGAACCTTTGCAGCATGGAAAGGATGATCATATTTGGCATTTCCACAGTCAATCATGAAATTTGACAACTATTGGTATAGGAACCTAACAGTGGCTCCACTTGGGGATGGCTTTTCTAGGTGAAAAGCCAAGAACAACAGGTCAGATGGCCTTACTTTCAACTCTTGTTGTAATCTGAAACTTCCTTTTGGTGTAGACAGACAAACTGAATCTTTTGGCATGTATATACTTCTCATGAGCTGATCTGAACAGAATTATAGCTCTGTCTTTGTTGGTTTGCCTGAGTGTTTAGTCATCATCTTTTAGCTCCCAAGTTTTCTTCTTGATTTCTTCTAATAAACTCAAAATATAACACAAAAAGGTGGCACCATTCCTTACTTTTCCCTCAAAATTTGCTGCATTCTATTCCCTATCTTATTACTATGATAAACTGCTAAAATAGACACTATTTTATGTACAAAATACAGTAGTGTTATGTTAACAAAGAGGATCAAAATAATGCTTAAGCATTCGCCCATTGATTGGCCCTTCCTCAGCTTGTGTACCATCCAAACTTCTCAAAAAATAGGAGTTATTTCCTTGTACAGCCTGAATGACAAAAGGGCCTTTCAATAGGAAATCAAATTTGCCATGTTTTTCTTTGTCTTCCCTCCTAGAATCCCACTTCAGCACTTTGTCTCCTATGAAAAAATCCTCTGCTTTTGTCCTTT
Organism: Pinus tabuliformis; assembly: GCA_031772625.1. NCBI lineage: Eukaryota > Viridiplantae > Streptophyta > Pinopsida > Pinales > Pinaceae > Pinus > Pinus tabuliformis. The sequence goes on along the minus strand of CM062819.1, from coordinate 1,897,536,810 downwards.
TGTCAAAAATCTTCTTGAGTCTGTCTTGCAGAACCTGAGTTCTTTGATAGACTTCCTCTCTAATCTGCTGCAAGTGAATAGTTTGATTTATTCTTCTTTGAATATCATTGGGTTCTGCTTGTATTTCTTGTAGCAATTTGATCACAAGGATTCCCGATGATGTAGGGAATACAACCTCCATGCCATAAACCAATTCATATGGGCTTGTTCCAATAGATCTTTTTGTAGTTAACCTGTCTGCCCAAAGTGCATTAACAAACTTTTTGTGCCAATTCTTCTTATTTTCCTCCAATACTTTCTTTATGATGTTGATCAAGCTTTTATTGGATGATTCAGCTAGACCATTACCTTGAGGGTAATAGGCTGTGGAGTGGCCTAAGGTAATATGGTATTTATGGAAAAAAGTGATCATTCTCTTGGATTTAAATGCAACAACATTGTCTGTAATAATCTTCTCCGGGAAACCAAATCTAGACAAGATGTTGGTTTCTAAGAATTTCATTATTACTGAGTCATTGGCTTGCCTGCAAGGGATGGCTTCTATCCACTTGATGAAGTAGTCTGTGGCAGTTAAAATCCACTTGTGTTGGCTAGAGGAGGAAGGGTGAATTTCTCCAATGAAATCTAAACCCCATTGTTGAAATGGTCTTTCGGTGGAAATGGGCTTTAGAGGTAAAGGTAACAGCTTTCTCTTGCCTTCAAATATTTGACATTTGTGGCAAGAAATTACAAATTTTTTCACATCAGCAAATAGGGAGGGCCAATAGAAACCAGCTCTTAGAATTTTATCAGCTGTTGACTTCCAATATAAATGTCCACCACAGTCCCCTGCATGAAATTCCTTGAGCACTTTGTCAGTTTCATCCTGTGTTAGGCAATTCAGCAAAATACCTTCATGATTCTTCCAAAATAAAACATTGTCTATAATACAAAACTTTGAAGCTTTCATTTTTAAGAATCTCTTTTTAGTTCTGGATAACCCTGGAGGAGCTTGCAGGTTTAACAATACATAAATTATATCAGCATACCAAGGTGATTGTAAAAAGGCTTGATTGATCTGTGGAGTCGCCATCTCCTGCTCGTTATCCAGTTCATTGATGTCAAGGGCTTGGAAATTGGTTTCAGTCATCAATTTAGCTAAACCTTGTCCTTTTATCAGTTTTGTTGGTTTGATTTCAATGTCATATTCCAAAATGTTGGCTATCCATTTGCCCCTCTTACCTTCAATTCCTTCTTGAGTCAGAATGTCTTTGACCACAGCATTTGGGACATAGGCTATCACATGAGAGTACAAGATATAAACTCTGAAATCCTTGATGGCCTTTACAAGGGCATAGGCCTATTTCTCCATGATTTGATATTTGAGTGGAGCATCTCTAAGTGCTTTGCTGAAAAAAGCAATGGGCTTCTCACATCCTTGGTCATCTTTTTGTAATAGGACAGCAGCAATAGTATGCTCAGATGCAAAGGAAAAGATTATAAAATCTCTATCAAACTTGGGGCTTGTGAGGACAGGTGTTTTAGTCAAAGCTATTTTGATATCCTCAAAGGCTTGTTTAGCTTCTATTGTCCATTTGACTTTAGAATCTTTCTTCAGCATGTTATTCAATAGTCTTATCAGTTCGGCCAAGTTGGGAATGAATCTTCTTAGGAAATTGATCTTTCCTAGGAAAGCTTGCAATTCTTTGATGTTCCTTGGGTGAGGCACTTGGAGGATAGCTTGAATTCTGTCCGGGTCAATTCTGATGCCATCTTTTGAAATTATATGACCTAAGAGTTTGCCTTCTTCTAGGCCAAACAATGATTTCTTCGGGTTCAATGATATGCCATATTTTCTGCAAATTAGGAACACTTGTCTTAAATGTTCTAAATGTTCTTGATCTAATTTGGAAAAAGCAGTGAGATCATCGAGATATATGACTAAAAAATCATGAATCTCTTTTGCAAAGGCTATGTCCATTGCTCGTTGAAATGTAGCCCCTACGTTCTTCAGTCCAAAAGGCATTTTGACATATTTGAAAGTTCCCCAAGGGGTTGTAAAGGCAGTTTTGTCCTGATCATTTGGGTGAACTAAGATCTGATTAAATCCTGAGAATCCATCTAACAGTGAGATCCTAGAGGCTCCTACTACCCTTTGTAAGATGTGATCCATTTTTGGTAAGGGGTAGTGGTCCTTTAAAGAGACTTTGTTCAGGTTTCTTAAGTCAACACACAGTCTTATCTCTCCGGTCTTCTTCCTAGTATGCACTAGATTCGAAATCTACTCTGAAAATCTAATAGGTGCAATTATTCCAGCTTGGTACATTCTTTTGACTTCCTTTTCAATGAGAGGAAGGAGGACTGGATTAACCCTTATGAGCTTTTGTTTAAAAGGCTTTTGATTTTCTTTTAAAGGTATTGTGTGTTGGATAACCGAAGTATCATAGGACTTGAGGTCCTCATAGCTCCATGCAAAGACATCTTGAAATTCTTTAAAGAGCTCAATGTATTTCAGTTTTTGATTTGGAGAAAAGGCTTTGGACAATTTTATCATTTTAGGATTTTGTGCAGTTCCTGTATTACAGTCCTCAATTTCTGCATTTATAGGCTGCATTTTTGGTTTTCTTGGAATATCATTTGAATCAAATATATCCTCCAAAGGAGTCAGGCCTGTGGGAAAAAAGTTATCTTTTAAATCAATGACTTCAGCTTCTCCTTCAGTAATTTCATCAAGGTCCATTTGTTTCGGCTCTTGTAAATTTTTGTTGGAAAAAATTGTTGGATGCAAAATCTGATTTGCTGTTTCAGCTAATATATTTTGTTCAATTTTGTCTATTTGCTGTTGTTCATCAATGGCACTTGTGTTTATGTTTGTACTTGAGAATTCCTCTTTCAAAGTCAAGAAGTTATTAATTTGTGTATCATTTTCAAATAATTTCCAATTTGTTACATTATCTGGGACGGAAGGTCTGTGTTTGATTTCAGCAGTGAAGTGGTGGTTGGGCTCAAATGGCAGCTTGCAAGTGCTGGCAAAAGTTGCCAAACTATGCGCATGTAAATTATGGTTTCTTGGGATTTTGGTGAGCTGGAATTCCAAGAAGGTGTTGAGTATTTCAATGGCTGCCCCTCTGTAAGCTCTTAACCTAAGGTCATTTGCAACAAAGTTTCCCTTTATCTGTTGGATAATCAAATCTGAGTCCCTAGAATTGAAATCTTAGTTGCCCCTAGACTTCTAATCAGTTTGAGTCCCAGCAAAAGGGCCTCATATTCGGCCATATTGTTTGTACATCTGAAATTTAGCCTATATGCATGTCCTTGAGCATGGTCATTTTGCATATTGTGTATCCAAATCCCTGCGCCTGCTCCTAATTTGTTCACTGACCCATCAAACTCTAAGTACCATAATATTTCTTGATTACCACTAGCCTTAGAAGTTTTGGAAACTTGCTCAGTGGGTAGATTTGGATTTTGTAGCTCATATGGTATGTGTTGTTCATTTGTTGCATCAACCACTTCAACAAATTTTTGATATTGAGCACTAGATTGTTCATTTATGTTCTTTGCTTGTGCTGATTCTAGGAATTTAACATTAGTTTTGGGACACCTTTCAGCATTGTATAAGATGAATGAATCCATATCTGAATGCATAGAATAAATGGGGAAGTTTTGGGGTTTCTCTTAACTGCTGACCACATACTTCATCAATGTTTCCCGGTATAATCTCTTAGGGTGGCCAAAGACTGAAATGGTGGCATAGGACATGTCTAGCTGCAAAGACCCTTGGAGTTTTGCGCCCCAAGATCTGGACAAAAGCATTCCATATTTAGGTGGGATATCAGCTACTACCACATCCATCAAAATTGTCTTGGCAGGGTATTGTACTAGAGATACACACAAATCTTTGATCAGGTCTAGACACCTAACCTGGCTGGAATCAAATGAGAACAAGTCTTTGTATGGCCTTGTGATATCTAGGTCCAATCTTTCCATCACAGACTTAGGCATTAGATTATGGGAGGCTCCTGAATCAAACATTGTGTTATGCAGCACTTTGTCATGAATGTTTAAGCTCACATAGAATGGAGGAACTCTCCATCTACTGTTTTACCATTTACTTCAGGAACAAAAATCAGTTCTGGTTGGTCATCTAAAACATTGACAGCATCTCTATTCTCCAATATTTGAAGTGATCTACTGATTTGTTCCTTATAAACCTCAAGTTTAGCCAATTCAGACAGTGGAATGGATGTTTTTAACATACCTATTTCTGTTTCTAGGTTGAAAGGTTTTTCCACTTGAATCTTTGTATTCCAGGCAGCAAGGTTTTCCTTTTTTGCTGTGTTTTCAGTGGTTTTTTCTTTATCATGAGTGTTGTTATGACCTAAATCTGCTCTAAAATTGTTTCCAGGAGAGCTGCTTACATTTTCTTTTGGAGGAAAGGATGTGGATGGTTGATTACTTGATGGCTGTAAGTTTGATATATCTTCAACCGTGGGTTCCTTTGGGTTGAGGTCTGTTTTAACAGGGAGTTCTATCAAGGTAGCTTTATCCTTTGCTTTCTTAGGCTGCTTGGTATCTTTCAGCTTGTTAGGTTCAGGCACATGTATCATTCTGCTTCTTAATTTGTATTGTTTATGGACCTCATAGACTGCTACATCATACCCTTCTCTGAAATCAAATGATTCTCCAGACTTGGTTTGAAATTGACTGAAATTATGAGCCTCTTGGTCATCTTGTGTTAGAAAGATTTGTTGCTCACTGTTTAAACCCATTAGGTTGATTTGGGTGTCCTCTGTGGGCTCATTAGAGGTCGAGGCTTCGACATAGTTCTCTTGAAATGGAGGTCTGATATTCTGATCAGGACCAGCCTTCCCAGTGTTAGGATTTTGATTTTTTCTAAAGTTTGGATTCCTAGTGGTGTTACTTGGTTGACCATCCCAAGAAGATTTCCTTTCGATGGTTTCCACTCTATCACCCAGTCTATCCATGCCTTTGATGATTGCGTCTAGTTTTTGTTCAAATGTAGAAGGCTCTTCTTTGAAAGTAGTCCTTCTTTCAGCTCTAGCTTGGACTCTTTTAGAGATCAAATTTGCCTCTACACTAACGGCTATGCTTTGCATGTCTTCTAAGCTGGCAGGAGCTCTTTCCCTTAGCTGATATGCCATGTCAGAGTCAAATCCATCAGGGAATTTGATTAAGGCTAAGTCAGGTGGAGGTCTAAGGTTTTGAGGGATAGCATTGTACACATTGTTGAATCTAGCACAATAGTCTTGGACAGTTTCTTGTGGGCCTCTTTTCAAACTGTCATACTCTGATAGGATATGCAGTGGGTCCTTTTTATTTTCCCATATATTCACAAAGGTTTGGTACAGGGCATCCGGATCGACAATTGTGTTTGCACCAAGTGCCCTAAACCAGGTTCTTACTTCACCAGTTAAGCTTTGAACAAAAATTTTCATTCTGACATCGTTGTCATCGATTTCATAGTTCTCAAAGTAGTCCATCATTTTCTTAGTGTGTTGCTGGGCTGTGTAGGAGCCAGTACCATCAAAGTATGTGATTTTACTCTGATAATCCTGAGGCATAGCCCCTGGATTTGTAGGCAACTGCAGAGGAGCATAACGGTTTGCCATATTTACAGGTATAAATGGGACAGCTGGAAGCAAAGGGACAACAGATGGGATAAATAGAGTGAATGGAGGGGTGGAAGATGTGCTTTGAAGTGATGATGGTGAACTAGAAGAAGCTGCAACAATAGTAGAAAGGACTGCTAGTTTTCCAGGAGGAGATTGGGTCAAATTTTGCTGAAGTATATCAAGATTTACATTAGCAGAATTTTCTAGACTTTCTTGTATTTTTAGGGTCTTGGAGATTAAGTTAGGATTTTCAAAAATAGATGGAGGGTGAGGATCAGGATTTGATCTAGTGTAACGTACTTTCTTCTTTGGAGCCAGCTTCTAGTTCTGCGTTTTGGTATTTTCAGGAAATGTTTAAAGGACACTGTTTTTTACAATACTTTTCTAGGAAATTATGAATTGCACAAGTTTTGAATTTTCCTAAAGATTTTTTTTGAAAACAACAGGAAACTAATAAAATTTTTGAGATAGTTGTATAAATCCTAATGCTAGACTGGAGTTTGACTGAAGCAACTTTTATTTACTCCTGTAAATGCACAGCAAAAACAGTTTCAAAGGCTACCTGGCTAACTTCAGGCTCCATCTGTAGCTTTAGAAAATAGACAGCAGTAACAAACACAGTCATTCGGTCCCCAGTATGGTCGCCAATGATGTTATCACTCAAGTTGTTCCCCAAAAGATCTTGAGAAAAGGGAATACGGCCGAGGTAACCACTAACCAGTCTTTTAGCTGCAAATTCTAGCCAATCTGCAACTAGAGAGGGCTCTCTCTTTATGATTTAGATTTGTTTTGTTATATGTTAGGCTAGTTATGAAGCACAAGTATTTGCTTGGTGTTTGGAAGGTGACATTCAGTAGAACAGGGCTACAAGATAAGAGAAGTTCAGACCATTGGGTTAATGGAGTCAATTGAAAATGAACCTCTAGTATGGTTTATTTGGCAAAAGGAGGACTACAAAGCAAGATAATTAAACACAGAACAATTTTCAAGCTGGAATAAGATGAAATGAAGTCAGGGAATGAAAGGCAATCAAGAATCTTTCATTATGCTAACAGAGGGAAACAGAATAAACATTATCAGGGAGTAGTTAAGAATTCCTTGATGATATTTAGAGTGAAAGAACCAGGGAGACAAGAGCAGTCAAGAATTCTTTCCTATGCTAGTCCTGTAGAAAACATAAAAATTGATAGGAATTGAACACAGAGTACAATCAAGTAAATTCCGGGTTATCCTTTTTTCCTGCAATTCAGAATATGATATATAGATGATATGTAAAACATAAGAATAGTAAACAAGGGTTAAAAGACTTATTGATCCATGAAGTAACACGAGAATTCTGCAACATATTCTTCTGCCATTAATTCCACAACAGAAATTTCACCAGCAAAGCATTCCAGCAATCTTTATTCAGAAAGTTTCTCAAAATTACAGTGCAGGTCTAGAATGATATTCACCAGCCAACAACAATAAATCTTATGAGGAAGTATTTATAAAAAAGAGTTACAAAATATCTAATAGACAAAATATCAAGCATTAACTTCATCCATCTACTTCTTTAAAGGCAGTAGATGGCATTGGAAACAGAGCGCAATGAATGCAGGAGTAACTTGCGTTGTGCTGGCTGCCTTAGGTGGTCTGATATCTTTGAATTTTTGACTTATCAAGTCGGGTAGCCGCTGTTTCTTTATCTTGTGTTTCTGCGTTGCTATCCTGGCCCTTCCATCTATGCCCGATTTCTCTTTAATGCGTTTTGGCATGAACGCCTTCCTTGCTGTCTTCAAATTTGTGATAGGAGGCACGCGCATTAAATTTGAATAAATGCAGACAAACAAAAAGGAATTAGTGCCAACACTACCTTGGTAAAATCTCCAACATGCCCTACCACCATTGATATGTTAGCAACTGGTGTCCTTGTAATTTAATTAATGTCTCGTCAGCTTTAGTATACCTGTAGTAATTGGGTTGGACTTCAAAAAGATGTGTCAACTCATGCTCAATGTAGAACAAATTTTCTAATTTGTCATATAAACTCTGTCCAGAGGGAGGTACTGTCTCTTCTGAGATGCTTGATGATGCTGTAATTTGATTGGTAACATAGGTATTTACCCTGTGAGCATATTGTTCATGTGTTAACAGTCTCCCATTGCTGGTCAATAAGCTGGGTAACCCTTTGCTCTGCAACACTGCAAACTTTTCTCTGAAGGCATTTATTTCTGTCTGCATTTCTTGGCACTTTCTTTCTAAAGTTTGTACGAAATTCCTGATGGCCAGCACCTTTTTCACTAACAAAATTGTACCTGTTCTGTCCTGAATATCTAGAGCCGCTAGCTACTCCCTGGTATGAGTATTCAAAAAATGAATTAGTTTATTGGCCTGTTCGGGCTTGTTTCCCAATAATGCTTTGGCTTTTTGAGTCTCAAATTGAGCTATTCCTATCAATTCAATCTGGTCATGAATAGTCTGTATTGATGTCCATTGATCAGTTATGGACTGGCCAATTTTAGTCCACAAAATTGTTTTGATTTCTGCCAGAGTTTTGTGAAGAGTAAGGTCCTTTTCCAAGGCTTTTACTTTATTTTCTAGGGCCTTCACTTCTCTTGTTTTCTCAGCCATAGTTATTTTTGATTTATCATAGCTCACCTCTATCTTGGTCAGTTTTTCTTTGGCTTCCTTTAACTCTTCCATTTGGAGTTCTAAAGCTTTTATTTCCTTCATCATTTCTTCCATGCTCAGGCTGGCATCTGGTACTGTTCTTGTGGCTGTTGTAGTTGTTGCTGAAGCTGAAGTACCTGCTATTGATTCTGGGACAATGGGAGGGACTGTTGCTGTAGTTATAGGAGGAGCTGTTGTGCTTATTGGCGCTGTTTCTATTGGCTAGGAGGCCAATTCTCTTGGTTTTGGTTGTAATGCTATCTCCAATTCCTTCTCTGTTTCTGCCAGCCTTTCATTCATCCTCATTAGCAAACTTACCATGTCCTCCTCTTCTTTCTATTGTGCAACTTCTGTGGTCTGAGGGTGCATTGTAATTGGCAGCTTGAGCTGCTTCCTGAGGGCTGCGATATCTTCTTCTTTCTTCTTTATTAAGGCCTGTATGCCCTTGGGATCCTTGGGATCATGTCCCAGCTCAATAATAATTTCCTCCAAGGATTTGATTCTATTATCCTTGGCTAATGAGGAGGCCTTCTCCAATTCCAATTGGGCAGAAGTATTGTGCAATGAATTCTGCAATCTGTGAGCCAATAATGCTTTGTCTGCCAAGGTAGAGTATACCATTTCTCCAGTTTGTTTATGTAACTCAATCTGGTCCATTGGGTGGATGTCTTTAGCGAGGACTTCCAGATTGGTCCTGATATAATCAGCAGCTGACTGTGGCTACTGCGTTGTAGGCCTGAAGTGACTAAGGGTCATTTTCCCTTCTTGGATATCATAGGCTGCCATTAGCCTTTGTTGATTGGTGGGAGCCATTCTTAGCAATTGATTATAAAGCTGGAACCTCACTGGTTCATTTCTGGCCTTTATTTCCGTGAATGCTTTTTTTTATATCCGAGCCTTGCTTACTCTGTTGCTTGGTGGATGTAACCTCCACACCATGCTGCATCTCTTTCTCTTGCTGAAATGAGCTATTTGATGTTTCCAGAATTGGAGGAGCCTGTTGTTCTGTTGTTTCCTCACCCCTTATGTTGCCTGCTGTCTCTTCTGCCATTTCCTCTTCAGAGTAAGGATTCAATCTTTGCCTCTTTTCCCCTTGCTATTCTGCTGATGCACCAGAAGGTGTCTCTTCTTGTCTGCCCCTTCTCTTGGCTCTTTCCTCATTGAGAGGAGTTTTTAACACAGGGATTTCAGGTACCTTTGTTTGTGTTGAAGGACCTTGCCCTTGACTTTGCTCCTTTGCTGTATCTGGCCGGTCTACCATTGTATCTTGCTACTCTGAATGTTGTACTTCCTTGCCTTTGGATTTCCCTGCAGGTGGAACACTCTCTTGGGAAGGTTGTTGTGAAGTTGTGGCAGATGATGTGCCCGCTCCAAGGTGTTGAGGCAATGTGAAAGGGACCTGTCCAAAAGAGTCTAGGTCAAGTGTTTTCTCAAGCTCTTTCATTGCTTTTTCTAATTTCTCTTCTTCAGTAAGCTCTTCAACTAGTGTGCCTTCTACCCAATCCTGTTGATTAGCATATTGTTCAATTTCAGGGATTTTGCGGTGCACATATCCTGTAAGCTTGTTTTTGACTCTCCTAAAACTTATGAAATGTTCAGGGTCATATGGTGACCAATGAAAACTTTGTTTCAGCATAAGTTGATCTCTTAATATATTGTCTGCTTCCCCCCAGGCTTCTTCCCTTTTATTGAAGATAAAAGGGCCCAATTGATGTCTTATCTTGAGCTCTGCTTTTTTCCTAGCACCATAGAAATGAGTAAAATCCGAACTACTAAATTGCCGGTAGTATTCCAGGGCAAAGAGTCTCATAGGGACATACTTTGGTAGCTTGTAGGGAGTTAATTCACAGCGATAAATTCTGATCACTGTGTGGTTTTGGTAAAAATACCAGTCACCAATACTGTATTGCTTTGAGAGATGTAGAATTTTCTGCATTTCAGCAGAGAGCCTGGCAGGAGGTGTTGTTATCAACAAAGAAGTGGCTGGATATATGAACAGGTCAATGAACTCACAATATGTATAAGGGGAATTGTGGACTTCATGGAATACTGATGTCCAGAAAATCACAGACCTCTTTTCACCTTTGAGGTCCAATCTTTTAAGAGGAACTTGGAAACTATCGGGTTGATAGTACAGCAACAAATGATATATGTAGGATGTGTATTTGAACACTCTTTCTCTCTCCAAATTCATGAATTGCTCATGGATTTTATTTTCTATGAAGGTGGCATAATCATTCTTGATAGTAGGGGGTTGTCCTGGAGTAAATATGGACATCAATACCAAAACAGTTTCATCAACATACTCACTGGTTTTGAATCCTAAAATGTAGGATATCATGTCTATAATGAGTCTCCCTGCTTCATTGAACCAGACTTGGAGATAAGGAGGAGGCTGGTCAGGCTGGTAGTTTGGTTTCATAAACAGCTGAGCAATTCTGGCTATCTCTGAACTGTGTAGTTTGGCTCCTTGGTCAAGCAAGAATTTCATGGTGAGAGGAGCTAGAGGCTGAGTTGGCTTGAAGTTCAACATCTCATTTATGGATTGAGGAGTAATATAGAAGAGTACAGTCCCATATGGAGTCATCACTGCTCTTTGTGTGGGTTCATAATTAGCAAAGCATAAATGGATGAAATCAGGGAGTACATTCACTAAAGGGAGGTAATAGATAGGCATGTTGGACTCCCAAATTCCCAAGACATCATTATTGCTTCTGTAGCTATTTCTAATTTCACAAAAGGCTTGCAGGTGAGATTTGTAACCCATCATATCCTTAATTTGGAAATCCTTGTCAGCAAGGGGTATCCATTCCAATTCCTTATGTGGGGCATTCAAGGGGGCAACATTTAAGGCTACTGGAGCTTCCATGCTTCACTGTCTGTACTTATGATTTGGAATTTGGGTCTGTGTAACAACAGAAAACAGAGTACTGGCTCTGGGGTTTTTCACAGTAATTTTGCAAACTGAGTTTTATATGGAAATGGCCTCACAGGGTAGAATTCACGGAAAAGACAAAGTCTGTAGAGTTTAATTGGGAAGCTGGATAAAACAGAGGAAATGGTGCTCTTTTGTAAGTGAGTTTGACAATTTTAACCCAATATTTAGGCATCTTTTGGAAATTTTGCCGGCGGAAATGGGCTTGAATTATAGTTTAATGGGCAATTTGCAGAGGAAGACAGAATTTGTAGGTTTTCTTTGGAAACAATGGTCAAACAGTAACTCAAAGCACAGAGGTTTGCAGGCAACAACGCATTTAACTCGAATTTGGTTCTTCAGGTGATTTTAACAGAGAAATTCGGAAAAGCAGGGTTTGTGGGCTAATATCGGGTAAATACCTATTTTACAGGTGACTGGTGCGAAATGTGGTTGCAGACTGAGCTGAGGGGGCCGAACTTGCAGAGTGAACTCTCCTGGGTGGCGGACTGGAGCATTGGTGGCAAATTCAACGTAATTTGCATGCACAGTCTCCGCAATACAACGAATAGAAATAAACAAAAAACCATCACTTTCACGACTTTTAAACAAAATTTGGGCTTTTTTGGGCTTTTTGGGATGACGTCATCATGATGTAATTTTGTCCTGTAGCGGAGTACGGAAGGTGACGTGGCAGATGACGTGGACGCTGACATGGACGGGTGACATGGCAGACACGGCAGATGAAATAGTAACGCGAGTGCTGACATGGGCGGATGACATGGTCAGCGGGAGGCGGGAGTGGTTTGTGGTTTCTATCGCACTGCCTTATGTACGGGGGTAGTTTCTGGCGGAACGGTCCCGATGAAATGGGCTGACGACACGCGTCCCGGGGTACGGCAGGAAAACCACTTTTCATTGGGCGCTAATCATCGTACACCAGAGCGGCTCCGATATGAACGAGAGCCGTTGGATGGGGATGGCCCGATCCAACGGTTGACGCAACGTGGAGGTGGTGGGCAGTTATGGCACAGGAACCCACCAAATATTAACGTTTTATATGTATTGCGGGGTTATAAAACTTTGGTTATCGGGGTATGCGGGTATGGTTATTTAATTAACCAAACGTTAATTAAATCCCACTGCTATTGCATGGCGAGCTATGGTTATTTGTTAAACCAAAGGTCAAACAAATCCCGGTGGAACACGTGGTGGGTTGTTATTGGCCCCAGGTGGACCAATGACTCCCGAGAAAATTTAAATATAGCCATATTAGGCCGGGGCGGGATATTTATAATGTTTTTGGGTTTTTTGTTATTTATATATAGTAGGGGCAGGGAAACTTTATATAGGAGTTATATAATAAAGTTAGGGTGTTAATATGACAAATGATAGGAGAATGCTAAGTTCAGAAGGTAGAAACATAGGTTTTTAGGGGAATGTAAGGGAAATGGAAAGGTCTTTTTACACAAGAAATGTGGCTTGTTTTAACTAAGTAAACTCAAAGTTTCACTTAGTATTTCTCATAAAATGAAATGAGTTAGGACTATTGAGCAGATCCCAATGTCCTTGAGGGGATGTTAGTAAGTGTTCTTGGGGAAATGAGAGGGGAAATCAGTCATGCTCCACTGAACTGTAGACACTTTGCCATGATGTTTGGGATACCCATGAGATAGATCACATTAAAGTTGATCACCAACTTGCTTCTGCAACACCAGAATTACCTACCCATTCTGCTATACCTAACATTTTTTACTTCATCTTGTTTGGGTGCATTTTGAACTAACAAACCCTTTCTCTCTTTTTCTTTTGACTTCCCTCCTATCTAAGTCTACCCTTATTTCTTCCAAGGGCTTAGATTTAGTTTTTGAGCACCCTTGTTTCTCTACCTAACTAGTGATCTGCCAAGCTTGAACTGTTTGAACAGACCTTATTCTCTAATGCTAAAACAAGAAATTTAAACATGGACTGGCCAAGATTGAGCTGTCGAGCCATCCATCAAGTGTGAAAAATTCATTGATTGCATGATTTGAAATTCTTTGCAACAAGTAGTATAGTAGTGGCATTTTGACTAGCCACTTTCCTGGTCTTTCTTTGGGTTTCATTTTCTTGACCAATTCATTTTTCTTGCCCTTTGATTTTTCTTTTAGGGCATACCCTCTTTACATTTTTTAAATTTTTCTGTTTTTTGGAAAATATGGAACCTTTGCAGCATGGAAAGGATGATCATATTTGGCATTTCCATAGTCAATCATGAAATTTGACACCTATTGGTATAGGAACCTAACACAGCTGTCGAGCAATCTCTTGCAGGTGCAGCTAAGTTGACTATTTCCCTCTAGAACTGAGAAAAGAAGACTTACATGCGTGGACTACATCTCCCAAGGTAGCATCAAATGCATCCCTTGTTTCAAGGATCTATCTTTAGCAGTTGGAGGTTACATGCAAGGATCATTTTAGAAACCTCCCACCAAGTGTCGCTTTCACTAGATTTGTGGAATGCGTGTCACAACCTCGATGTTATAAAAAAGCATCAAACAGACACTATAGAGCACATTCCTCACATCAGCCTTACAACTTTGACATCCCACATCACATCTAGGAGAAGTCGGCACATTCAGCTCAGTTGTTTTGGGTAAATCCCGCCTTCCACGCCTTGTGTTACATTTCTGTCGCTTTTTTTGTATTCACTTGTGTGAGTGTTTTTTTCTTGATTTATTTGAATTCTTACTGTTGTTTACATGTATACTAGCCTGTCCTAGCACTATTTCAGTTTTTGTTGCTATCTCACTACTGTTGCATCCATGATACTGTTTTGCATGAACGGTCACTAATTCAGCGACTCACTTCACCCACATGCATGTTGATCTATTTTAATGAATATTTCATCCATTTTTTCATGCACTATCAATCACTTCTGCTTCCACTAAGTGTTGTCATGCATTCACTGTCATATTTGCACATTTCTTCCTCTCCATAAATGCATATTTCTACCTAGACACTGTCCTCGAGGACTATTTTGTGTATTTCTGAGAGACAGTGACTGCTGTCCCATAAAATTGTGCAATGCAGTCACTGAGCTTGCAACCATTGCCAGCTAAGATTGCGCATTGCGCAATTCCAGTAGTTAGCAACGAGACTGGACTGTGCATTGCGCAGTTCCAGTGGTTAGTCAATCTCCCAGTAGCTCGGACTGTGCCTTACCCAATCTTGGTAAACAGTCTCCTGACATCCCGGCCGAAATTGTGCAACCTTTATGATCAGTCACACAAATATGTTGCAAGTTAGTTCTCAAGCTCATTTTGTTTTCTAACTGAAATATTGCTTTCCATGAGCGTTTCCATGTCTCCAGGTATTGTAGGTTTTCATCTGCCTCTCAGTAATGCAAATACGATGGTTTCAAGAGAGCAGAGTCGAAGACACCGTTCAGAGAACACTTGGGGATGCAGTCAATCGAGTGTCTATGGACTTGCCTACCCACAAAGACATCAAGTTGTTCGTAGATGAGGAAATCAAGAATCACAATGAGCAGCATCATGAACATCAGCTAAAGGTAACATATCAAATGCAACAAATGCAATCAATGCAAGGGGAAGGTTGTTGACAATACAGAGGCAGAACAAAGTTGCGAGCTCAAGCAGATCCATTGATGATGAAAGAAACTTTGGAGACTGAGGCTATGAGTTGACGGTGCTACATGAAGATCGTGCAAAGACAGAGAATGGAACAAAGAAGGAATTGCATGTGCTGAAGTAGCAACTCATGGAAGAACATGAAGTTGCACAACTAGAAGAATACGTTGCAGCAGAAAGAGGAACAGTAGTGGGCGCAACATGCACTCACAGATGAAACTGTACCCATACAAGTTAAAAATCCATCCCAGGAGCTCGCAAAGAGTAGACATGGTGAGCATTGTTGTTGATCGCATGAAAGGGATTCAACACCATGCATGTCATTGTGTGCACATATGTGATCCAACCCATTCAACACACCCACCAAGGTGAAGATAGAAAGCAAGTCCAACTGGAGCTGAACATGTACTTTTGCAAGTTGATGTGGATGACCACTAACACACACTTGAAGATCAGCACGGACACTATGCATTAGTGTTTCTTCAGTTCAGCCACACCTAAGAATATCATCCGCATGCTAGCATATGAGTTGCATGAAGGATCCAAACCAATGCATTAGTTGCAACGGAGGAAATAGTTCGCTTCAACAAGATGTCACCATGGGGTGCATGCACACCATGACGGACAACTATGCTTGGCATCAGCTCACCACCTTCACCATCACAAGCATGTCAAAGAGTTGGTCTCATCACAATGGACCGAGTGTCAGTGATGTCTTGCATGGCTTGCTCAAGCCATTTTGTATCACATGGGAACATGTGCATTGTAATGTAACGTCATGTCAAGTGTAAGTCAAGAGTCGATAGTTGGATGTAACCGTCATAGAGTAGACGAAGAGTCATGAGGGAAGATGAATGGTCACAAAGGGGAAGGTAAAGGGTCACCCCACCCTTTGTTATAAATAGAACCTCATAACTCATTGTAAAGGCTTTTGGTCAACCAAGCTTCCGATAAGACTATCTTGGAGAGAGGTTGGACAATATTGTAACATGCCTTGGCTTCTCCACTACACGGAGCTCGTACATCTCTTTGGAGGAGCAGGTGTATGTGGCTGTAATGTTCCACTGTTGGAGCTAGAGGGTTTACATGGATGTATTGTATGATTGGAACTTACACTTCTTAATAAAGAAAAGTGAGCACGTTTTCATGCATATGTTGTTATTGTAGATGGACTCATCTGGTTGCTGTAGCAATGTATGTTGTTTAACTTACGTAGTTGTGTATGAACTATTTTGTATGCAATTGTATGAATCTTGTTGCAGATGTGTTGTTGGTTTCATCTGTTGGAAAATACTGAGAGGGTGGGGGGGTGAATTGGTATTCCTTTCAATTAGTATTGTTATTAATCTTTTAGAGCATTAGTTAATCTTCAATTATTATCAGTGTTTGTACAATTATAGCAGTAAACAAAAGGAACACAAATGCACACAGTTTTTAAGGTGGAAACCCCCTCCAGGAAAAAAACCATCTGAACGATTTTCTAATAATTCTTTAATCCTCAACTCCAATTGGAAATAAAGCTCCAACTTCCTAGAATCTAGAAAACAATTCTTCTCTAGCTCCCACTGGATGGATGCTCCAATGCCCAAGATTCTTCAGTAGTCAACTGAATGGATGCCCCTATACCCAATGAGCTACAATTCACCCTAGCACCACCCTACCACCCTAAAGTTTTCATAGGCTTGAACCTATTGGTGACTTCATGCACCAGCCTAGCACCACCCTACCACCCTATAGAAGAATAAAATAAGAATGGACTCCCATACTAGGGAAAATGATCCACTTTACAATGATGTAGAATGATGTAGTAGAAGAAGACACACTAGACCATAACCCCAACTATGACACAACCACCTAATGATGATCCCAGACCTCCCGACCCTGCCTCCTCAACTCTTGGCAGATAGACACTTGTACAAATTTTACAATGACTCTGCACAATGATGCTTTTACAATGCCTGTATGCAGTTCTTCCCACTTGAAGAGTTCATGCGGTGAACTTCTTGCTGTTGTTCTGCACCTTGACTGCTGCTCTTGTCATGCTACCATTTCTCACTCTTTAGAACATTATATTATGCATTGAGTCTTCTCTTGATGAATATATAATACTGGAAAAAAGTCTTCAACGAAATACCCATGACATGAAAATAGCAAAACTTACCTCATCCTGCAGAGCATATGTCAGTGCTAAACAAAAAAAAACAAATTAGAATACAAAGAACCTAATGCAATTAAGAAATGAACATGCATATATAGAAGATACTTACCTGGAGCTTACCTCTGTTGCATCATTTTGCTACAACTTTCTCTTTGCTGCCCTAGAAAGTATGGTCCTTTGCACCCCTTGACAACACTTGATCTAGTTGTTTTATTGCCTTCTGGGAGCACGATATTGAATTTGATGTATCTCTCTAATTTCAGATCTCCAATATGTGATCTTAGATCCTGTAGTATCCCTCTGAGTCTTCTTTCCAATGCCACAAGTCTGAACCGATTTGGATTCTTCAAGGAAACGTTATGCCCAATATCTCACAATGACCTGATTATGGACTAGTTCAGTAGAGAGAACTTGTACGATGTGCCATGTGTCATTGTTTCCTCCTTCAGCTTTGAAATTTATACACCAAAACCTATAGTCTATTCAATATCTGCCACTTTTTACATAATTCCAATCGCTTCTCAGAGAGAGAGTTATGACAATTTTCCCAAGGTCACCTCTTTGAGATGAAATTCAGGAGCCTGCAAACACCCTAACGTCCACAGATCATATATCTGAAAATATAGTGAACCAAGATCAGAAATTTGGTCATGAAATTCATTAGTATTTCGGCTCAAATGGGTTTTAATTTCTACATCTACGACTTCGTAGAAATAAAGTTATAGAAAAAATTCCACAATCACTACTTTTGGAGGATATATGAGATTGATTTTTATAGAGTTGAGAGGGGATTCTATAGAGAATGTTGGAGGGATTTTAGGAGCTTAAAAAATTATTAATTATTGACTATTCAATGACCAAAATCAATGATAAATTCCATGCCACAACCCCATGGGGTTTTATCCCACTAATTGGGGTTACTAAGTTCAATATTGAATAATTTACAAACCGCGAGGAATTACGAGGAGAGCTATATACCGATAGAAAGATATTTTTGAGTAGACTATTCCTATAATGGTTATGAGAAAAGAAGCCATGAATGATGATGCCTAATGTGCCATGGAAGTTTAGGGTCATCCTTGGGGCTACTTGGGTTGACATCAATGACAACCTCAGATCATATTTAGATCAACAATATCCCCCTTTGGCGTTGATGGCAACACAAGTACTCCCCCTGCGATCAGGGAACCTCTTCCTACTACCTTCTCTCCCCATTTGACATCAATGGAAAAGAGTAACCCCCCTGACACAAAACTATCCTGTGGACCTGTACACACTTCCACTACCCCTTTATTTTCTGAATAAGGAAAATCTAATGAGAACTTGGGAGAATCCAAAGCATCTGGTGAAGATATTCAAATTCTTCATGAGGTAAAGGTTTAGTGAAGATATCAACAATTTGTTCTTTTGTACCAACATATTCAAGTTTGATATTCTTTTCAGCAACTTGTTCTCTAAAAAAATGATATTTTATCGGAATGTGCTTTGTTTTTGAATGCATGACAGGATTCTTAGAGATGTTGATGGCACTGCTATTACCACAAAATATGGAAATAGGCTCACTGAATTGTACTTGAAGATCTTGCAAACTTTGTTTCATCCAAAGGACTTGAGTAAAACAACTTGTCACTGCAATGTATTCTACTTCCGCTATAGATAAAGAGATTGAGGTTTTCTTTTTGCTCAACCATGATACAAGACAACCACCTAGATAGAATGTTGCTCCACTAGTACTCTTATTATTTTGAGCCCTTTAGATATTGAAGAATTATTTTGACGACAATAATATGTGATTCTTTTGTTGCTGCTTGGAATCTTGCTACTTGTTCAACTGCTTGCATAATAATTGGTCAGGAGGTTGTTAGATATAGAAGAATACCAATCATAGATCTGTCAAAACCTCTTATCCACATCCTTAGCTGAGTCATCTATGCTCAATTTGCAACTTGTTACCATTGGAGTAAGGACAGGTTTGCAATATTCCATATTGAATTTCTTGAGCATTTCCTTGATGTACTTGGCCTGACATATAAATACTCCTTTCTCTTTCTGAGATTTTTGAAGCCTTAAGAAGTATGTCAACTCACTATGTAAAGACCTCTTGAACTGACTTTGCATTTCTATAGCAAAGTTCTTACTTATTCGATCATCATTGCTACCAAAGATTATATCATCCACATATACCTCAACGATTGTTAAATTATCTTTATCTATTTGTACGTAAAGATTGCTATCAATAGTACCTTTCTTGAATCCTTGTTGATGTAGGTATCCATCAAGATGAGCATACCATGCTCTGGGAGCCTACTTGAGACCATATAGAACCTTCTTTAACCTGCAAAAATAGACTTCTTTTTCTGATAGTAGAAAACCTTCAAGTTTGATGTAAACTTCTTCTTCTAATTCGCCATTCAGAAATGATGACTTAACATCCATTTGGTAGAATTTTATTTTTATTGAATATGCATAGGCGAGAAACATTTAGATGGCTTCCATTATGGAAATTGGTGCAAATGTTTCGTCAAAATCAATTCCTTCCACTTGTGCATATCCTTTGCAAACCAATCTTTCTTTGTTTCTAGTCGCCTATCCATCTTCATTCAATTTGTTCCTGAACACCCATTTAGTCCCAATGACATTTCTATCTTTCGGTCATCAAACTAATTCCCAGGTGTTATTCTTCTCGATTTGATCCAATTCTTCATTCATAGCTGCTACCCAATGTTCATTCTAGCTGGCTTCCTCAAAACTACTAGGCTCAAAGGTTGTTAGAAAAGCAATGTGAGCTTTTTGTTATGAACAAAGATGTTGACATTTTCTTGTTTCAATTCCTTCATTTATGTCACCAATGAATTGATTTGATGGATGATTTTTTTGAATCCATTCTTTTGTTCTCTTGGGAGGAGCTTCTTATTGTTGTTCCTGTATATGTTGTTGATCATTATTTACTTCTTCCTGGTTGACAATTACTTCTTGTTGTAGAATTTTCTCTGTACCTTTTTCAGTCTCTGTCTCAAGTTTCAAAGATTCTAGATCCTCATCATTATTCATTAAAACACCATCTTCATCAAATGTAACATTTATGCTCTCCACTATCTATTTTCGTCTTGGATTATAGCATTTATAGGCCCTTCTTTTGCATCAGTAACCAACAAATATACCTTTGTCAACACGTGATTCAAACTTACCCAACTTTTGATATTCTCTTTTGATATAACATTTGCTTATGAAGATTCTGAAATATTTTACATTAGCCCGTTTTCCTTTCCATAATTCATATGGGGTCTTGTTGCAATTATTTATGAGAAGACTTTTGTTGATAATGAAGACTGTCATATCAATTCCTTGAACCCAAAATTTTTCATCCACTTTTGAGTCCTTTAGCATTGTTCTACCCATTTCTTGTACGGTTCTATTCTTTCTTTCAACAACTCCATTTTGCTGAGGTGTTCGTGTTGTTGAAAATTGTCTTTTTATTCCATTTTCATCATAGTATTTCTGAAATAATTTGGAAGTGAATTCTCCGCCATTATATGATCTTAGAAACTTTATTTTCAAATTGGTTTCATTTTCGACCAACTCCTTGTACATCTTAAAGCACTCAAATGCTTCACTTTTTTTATTTAGAAAACTAGCGGCTGTCATCCTGGTATAGTCATCTATCATTAACATGAAATATAATTCTCCATCTAAGCCTTTTGTTCTCATAGGACCACATAGATCAGTATGTATCAATTCCAATGGATGTGATGCAAAGTGTTATTTTTTTTAAATATGAATTTTTTCTGCTTTCCGTGCTGACAAGCCTCACATAGTGTGTTGGAAGGTTTTGAGATTTTTGGCATTTCTCATACTGCTTCCTTTTTTCTTATCCTGAAAAGATTGTCAAAGTTTATGTGACCCATTCTTTTGTGCCATAACCAATTTTCATCTTCTTTAGCTAGTAGACATGCTTTAGTTTCTTCATCCATAACATATATGTCGTTTGGAGCTCAACTTGCTATAGCCACAAGTTTACCATACCTGCCTTTCCTGATTTCACATTTTTTTGAGTTGAATAGCATTATGTGTCCTTGATCACACATTTGTCCAACACTGAGCAAATTTTGATTCATGTTTTCAACCAATAGAACATTATTGGCTAGATCATCTTTGCTTCCAAGACTGATGGTACCTGATCCTATAACATTTGAAGATCCATCATTTCCAAAGGACATGGTTCCATCCTTCTTCTCTTTCAGAGATACAAATTTCTTTCTATCTCCAGTCATATGCGTTGAACAATCGCTATCAACATACCACACATATTTGTTGTTTTGAGCCTTGAGAGTGAGAGCACAAATATAAGTCTTCTTCTTCTTCAATGTTCGTTAATTTTGTGGCTTCGAAGATTCTTCTAGAGGATTTTCAAGTCTGCAGTATCTGGCTGTGTGTCCAAAGTTTCAAGATTTGTAACATTCAATATTATTTCTTAAATGTTCAAATCTATTGATGTTTCGTTGAGCTCTGGGAGGTTCATATTTGACATATCTCCTGGAATTGTATTGGTTCCTAGGGTATGTGCGACATAATACATCTTTATGACCAAATTTTCCACATGAATAACAATAGCCATGAAAAATATGTTGGTACCTGGATGGAAATCTTCGTCAGGGAATTGTCTTCCAAGGTTGTTCTTGCGAATATTGTCCAATGAAGTCTACATGCCTACCAGATCTCATATGTTCATTGTATTTTGTTGTAGAAGGTCCTACTTCTTCCTCTTTGTAACCGAGGCTAGTTCTATCATTGTAAGATCGTTGATTGTTGATGAGTTCTTCCAATGCCCTTGAGCTGTTGGCATAGTTTTTGACAATTTTTCCCTTCATCACTTCCTTACGCAATGAGACTACTTTGGATTCTAATGCTTCCCTTTCTCTGTTGCTTTCTTCCAACTTCTTTTGAAGTGACTCTTCAATACATTTGTGTTCTTCAACTTCAATTTTGAGACTTTGAACTTGTTCTTCAAGAGTATTGGAATGAATCTTCTTAGCTTTCAACTCTTTTATAAGCTTGATTGCCTCCTTAGAAAATTCTTCTACAGTCAATCCTTCTTCTTTGTTGTTTGATACCTCTTATTTATTATGCTTGGCCATAAATAGTACTCTCTCATTTGCTTCTTCTTCACTGTCACTGTCTTGATTGGATGATGAGCTATCTTCTTTAGAGAGAAAGTTCCCTTTGAATCCTTTCTTCTTACCTTGCTTGTTGAATTTATTAAAGCCTTTCTTTCCTTTTGAGTTTCCATCACTTCTATTCAGACATTTTGCTGCGAAATGCCCAACCTCACCACAACCGAAACATATCAATGGAAGTTTACCTTTGAATTTTCACTTACCAATTTTTAGTTTTCTCATAAAGTAAGCAAATTCTCCATCTGAAAAACCTTCTTCATCATCTTCCTTTTCTTCACACTTGTAGGTGCAGGTATTTTCCTTTGAAGGTTGTTTATCCTTATTGGTTTTCTTAGATGCAATGAATGTAGTTTCTAGATGCGAAGTACCCTATTCTAATTTCTCTTTGCTAAGTTTGGCCATATTTTCATTGTATTCTAAGATCGATACCTTTGGGTTCAATCTTCTTGGTAACATTCTAAGAATCTTTCATATAATAGTCTTCTCGTCAACATGCTCTCCTAATCATTCCAGAGTGTTGGTTATTTTTTCAATGTGTTGGAAGTATGTAGCAATGTTGTCATCTTCTTTCATTCTGAGTTTCTCAAATTTTGCTCTCTAGATTTGAAGCTTTGCTTCTTTGACATTTGAGTCACTTGCATATATATTCTAAAGCTTGTCCCATATATTTTTGGTGGTTTTACAACCCAACACCTTATGATAACCAGATTCAATAAGTATACTGATAATAATATTCTTTGCTTTTGCATCATTTACCAAATTCATCTTATCTTGTTCATCCGCAGTTGGTGTAAAGCCATTCTAAACAGTGTCCCATACTTCGTAACCTTGCGCCAAGAGATAGACCTCCATTCTTCCTTTCCAGAGTGCATAATTATTTTCATTGAACAGAGGTACACCATTCATGGTATGCTCCATGATCTCCTTCCAGTTGTTAAACTACTATTGAAGGAACCAAGATCTCATACAAATTGTTCGAAATACTAAGAGAGGGGAGGGGGGTTGAATCAATATTACTTTCAATTAGTATTATTATTAATATTTTATAGCATTAGTTAATATTCAATTATTATCAGTGTTTGTACAATGATAGTAGTAAACAAAAGGAAAACAAATGCACACAGTTTTCAAGGTGGAAACCCCCTCTGGGACAAAAACCACCTAAACAATTTTCTAATAATTCTTTAATCTTCAACTCCAATTGAAAAGAAAGCTCCAACTTCCTAGAATCTAGAAATGCATTCTTCTCCAGCTCCCACTGGATGGATGCTCCAACGCCTGAGATTCTTTAGTAGTCAACTGAATGGATGCCTCAACACCCAATGAGCTACAATTCACCCTAGCACCACCCTACCACCCTAAAGTTTTCATAGGCTTGAACCTATTGGTGACTTCATGTACCAGCCTAGCACCAACCTACCACTCGATAGAAGAACAAAAGAAGAATGGACTCTCATACCAGGGAAAATGATCCACTTTACAATGATGTAGAATGATGTAGTAGAAGAAGACACACTAGACCATAACCCCAACTATGACACAACCACCTAATGATGATCCTAGACCTCCTGACACTGCCTCTTAAACTCTTGGAAAATAGACACTTGTACAAATTTTACAATGATGCTTTTACAATGACTCTATACAATGATAATTTTGCAATGATTGTATGCAGTGCTTCCCACTTGAAGACTTCATGTGCTGAACTTCTTGCTGCTGTTCAGCACCTTGATTGCTGCTCTTGTCATGCTACCCTTCCTCACTCTTCATAGTATTAGATTATGCATTGAGTCTTCTCTTGATGAATATGTAATACCTGCAAAAAGTCTTCAAGGAAATATCCATGACATTATCATAGCAAAACTTACCTCATCCTATAGAGCATATGTCAGTGCTAAACAAAAACAACAAATTAGAATATAGAGAACCTAATGAAATTAAGAGATGAACATGCATATAAAAAATATACTTACCTGGAGCTTACCTCTACTGCATCATTTTGCTGCACCTTGCTCTTTGCTACCCTAGAAAGTCTGGTCCTTTGCACCCCTTGACAACACTTGATCTAGTTTTTTGTTGCCTTCTAGGAGCACGATATTGAATCTACTATATCCCTCTGATTTTAGATATCCAATATGTTATATTCGGTCATGTAGTATCCATCTGAGTCTTGTTTCCAATGCCATGGGTCTGACCCAATTTGGATTCTTCAAGGCAACGTTATGCTCAATCTCTCACAATGACCTAATTATGGACTAGTTCAGTATATCGAACTTGTACGGCATGACACATGTCACTATTTCCTCCTTCGCCTCTAAAATTGATACAAACAAAACTACAATCCGTTCACTATCCTCCACTTTTTATAGAATTCCAAGCCGCTTCTTGGAGAGAGAGTTATGATGATTTTCCCAAGGTCACCTCTTTGAGATGAAATTCGAGAGCCTACAAAAACCCTAACTTCCACAAATCATATCTCCGAAAATATAGCGAAACAAGATATTAAATTTGGTCATGACGTTCATCAGGATTTCATCTCAAATGGGTTTTAATTTCAGCATCTAAGACTTTGTAGAAATAAATTTATAGAGAAAATTCCACGATCACTACTTTTGGAGGATACATGAGATTTCTTTTTATAGAGTTGAGAGGGGCTTCTATAGAGAATGCTGGAAGGATTTTAGGAGCTTAAAAAATTATTAATTATTGACTATTCAATGACCAAAATCAATGATAAATTCCATGCCACAGCCCCATGGGGTTTTAACCCACTAATTGGGGTTACTAACTTCAATCTTGAATAACTTACAAACCGTGAGGAATTACGAGGAGAGTTATATGTTGTGATAGAAAGATATTTTTGAGTAGAGTATTCCTATAATGGTTATGAGATGAGAAACCATGAATGATGATGTCCAATGTGCCGTGGAAGTTCAGGGTCATCCTTGGTGCTTCTTTGGTTGACATCAATGATAACCTTAGATCATCTTTAGATCAACATAACCATCACTTTGGATTGTCTTCTAACTTTCTTTTTAGCTTGTGATGCATGTTGGCTTGTGTGTTCCCTTCCCATCCAAGTACTGTTACAAGTTGCCAAGGGGCGCACTCATCTCAACCCACATGTGTTAGAACGTCTCATGCACCTTCCTTGACTCACTGCAGTGGTCACGCCCTTGATACCAACAGAGATATCTTACTTTCCTATGTGAGAAATAACAATCAAGGCATTACCATATGACCTACCATTGGGACTCCTACACCAAATGGTTTGAGGTCTAATTGGGACTTCTAACCAAGGAGATCCCCTTGACATGTTGGCGGGTCCAACACCGTCAACACTCTTATAGATATTTCTCAAAAATAAATGTCCACTTACACAAAAATGTTACCCACAAAAATGTTACCCCATACAAACCTAGACCACCAATTAACATAACGATACCAATTGAAGATTAAGTGACATGAAATATTATACCCATTGTGCTTTATGAACACAACACTACTAGGAAAATAAATTTTACAAATTAAATGAAATAAGGGTATTTCACCTAAGATGCAAACCTTTTATTTACTCGACAATATTTCTTTCTGAGGCTGAAAATTGTTGCTTGCTATTGCTATCAAAGAAGATCCCCCTAAGCCAATGCTCTCTGATATCCAACATTTGCTTCCTTTCTTCTACATGGGGACTAGTCTTGTGGACTTGACTTAATTGCAGGCCTCTTCATTCCACACTTCTGCTGCAACTAATCTTCTTCTCATAACATAGAATATTATTGTGTACTCCCCCTAAAACCATGTTGTCTCTATCATTCAGATGCATCTCTCTATATATTCCTTCTAGCTGCCTAGATTTGACTTATTTGGCCTTGCTTGAGGCCATTCTCTCCCTTTACTGAAGAGAAAAAAGGGATCTACTCCCCCTGAGCAGATCATCTTCCTTCTTCTTCCAAACCTTCAAAGACCAAGTCTTGAAAGGAGCATTACTTTCGAGCTTGTTCTTTGCCCATGTTTTGGATTTCTCTTGGCTACACATGGCTAGAGGAATATTATCCTTCAACTCCTCTTTCTTCACCCAAGTCCTCTTGCCTACTTTTTACTTTGTTTGCAAGAGAATGGTAATTAGGTTGCCTCTTCCATTCTTCACTTGAGGCTTGTGCTAATTGTAGTTGAAGACTACAAATGACTTTCTCCTTCCTTTATTCAAAACGTCCTTTTGACACAGAGCGCTAAAGACACACTTGGATTTCTTTTATCTTCCATCTATTATCAACCCTTGCTTGGTTTTTCTGCATATTTTGAGGGAAATTCTTTGTCCTCTCATATATGCAGTCCACTGCCTTGTGCCAAGAGTTGCCACGGTTGTAGCATTCAATATGGCTTAAGAATGGAGAAAAGGGCCTACCATATCTGCTAGCATTCTTGTCACTACCTCTACTATTGCAATCATGCCCTCTCTTGGCTACTCTTCACATTCTTGGGCTATTGCTACCCAACACCTCTTGTTTTATTTCATGCTATCTACATTCTATGGCTTTATGTCCAAAATTATTGCATTAAAAAAATATTCATAAAATATATTTTTAGGATTGAAGATACCTTTTATTTGAGGGCTTTGTCCTTGAGGAGGAAAGGACCTCTGTCGCTTCTTCATGTGCCTTCCATGAAAATTTTCATTATTTCCTTACATTCTTTATTACAACTTTTTGGCTCTCTTCTGTTGCTTTCCTCGCTATTGCTTAACATTCTATTGATGCCTCTTATTCTCTTGTTGTTGTTGTTGTTACCCAACAACCTCTTTTATCTTGTTTTTGTTGGAACCTCCAACATCCCTTACTAGCATAGATGAGCCTTCAACCTTTTCCTTCATGGAGATTGATTCATATTCGAAACTCAAACCATCGTTGATGAGTGAGGATATCTATTTAATAAGAATCTCATTCAAATCATTTATGCTCTCCTCAAACTTTTGGTATTGAGACAACTCATTATTTAAATTTTCTAAGTCTTTTCTCCATAAGAATACTTTAGCTTGTAGTCTGTCATAGTGAGCTTTTCTTTCATCTATCTGGATGGTTATCCTACTATTCAATCTGCTAGCCTCTTCTTGTTGAGCATTTGATCAACTATTGGTTTGATCAACTTCTCATTCCAAATATCATTCTCGTGAAACTGGTCCTTCTGCTTGAGGTTTGCTTTTGATAACACCTTGATCTCTTTTAGATTAGAGATCATCTTCTTCCTCAAATAGATCCTTTCATCTAGATCCTTCTCCTCTCTATCATAGGTGCTATCTGAGTTACCACAATGATATATATTCCTCTTTGTGTCCATGTAGTCTTCCACAGGATTGAGGGGTATCCATTCTTCATCACCACTAGGGGTACTCTTATTTTCTCCTATGAACGAGCACACTTGGTATCCCTCTTTTTCTATTTATACTAAAGTAGTTATATCTTCATTACTACTACTAGATGCATGAATATCTCTATCCTAAAATGATTCATATGAACATATAGATAATGAGTGACCTATTGATTTGTATTTATCACAAAGAAATTTCTTGCGTTCTGAGCAACATGATCTTTCCTCTAACTCTTTATCATCCTCTTGAGAGTGATGAGTAGCACCTTATGCATGTAGAGGAAATATTCAATCTTCTCAGCATCTCTTTTCTGGCATGATTTATTCGACTTCTTCCTTCTCTTATTCTCATTATTAGAAGCCTTCATAGATCGAGGTTCACTGCTTGAGAAATAAGTTTCTTCAACCTCCTGTGTTTCTACATAGATTTCTCCTCCATATAGACATTGCAATTTGTCCAAAATTTCCTTTTCTATATCACAATGCCTTACTCTATCAACATCTAGCTTAGACAACCATTTCATGATAATCTCATGGGCTTGTTCATTCTACTCACTCTTTTCTCCATTTTGTTATCTATGATAACCCTAAATAATTTTTTTTAGTTTGATTTGGTCATTATAGATAGGGTTTGTTTCTTTAGCTTCATGTGGTACTTGTTAAAGGGTCCATTCAGTGTTTAAAAAGGACATCATAACAAAAAGGGTCACCACTCCTACCATTTTCGAAGTCATCATTTCATATTTTTTAGGTCTGACACTTTTACAAACTTTCGTACAAAACATAGTTACGCAAATCCATAATTTTCTACGAAAGTTCGTGACACTTCTGTAGCAAAATAGTCTTCTTCGACACTTGTCTCGCTACGAGAGTTTGTGGTTGTGTAACGAATTTGTTGAAAATCATTATTTGTCATGTTGAATGTACTAAGTTGTTATGCCTTTTGATCCCAGTGTCCTCCACTCCCTTTTCAATCACTTTTACCCATCCCTTTCCCTTTATACCATATTCTCCCATCAAAAAGCGCACAAGCATTGTCATATATTAGGGTTTGAGCTATTAAAACAGGTTTAGTCATGGTATAGGTGAGGTCTAGGTGTCCTAAGCTTAGTTGCAGTTGAAGAGGAAGCAACTTATGAGAAGCTCTCAATGTGTTAGCAATCATGGCCACTAGGAAACACTACAAAGGAGGGGATGTGGTAAATTATGAACCCATAGACATGAATATGCTTGAGGAAGACCCCTCTTTCATACAGTCATTTTCCAGCATGGGGTGTCTTCGATTCTGTCAAAATTTGTAAGGTTTTCATGCATAGATCCCCAATGATTTCACTCACAATTTCATAGGATTTGGCATGAAGGTGGGCATTCTGAGCTTGAATGTATCTCTTGACACCATTTCTCATGCTACTAAAATCCCAAGGTCAAGGGAAACATGGTTTAATGTTCATAAGTTCCAACTATAGAATTGTGATGAATTCTTGAAGGATGAACATCAAGGAACTGATATAACAACGGTCATTCCTAGAACCTATCTCAAAGAACATTATTCATAGTTGTTGATGGTTATTAAGAAGTATTTTACATGTGAGGGAAGGTTTCGTATGGCCTACCAATATCACTTCAAGTTGCTGCTTCACTTCACAGGTAAACAACCCTTAGATATTCCTTTTTACCTCTTCAGAAGTTTAGGGAAGATGGTTGATAAGGTACAAGCTAAACCATAGGAAAGTAGTACTTCTGTTTTCCATCATGGTCTTACAAAATTGTTAATAATTTAAGATCTGAATAAATTGAATAGGTACTGGCTTACATTTTTATTCCTAAGTGGATATGAACTAGATGCTGCTACCCCCTCTAGAAAAACTCCAAAATATAAATTTGCAATACCTAGAATAGAACAACAGCCTGGAATAGAGAAGAAACCTAGAGTAGAACAACAGTCAGTGGCAGAGAAATAAAATATAATTGAGGCTTCTACAAGTGCTAAGAGGAGAATTACCAGAAGATAGAAAAAGAATAGGAATAGACTGCAAAGAAGGGCATATTGACTGACATACTAGAAGCCATATACATCGAAGAAAGCCCAGATGAGCAGGCTGTAGAAGTGATCCCAACTAAAGAAAATAAGAAAAGCACAAGAGAAAAGAAATTGAATTTTACTAAAGAAGAGTAGGCTTTCATTTTCAGACCAAGGAAACCTGTCACAAGATCAATGCAGCAAGTGGAGAAGGTACCTGAAGCACCATTGAGAAAAATAGGGTTATCCAAGAAACCATCAAAGTAAAAGAAGGGCAAGGATATTGTTCAAGAAAATAGTGAAATAGAAATCCTACAAGAACAGTTAAGGGAGGCCAGAGAAGAAGTAATCAAGACCAAGTTGGATTTTGATGCATACCAATATGAAGTGTTGAAGCAAATAGACTTTTATGATTGCAAACAAGTCTAAGAAGATGATTAAAAGAACTCTACCTCTACACAGAATGATGGAACACATGTATAGGAGAAATAATTGGTTGCAAGTAGATAGAAAAATCCTACAAGGACAAGTTACAACACTAGAAACTTAGATTGAGATGATCCAGGTTGAACTCAAGAAGAAAAACCTCAAGATTGTTGTTGAAGTAGATGGTACTCCATGATATGGAAAACTCTCCAATTTTTGTCTTTACTATACTTATTTTAGTTAACTCAGCTATATGTATAGTCAGCATGGTGTTAGAAGTCATAAGGAGGCATTAAAATCATGGAGACTTGAAAAAATAAAATTTTTGCAACTTTCGTAGCAACTGCCCATAGTGAAGCTGAGTTTTTGCTACAAAACTGTTGTAGCATTCCATAAGGGTTAAGAATGGTCTAGAGTTAAACAAAGGAAGTTCTGAAGGCTTATGTTTAGCTCATGAATATCAAAAAAGACATCAGAACTAGAAAATGGAAGAAAAGTGTAGCCTAAGTGTGTTTTTCAAAGTCACTATGAAAGTTTGCTACGAAAGTTCTGAAAACGTTGTTTTGCTATGAAATCATGAAAAAACTCTGTTTTTCTGCCTTTTTGAAGATTTTTTATATCAGACATCCGAGCTCCAGGTGGATTCTAGATGATGAAGGGTGTCCATGCCATCATGATAAGGTCCTATTTTTCAGCCTACTAGGTCAGCAAATAGCCACATCTACAAATCAGCCAGCTAATCAAGACAGTCAACATAAAGGAAATTAAATTGATGTCTATCAACAATTTAAATATTTAATGGAACTTCAGAAAAGCTAGCATGTAGTTGGCTTCGGTTATCTACATCAATAAGAAGTGGTTATGATTTTAAAGCTAGTAGATTCCTAGTTGAGTCTAACTATTGTAAAATAGAAAATCCCTAAAAAGAATCTATTAGTTTGAAGAAAAGTAAGACTAGGTCTCTAGATTGATGAATCAAATTTGGCCCAAGTGGCAAGATATGTAAAGATATATTTCTCTATAAATAGGTAGGTTTTTGAATTTGAGAAGGGTTGATGAAGAATGTGAAGAACTGACCTTTTGTAATATTTTGATCCTTTAATATAAATTTGCAGCTACTCTGTTTATGTACCTGAGATTCATTTCATGGCTTTTATGGTTTTTATCAGGATTGTTTCTAGTTTCACATAGTGTCTTAATTACTTGGAAATGTCATTAAAATACTCCAATTTCCTTGATATATTATGTATGTTTGTAAATGTTCATTTGTGTCAGTTTAAAAGATATATATGCCTCAACTTCCATTAAAAAATTTTGCTTTCTATCTCTGTAGTTTGACTCCATGCCCAATGGTAGTAGTAATCATGTTTTTCTTCACCTACAAATACATAGAAAGAAATCAGAGTTAGCCATATGACGATTTCAATTATTTCAAGAAGATTTGATAATATTTGAGAAATCCCTCTCAGATTGGAAGGACTAGCTTCCAATTCAAGTGGTTTGAAATAGTTACACTTGGTTAAGGTTGAAGTAGCCTACTTCTTTCTAGCCCAGTGATAACACATTCAATAAGGATCACCATACATCAACATCCAAAGCCATTAAATAGGCTTCCATTCTAACCCTCCAGAGTACATACTGTGATCCATTTAAAAATGGAACTCCTTCTGCTATTAGCCATTGTTTCCCTTTGTTCTACCTTCGAGTGGTTAATTTTTTCCCGAAGGAACATGGATTTGATACCAATTTTTGGAAACAAGGATAATACTGAGAGGGGGATGAATCAGTATTAAGAGTAATTTAAAATTTTATGCCAATTTATATTTACTCATTCAAACTTGGCATCCATTATATGAGAGAAATCATTAAAAAACCGTACCAATAGTCATATCAACCAATAAAAGCATACACATCATGAGAAAAAAACACATGATACATGGAGTTTTAACATGGAAACCCTTCTGGGATAAAAAACACCAAATCTTTTTTTTTATATTGATGTAAATTAAGAGCACCTACTCTATTACATCAATATGTTTGTGAGCCACCAATCATAAGAAGCACCATCTCCCTTTTATTCTTTTATATCACCCACTATCAAGAAGCACCAACTCCCTCCATTTGCAAACACCATATCAACCTACCAGAAGCACCATATGAAGCACCAACTTCATGGATTTGTTGAAGGCACCAACTCATATCTCCTTGGATTTATGCAAGAACCAACTTGCAGGAGGCACTAACCCCCAACCCTTCTCAGACACCCACTAGAGATGCAAACACCAACTTCCTATATGTAGGGTCCAACCCACACTCAAAAGAAAACTTGTTGTTCACTGTAATTGACAGCCTCTCTGCCTATTTTTCATCTCTTTATTCTCCTTTGCTCTTGGCCCATGCAAATTTCTATGTCCTCTGCTCACTCTATAGTGACTCACTATTTCTCTCAACAACATTTACTAACACCATCCCACATAACACTCTGTCCACATGGCAACATCACACTTCTGATTTCATCCATCTACTATCCGAGAGGCTCTCTCGGCCTCACACAACAACACCGGCTCACTCAACCCATTTTCTATGCAACATAGGCACACAAAACCTCTTTCTACAACAAAGGAACACTTGGACTCTTCTTAGCAACAAACTCAAGCACATAGATCTCCAATAAGCTCACTAGAAATAATGCTACTTCCCCTAAATTGTTCAATTACAAATTTGGGTTTTGTTTCACTGAAACACAGTGATCAATGTTGTCTCCGTTAGCCATCACTCTACTATTCACACTTCATGAGTGTACTCCTACACTTGGCACTCCTTCCTGCTATTGTGTTTGATACATGAGAACAAAAGCTTCATTAACCAATGAGAATGGGATCCGTTATCTCACACATTGTTGCTACATTAAACATGAGGATGTGAACCTGAGTGTTCCCATTCTGAGACATAAATCCTCAATCAACCTGTAGACTCCAACAAAGCTCTTTTTCTTTATGTGAACAAATCTCTTGTCCTTTAGGCTATGATATTCATTCACTTCCTTTTAGAACACAAGAAAGATCAAGGATGGCTTGTATTAGCTCATGACAAACTCCTTTAAATCATCCAGCACAATTGTGATCCTTGATTCCTTGAATCAACGATCTCTGTGGTCGCCATTACTCTAGTGACACCAACCTTACTGTGCACATTTACATAGATGCTCCAACCTTGGTTATTCCAACTACAACCATGGCTGTGGAAAAATAGGAGATATCTTCCAAATATGGAGATCTTCTCTTCAAATATGTTGACTCATCCATTCCTGCAAACCAAACTTATAGTGAATAGCCTAGTTGGCATATTTGCTAACTATGGTACATAGTTCCCATGAGCTATCATCTCATCAATAAGCTCTTCAACATCCAAACATATTTTCAATTGATTCCTTGAAGTGTGTAATGGTTGTTCTGGGGCCAACTGCTACTCATGTAAATCATGTTCCTCTCTATCTCTATCTCTTGCCTATGAAAATCACCATTGACTCCACTAAAGCATCTATGAAATCATGGTCCTTGCTACCTTGTGCCTTTATTCCCCTTAGTTTCCAAAAATGTTGGCAACAACTTTCAATGTAGGTAGGCAGGTCGGAAGTTGGCCAACTCTATTCACTTATGCACTTGCATTTGTCTCAAGCCCAAGTTTCCTGTAGGCTTGAATAAAAATGCCTTTTCCACTACTTTGGTCCCATTTTATCGATTGAATGCCAAAGGAAAAATACATTGGAAACAATTCAAGAAAAACCTCTTGGATCAAACTTCGAGGCTCTTCCTCATCATTAGCTTACATCATGCTAACATCATATGGGCCATGTGGAACCTTCTGTATGGTGACATGTGTCACCTGGATTTGGTCCATTAGGACACCCAAAAATGTTGAATCTTCCTGCCACGTGTCCTCTATACTACCACATCATGCTGATGTCATTTTCCACATTTCTTCCAACAAATCACTGTGAGTCAATCACATTCTACCAGTTTATTACATGTATTAGGTACCACACATGTTGCATTTCAATATTTAGGGATTTTAATCCTGCTAATATTTGTTGCGATGACTCAACCTTCAACTAGTCCCAACTAGATGTCTCTCCTACCTTGGCTAATTATGCAACTAATCCACATGCTCAACTAGGAGCTGGTCCCACACAGGTCAAGGGTTGGGGGTTGAGAGTCAATGATTTTATCTCTTGCTAACTCTACTATGTGGTATGAAATCTAACTAGGCTCGACTCCCTTAAGTCCAGACCTTAGTCCAGAAACTGCTTATGTCTTGAGCGAATGAACTTTTCTTCCTGCCATCTTCAACTGACTATAACTCTTGATCCAGGAGGCCATTTGTAAAATTCCATATACCATTGGAAACCTCTTTCTAAGCACTAACAAACTTTGTTATGTCCAACTTCCAAGAGTATCTTAGTTGACACCTTGAGGTAGAATCTCTTCCAAAGCATGGGATACCTAACAGCCATAGTCATCATTTTATGGCTTCTCGAATAGGCCTGCTACCATGATGATTCTCTATCGATAACTACAACAACCATGTGACTCCCCCTATAATTGATACACCAAGCACATCAATGATAACAATTTCTTCCATCACAACTAGCTTAGTGGACATTAATGTTGTCTTTCCTAACATCATTCTAACACATACATCCATTCTAGTCTGATTGTCATCAATGCCAACACACTTCCTAACTATCAGGAAATGCCAACTTCCCAACTTGATCTCCTAGCATGACTATTGATTTCAATGGAAACACACTTACTACCACTAGCCAAACAGACAATGCCAACTGTGCAACATGAATTACAATCCATAGTGACATTTATAAGAGGGGTAGTGAAATGGTGTGCCACTTTTCATACTTGATGGGGTGTGCTAGGTGTAATTACCATTTAGTTGGGTGCTTGGATGACCAAATGGGTCATGAACAAAGGAGTTGGATTAAGAAATTATTCAAGACCATTTATTCTCTTTTTCAAGATCATATTTTCCATTCTCTTTTTCTATAACAAAATGTGCTACAACTTCATGAGTAGTTTAGTGCATATTTAGGAGTTAAGTAGCTCCCACTTCAGGAATATCCATTTCTTTATTGACTAAATGGCAACCCTTTTGTTTTGAACCTTTACCTTTTCCACCTATATCTTTTTATTCCTCCTATCATAGTGTGCATCATGCATAGTTAGCGAGTGGTCATAAAAGGTGTCCATCTCCTCTCCATTCAATCATTATTTTCATTTTAGCTATGTAAGCTGCAAGCCAGTTTGGTAGCATGGTAATATCAACTTCCATGTTAGTTGGCTCTTCCAGAGGTTGAGCCTCCTTAAAATTTGTACTCTTCGATGAATCAATAGTGTGTGATCTTCCTAGGGTCACATGGGGAGTGTGTGATCTTCCTAGGATCACATGGGGAGGTGGATCATCTGCATCTCCTCCACCTGAGGGCCTATCATTACTCATTGTTCCAATTAAATTGGGATCTCTCTTCTTGTGACATGAATATTAACTTAGGTGAGTCTGAGGTGTTGAAGGAAAAGGGGAATTTGTAGGCTTTCAGCCTCTTTCTCTATTTTATCCTCTTGAATTTGTGCTTATTTCTACAATGACTTCTTCAACAAAGCTAGGAATATATTTTTCTCTTGATGGAATAATGTGGCTTTCTCCACTTTCTTAAGTAATTATTGTAAATAAATTTCATATTTGACTATGGCCAAGTTTCTTGAAAAGATACCCTGTGGGTCAAATCCTTGAATGATTTCAACTTTAGTTAAATTGAAAACATTTACTGATTTATAAAATTCAACCAGGTGATATGAATTTATCACAAGTACTTCTCCTACAATAAAAAGAAAATAAATAAAATATTTATTTTTCTTTCTTTCAAACAATGTTAACCATGGACGACCCTCCCAGCAAACTTCTGTAACAATGTACCTATCCAATACAAACTTTGGAAGTAGCAAGCATTTATCTTGGAATCCATAGATTCAAACTAGGGTGTTTTATTACCTCTCCTCATGTATCCTCTTTCCCGAAAGGAAATCTTGTGTTTTGTTTGAAATTTTGCAAGGTTATATCACCCAATCACCATATGACTAAATTTTCTAACAAAGGAGTTTTACACTTGAAAAAAATGGAAAGGGTCCTTATGTTTCCTGTTGACACATAATCATGGGGATTGGGTGAACACTTGAAAATAATGTAAATAGTAATAATGGATAATTAAGAGTCATTGGGAGGTGAAACCCAAGAGTCACTCCCTCATGTATATAACCACGAGTAATCTTAATGAATAAGCACAATTAATTTGAGGAGTTACCTCTTGGCCTAACATGCTATTAGTGCAAGCTCCACTTTTGGCATTCCAGTAATCCCTTGTAACCCCCTTCTTCCTATGTTTTGCCTATTTTGCATAACTAACACCTCGGCCATTTCTCTGAGGCCCAAACCCATATACCATACACTTTCATATGCGTTTTTTCTGTTGTATGTCAACTAGAGTGGCATTTCATTTTTTTGTGAAAAGAAGTGTTGAAGCATCCCACAGCTATTGAGGAAATTGGCAGCAGATACGATGTTTATGAAGCTCACATAGGAGAGCAGCAGAGTCCCGCAGGAAGAGGCAACGATACCCCATGTGGGTGTATTATAGGATGGCGACCTCGAGCCCATGACAATTTTTGTTTTATACAATGCTGATCATTCCTGCAATGCATTGAACTTCTTATATGTTGTCCATTCCTGCAATGCGTTGGTTCATAAACCCTCTCACTTGAAATCTGTGTGTGAAGTTTTGATGGTTCTGAGGGTGTTGAAATACAGTGCATATGGTGCGTTCAATAGTGTTTTGGAATGTTGTGAATGATATTGCACTGCATGTAGAAGTTGTGGTATGTAAATTCAAATCCATGTTGCGTTCAAATTTTTTTTAAAGGTCGTATGGGATGTTTTTCAATGGTGTATTGTTGGTAAGTTGCATTTCTCTAAATGAAAGCATATTATTCATGTGTACGTTGAAGGCCATGAGGTGCACTTAAGTATTAAGTACATATCTCTTGTGCTTCCATGTATAGTGCATGTGACTTGGATTCCAATTTTTTTTTGAACATTGCACTGTCCTTACTCCCATAACCGATTCCCAATAATACAGTCGCTTTGTTTTAGAATTCCATACACTGTCGACTACTCAACCCATGGTTTTTGATACACTTCTGTGTTTTTTTAAAAGCACATCTCCCACTACGTAGCCACTTCCACCATACCAGCAATACTTCTCCATGGTATTCATACTGCCCCACCATTGTATTAAATCTCCTGATTTTTTAATACCTCCCTTCCCCTACCACTATTCGGTCAATACGTTAACCCTCCTCCATATACACCTTCCCATAAACCCCCTCCCCCATATACTCCCTCCCCCACATACTCCCTCTCCCAAATATACCCTCCCCCAGTAATATCTCTGCTCAATACATATCAAATTGTAATTTTTTACACCAGAATTGCATTTTTTACCACTAGAAGTGCAAATTTTATACATTGGCAACAAAAGTATTTTTTACAATACACAGATTTTAAAATGAATTCATTGATATCTATTGTGGGAGTGGTTCTCACTGACAATGAAAACTATCCTTAATGGTCGGGGAAGATCAAACACACTCTCATTTTTAATGATCTATGGAAAGGAGTTTGTGTAGGATAAGAAGACAATGAATCGGCAATTCCTACCTCAAATAAGGAATTTTCCATTTGGGAAAACAAGAACAAAAAGGCCTATGCCTTGATTGCAACATCTGTAAATGAAGAGGTGAGTCACCATATTTCACCATTCTCAAATGATTTTGAAGCCTTACAGAAGTTGAAGGAACTCTATGAATCACACTCTGCACTTGAAGTTGTCTAATTGATGATTAAGTTGTTCAGTCTTGAATTACAAAATGATGATTCTCTTGCTCTTGCATCAGAAGTAAAATATATTATGGATGATATCAAAGTTACTAATGTTGAACTATACATTCCTCTGATCGATTTTGTCAAGGCACTTTACCCCACTTATTCAAATTATCTTGAGTCATTGCAAGAAAATGGAAACCTCGAAGAGATTACCTTTGACTACCTTGTGAATAAATTTTCTGAGAGAGAGAAAGCTTTTGGGAAGAAGAAAACTTAGTGTTTTGAAGAAGATGTGTGTCTTGCACATAGAGAGAAGAATCACGCTCAATATTCTTCCAGAGGAAGAGGTGGTCGAAGAGGAAGAGGAAGAAGAAATTTCAGAGGTAGGGGGCAAAGACACTCTCAAGGAGAAAAGTCTGATCTTCATTGCATATGTTGCAGTAGAGATGGATCACATGATGCATCCACATGCAAGTTTCCTTGGGATAGAATTGAGAAAGAAAGAAATCAACCCAAAGGTAAAACCAATCACAAAGAGAAAGGTAAAGCACCTGAATCCACTCACTATGTTGTGGCACATTGTAATATTAGAGGTAATGAAGACTTGTTTAATGCTTCACTTTCTTCTTGGAAAAATGATTGGTTTCTTGATTCAGGAGAAACTTGTCACATGAATTCTATAAGAGTTTTTTTTGAAGAATTTACTAACAATGTTGATGGAGCAATATACTTTGCAGACAAATCAAAACTCAAGCCATCAGGGCTTGGCACTTTCAGGCTCAAATTGCGTGGTCTTCTAGAATTTTTTTTCTGCATAATGTTTTATATCTCCCATAGTTGAGGAGAAACTTTCTGTCCTTGGTTCACATCCTCCAACAAGGACACTCCATTCATATGTTTGATGGCAAGGTTGAGGTGAGAAAAGCATCATATCACTCACTTGTCATGATGGGGATAGAAGAAGAAAGGCTTCTCAAGCTGCAAGGTACATCTGCTCGTGCATAAAATTTATCATACAATTCTCATTATGATGAAGGTACATTTCCATCAAGTCTTTTATGGCATGCTAGATTTGGAAAATTGAACTATGACAGTCATCGCTTGTTGAAGAAAAATGGTGTTACTGGTTTTCCTATAATTACTAGGAAACTTAAGCAATGTGATGCTTGCATTCTAGGAAAGCATAGCAAACAATCTTTTCACGATTCACATTCCAGAGAACATAGAAAACTTGAACTCATTCATTTAGATTTATGCAGTGCAATTCTTGTTCCTTCTACAAATGGAAATAAATATATGATTACATTTATTAATGACTACACCAGAATGTGTTGGGTTATTTGTTGAAGAACAAATCTGATGCTTTTAAAACATTCAAGAACTTTCATACATGGATTGAAAATGATGCACAATCTCATATTGGATCTATTCACACTGATAATGGAAAAGAATACACCTCAAATGAATTTTAATACTATATTCACCAGCATGGAATCAAACAACAAACAATTGTGCCTTATAATCCCCAACAAAATGGAGTAGCTGAAAGAATGGATATGATAATCTTAAATATGGTACGTTCCATGATGTTTTTGAAGAATGTAAAATTGATATTTTGGGCTGATGCAGTTCTATGTGCTGCATATGTAAAAAATAGATGTCCATCTAAGGCTATTATAAACAAGTCTCCTTATGCAATGTGGTATGGCCACATTCCTTTGGTAAATCATCTCAGGGTCTTTGGTTCCACCTGTTATGCCTTGATACCAAAGTTATATAGAAACAAACTTGGTGCAAGGAGTCATAAGTGTATCTTATTAGGGTATTCAAATACCTCCAAAGAATATCATGTCTATGATGAAGTTAATGAAAAGTTTACTGTATCTAGAGATGTAATCTTTCTTGAATCTTCCAAAGATGACAATGTTGTTGAGAGGTAACTTGATTGCTTGGATAGATTCAGAAATGAAAAATCATTTCAAGATTTTGATAATCAAATTCCACATCTTGAAGGGGGGATTCCTATACTAGATCAATATGTCAAATCTTCTTCTGAAGCACTCTCTACCCAACATGAAACTCCAACCACTGATGAAACTTTGAGTGATTTGATTGATAGAATTTGGAGACTCAATCTTGATT
This sequence comes from Pinus tabuliformis, assembly GCA_031772625.1. Lineage (NCBI taxonomy): Eukaryota > Viridiplantae > Streptophyta > Pinopsida > Pinales > Pinaceae > Pinus > Pinus tabuliformis. Next base: position 1,897,496,763 of record CM062819.1, on the reverse strand, counting down.
CAGTACCAACTCAATCAAATGAGCAGCCTGGACCATCTCAGAAAGGTCTGCCAAAGTGGCTGACAAAGACACTTGAAAGAATTCATCCTGATGAGGTTGGAAAGGTAAGAACAAGAAATTCAACCAGGAAAAATGGAGGTGATGTAGATGATTCTGATTCACCTGTTGATATGGATGTTTCTTATGATTGTGAACTGAATTTGTCTACAAATTTTGAATCAACTTCCTTCAAATAAGTCGCTTCTCATGATGAATGGAAAGAAGTGATGAAAAAGGAGTATGATGCCTTGATAAAGAATGGCACTTGGAAGCTGATTGATCCTCCGTTGGGAATCAAACCAATTGGCTGCAAGTGGGTCTACAATAACAAGTGTAAAGATGATGGCTCACTTGACAAGCACAAAGTCAAGCTTGTGGAAAAAGGTTTTGCACAGAAGGAAGGGGTCGATTATGAGGAGACCTTTTCCCCCACAACAAAATGGGTTACCATCCAGACACTCTTTTCCCTAGCAGCTTAGAAAGATTGGAAAGTCCATCAAATGGATGTAAACAATTCTTTCTTGAATGTAGATCTAAAAGAGAATCTTTTTATGTCCCATCCTAAAGGATTTTCTATGAAGGGACATGAACATAAATTATGAAAACTTATGAAATCATATTATGGCCTCAAGAAAGCATCACCAACATGGTATGAAAAGTTAACTAGGCATCTTCTGAAACTCAACTTCAAGCATTATGATCTTGATGATGCAACTTTGTTTGTCAAGAAAGTTGGCAAAATAGTTGTATATCTTGTGGTATATGTAGATGATCTTTTGATGACAGGGAACAATGAGAGCTAAATTGCATACATAAATAAGGAATTGAGGAAAGGTTTTGAAATGAATGACTTGGTCTATGTTCACTACTATCTTGGTATTGAAGTAACTCAACATCTGAAGTCTATATTCCTTTCTCAAAAGCAGTACATTGGAGATCTATTGAACAGGTTTGGCATCACTGAGTGAAATCCTCTAACTAATCCAATGGAACAAAAATTAAAGCTCACATCCATTGAAGGAAAAGAATTTGAGGACGCAACAAAGTATAGACAACTTGTAGGAAGTCTCAAATATTTGAATACTACAAGACTAGACATTTTGATTATTAATGGAATCCTCTCTAGGTTTATGCAAAATCCTCATGAGGGACATTGGTCTTCTATAAAATGAGTTCTAAAGTACATGAGTTGAGCTCAATACTTTGGACTCAAGTATACACAGGTGGGCAACTTCAATTTGATTGGATAATCTAATTCAAACTTCAATGGAGACAAAGAAACTCGGGTATCTACTGGTTAGGTCCCTATACTACTAGTATAACCTCTTATTGTTATTAGTGCAACCCCACTATTATATTGTTGTGCCCATGTATTCCCCATATTTTTATTATTGTGCCCCATAGAAGCCCACTATTGTTATTGTTGTGCCCTTACATTATTATTGTTATGTCGGCTCTGATTATATTATGACCCCTTAGACTCCTATATATAGAAATGAGGTCTTCTCATTTGTATCATAAAAGAATTGTTCATTTTTGTAATTTAAAGGAGGTTTCTCCCTTGAAGAGGTTGATTTCTAAGTCGTTGATATATCTTTCCTATATTTTGTGAGTCGATTTCATAACATTTGGTATCAGAGCTTTGGATTCTAGGGTTTCACTGCTCCAAACAAGTCATCGTGGAATTGTTGCTATAACATTTTTACTATGATGTTTCAAAAACTAAAAAAATAACCCATTTAATCCGAAATTGTTCTAAAGGTTGGGCCCGAATTTCAGATCTTCTCTCGCTATAGTGTCGGAGATATGATCTGAGGAAGCTAGGGTTTTTGTAAGCTCCAGAATTCCATCGCAAATAGGTCATCGTGGAATTGTTGCTATAAAGTTGTTTCTATGAAGGATCAGACTCTAAAATTAAAACCCTTTTGAGACGAAATCTTTCTGAAGCTCGGGTCTAAATTTCATAGCTTGTCACGCTATATTTTCAGAGATATGATCCAAGGACATTAGGGTTTTGACAAGCCCTTGAATTACATCCCAAACAGGTGACCTTGGGAAAATCATCATAAATTTCTCTCTGAGTATCAGGTTGAAATTTCATAAGAAGTTGTAGAACGAGTACATACTGTAGGTTTCTATGCAATTTTTTTAGGTTTGAATGTTGAAATAGGGACATGTGGCACTTCATAGAAGTTCGCTCTACGGAAAAAGTGTATAATCAGGTTATCGTGGGAGATTGGGCATAACGATTTCTTGGAGAATCCAATTATGATTAGACTGGTGGTGTTGGAAAGAGGACACATATGGCTACCACAGTTATAAATTTTAGACATCAGAGGTCCATAATTTCAGCGATACCTCAGATTCAATATCAAGCTCCTACAAAGTGAAAAAAGGTGTGTAGTTTTTTTAAACTTTTACATAAGTTTGGTTAGAAAAATTAGTTTGAATGAATTCAAAGGGCATAGTGAAGAATAATTATCATTAATTGATGCCTTGAAGAAATAAAATGGCAACACCTAGTAAGCAACCTAAAAGCTCTAGCATGACTCATGAAGAAGAGGAAGAAATGCAACATGATATATCAAAAATACGATACCAATTGCAACAAATTTCCCTCTCACAAAATGTAACAGAAGCTAAGATGGATGGTTTAAATAAAGACGTGGAAAATAAGATGGATAATTTAAAGAAAGGCATGGAAGCTAAGATGGATGGTATGAAAGACAACATTGAATATTGGAAGAAGGACATGGAAGATTGGAAGGAAGGTTTGAGAGAGTTGCTACAAGGAAGGCTTCCTAATGGCGAAAATGTAGTAGAGAAAACTAATAATGAGAAAAAAATAAATGTTAATCATGATTCAAAGAATGAAAACATTGAAGATTTGAAGAAATATGTGGAAGGTTTGAAGGAAGGTTTGACAAATTTTCTACAAGAAAGGCTTCCTAATGGAAAAAAGGTAGTAGAAAAAACTCATGATGAGAACAAAATAAATGTTAATCATGATTTCATAGACTATAATGGTGGATTGAAGACCGACCATGTTCCAAAGATTGATATGAGGAAGTTTGATAGCAAGAATCCTATAACATGGATACTACAGATGGAGCAATATTTCGATCTCCATAATGTGCAAAACACACAAAAGGTATGCATTGCAACTTTATATTTGGAACCAAATCAATTTGTATGGTATCGATGGCTTTGCTCTCATAAACAAATTATCACTTGAGTAATTTTTAGAGAAGAAATGATAGCAAATTATGCGGATACAAAAAGAATCACTTTTTTTAGCCAATTGATAAATCTCAAACAAAAGGGTTCAATGAAGGTGCACATTGAGGACTTCCAAAAATTGAATATAAGGGTAAAAGATATTCCAGAGGAACATAGGATTGATGTATTCATAGGGAATTTAAATGATAACATCCAACATGAGGTTCACCTATGGGAACCTGATTCACTGGAGAAGGCATTCAAGTTGGCAAGAAAAATGGAAAGATAAATTATGGCAACAAGGAAGCCTGCCACTCACAACTATAAAGATGGAAGTGTTGTTGACCCTAGCTTTCCACAACCTACAAGGTTGACACCACAAAAATTGGAAGAAAAAAGAGAAAAAGGGCTTTGTTATAGTTGTGATAGAAAATACACTAAAGGTCATAAGTGTGCTAAGAAGAAATTATATTACATAGATTGTGAAGAGGAGGAAGAAAAGGAGAAAGAAACATCAAAAGAAGAGGATATACACCAGGAAAAAAACCTAGAGAAAGAAGAAATGAATACAAACATATCTTGTAATGCATTGGTCAGAATTACCACTCCTCAAACTATCAAGATAGAAGGACATATCAAAATGAAAAAAGTAATAGTGATGATTGATTTGGGAAGTACCCGTAATTTTATTCATTGTAAGATAGCCAAGGAATTGAATTGCTTCCTATATCTAGCACTAGAGTGTCAAGTGATGGTTGCAAGTGGAGGAACCATAAATTTCTCTGGAAATTTCCATAATATCAAGCTATCCATATGAGAATATGTATTGAATAGCCCAATTCTGTCCATTCCAATGGGTGGTGATGATGTTGTAATAGGAGTCCAATGGCTACAATCCTTGGGTACAATAGCTTTCAATTTTCAAGAAATTTTCATGAAATTTTATTCGGAAGGAAAGGAAGTTGAATTAAGGTGTATCACAGGGAAACAAGGAAAGATAATCAGCTCTAATAAAATGACAAATCTTCTAAAGAAAGAACAACAAGGCATAATTTCACAATTATGTTCACTAGAGGTTCCCACATCGAAATCATCTATTTCTCCAGATCTCCAAAAAGCCTTAGATAATCATTCCAAGGTCTTTGAGACTCCCAAAGGCCTCCCACCTATTCATGATCATGATCATTGTATTCATTTGATTCCAGGATGTTTTCCTCCAAACATTAGTTCTTACAGATATCCATATGCCCAAAAGAGTGAAATTTAGTGTATGGTTGCAAAAGTGCTAGAGGTTGGTATAATTATCCAACCAAATTCGATAAACGAAGCAAGGGATGAATCGAAGAATGACAAAGCAGGGTGGGAACTCATTCAATAATTGTTGAATATCCTAGTTCAAACAATATTGCCAGAACTTGACAAGGAAGGAAAAATCATATTGGAACTTGAAGCAGTCACAGAACTGAGAAATCGAGAGCTAGGAAATTGATCAATTTCAAAGTATCTGATCAAGTGGAAAAAATTACTCACTGAAGATTCCACATGGAAGGATGATAATTTTATACATAAGCATCCATAACTACTCAAGCATTGAGGAAAACACTTTTTGAAGGAGAGGGGAATGTTAGGTCACTATACTACTAGTGTAACCCCTTATTGTTATTAGTGAAATCCCCTTATTATATTTTTGTGCCCATGTAGTCCTCATATTGTTATTATTGTGCCCCATAGAAGCCCACTATTGTTATTATTGTGCCCTTACATTATTATTGTTAAGTAAGCTCTACTTATATTATGACCCCTTAAACTCCTATATATATAGAAAGGAGGTCTTGTCATTTGTATCATGAAAGAATTGTTCATTTGTGTAATGTAAAGTAGGTTGACCCCTCGAAGAGGCTGATTTCTAAGTCATTGATCTATCTTTTCTACCTTTTGTGAGATGTTTTCATAACGCTACTTCTGGTTATGCTATGAGTCTCCTGGAGATCATGCAAACAATCAGTTCCAGTAGATTCCACAACAGAGGCAGAATATGTGGAAGCAATTGAGGCAGCAAAATAAATTGTGTGGCTCTAGAAAATTCTGGGATATTTGTAGGTAAAACAAGTACATTTAACTCCACCTATTATTGACAACACCTCTGCAATAAAGTTGGCCAAGAACCTGATGTTTCATGATCGAATGAAACACATCAATACAAAATACCATCTGATTCAACATCATGTTGAGGCCAAGACAATCCATCTATGCCATTATTCCACTAATGAGAAGATTGCAGATATCTTTGCCAAAGAGCTTGGAAGAGAAAAGCTTGAAAGATTGAGAATGATGCTTGGACTCACCGACATCCCTTTAGATTAAGTGGGGGAATGCTGAAACCTAATCACGGGGATTGGGTGAAAACTTGTAAATAATGTAAAAAGTAAACATTGGAAAAGGAAGAGTCATTGGGAGGTGAAACTGAAGAGTCACTCCATCACGTATATAACCATGAGTAATCTTAATGAATAAGCACAATTCATTTGAGGAGTTACCTCCTGGCCTGACATTTCCATAATATTGAGTACTACGACTGTATTGATTTTGTGTATGGATTGAAATTAGTTTTATGGAGTAGGTTGTGGAAGGTATGACACAAGACTAGTGCTATGAATAAGTAGGTCATCATGAATTTTTTTTTAGTCTTAGATAGAATGGCTAGTTGGAAGGATTGTTATGTGAGATTTATGACAGTGGACATAAATATCTACCCTAGGTCTAGTGGCTAACCTAGAACAACATAATGACAAAGGACCCAATGTTTTCATGAAAGTCAGTAGATGAGGGGATGAAACCTACATGGAATCTATCGTATGTTTTGCTCCTTCTTTGGCTTGAATGCTCCAATGTTATTTCCAGCTACCAAAATTAGAACCTGCACAACTAGACAACAAAAGGAAAGAAACTACGAGATCTATGTAGTATCATCTATCTACTTTATTCAATAGATCAACATGGTATTGAAATGTTTGATATAAATGAAGTGAGCTACAACCATAAATAGGTATTGATATTGTAGAATATCTCCTCCAAGTTGTTAACTCGTCATTCCTTTGTCACATAGTGTACCTCCAATCACCCCAAATGCATGAAAGGATAACTCTCACAATAATAGCATAAGGGTAGAATCACTCTCCAAAAGGAAACACCTTACATATTGAAGGCTGTAAATATATAGAGGAGTGAGGTAAGTTGGGAGTTCTTATCCTTTTACCAATATTGGGATTGAGATCCACCCTTGATGGGAGGATGAGATCTAAGGATAAGGAATGGAAAATAAAAGGTAGGATAGGATGGGATTAAAAAGTTTTATATGAGGTAAATGGTTACAATAGATCCTAGAATCTTCTGGAAATTGATGCTTCATGATTTTCTCTTTTTTTCCCAAATTTCTAGAACCAACATAGGTGCAAATTAGAGCAACCTGTACATGATCAATGCAGGCCACAGTGAGGCAACCTGTAGGTGAACACAGTCCAACAAGAGTTTATGGAGAATTGGTCTTAAAACTGGCTCAGATGATGCATTTTAGGGCATACACTCTGGGGAATGAAGAGTCATGCATAGGGATTTGTGAAATGACCATGTGAAGGGGGGAAATGACGTGAATGATCCAGTTTAGAGTCGAATTGAATAGATGAGACAAAATAGCCTATAACAGAGTTCTCCTTAAAGCAGAAAGTCATAGATGATCAATGATGACTGAAATGCTTTACCTTGTGACAAGTTGGGATCAAGAACAACCAGTGAGATCATCTTCTATTACAATACATTTACATCATGACAATCTTTTGCTAAGGGAGGAATACCAATACTCAACACATAAGATAACATTACATGTATGATGATCAAAATACATGTCCATTGATGACTGATGGTGAACCCAATACTAGATGACTGTCAGTATGATCATACCCATCATATAGAGTGATCTTGTACAATCCTAAAATCGCAACCAAAATGGCGGAAACTAGATCTAAGGTCTTGTATCTTGTTCACATGAAAAAACAACGTACAAGTCTAACCATGTCAATCAATAAGCTGAAGTCGAACATGGTAGACACCATGTGATTACTAGCCAATGATGTAAGTCGTTAACAAATGCGAGAGAAACCACCGATGATGTTAATGGCTCTCAAGGTACTCAAGTACAATTTGTATGGTGTGAATAAATGAGTTAACATCGAACACCACACAAAATATTTCAGTCAAAGGCCAATGATGTAAACTGTTATGAAACCAGCTCACAAAAAGATAGAAAAGATAGATCAACACCTTAGAATTTAGCCTCTTCGAGGGGGCAACCTCCTTTACATTACACAAATGAATGATTCCTTGATGATTCAAATGACGAAACCTCCTTTCTATATACAGGAGTCTAAGGAGTTACAATATAACCCAACCGACCTAACAATAATAATATAAAGGCACAAAAATAACAATAAAGGGATTCTATGGGGCACAGTAATAACAATATGGGGACAATAGGGGCACAACAATATTAATAAGGGATACAACTACAATAGTAATGGGGTAATCACTAGTATTATAGGGACCTAACATGCCCCTCTCCTTCAAAAAAGTGTCGTCCTCAATGCTTGAGTAGTTCTAAATGCTTTTGTATAAAATTCTCATCCTCCCATGTGGAATCTTTAGCGGATAGGTTCTTCCACTTGATGAGATACTTCGAACTTGATCGATTTCGTAGCTGTCGAGTTCTTGCTTCTGTGACTGCTTCCAGTTCCAATATAATTTTTCCTTCCTCGTCAAGTTTTGGCAATATTGTTTGAACTGGGAGCTTGTCACCTATAACCTTCTTTAAACATGAAACATGGAAAACTAGGTGCACTCGAGAAGATGCAGGAAGCTCCAATTTGTATGCCATAGTACCAATCTTTTGCAACACCTTGTATGGACCATAATACTTTGGTGACAATTTATTATCCTTCTTAGCTTGCTTGAGGGACATTTGTTTATATTGTTGTAGCTATAGGAATACCCAATCACCTACATCAAAACTTCTTTCACTATGATGTTGATTTGCCTGTTGTTTCATTCTATTCTGTGACAACACGAGGTTATCCTTTAAGAGTTGGAGGACTTGTTGTTGATGCTCGATGTGATGTTCCACTGCTTGAACCTTAGAATTTTCTCTTAAACATGATGTGATGGCTGGTGGCTGATATCCATAAAGTGCCATAAATGGGGTCATTTTTGTTGCTATATGGAAGGAAGTGTTATACCACCATTTAGCCAGAGGCAACCATTTGACCCATTGTGTCTGTTTATCAAATACAAAGCAACGAAGATATCCTTCCACACATTTGTTTACTATCTCAGTTTGCCCATCAGATTGAGGATGATAAGATGAGCTATGAGCTAACTGAGTACCGAGACAAGAAAATAATTATGTCCAAAAATTTCCAGTGAAAATGGGATCTCTATCACTTACAATAATCTTTGGGTTTCCATGTAGCTTTTGAATTATTTCCATAAATGCAGTAGAAACTGTATTGGATTTAAATGGATGTGATAATGCACAAAAGTGTGCATACTTGGTAAGTCTGTCAACTACCACCATGATGACACTCTTTCCCTTAGACTTGGGTAAACCTGTGATAAAATCCATTGAAACCTCCTCCCAACATTGGCTTGGAATGGATAAAGGTTGTAATAGACCTGGGGTCTTAATTGTTTCAACTTTATTTTGTTGGCAAACCAAACATTCCACCACAAACAATTGAATATCTGATTTAAGGCCATCCAAAAAAAATTTCTTCTTAACCCTATGGTAAGTTTTTAAAAATCCTGAGTGCCCTCCTAAGGGAGAAGTGTGAAATTCCATAAGAATATTTTTCTTGATTTGGGAATTCTTACAGAGGTATAAGCATTCGTTGTACCATAACGAATAATTTTTCCAGCTAAATGTATCAGATGTACTGGAATCTTGTTGCAACTTTTGAATAAGTTCCCACACGTCTTCATCATTCTTCTATTCCTCCCTTTCTTCGTTTATCCAATCTGGTTGGATAATAGAAATGGCACACAACAATGTTTCCACATCCTCATCCTTTCTTGAGAGTGCATCTACCACCACATTTTGCTTCCCCTTTTTGTAGATGATTTCAAAGTCATAACCCAACATCTTTGTGACCCACTTTTGTTGCTCTTCAGAGGATAATCTTTGTTCTAAAAAGTATTCAAGGCTATCATGATCTGTTTTTACCTTGAAGTGTCTTCCCATTAGGTAGGGTTGCCATTTCTTAAGTGCATGTAGTATTGCCAACATTTCCTTCTCATAAATAGCTTTGTGTAAAAACTTTCCCTTGATTGTACGACTTTCAAAAGCAATGGGTCTTTCAGCTTGCATTAAAACAACACCCATTCCATTTCTTGAAGCATCACATTCCACAAAAAAGGTTTTTGTGAAGTCCAGTGTAGCTAAGACTAGTGCTTGGCACATTGCCTCTTTAAGATGTTTGAAGGCCTTTGTTGCTTCTAGAGTCCATGAAAGTGCATCTTTCTTCAATAATGTTGTTAGAGGTGCTGCTATTCTCCCATAATTCTTAACAAACTTGCGATAATACCCTGTCAACCCGAGAAATCCTTGCAGATGCTTTATGGATGTGGGGATTTTCCATTCCTTAATGGTTTTAATTTTGCTAGGGTCTACCTTAACTCCTTCATGAGATACAATATGACCCAGATATTCCACCTCTTGTACTCCAAAGAAACATTTGGATCTTTTTGCATATAATTGTTTCTCCTCCAATAGTTGTAGCATCCTGTCAACATGTTCAACATGATGCTTCCAAGACTTGCTGTGGATTATTATATCATCAAAAAATACTAACACAAATTTTCTAAGGAAGGGTTTGAAAATGGAATTCATCAAACCTTAAAATGTAGAAGGTGCATTAGTAAGGCCAAAAGGCATGACCAAAAATTCATAATGACCCTCATGAGTTATAAATGCTATTTTCGAAATTTCTTCAGTCTTCATTCTAATTTGATGATATCCTGAATGAAGATCCAACTTGGTGAAGTAAATTGATCCATGCAATTCATCTAGTAATTCATCAATGACAGGAATGGGAAACTTGTCTTTAATAGTGAGCTTGTTGAGCACCCTATAATCCAGACACATGCGCCATGATCCATCCTTCTTGTGCACCAATACTACAGGAGTAGAGAAATAACTTTGACTAGGTTGAATTATACTAGCCTCTAGCATTTCTGCAGCCATACATTCAATTTCACTCTTTTGGGCATAGGGATATCTGTATGGCCTGATGTTTGGAGGAACACTTCCTGGAATCAGATGAATAACATGATCATGATCACGAATAGGTGGGAGACCTTTGGGAGTCTCAAATACCTTGGAATGATTGTCCAAGACTTTTTGGAGATCTGGAGAAATAGATGATTTCGATGTGGAAACATCTAGCAAACATAATTGTGCAATTACACCTCTTTGTTCCTTTTTTAGAAGCTTTGTCATACTGTTAGAGCTGATTATCTTTCCCGGTTTCCCTGCAATACCCCTTAATTCAACTTCCTTTCCTTCCATAGAAAATTTCATGAAAAGTTCTTGAAAATTAAAAGCTATTGTACCCAAGTATTGTAGCCATTAGACTCTTAGTACAACATCAGCACTTCCCATTGGAATGGAAAGCATTGGGCTAGTCAATACATATTCTCCCATGGATAGCTTGATATTATGGCACTTTCCAGAGCAGTTTATTATTCCTCCATTTGCAACCATCACTTGACACTCTGGTGCTGGATATAGGAAGCAATTCAATTCTTTTGCTACCTTACAATGAATAAAATTGCGGGTACTTCCTGAATCAATCAACACTATTACCTTTTTCTTCTTGATTTGTCCTTCTATCTTGATGGTTTGAGAAGTGGTAATTCCAGTCAATTCATTACAAGATATGGTCGGATTCATTTCTTCTTTATCTAGGCTTTGTTCTTGGAGTATATCCTCTTCTTTTGACCTTTCTTTCTCCTTTCCTTCTTCCTCTTCACAATCTATGTAGAATAATTTCTTCTCAGCACACTTATGACCTTTAGTGTATTTACTATCACAACTGTAACAAAGCCCTTTTGCTCTTTTTTCTTCCAATTTTTGTGGTGTCAACCTTATAGGTTGTGGAAGATTAGGGGTAACAACACTTCCATCTTTATAGTTGTGAGTGGTATGCTTCTTGGTTGCCATAATTTTGCTTTCCATTTTTCTTGCTAACCTAAATGCCTTCTCTAATGAATCAGGTTCCCAAAGGTGAGCATCATGTTGGTTATTATCCCTTAAAGTCCCTATGAAAACATCAATCCTATGCTCCTCTAGAATATTTTTTACCCTTATGTTCAATTTTTGGAACTCCTCAATGTGCTCCATTATTGAACCCTTTTGTTTGAGACTTATCAATTGGCGAAAAAAAGTGTTTCTTTTTGTATCCTCATAATGTGCTGTCAATTCTTCCATAAAAATTGCCCAAGTGATAATTTGTTTACGAGAGCAAAGCCAGTGATACCATACAAACTGATTTGGTTCCAAATATAAAGTTGCAATATGTACCTTTTGTGTTTTTTGCACATTATTGAGATCGAAAAATTGCTCCCTCTGTAATATCCATGTTGCAGGATCCTTGCCATCAAACTTCCTCATATCGATTTTTGGAATATGGTGGGTCTTCAATCCAACATTAGAGTCTATGAAATCATGATTAACATTTCTTTAGTTCACATCATGAGTTTCCTTTACTACCCTTTCATCATTAGTAAGTATTTCTTGTAGAAAATTTGTCAAATCTATCTTCAAATTGTCCATATTAGCTTCCATTCCATTCATCTTAGCTTCCACACCATTTATCTTAGCTTCTGTTAGCTTTTATGAGAGTGACATTTATTGCACTTGGTCTTGTAATTTTGATATATCATGTAGCATTTCTTCCTCTTCTTCATGAGTCATGCTAGAGCTTTCAGGTTGTTTACTAGGTGTTTGCATTTTCTTTCCTCGGGGCATCAGTTACCGATAATAATGCTCTACTATGCCATTTGAATTCTTTCAAAATAATTTTTCAAACCAAGCTTGAGCAAGAATTTAAAAAAAATCTACACACCTTTTTTCACTTTGTAGGAGCTCGATATTGCCTCTGATGTATCTCTATAATTTCAGATCATCCAGTTTTGAAATTGTGACCTGCAGTAGCTCTTTGTGTCCTCTTTCCAATGCCACCAGTCTGATCCAAATTGGATTCTCCAAGGAAGAGTTATGCCAAATCTTCGACAGTGACCTGATTATAGACTATTTCAGTAGAGCAAACTTGTATGACGTGCCACATGTCCCTGTTTTGACCTTTGGCTCTAAAAATATATACAAGAAACTAAGTCTGTCCTCTTTCTATACCTTTTGATGAAATTTCAATCCAATGCTCAGAGAGAAAGTTATGACAATTTTCCCTAGGTCACCTGTTTGGAATGTAATTCAGGAGTTTGAACAAAGACCAAATTTCTCAGATCATATCTCTGCAAATATAGTGCAAAAAGCTCTGAAATTTGGACACGCGGTTTAGCGAAATTTCATCTCAAATGGGTTTTTTTTAGCTTCTGAAACATCACAGAAAAAAAGTTATAGCGAAAATGCCACGATGACCTATTTGGAGCAGTGAAACCCTAGAATCCAAAATCTTTGATACCAAATGCTATGAAACCAACTCACAAAAAGATAGAAAAGATAGATCAACACCTTAGAATTTAGCCTCTTCGAGGGGGAAACCTCCTTTACATTACACAAATGAATGATTCCTTGATGATTCAAATGACAAAACCTCCTTTCTATATATAGGAGTCTAAGGAGTCACAATATAACCCAACCGAGTTAACAATAATAATATAAATGCACAAAAATAACAATAAAGGGATTCTATGGGGCACATTAATAACAATATGGGGACAATAGGGGCACAACAATATTAATAAGGGATACAACTACAATAGTAATGGGGTAATCACTAGTATTATAAGGACCTAACATAAACGTGTCACCAAGAGTGAGGAAACTTTTCATTGATGTATACAAGCACCAACATACTGATGGGTGCTTCTAATTCAGTTTCCTGGATAATGTGCTGATGTCGACAGCAAGCGACTCATCGTAGGAGGGTCTCGATGTATCCCCCATCAGCGACACAAAATGGGTATGATGATTGAGACAAAATGATGCTGATATTGAACTAGATCAGGAAAGGAAAACATGGAATGAAGGCTTAAGAGTATTACAATATATATATAAGATGAATGAATTCTCTTCAACATAGTGAAGACACTGAAATGGAGTTGGTAGCATTGGACCAAAACCAAAATGAAGGTTCCATGAAGGTATGATGAACCAAAAGAAAATAAGATCACCCAACCCAACAACCATAAAGATGAAGTGGAAGAGTGTTGTGTTCAAGAGCGACTCACTACCATTAAAAAATGGAATACCCTGTTTTCCCAATTTCTCCAACCATACTGGTTAGTGCCTCTTTATTTTTTAGCAAGCTTGAGGAGGATAACATGTTCTTGATTTGTAATTCCATCCTTTAGATGAATCCCTCCGAGTATATTTAATGAACCCTGAGAAGGATTAGCTAGGCCCCATCATGATTGAGTAGTCCATCATTGTTTGATGTTTTAACGATTCTAGCAAGAGTGAAAACTCGACTTCTTTTTCATGTTTTGAGAGTTTGAAAAAAAGCCGAAAGAGAAAACTCTAGATCTTCCTTTTCGTAGGTAGTCCCTTAGGTCCAAAAAGCTAGAAAACAATACCCAAGAGAACTTGTTGGCTTGTTGGGGCCTAACTTGGGGATTCCACGCCCAACAGAACCTCTTAGCCATGTTCAACTAAGTTATTCCCTTTTCATAGTTGGTCTATCTCAGTCCGAAAAATGGTTAAACTTATACTGAGTAGATGTCTTTTCATTTATTTTTACGAGTTCGAAAAAACAAGTGCTCGACAATATTTTCATGTTTTGGGAGTCTGAAAAGAGATGAAAGAGGACTCTAAGAGGTTCCATTTTTGTAAGTTTAAAGACCCTTAAAAAGAGATAAAAGTGTACTCTTTGGTCAAAATAACCTATTTAAAGCACAAAAAAATTAGATAACAATTGTCGACATGCTCTGAGAAACATAGAAAGTATTAAACATACTTGTTTCATAGTAAAATGTATTTTCACTAGGTCAAAACATTAAATATGAATAAAATAATGAAAAATATGACCATATATACTCAAAAAGGATTGTTCATATTTACCATTTCACATTTACCTTCAACCATGAGAGTTCTGATTATTTTTCCCCTCTATATTCTACAACTGATTACGACCAATCCAGTGGATGATTTGGAGTACCGTCGCTTCCAGTTAGGAGATAAAACCGTTCTCTTTCTTAGTGTGGTTTCATTTTATGATTTCATGCAAAATCCATGAGTTTTTGAGGGCTCTAGTGTTCCAAAAATTTCCCCTAGGACTAACGCAAGTCCAGATGGTCAAAAAGTGCATTTCACCTAAGCAATCAGACACTGCAGGTAGGGGTGAAATGCTCTAGTTTACTCTTCTGTCATGTGTTGGGCACAAATCTAAAGTTTGTTCAACAATTTTTCCTCAAAATTTGTCAATTTTTTTGCATGAAAATGATCCTAATGAATCTCTTGTTGATGTTTCAGGGGTTCATCAACATAAAATGGCTTTCGTATGGAGAGAAAGAGAACATGATGAATAAGATTTAAATGTAGCAAATGATCTTGCTACCATCTAGACATTAAGGAACTGTGGATTACTAAAATTATTCTGTCTTCTTGTTATGAGGCAACAAATGGAGTTGTTGAAATACCTTATTCATTCATGGGATGTTTAGGCACAAGAGATCAGGTTTGGGGAACATCTGCTCAAGATAAAGGTAGAGGATATCTACTTTGTGATATGTCTTTCTATGAGAGGTTCCCCCATATATCTCCTAGGTGTGATAAGTGGTGGGGAGACAGTGAAATATTATATCACCACCTATTGTAGACCTCGAGCCCAACCAATAAAGGATGGAAATATCAATATAAAATATGTGGCCCAATTTCCTTTAAGAACGATCCTATTTGTTATCACAAGATTGGTAGGTATCTCCACATTTCATGTGGAAAGAATATCATACATGCAATATGGGTTGGAATGTCTGGAGCCAACACTCTTCAACTAGAGTGAGGGAGTTCTGGTCAATATGATAGAACAACTATCTAAAGAAAAAGAGGGAAAACTAAAGATATTTGGATATGGCACAATCTTAGTTTCCTTTGCATTGCATCAAGTTCCATTACTTCAACCTCAACATATTATACTTGATCCTATTGATCTGAGGGTGACATAGATGAGGAGGTGGATAGACCACATGTCCTAACACGTAGGGCCTTCAACGATCAACTTCTCACTAGGCTTCTTCGAATGGATATGAGGATAGTTTATTATGATCAATGACTATCCTCATGTAGGAATGGATTTCCATGATGACCTCGAGATTGTGCTTCCTGAGGGTGAGGAAAGGGGTGCTTCAAGTAAGAAATTTCAACCTTTTTAAGTTTTGAAAGTTTTACAATTTTTTTTGTGTTTTTTAGATGTTTCTGAGACAAAACTATTGATGTTTCATGTAGATGTGGGGCTAGCTTGACCTATTGGTGCTTCATATCTCTGTCATACAGACAAACGACAATAGGATGAGGCATAAAAACTAGCACGGGTTACTGCAGTAGGAAGGGATATGCTACGGGATCAAGATGTAGTAGAGGTCCTATCATAGGTAGAGCGCCACATGGAAGGATTGAAACATGAAATTGATGGGACCGCGACCAACCAAATTTTGCTACGACTTCAGCAATACACTATAGGAGTGCCTAGTCATATCGGTTGACTACTATGCAAGATGGCTCGTGCAGTGTCATTCTATCATGAGCACCATTGATTTGTCTACTTAGATCTTTGCATGTAGTTTTTTATATGGGTGATGTATGCCATATGTGTCTCTGTAACAATTTTGTGTAAAACCAAACTTAATATCTATACACACACACACACACACACACACACACACACACACACACACACACACACATATATATATATATATATATATATTCAGTGTTTTTCGGTTTCTATTGTATTTTCAATATGATGTGATGTGAATTCAAAATTACTTATATTTGTTGCAAATGTCTATCAAAAACATGATTAGCTAGGGCATATATTAATGTGTTTAGATTTCTATAAATGTGTTCATAATGTATCAAATAGAAATTTATTTTGAGAAGGCAAACTCTTAAAACCATGCATAAGATTGTGTGATTTCTAATAGAATAGACACTAGCAAGTTATAGTACTACGAGTTGTGAGTCAAGTCTGATGACTAAATGACAGATACCATGTGGAATAGCATCAGACAATAGCTCGACCATTGAGCTATACTCAACAATGTTATTGGTGGAGTGACCAATAAAAATACCTTGCAAACGCACTAACTCGCCATTTGGAGTAGTTATAACCCATGCTGTGGAAGATAAATTCTGAGTACTACGAATGACACCATCAGCATAATCGATCAAAGTTTTAAGATATACCAACATATACAAACCAAACGTAAAATGGAATAAAAAAAAACCATGTGAAACTTTGAAAAGGCACACTGCAAACACACTCAACACAACTATAGATAGTATGTACATAGTGAAAAACACACTTGAGATTAAGCATAGTATTTTTTGAGATACAACCCATTTCGAGGCTGTGGTAGGGGAATTCCATCAAAATTTAATAACTCTTAGGCCCCTTTTGCAAGGACTCGCTTGAGAATGTATGGACCTAACCACATGGGTTGAAACTTCCCTAAACCTAACTTATTAGACCCTTGGTCATATAATAGAACAAGGTCTCCTTTCGAGAATACACAAGGCTTGACAAGTTTGACATACCATGCCTTGATGCGTCTTTCATGAGCTTCATTAGCTATAGTAGTACTGTGCCGAGTTTCATCCAAGCAAAAGAGATGTAAAAGATGCTCCTCCTCTACAAAAGTGGTAGGAATAAGTTTGATAGTTAGTTTTAATGATGGAATTTCACATTCAATTGGGAGGATAGCTTCTAGACCATATACCAACTAAAAGGGTGTAAATCTGGTAGCCATCTTGACTAAGGTTTGGTATGCCCACAAAGTAACATAAATGAGAAAATTTCAATATTATTTGTGGACCCCTACCATGCATTGAAGCATCGCCTTAAGAACTTTGTTGATGGCCTAAACCTATCCATTAGCTTGAGGATAGTAAGGAGTGGAACTTTCATGGGAAGTTCACATCTTAACAGTTATTTCGATCATCATATGATTTCAAAAAAAAATTCCGTGATCTGTAACTATTGCTTGTGTAACACTAAACCATGTGATGACATGGTTGAAAAGTAAGTATGCATCCGTTTCATGAGTGTTGTTAAATGTAGGTATCACCTTGACCCATTTAGTAAAGTAATCAACTATGACAATAATATAATGTTGGCATTTTGGCACAGGTGTGGCGCTATGGTACAGGTGTTGTCCTTGATGGCAACTCTCTTTGATGACAAATCTCAATCCAGACTACATGAATGAAGAGAAGTTTCATATACGCAGGTTCATTAAGCCCAAGATGCGTATACACGTAGGTACGCTATATACTATGTCGCGGATACGCAGGCTAGCTATATACAAAGTCGCGTATACACGCAGGTTCATGAACATAAAAGAGCGTACATGTCGAGAAGCTTCCCTTTGGTCCGTGGTAGTTAGTCCTCGGTACTTGAGCCTATGTTTTTGGACCAAGGTATCTCGACAGTCGTGTTGATCCCGAGTTTCGAAGTTGATGGTATTGTATTACTATGGTTTTGGACCGTGGTATTGAGAAGGGCCTAAGGCTATATAAGGAGAAGAAGATCATTAGGCAAAGGCACTGAAAAAGTCTTGAATATCTGATAAAGAAAGAGATCTTGTATGCAGGTTCTGGGTTGCTTGATCTAAGCTAAGGAGAGATCACACCGGTTGACGGAAGACTAGATCTAAGGATAGATCGGGATCAAATGGTTTGAAATTAACTATCGGTATATGGTTGATTACGCATATCTTTAGATCTGCATACTGACGCAATGTTATGTTCTGAAGTATGACTGATGTCTGGTACAGTTGCAAGCTATGAGAAATTATTTTTAGATATGTACGCAGGTTGTCTTTGGTAAAAGCGCGTGTATACGCGGGTTGGTTTCATTGAAGTAGCGTATAATTTTGAAGCTTAATTTTTGGGGTTGTAGTTGGGTCTGACTGTTATTGCAGAGGTTCTGTAGTCTGCTCTGTGTTCTGGTGACTGGGTGTTGACAGGGTTTCAGTGGTTCAGTGACTCAAAGATTGATGATGCTAGTATTGGTTGTTTTGAGCTTCAATGACTTGTGAATGAATTGTGGTCTTCAGATTGTAATGTTGTGCTTCAGGAGTATCCAGTCTGAAAATTGATGAAAAGTGGTACCTGAAGGAAAGAAGATTGTAGGGCAGCACCTACGTACTAGTATCTTAGCTAGTACAAGAGCAAAGGGGGTTGGAGCTCCCTTCCAAGAGAGTTTGGAGAACGAGAGAAGCTTGTAGCCTTCTGCAGGTTGTAGCCTGCGTACTGGTATAAGGCTGCACCAGTACAAAAGATTTTAAACTGAAGTTTCTTATTAAAGAAAGATAGAGACGACTTGCAGCAGGTGGTTTTCACCCACATTGGGTTTCCACCTTATATCATGGTGTTCATGTGTGTGGCTTTTGTGTGATGATCTGTTCTGTTATACTGCATATATTTATCTGTAATATGGTTAATAATGTTCTGATGCTGAAGATAAACTAACTGAATCATAAGATTTCTGGTTATACGCTGGTTGCTTTAGATACAGTAGCGTGTACACGCTGGTTCACTTAACTGAAGTAGCGTATATGTTTCTAAGTATTGAAAAAGTTTTATTGATCTGATAATACTGATTCACCCCCCCTCTCAGTATTATTTCCAACAATTGGTATCAGAGCAGGTCCTTCAGAGAAGCTTGATCGCTTGAAGGTAGATCGTTCATCATGAGCAACTACGAGAAAGAAGCATCAATCAGGCCACCGGTTTTTGATGGGACAAACTTCAATTATTGGAAGGTAAGAGTTACTGCCTATCTTCAATCTCTTGGTACAGAAGTTTGGGACATCGTAGAGTCAGGCTACACTTTTCCTTCAGCTACTCCTACAGATCCAGCCGAGAAAAAGAAGTATGAAACAAATGCAAAAGCAGTCAGTACTCTATTAGGATGTATATCCCAATCGGAATTCATGAAGGTAATGCACTATAAATCCGCAAAAGAAATATGGGACAAAATTGTCACGAGCTATGAAGGAGACGAACAGGTAAAGCGTGCTAAACTTCAAACTCTCAGGATTAAGTATGAGACTCTCAGAATGTATAATGATGAAAGTGTGGCTAACTATTTCCTTAGGGTAGATGAGATTGTTAATTGCATGAAAAACTTGGGTGAAGAAATAAAAGAGGCTATTGTGGTTGAAAAGGTTCTAAGATCATTGTCCCCCAAGTTTGAATCTAAAGTGTCTGCAATAGAAGAAAAGGAAAATCTACGAATTCTTACTATGTCTCAGCTTCACGGAATTCTAACTGCTTATGAAATGAGAAAAGGAGGTCCTTCAGACAGAAGAGAAGTTGCTTTCAAGGCTTCAGGAAAAGAAGATTATTATGAAGCAAGTCACGTACCAGAAGATGAAGAAGAAGAATCAAATTTTGTCAGAAATCTTCAAAGGGGTTCTGGAAGGTTCAGAGGTAAGTTACCCTTTAAATGCTTTGCTTGTGGAAGAGTAGGTCATTATGCTGCCAAATGTCCTCACAAAGATAAGAATGACAAGGGAAAGGAACCTGTTAAATGGAACAAGAAATAGAATGAAAAGAAGAAAAGCTATTACACTCATGAAGATAGTGATGGTCTTTCAAATAGTGACGAAGATGAACAGGGTTATAGATATAAACTTTTAATGGATTTTGAAGATGATGACTACATGGATGCTATAGATGTAGAAGGATTTTATGAAGAAATGAATAATCTCAAAGTTTGCTTAGAAGAGAAAAATGCTATTATTGATTCTCTACAATGTCAACTGGCAGAAAAGGAAAAACATCTTGAAAAATTGGAATGTGAGATTGTTTGTCTTAGAAAGGAGATTGAGAAAACAAAAGCGATTAATCTTAAATTTGTTAAAGGATCTGAAACCTTGGATGAGATTATCAATGTGCAGTGTTCTCCTCTGATCAAGACAGGTCTGGGATATAATGGAGAAACATCTCAAGCTTCTACCTCTAAAAGTTATCTTGATGCAGCAAGGAGGAGCGAGCAAAGACCAAACAAAAGTCATCAGGTGAATCAGGGACAGTTTACCTCAAGAACAAATAAAGACTATCAAGAAATTCGGGGACAAGCTGCCTTAAGGACAAACAGAAGCTACAACCAGCCACAGGTAAAATCTTCCCAATTTGCCCCAAGAATGGATGTCAATAGAAGCTACAATCGGTTGGATGATAGATCTGATTATCGGAGAAATTTCCTTAATGGCCAATGTTTTTCTTGCCATAACTTCGGTCATAAAGCAGCTCAATGTGTTGCCTACAAGACAATCATGACTAGAGAAGCTCAAAAGCAAAGAAGTATGACTGGAACCATGAAAAGGACTTATAACAACTTTTCGGTTCTTGAAAATTAAGTTGAATGCTCTATTTGTAATAACTTTGGTCATGAAGACTCTGAATGCAGGAGCAGGTTCTGGAAGACAACTCAGAAGGAACAGACCTCAAATGTCAGAACATGGAGAATAAAGGAACCGCAACCAGAAAGATGTGGGATAGCCTTTTATGCAGAAGGTCAAGAAAGTCTATGGTACATTGACAGCGGATGTTCGAAGCATATGATAGGGGACAAAGAAAAACTTGAATCATATACTGCATTGAAAAAGGGAAAGAAAGTTTCTTTTGGAAACGATATCTCTGCCGCTATAAAAGGAAAAGGTGTTGCTCCGTTGAAAGAGAAGGTCAAAGATGGAAATGTTTTGTATGTTGATGGATTGAAGCATAATCTTCTGAGTGTCAGTCAGATGTGCGATCAAGGAACAGAGGTAATATTTAGATCAAATGGATGTTGTGTTCGTGATCTTGATACAGGTGAAACAGTGATCAAAGGAAGAAGGACTCCAAATAATCTATACATATTTGAAGAAAAACAACAACAATGCTATTTGAGCAAGAATGATGAACACTGGCTATGGCATCGGAGGTTGGGGCATCTAAGCTTTCCACAAATAAGGAAAGCATGCAAATATCAGGCAGTTCATGATCTTCCAGATATCAAAATTCCAGACAACACCATATGCAAATCATGTCAGTTTGGAAAGCAAACCAGAACTAATTTTCCTGAGAAGGAAGGATCAGCTAGCATGCCTCTTGAGCTAGTACATACAGATATATGTGGTCCATTCAGAAAAAGAACACCTCGAGGAGAAGAATATTTGATATTATTCATTGACGATTTCTCCAGGTTTGTCTGGTTAGGACTTTTGAAGCACAAAGATGAAGCATTCGAAAAATTCAAATCCTTCAAAGCCTTGGCTGAAAATGAATCAGGACACAAAATTAAGTGTCTCAGATCTGACAGAGGTGGGGAGTTTACTTCGAATGAATTTTTCGATTTTTGTGAAGAACATTGGATAAGAACAGAATTCTCTACAGCTAGAACTCCTCAGCAAAATGGAGTTGTGGAAAGAATGAACAGAACAATCCAACAAATGGCTCGTGCTATGCTTGATGAATCAGGTACTCCCGCAACTTTCTGGGGTGAAGCTGCACATGCTGCGGTCATTATTCTCAACAAAACAAATGTCCGAGTAAACAGCACTCAAACTCCTCATGAGCTCTGGAGTGGTAAGACTCCTTCGGTGAAGCACTTCAAAATCTTTGGGAGCAAATGTTATATTAAGAATACTGATGAGCAACTTGGCAAACTTGAACCAAGAGCAGATGAAGGCATTCTTCTTGGTTATTCTCCACATAGCAAGGCATACAAGTGCTACAATAAAAGACTTGGCAGAATTGTTGACAGCATTGATGTTGTGGTTGATGAGAAGGGATACATTCCTAGGCAAGTTCATCATGAAGACATCGAAGAAGATGAAGGCTATCCTCAAAGACAGAATGATGAAGAAGAATCTCAAGAAGAAGAAGAACCTCAAGAAGAACCAGAGGAGCAGACAAGAATAGAAGAGAAGACTCCATCCAAATATGTTCAGAAGAATCATCCAGAATCTCAGATTGTGGGGCAGAAAGAAGCAGGAGTACAAACAAGAAGAACAATTGCGGAAGCTTCAAGCTATTTGGCATTACTCTCTTCCACTGAACCACAAAATGTGAAAGAGGCATGCAAAGATGAATGTTGGGTCAAAGCAATGGATGAAGAACTTGAGCAGATCGAAAAGAACAACACTTGGGAATTGGTCCCTATACCAAAAGATAAGAATGTCATAGGGACAAAATGGGTCTTCAAAAATAAGTTGAATGAAAATGGAGAAGTAATTAGAAACAAGGCCAGACTTGTTTGTAAAGGATATGCACAGCGAGAAGGAATAGATTTTGAAGAGACTTTTGCTCCTGTTGCAAGACTTGAGGCCATCCGAATGTTCCTTGCTCTCTCAAGCTTTCAAAACTTCAAGGTATTTCAAATGGACGTGAAATCAGCCTTTCTGAATGGAGACTTAGAAGAAGAAGTATATATTGAGCAGCCAGATGGTTTCATTCTTGGGAATGATCCAAACCTTGTATGCAGATTGAAAAAGGCTCTCTATGGTCTCAAACAAGCTCCAAGGGCTTGGTACTATCGTTTGGACAAATATCTTCACCAACAAGGTTTTTCAAAAGGATCAACAGATAGCAATCTCTATATGAAAGTTGAAAATAACAAATTGCTAATACTTGTTGTGTATGTAGATGATATTATCTTTGGCAGCAATGAAGAAGCTTGTTTAGAAACGTTTTGGCGAAATCACATAATTGATCCTTTGTCGACGCGTTTCGAACCAACTAGTGTGGTTCATCGTCAGGACAAGTTGAAGATACAGATCCAGTATAGCGAGTTAAATAGTCCAAGCAGAGACTCCAACGGCTAAAAAGACTAACGGCTATTTTTCAACTTAAGGACCCAGTCAAACCCCCTTTAACTAAATTAATATTAATATTCTTTATAATTATTATTATACTTCTAGAGCTAAGTAAACTGGGTAAAAATTTTAACCAGATCAGAGGTTATTAATCTATTTATATATTTAAATTATTCTCTCTCTCTCTCTCTCTCTCTCTCTCTCTCTCTCTCTCTCTCTCTCTATCTATATATATATATATATATATATATATAAATATATAATTATATATAATAATATTTTTCCATACCTAATATAATACTATATTTAATATTTAGTTTTTAAATTATTTATATAAATTATTAGAAAACTATAATTTTTACTAAAAATTGAATTAGATCAATGGTTAGTTATCAAAACTAAAATAAACATATAAGTATATATATAAATTAATATATTACCATACCTAACATTCTAATAATATTATATTTAATGTTTAAATATATATATATATATGTTTTTAATTATATATATAAATATATCAATTTAAAATTCTTTAATATCTAATCATTCTAATAAATTTTTATTTAAGGTTTAAATATTAAAATATTATATCAATTTATATCAATTATCAGCCAAACCTATATAATTATTAAAACTTAAATAATTACCTTACAATCTAAGGATAGTTCAATTATTCTTAATCATATATTATGCTAAATATTCCCAGGTTGCCAAATTTAATAATCTTCGAATATAAAGGGAAAAAGAAGGGACTAAATCAAGACCATAAGGGCGATAATTAAAAGAAGAACAAATCAAATCAAGAGAAAAGCAAGAAAATAAACCACAAACCCAAAGGAAACAATTCTTAAGGAAAGGAAACAAGAAACACTGAGACCATACCAAGAAGGGACCGCGGAGGCTAGGAAGATAGGGCTGGGACCTAGCAGCTGCTGATCTTCCAGCCATGAAGAAGCTATGAGTCAAAACTTTGCCTTGGTTATGCAGAAAGAATTTGAACTGTCATTACTTGGAGAATTGACATACTTTCTTGGATTGCAAATCCAACAAAATGAAGGAGGTATTTTCTTGTCTCAAACCAAGTACCTCAAGCAAATCTTGAAGAAGTATGGCATGGAAGATTCAAAGCCAGTTTGTACCCCCATGGTTACAGGATGCAGCCTCAGTGAAAATGATGAATCAGCGGCAGTTCACCAACCAACTTATAGATCCATGATTGGGAGTTTGCTTTATTTGACAGGTACCCGACCAGATATTATGCATGCAGTAGGAATTGTTGGAAGATTTCAAGCCAACCCAAAGGAAACTCATCTTCAGGCAGTCAAAAGAATCTTCAAGTATCTTCAAGGGACTCAAAACTATGGCTTATGGTATCCTAGAGATACAGATCTCACTCTTCATGCTTACACAGATGCAGATTGGGCCGGAAGTGTGGATGACAGGAAAAGCACAAGTGGTGGTGCTTTCTTCATGGGTTCCAGATTAGTATCTTGGTTCAGCAAGAAACAGAGTTCAATTGCTTTATCTACAGCTGAAGCAGAATATGTGGCTGCGGCATCTTGTTGCACACAACTTCTTTGGATGATGCAGACCTTGCAAGATTTTCAAATCACTTGCACTCCACCAGTCTCTATCTTATGTGATAATACAAGTGCAATCAGCATTTCAAAGAATCCAGTCATGCATTCAAAGACCAAGCACATACCAATCAAGTATCACTTCCTCCGGGAACAAGTGCTTGAAGAAAAGGTCAAGTTGGAGTATGTTCCTTCTAAAGAACAAGCTGCTGATATTCTCACAAAACCACTGCCCAGGGAGACTTTTGAATATCTCAGACAAAAGCTGGGAGTAGTTGATGCTTCATCCTGCTGTTGAAGCTCGTCTGTTCTAAAGAAAAGTTGGTATACGCGAGTTGTGTAAGGGATACCCGCGTACATACGCTGATTTATGCAGGTAAAATCGCGTATATGGAGTTCTGAACAACAAGGGCAGATTCTGGTTGGAGAAGGTCTGAGATGGGTATGCCAGAGTCCTTCAGGCACAGTTTCAGGGGGAGCAGCTTAAAGTCTAATAAAGCATTGTTGGCATTTAGATGCTTTTGGTTCTAGTTCACAACTGTTGTTGGTTTCAGGAGAAGGAGCACAGAAGGAAATCTTGGTTGCTGATCTAAAAGATGATTATCAGATGCTACTGGTGACTTTCATAAGTCTTGGTCTAGATTTTTTCGTCTCTATGTCATGTATCTCTTTTGTGATATCTCTTCTATAGTGTCAAGATCATGTAACGGCCTATGTTGGTTTCCCCACTATGCCTGGGATGAATGATGTAATGTAACTAATTGTTATATGTAAATTTCTGATGTATCCCCTCTTGGTTCGGAGTATGGATGTATGTATTGAGTCTTTTGGTGATAGGAAGGTCCTTTATGATGTATAAGTCTTGGTTCTTTTTGAAGAACATCTTTTGCAGATCTTGCCTACAGTCAGGGGGAGCATGTTCAGCACAGCAGAGCAGAGATATCAGCATGTTCTCAGGGGGAGCACAACCCTTTGCCCTTGATGACAAAGGGGGAGAATGATTCTAAGGATCTTGGGGTTGCCATCAAGTCCAAAGGGGGAGATTGTTGGCATTTTGGCACAGGTGTGGTGCTATGGTACAGGTGTTGTCCTTGATGGCAACTCTCTTTGATGACAGATCTCAATCCAGACTACAAGAATGAAGAGAAGTTTCATATACAGAGGTTCATTAAGCCCAAGATGTGTATACACGCAGGTACGCTATATACTATGTCGCGGACATGCAGGCTAGCTATATACAAAGTCGCGTATACACGCAGGTTCATGAACATAAAAGAGTGTACATGTCGAGAAGCTTCCCTTTGGTCCGTGGTAGTTAGTCCTTGGTACTTGAGCCTATGTTTTTGGACCAAGGTATCTCTACAGTCGTGTTGATCCCGAGTTTCGAAGTTGATGGTATTGTATTACTATGGTTTTGGACCGTGGTATTGAGAAGGGCCTAAGGCTATATAAGGAGAAGAAGATCATTAGGCAAAGACACTGAAAAAGTCTTGAATATCTGATAAAGAAAGAGATCTTGTATGCAGGTTCTGGGTTGCTTGATCTAACCTAAGGAGAGATCACACCGGTTGACGGAAGACTAGATCTAAGGATAGATCGGGATCAAATGGTTTGAAATTAACTATCGGTATATGGTTGATTACGCATATCTTTAGATCTGCATACTGACGCAATGTTATCTTCTGAAGTATGACTGATGTCTGGTACAGCTGCAAGTTATGAGAAATTATTTTTAGATCTATACGCAGGTTGTCTTTGGTAAAAGCGCGTGTATACGCGGGTTGGTTTCATTGAAGTAGCGTATAATTTTGAAGCTTAATTTTTGGGGTTGCAGTTGGGTCTGACTGTTATTGCAGAGGTTCTGTAGTCTGCTCTGTGTTCTGGTGACTGGGTGTTGACAGGGTTTCAGTGGTTCAGTGACTCAAAGATTGATGATGCTAATATTGGTTGTTTTGAGCTTCAATGACTTGTGAATGAATTGTGGTCTTCAGATTGTAATGTTGTGCTTCAGGAGTATCCAGTCTGAAAATTGATGAAAAGTGGTACCTGAAGGAAAGAAGATTGTAGGGCAGCACCTACATACTAGTATCTTAGCTAGTACAAGAGCAAAGGGGGTTGGAGCTCCCTTCCAAGAGAGTTTGGAGAACGAGAGAAGGTTGTAGCCTTCTGCAGGTTGTAGCCTGCGTACTGGTATAAGGCTACACCAGTACAAAAGATTGTAAACTAAAGTTTCTTATTAAAGAAAGATAGAGACGACTTGCAGCAGGTGGTTTTCACCCACATTGGGTTTCCACCTTATATCATGGTGTTCATGTGTGTGGCTTTTGTGTGATGATCTGTTCTGTTATACTGCATCTATTTATCTGTAATATGGTTAATAATGTTCTAATGCTGAAGATAAACTAACTGAATCATAAGATTTCTGGTTATACGCTGGTTGCTTTAGATACAGTAGCGTGTACACGCTGGTTCACTTAACTGAAGTAGCGTATATGTTTCTGAGTATTGAAAAAGTTTTATTGATCTGATAATACTGATTCACCCCCCCTCTCAGTATTATTTCCAACATATAACCATGCCCCTTGGCCGAGTGATGGTTATATGTCATGAAGTTGATACCCAATTTCATAAAAGGACCAACAATGATAACAAGATTCAATGGAGAGGGTGGAGCATGGGCCTTACTATCATATATCTGGCACGCATGACATTTTTGGATAACAAGGATGCAATCCTGAAAGATGGTAGGCTAGAAATAACCAACATGTAAAATTTTATGGGCTGTAGCATAACTAGATAAATGTCTGACTTTCTCAGCCTCCTTAAGTGTGAGTCACCTTCATAAAATCGTATCGATATGACAATGGTAAGGAGTGTCACCGATAATGATGTATTTTTGGGCTTGGTAACAACTGCGTTGTTGGTTCAAGCGAGAGGTATTAGACTAGAAAGTATAGGTCTAGAGATAAATCAGAAAATATCCATACCATGGGTCAGATGATGAGATCATAAACAATGACTCATCAGGAATAGAATATTCATATGTAGATTCTGAATCAGGGGAAGCAAGATCAGACATTAATTATGGGAAAACTGTGGATTTCTTTGAATTGGATTTGATGAACTCCAAGTAAAATTCTTGTAAGATGACAATCCATTTCGAGTACCTTCCCCCCAACAACTGACGTGACACAATGTATGTCATAGGGTTGTAATCCAAAACAACCATAGTTTTCTAAAGCAAGATATAATGAAAAAAAAAATTATGGCTTAAATGACCAGAAAAGCCAACTTTTCTACATGGGAATATCGGATCTCAGTATCAGTGAGATTCTGACTCAGATAATAAATGGGATGTTTAGACCATAAATCATCTTCTTGGACCAATAAAATTTCTATAGTGGAAATGGTAACAACAAGATACATGAAGTAATTGTGCTGATAGTGAGGGGGATATACAAGAGATGCCCAAACTAGTACATCTTTCGGGGCATCAAACACTTTCTGAGCTGTGTCATCCCAATGGAAGGAAATCTCTTTTTTTATCAAGAGAGTGAATCCTTTGGTCAAAACAACATAATTAGTGATGAATCTTCATAGGAAGTTAGCTTTCCCTTGAAGTCGTTGAAGTTGAACAAGTGAAGAAGATGCAGGCAAATCAATGATTGCCTATAATTTCAATGAATCGATACAAATTCCTTCTGTCAATATGAAAAAACTTAGAATTAGACCATAACTAACACAAAACACACATTTGTGTTGGTTGAGTTGAATATTATAATGTCTACAACAAAGGAAAATAACTTGAAGATGAATCAAGTGATTAGTCCCATGTTTTGAGTGAGCAGGGAGGTCATCCAAATATGGTTGAATGATGTGTTTGATGTCGTGAAAATAATTATCTATGGCACATTGAAATGTGGCCTCAACGTTATTTGAATCAAACAGGAGTTTCCTATAGGCGAAAGTTCCTTGGGGATAGATAAAAGAAGTTTTAGGTTGGTTCATCATGATAATGTTGATTTGATTATAGCCTAAAAATCCATCCATAAATGAATAAATTTCATAGCCAATGTAGTCATCAACAATATGATAAATAAACGAGGTGGGATAATTGTCCCTCGAACATGCATGATTTATGTCCCAATAATCGACACACACTCGAATGGTTCCCTGTTTCTTGATGATAGGAACTACAATCTACACCCAATTACTTAAAGGAATAGAGTATATTAAATGAGCTTGAAGAATCTTTTCAACCTTAGTATTAATTTC
The DNA here is from genome assembly GCA_031772625.1 of Pinus tabuliformis. NCBI lineage: Eukaryota > Viridiplantae > Streptophyta > Pinopsida > Pinales > Pinaceae > Pinus > Pinus tabuliformis. The sequence continues at coordinate 1,897,467,343 of CM062819.1, read as the reverse complement.
AACATCCCTTTTCGGATGGACTAGATGGAGGCGCTGCAAGATTGGTTTGGGATCATGATACGTTTTAATTTCATGTACAACTATATTTTGGTAGATACTTGGCATCTCCTCGTAGGTCCAGGAAAAGACATATCGGAATTGATGAAAAAGGGCTCAATAAATATCGATCCTAGATGGAGAAAAATATGCTCCAAAATGTAGATTTTCGACAACACCTGGCTTAAAAGAAATATGAAGAGGTATGGTCTCTTCGATATTCAAAAGGTTCTTTTCCAAATTCACCTGATGAATAAACATGGAATTCGTAAAAAGTTTGATAGAATTGGGCAAGTATACATCAACGAGACTATCATCAATGGAATTAGGTAAGGAGGAATGACGGTGATGTCAATCCCATGACATATCATCTAACATCATGATTTCCATGATGCTTTCATCAGTGGGAAATACACATGAGAAAGGATCATAATACATACCATAGTCCAATGATTTGTCTATCCAATTAAGTGAATCAAAAGAAGAAACTGTACAAGACAAATAAATGGCTTTGTAATCTAGTTCAATAGGGCTTAGCAACATTCAATTTCCAAAAATTTGGATTTTAGTTTCATTTGGTACAATCCATGGATTGTCTAGTATAGTAGAAGATGATATCATGTTAATATAGGCTACCAAAGATGAGTTGTCGGGAAGGAGAGGAGGAAAGAGTGCAAAGGTCCCCATAAGCAAATAATCCTTCAACAATCCAACTCTGACATGTTGACATGACTATAGAGTTTCCCCTACAAGAGGGGGACTTCCAGTAACATGTGAATGAGAGGAAAAAAAGATGTGTTGGTATATGGCTACAATCCCTTATTTATGAGGAAAAGAAATCACAAAGAAGTAAGATAAGACGACAACAACCATGGCATAAACCCACGTACATCCTAATAGAATATTGTAATAGAAAGGTCTGTCAATAACTTTGACTTCTATGGATACATTTTTGCCCAATAATTCAACTTGTAGGGAGTTCAAAATCCCACAAGGTTTGTATGTTCTCCCGTCAAATGATTTCAATGTAGTAGGTGACTGACTCAGTTGAGGAGAACCAATCGCCTTCCAGTAAGACATGGACATAACGCAAGTCGAGGCTCCCTCATCTAATATAGAATGATGAATATTCTTATCATGGACAATGACTTGTATTATGAAAGATAATTGAGTTGGAAGCCAAGGCATATAGTTTCATGAGGGAAAATAACAAGGTTGGAATCTAATGGATCCACACATTCGATAGCTGAAAGTAAAGCCTTCTTTTGGGTAGGGAATTTTTGCAACAGCTTAAGAGTCAACATAGATGATGGAGATTGATCCAAGTCTTCAACTACATTATAATTATGAGTGTCTCTTTCACAAGGGTTGAAACATGACTTATGAATAATTCCCTTTGGAGGTTTAATAGTCAATTCAGTGGGAATCAATAGGGGAGTGGGATCTAATAAGGATGGTGCCGAACTGGATAGTTGATCAGTAGTGTAACCACTCAGTGGATTCACATTACAATAATCCTTGTTCTAAGTAGCTACCAAAACATTAGATCTTGGATTTGAGGAGGAAAGAATCAAAACCATGTTAGAGGAAGATGGGTTCCAAGCAACCATATGAGTCTCTTGATTAGGAAATAGGTTGATCAACACTACAAGAGAAGTGGAAGACTTAAGAAATTGATTCACTTCAGTGTGGTGAGGAAAATCATATGTAAAGTGTTCCTCATTGCAAATCAAGCAAGGAAATCGAGGCTTCCAATTCTCATCAGAAGACATATTTGTTTGTTTATCTTGCGGAGAGGGATATTTCTTCTTCTTACCTTTTCCTTTCTTTTAGGTTGCTATTGAGACTTTCCTTTATCAGATGAAATGACATTTATCTCGGGAGAAGAAGCCATAGGAGGATGGGATTGAGGGTTTTGAGCAGATGCGAGTGTAGTAATACCATATGGTTTACTCTTCGTCTGCAAGCTGGTAGATCCAATAATGCCATCAGCAGCATGAGATTCTTTACCAAGAAGAGGAGGAGAAATATTCAAAGGTCTCAAAGTGTTTGGTATCTTATCATAGAGCATGTCGGATTAGATATAAAACATATCCAAATATTGAGCACGAGAAATTACTTTCTCTTTAGTCACGACTCCACCTTTGGCCACATATTCTATTATGGGTGCCAACAGAGATTTGGTAAACCATTTCACGAGAAATTTATCAGGAACATAATTTTTGACCAATCGATGAAGATGAATCCATTCATAAATGTGAAATGAAAGGTGAGTGGAATTTGATTGTTTGAAGTTGGTTAACAGTTCCATTCTAGTTTCGTATCTAATGAGAAACTAGAAATACATGAGGAAGTTTGTGGCTAAGGATCTGAAATCATGGAATGAAGGTCTAGGTAACTCAATATACCATTTAAAAATGGTACTCATAAGAGTTCTTCAGAAAATACAAAGTCAAATAGAATAATCCTTAAGGGAGTTTTATGAACACCATAGATGATACATCATGACATGCATCAATGGGTCTTCTCCTTGATTCCCATTGAATTTAGGGATATAAGAAGGAAATTTGGTAGGAATAATCGACCACCAAGGTGAATGAGTGATGGGGCCATTGGTGAGCCAAGTAAAATATGGAAATTTGAGAGTGGACATAAAGGGCAACTAACAATTAAAGTCTGGTGGAGGATGACCTGGATATGAAGGAATAGCCTCGATGACAGGCACTTGCATTCCTAGATAAGGGGGGTTCTGGTAATAACGAAACTAGGTACCAAAATAAGGAGGATTCTGATAACCAGAATGCAAGTGGTGTTTCTTACCAGCCCCAGGGTAACATTAAATTTGTTGGCCTTGAAAAGGCACTTGTGGAATACCTAGATAAGGTCTATACTATTTCCCAATGGGAGTTTTCATTTTCCCATGTGTTATAGATATATTTGGGCACTGCAACCCCAAACTCATATGTCCATAAAATAAGGGCTTCTTAAGTCCCTAAAAGTGTTGTTTTACACTCTAAAGGATCATGGTCAACTGATTACATCATTTCCCAGAAGTTCCACTTGAAAAACTACTTAGAACTGGCCAAAACTGGACCATACAGACTGCTCCATGGGCAAGGTGCGATGCATACTGACTGCCTAACTGGCCAGGTGTGATGCATACTGAAATGGCCTTCTGTGGGGTGTGATAAGCAAGAATAGACAAATGGTAGAGATAGTTTGCAAGGTGGATGACCATGGAATCTTCCAGAAATTTCTCCTGTGACACTTGCCTCTTTGAATTCACCCAGGGATGAGTAAGAGATCAATGAAATGTCCAAGTGGAACCAAGAACTATCAGTGTAATGACACTAATAAAAAAACCAGAGCTAACTCACACCCTTGCAAGACATCTATAAATGGATCCCTCATCTGAGAGATCTAGAGGCTGGAATTTTGTATTTTGTAAGGAAGTGTTTTTGGTTTGTTGGTGAGAAGAGACATTGCATTGTTGGGTGATTTGCTTGTTCATGAGATGAAGAGGGCTTCTACAACTGGGAGGATGATGCTGGATCAGACAGTTGGGTTGTAATCCTCTCTTACATTATTATTAATAAAGTTCTTTGAGTTTTCTTCCATATAATCTTGTATTTGTGAATCTTATTGTTTATGAATGCAATTGTATGGTCAATGTGTTTCTGATTCCGCATTGTTTATGATGTTTTAGATAGAGATGTTTTGATATTTTGCTGTTACTTTGACTCTATAGGTACTCTTTGAAGCAGGACAAGTAGGAGAGGAGTGGCAAATTCTATCAAGGAAAGGAGAAATCAAGCTAGGATCAAAATGGAAGATCCAGGTTGGCCCTCTTTTCTTCTCTTCCATCTATCACACTTAAAGGAACTCTTGAAAATCTTTCACTGTTTGTTTCTAAGATAGCTACCCGTCTTAGTGGGACTAGCAGTTCGAATCGACACTAGTTTTCACTGAAACAAAATGGTGACTCCGCTGGGGAACGATTAGTTTGTTTTGTTTGTTTATTGTTTGCTTTATAAACTACAAACGGAGCCTGAAGTTAGCCAACTAACCTTCGAAACGCCTTTGCTATGCAATTGTGAAGTAGATGAATGCTGCTTCAGTCAATCTATGGGTTGGTTTATGAACTAAACATCTGACTTATAAAGCATTCTAAGTGCCCTTCTGGTAGCTCATAACCTCATCAGATCCTACCCTTATGCTTTGTGTTTACTGTCCATCATTACTTAGCCTAAATCACTAAACTTAGCTGCAAGTTTTGAGCAAAAACCAACCTTAGTTTCGCTCCATGGCCCATCACACTATCTGTAACTGTGAAACCTGGATGAATCACACCTCCCATGTGTTGCAGGTGAGATGCATCCTTGTTTCCCTGTATTGCAGGTGCGGTGCTTGAGTGATACTGTTTTCTTCTCTGAAATTTCGTTTTTCCTCCTTGTTTTCAGCTTTATTCAGTAGTTTTGCTATTCATGATCAGTACCTTCTTGCTGAAACCTTCTTCCTTCACGTTATTTTAGCCTCCATCAGTTAGGAATTGTAAATGTTTTTGTGTATTTGTCAATCATTTACAGTCTTCCTTTTTCAAAAGTAGCCTAATTGAACTATCGCTTTTTGATGCAAGTGTCGTAATTATCATTTTGAATCAAAAGAAGAGTGTCGTAAAGTCTTCCTTTTCTAGATAGTTGATTGTACTTTTGTCATTGTACTTGATTTGAAATTATTAGTATTTGAAGTGTTGAAAACAATTTTCAATTTGAAATCGTAAAGTGTCGTCTTAGTCTTCCTTTCATTTTGAAAAGAAAATTGTTAGTACTGTTGCTTTGAAAGAAAATAGTTCAGATCTGTACTTAGCTTTCTTTTTGGCATTCACACATTAAGGAAGCGGAAAACAAATACATGCATGTGCATCTGCATTTTGACTGCATGCAAAATTTGATTTAGGAAAGTGCATTTAGTGTGTGCTCTATGCTCTCTGCTGAAAGAAAATCATAATCTTCTTTCCTTTGTAGCTAGGATTTTCATTGCTAAAAGAACATAAAAACACATAAACCTTGAAAGACAAACTTCTAAGCAAGATCAACTCTAAAATAAACCTCAATGAACATAAAAATGCTTTGGAACCTAATGCAACACATCTAGAAGTCTAGGTTAGAGACGTGTTTCAGTGTCATAAAACCTGGTAACTATCGTTTTCATCGAAGGTTGGGTGATTCCTCCTCTTTGATACGACAAGTGCCAGTACGGACTTGTGCTCCCCCTACCGTCAAGTATATATTAGGAGACCACAATAGGCTGATATCCTTTATCCTTAGGAAGCCGTGTCTGTTGCCCTATCGATCGTAATGCACTGAACACAACATTCGGGAGGATTGACTGCCAGACATAAGTCCTTGGTAATTTCTCTATCATTTATCACCGAGGTGCATTTTGCAGTTTTACAATCGATTTGGTAAACCCTCTATCTAGAATTCTAGAGCAGCCACTTTTGTTCCTTTTCAACTCCTTAAAAGAAAAGGTCCATCTGAGCACTTGTCACTTCAGGCTCATTAAAAATCGAAGGCGACTAGAGTCACCTTTAGCTTTTTCTTGACTCTTAAAAATTGAAAAAACAAGTTGTGTCAAAGTGTCTTTAAAATTTATTTTAATCAGAATAACATCCATGTTCCTTTTTTGATCTAAGGTTGAGATAATGGAATCTACCAATTAAGGAATACCTCTTGGAGGGAATCCTAGTCCTTTCTCCTCTTGGGGGGATATTGGTATCGTATATGGCTACATTGTCCCTTCCAAGAATCACAATCAGCCTTCCAGTATGGCTTTTCTTGACCTCTGTCGTTCAAAACACCACAATTCCTCAACAATCTAATCAACAACCAGATGATACTGAAGTTACCCCTTCGCCTTCTACTTCATTTGTTTCTCCTTCCCCTTCTTCCTCTTCACTTGGTAAAACTAGTGGCACTAAAAACCAAGTAGCTAAGAAGAAAAAGAAAGGGAAGGAGAAGAAGAAGAAGCCAGCTAAACAAGGGAATGACCAAACATCATCTGGTGAAAATCCGCACAGTAAAAAGCCCAAACCAAAAACTCCATGTGCAATTTGCAAGGAGAGACATTAGCATCGAGATTGCCCTTGCATCCCATGGATCTTGGGAGAATGGTCTCCCCATTTGCAGCATTCGGTGTCATCAACCCCTGATAGTCAGGTTGACAGTACACCATCAACTAGTGAAAACAAAGTCAATAGATAGAAAGGAAAAGTTAGAGTTCCTTGTAGGTTATGTGAAGGTGATCATACTCTTCACCATTATCCTTTTCTGGATGAAGCCAAAAGCATTTTGGATAACTGGCCTGCTTCACCACAATAACTTCCACCTAGATACAAGAAACTCTTACCAAATCCTTCGCTAGTTGAAAACCCGATTGACATACCTCAATTGTTGATTGAATCACCTAGCATTGAAAGTGAACCTTCTGAGTCCATACCAGACCAAATTCAACTGGTCGATATGGTAGTCGACCCAGTCTTGCCTTCAGAAAATCCACCTTTATATGATATAGTTTCCAAGGAGAATGAGAACGACACTGTTGAAATTCTTTTTGTCGATACAGAGTCTAATGAACTTGGGGGAAATCCACCCATTCCTTCACAACAGGAAGAGACCCCCCCAGTTCGTGAAACTTATCCAGACATATATCTGGTACCTCCTCCGAGCAGTCTAGTCATTTTCTTCAATTGGAATCAACTAGTGAAACCTCGCCTTCCATCTAATGTACCATTCCGAATCATAGTACAAGTTTACAAAATGATTATGTTTGGCACTATCATAGATGAAGGGGCTTCGGTGAGTATCCTTTCCTCAACTACTTGGAAAGCGCTTGGTTCACCATCGCTTTTTCCTGAAAAACAAAATTTGTCGAGCTTCAACAAAGGAACCAGTCGACCATTAGGGATCCTTCCAAAGTTACCTATAACTTTGAGAAAGAAAACCGTTCATTTGAATGTGATGGTAGTCCAAGGTCCACTAGATTACAATATACTCCTTAGACATGACTATATATATAGCATGGAAGCCATTATCTCCACATTCTTTTGAGTGATGTGTTTTCCATATGAAGGCAAACTAGTATAGCTTGTTGACCAGCTTTCATTTCCTGGTTCAACACAACTATGAATCAACCATCATCCCTAAATGGTCTCTTCATATCATCAATGTCTCTTCAACCTTAATTCCATCCACCTAATTACAACGAGTAGTTCAGTGAGTGTGATGAAGATTAGGGGGCATGCACCATAGTCTGCTTCGGCAGGCGAACCCAAAGGAAAAGAGAGATCTTCTTGAAAGGTCATAATACTTGGACCGAATAACATTATATAGGTTATGTAATCAGTCTGACACAATTATTTCCTTTGTATGATTGTGAGTGGAAGTTCATAGAATTCACCTTCATACGTTATGTGATTGGAAGCTCACAACAATCACCTTCGTCTATTTCGATGGATGACACAAAGGAAAAGTTTTTGCCTGCTGACAGAAACAATCCTGCCTAACAGCAGGAACTTCCATTTGGTAACCTGGAAACTCTCCTTTTACTGAAAGACCTGGGGCATGCAAACCTTTGCATGCAAGTGAAAAATGACCTTTGATTTTCTTAGTTTCTAGGTTCTCAACCCTTTAACCTTGTAGCTCGGTCGTTTTTAGCTTACATAAAAAGGTCATGAGCACATGTTATAGTAGTGATCAAGCTCATTAAAAAATAAATCTACCAAGAGACATTATCAAAAGACTGGTAAGAGCAATGTTCCCAAAAGTTTCAAGCTCATTAAAAAATCAACCTGCACTAATCAAATGTTGGCACAAGGTTCAAGCTCATTAAAAAATAAACCCGCCTTTGGTAAATAACCTTTGTGATCGCTTTTCTATCTGCCCTTTTGAACTTTGGTTGTGTTCCTTCCGTCACCTCCATTTCATTCGACCGACCATATGCTTCTGCTTGATTATTTACCCTTTTTAGGAACATCTGCAATGAGTGATTCTGATTGCCACCCTCTTCACACTGCCATGTTTTGAGAAGTTCCAAACTTACTTGGAGCCAGCTGCTACCCAGAAATACCACTCGTTCCTCAAAAAAGAGCCTCTTTTAAACTCTTTTTAGACTCGTTAAATATAAAAAGATTATTGAGCTATTGGCCTTTCCAGCTCATTAAAGTAAGGAGAACACCATTCGTCTAATATATTTTAATCTTTTTGGACTTGAGGGATTATTAAAAAAAAAGATCGAGCGCTTATCTTTGTCGGCTCGTTAAAACTATAAAAAAGTCATCCCTTTCGTATTATTTTACACTTTTTCAGACTTAAGGGATTATGCCATGAAAAAGGACTGTTGGAGTCTCCTTTTCGTCCATTTTCAAACTCTCTAAACATGAAAAGGACCAAGTTATCTTTGTCATTAAAATTGTTAAAACAATAGCAACAAACTTGTGCACCCAAACAAGGACGAGTCTCACTAACGCTAGGCTTGCTAAACACAAAGCGACAAGTTTGCCCGAAGGGAAAATTATAGACCAAGCATATGTTATCCTCCTCAAACTTATCAAAAATAAAGAGGTACTGGTCTGCAATGACTGGGGAAAAATGGGAAGAAAACTTGAAGAACTTTATTGGTAGCAAGTCGCTCTTGAACATGACACTTTCACTCCATCACCGTGATTGAGTTGGGTTGGGTTTTTCCGTTCACCGTCACCATTGGTTTGCCTTGCCATCCATGGGGTTAAAGCTACCAGTCCATATCAGTGTCACCAATATGTTCAAGAGAGGTCATTCAGAGAATTCACCATCTAGCAAACGCCTCATCCACTGCATTACATCTACACCATTTTTCATGACTGCCATTCCTGAACCTTATATCATCAGATCATTTTCACCTCCACAAAAATCATTTGCTCTGTTTCACATCGTAGATGTGGAATACATCAAGGCCCTCCTATAGTAGGTCACTTCTTGTCGGCATCAGCTCATTATCCAAGAAGTTGACTTAGAAACAACCCTTTCAATACTTTGAAGCTTGCATGCCTCAATGACAATTTTCTCACTTCTGGCGATAGGTTTACATCAATTACCTTCGACCGAAAGACTTTGCATGGTGTTCGACTTCAACTCATGTATTCATGCCAAATGAATTGCACTATAGTACCTTGAGGGTCATCATCATTATCGGTGATTCCTCTCGCGTCTGTTAACAGATTACATTATTGGCTAGTAATTAGACGATGTCTTTCCAAGTTCGACTTCAGAACATCTTTTCGCATGGATCGACTTGTACATCGGGTGAAGATTGGATGAGTTTTGAAGACCCCGGATCTAGTTTCATCCATCTAGGTTGCGATATATTCAGGAAAATAAAGACATCAATTGTACACAGAAGTTGAACAGATAGTCATCTAAGCTAGGGAAGATGACTCTTCATGCGAAGAATCATCAATCTGCAACAACAGATGATTGTTTGTCCTATGTACATGAAAATGAATTTACAAAGCTGAGCATGGGAATGCCTACCTCAGCTAGATCATGAAAATATATGATAATGATGTATTGTATTGTATCTTATACAGGTCACCTTCTAGTACGAATACCTCAAATCCTCATGAATAAAGCATTTCACCCGACATCAAAATATTTATGACCTCATGCTTTAAGGGGCAGCTGTTATAGACATATTTGGGCACTGCAACCCCAAACTCATATGTCCATAAACTAAGGGATCCTTAAGTCCCTAAAAGTGTTGTTTAACACCCTAAAGGATCATGGTCAACTGATTACATCATTTCCTAGAAATTCCACCTAAAAAACTACTCAGAACTGGCCAAAACTGGACCATACACACTGCTCCATGGGCAAGGTGCGATGCATACTGATTGCCTAACTAGTCAGGTGCAATGCATACTGAAATGGCCTTCTATGGGGTCCGATGAGCGAGAATAGACAAATGGCAGAGACAGTTTGCAAGGTGGATGATCATGGAATCTTCCAGAAACTTCTCCTGTGACACTTTCCTCTCTAAATTTGCTCAGGGATGAGTAAGAAATCAATGAAATCTCCAGGTGGAACCAAGAACTATCAGTAGAATGACACTAATCAAAAACCCAGAGCTGACTCACACCCTTGCAAGACATCTATAAATGGATCCCTCATCTAAGAGATCTAGAGGCTGGAAATTTGTATTTTGTAAGGAAGTGTTGTTGGTTTGTTGGTGAGAAGAGGCATTGCATTGTTGGGTGATTTGCTTGTTCATTAGGTGAAGAGGACTTCTAGAACTCGGAGGATGATGATGGATCAGACAGCTGGGTTGTAATCCTCTCTTACATTACTATTAATAAAGTTCTTTGAGTTTTCCTCCATATAATCTTGTATTTTTGAATCTTATTGTTTATGAATGCAATTGTATGGTCAATGTGTTTCTGATTTCGCATTTGTTTATGATGTTTTAGATAGAGATGCTTTGATAGTTTTCTATTACTCTGACTCTACAGGTACTCTTTGAAGTAGGAAAAGTAGGAGAGGAGTGGCAAATTCTATCAAGGAAAGGAGAAATCAAGCTAGGATCAAAATAGAAGATCTAGGTTGGTCCTCTTTTCTTCTCTTCCATCTATCACACTTAAAGGAACTCTTGAAAATCTTTCATTATTTATTTCTAAGATAGCTACCCATCTTAGTGGGACTAGCAGTTCAAATTGACACTAGCTTTCCTTGAAGCACCATGATAAAGAGGGTTTGATTGATGCTGTGCCATGCAGTACATAGGTTTTCCTACTGGAATTTGAGGAATACCTTGTGCAAGTGATTGAGATTGTAAAGGAACTTTTAAAGGCTGAGTAAGTGGGAATTGAGATGTACTAGATACTAAAGGAACAAGTGAATATGTGATCGCAACCTGTACATGTTGAGTTACATGAGTTTGAGCTTGTTGATGTACATATTGAGAAATAGGAAATTGAGATGATCGCACGGGTTGGGAAAAAACCAATGAACCCAACATTGAACCAGGTTGAATAGGAAAAGTAAGCTTTCAAACACTATCATCCACCCCAAGATAAGGAGGACTATAATAAGGTTGGTTACCAATTTGAGGTATTGTTAGGAACGGGTGCCCTGGGGTCATTTTTGGGACTAAAATCCTAAGTTTGGAGAAGAAAACCTGAATTTTGGATAAAGGAATGTAAAGTATCCGCATTTTGTGGCTGTGTAGTGCGAATATATCAAGAATCAAAAAGGGTTTCTGCCCTTATTTTAGATAGCTTGTGTTGGGTTTAGAGATCTGCCCTTGGTTCGCAAACCATGGGATTGTATAAAAAGGGAGTCTTAGAAGATTTTAAGGAGAAAAGTAGAGTTCTAAGTAAGTTTGAGTTCTTGATGAGTCTGTGAAGAGCTAAGAGCGAGAGTCTTAGTGTAGGAAGAGGCTCTGTAGCTGAGTGCATAGAGGCCTATGGTAGAAGTCTGCAGCTAAGTGAATAGAGTTTTAGGGTAGAAGTATATAGCTGAGTGCACAGACCCCTGCAACTGTGTGCATAGGGAAGATAGAGTCTGTATTGGAAATCTGAATCATCAATAAAGAGAAGTATTCTGAATTTAATGTGTATTTTGTCTCTGTGGATTGCACGCGATTATGTTATTTTAAGTTTTGGGTTTATGTTATAATGATAATTTGATGCACAAATATATATGTTTCTATCTGATTTATGAACACAAATAAGGATATATGTTTACACGAAGATAATCTTAATTGCATGGTAAAATTGGTGAACACTTAAGATATTTTGGGAAATTATACAATAATGCTGTAACAAAGGTGCGTAAGTGCCTGAGTCACTGGTTAGGGTTGCACGAAGGACGATCGTATACCTTCACGGAGGTTTTAAGAGACGGAAGAGAAAGTACATTGATTAGCCCTAAATGCTTATCGATCTACACAAAGGAGGGGTTTAAGGTATAAACCGACATCAAAACCATCTTAGGGTGTGGAAACTTGGTTCCTGCATCCCCCCATACTGCTTCAGGTGAGACTTTGGTCTACGCCCCGTGGACTGATACTGAAAGGGCTAGTAATGTAGGGATTTTCTTGGCTGACTAACACTGAACCTGGGTCAAGGCCCATCAAGCCAAGAAATGGCTCCATTGCCGGGACAAAGATTTGCATAATGAGATGTGTGATGTCGCATCATTGGAATGCAACTAAGAAGGAGATTGAAGACTAGTTGGATAGAAAGATCCATGAATTCATGGAGCAAGAAAATAGCAATCCGCGATTGATGAAAGAATAGTGGTTGGATAGATATCTGTACACCTAAATTCATGAAATCTTCTTCTGTTCCTTCCTGGTTGAATTATACGAGTGGATTGTGAAGTTGGTAGACAACCAAGGAAGGTGGAGGCTTGACAATCCAATTGTTTGGACCCTGGAGTTAGTGTGGAGATTGGAAGCCTCTGAAGATAAGATCGTGTGTGTTATCAATCATTGGTTCGACTGTATCATAGGAGGGTTTGTGACAAAGTTTACAGTTGATACTTCAGTTAGCTACAATGAAACAGAGTGTTGCTTCTTCAAGGGGCCACAAGGTAAGTATTTGAAATCACTAAATACTTGGATTAAGATGCTCTTGTGTGAAAAGTGGGTCATGCAGTTACCTTGATCTTTGGAGCTATGTGAAGTAGAAGGCCTTTCAGGGACAGAGGAAGAAAAGGTCCTGAGTATAGCCCATTGATTGAGCCTCCTTTGAGTGATGACGAAGGAGTAGCATAGGCTTCTCCGTTGAGCGCTATTTAATTGATAAGACAAGGGTTTCCACGAACACCTACGCTACCTCCATCGTCATCCCATCCATCCACACTGCCTCCATCCTCACCTCCACCACTTACCCCATCACCCACACCACCACCACCTCCACCACCGTTCAACATGGTAAACTCCATAAAGCTATCTGTATTCAAGGGCATAGGAAATGAAGATCCAGATCAATTTTGGTTCATCGCAAAGGCTGTATGAGAAGCTCGGGGTATCACAAATGATCAAATCAAGAAAGCAATGTTGGTTAGTGCTTTGTAGGATTGTGCACTAACGTGTTACATTAAGTATAGTACTAATAACCCAACGTCTGCATTGGCAGATATCCAGACTCCGTTGAATAGGGAATTTAGTAGAGCTAAGTCTCAAGCGCAATCCATTGTGGGATTCAAGGAGTTTACGATGAAGCCTGGGAAGATGCCCTAGGATTTGGATCAAAGATTGAAGTGTACGATCCGTGAAGCCAACATGAACCTACCTAATGGGCAGCACTACGAATGGTTCGTGGCCTCACTCCTACCCCACCTAAGGGTTGCGCTATCACAACAGAAGATTGGGACCTAGGCGGAAGCTCTGGAAATCGCGATGAGATTGCATGAGACACCAATGCAAGAAGCTCATTTGGGGGTTCAATAGATTCTCGCATAGTTGTAGAAACTTTGCCTTGAAATGAAAAGCCTGAAGAAAGACATAACAACTCAGTCAGAGGCGTGCGAAGAAGTCTGGTGCCTAAAATGAAAATGTCAGGGGCATGAGAAGGATCACTATCCAGTCTTTGCAAATTATGTTACAGCAGGGGGGACCAATTCCTCTAAGGTCGAAGGCTACGGCAGGGCCAAGTACAAGGCCTGCGCTATGGTGTGCTCTATGCCAGGTAGTCGGGAAACATGCGACCGATAATTTCTATTTGCTGCAGAAATTCATACAGACACCTCAACGACTCTTTTGAAATTTCTGTCAATCAGTAGGTCATGATGAGCGCAATTTCCATAGTGATGAATTAATGATGGATAGGACACTTGCATACAGGGTGCAGGTAGGTGACACAACCTCCAGACCAAGGCACTGGGGGAGCGCGAGGTGAGTTTCAGGGGCGTGGCCAAGGCCGAGGTGGAGGGGGGCCTGGTAGAGGCTAAGGGCAACTTATTTGTTACAATTTTGGAGGACCAGGAAACCATGCAAGAAACTTCCTGAATCCGACGTGACTGTCATGCCTCTACTATACTGATTTTGACCATGCGACTGAGGATTACCCTATATCATTGGCTAAGATTCATGAAAAGGGGGTGCAACCTCTATAGCTAATTCAAATCCTACAAATGATGAGGGTTGAGCCTCGCGAGGAAGACCCTAAGGTAAACATTATGCTACGAAGTGGAACAACAACTGGTGAGGATAAAGGGAAGCAACCAGCAGAAGGTGAGTGGGTTCACAAAGCACTAGAAAAGGAGAATGGGTTTAATCTAAAGTGTGAAAAAGAAACATTTATGGAAGCAAAGAAAAGCTTTGCTAAGGCCTCTACCTTAGGAAGTCAGGAGAAACTAGTTGAAGAAATGGATGCATTCATGATTACCATGTTCTTGGAGACCTGCATGAAACTACTCCGTGATAGTAAGGTTGTGAAGGGACTACAGTAACTGATCAATTGGTGCGCTAGCAAGGACAGTGCTATTGGCGAACCCCATGTAGTCAGAAATCTTGGTAAGCATAAGGTGAGGATTGGATGTGAGATGAAACTCACCGTGCAGATAGGGGAATATGGAATGGACCAAGTTATCTTGGATCTGGGGTCTGACACGAATTTTTTGCCAAAACAAACATGGGAAAGAATGCAGAGACCCACACTCCAGTGGTTTTCGATCCAATTAAGGATGGCGAATCAATAGAAAGTCATCCCAATGGGGAGGCTGTAGGGGGTAATAGTTGACATCAAGGGCACGAGCGCACTGGCATATTTTGAAGTAATAGAGATTGTGGATGATAGCAATCCATACCCTGTGCTTCTTGGGATTGATTAGGTGACTGACATGAACGGGGTAATCAACCTGAAGAAGTGAAAGATGATATTTGAAAAGAAATCGCTCCACGTAGTGGTGCCACTAGATCCTACAGAAGGACCACGCTATACAGAACCAGTTCGTGTTTATGAAAGTGATGAAGATTTGGACCAGATTTACAAGATAACGGCGTGAGACCAGGATTGGGTGAATTTGACATCAGAAGGATGTATTTCATGGGACCACGAGAGCTCCTTCACATAAAATTCAGATGAAGAACTAGAGCACTGGAAAAACTGGTTGCATGAAGTATCTACGCTGCGCTATAATATGATGACCAAGTCATTGCACTGCGCATCATCAGAGGTAAGGAATTCACCTCACTATGATGGGCTAATGGACATTGATAGCTTTTTGGATGCATTCAAAAGGGAATTTCCCAAGAAGCGTCACTTCCAGGCATTAGATTGGGTACTACGTGATACACCTATAAGATGGTTGGGTACACACAAGGGTAGTTTCGATGATTGGTGCGAATATAGGAGGATGATGAGGATATGCTTTGGCCACCCAAAGGTATGACTAATAGAAAAGTATGATGAGGAATGATCCGTGCAATCATTTGGCCAAATGGACTGAAGCATATGGAGCGAAGCCTCAACCAGAGTGGGTCCATATGTTTTGTCATACCTTGGAGGTTATACCAATTAATTGGTACTTGGAGACAAAACTCCGTCATGGCACTGAAGAATGGGATGTTTTACACCAAGGATTTCTGATGACATTCAGTTTTGAGGATGGATTTGAGTCCATTGATGAAGCATTGCAGGAGGTTAAGATAGCCAACTTTAGGATACCGCGGGATCCTCTAGACCAAATTCAACCTTATTGGACTACCCAGTTGAGCCACGTGCTAGAATGTTACAATGTAATAGCAGAAGAAGAAGACGAAGACCTGAGAAAGATTAATATCTCAGAGACTTAAGGACCACAGCTAGAGAACCCAGACATAATTGAGCCACTCAAGACTAGGTAGGTGAACATTGGCACAGATGAAAAACCGAAGTTTGAAAATATTAGGGACTATTGGGATGACGTGATAGTAGATAAGGTCACTGAACTACTCTACAAATACCAGGACTTATTCCCCATGAATTTTTTTGATCTAAAAGGGATAATGGGAGACCTGGATGTCATGAAGATCACCCTAAAGCCAGATGCGAAACCTGTGAAACAAATACCACACCACCTCAACCCAAAGTATAAGGAAAGGGTCGATGTTGAGTTAAATAAGATGCTTGCAGCGGGTATTATTGAACCAGTGGAAGAATCTGATTGGGTAAGCCCAATAGTGGTCAAGGAAAAGAAACAGAAGCAAGAATTAAGGATATGTGTAGATCTCAAGAAATTGAATGGCACTTGTGTGCATGATCCTTTCCCAACCTTGTTCACCGATGAGGTCCTGGATAATGTAGGTGGCCAAGAAGCATACTCTTTCACTGATGGTGTTGAGTTATGAAATGGGTATGTATTTACTCCTAATTTCATCACCTTTTTCCTCTTTTCTTATCTTTTTCATATCTTTATACGCTAACATATCGATGGATTATGATAAGAAATGGATGAACTTTTTGCAGTTAAGGTTTAGCAATCATAACTAACAATGAAAGGAACAATTGTTGTTCCCTAACAATGGAAAAACATAAACCAACAAACGAAGAATGGAATGCATCGGTTGCGGACAAGGCAGAGGACAAATCAGGAGGATCAGGGCGAAATAGGAAAGGTGTCTGAAGATAGCAATCAATTGTGAATCCCTCAAGATTGGGAGATCCTGAGGGATCGCATTTATCTTTTACCTCTTTCTGACTATAAAAGAAAACAATTGTAGGAAGAAAGGGGATCAATCTCTGTTATTTCAATTGTAATTTTAATTTACAGATTTTTGCTGTTGGAGAACGCGACTATATTGTAATGCTACATAAGTTCGATGATTAATGTATAATTGAGTTACTATTCATTCGTATTCTCTGAAGTAGCTCAGCAGTGTTCGCTGGTGGCTAAGGGCTCGGCCTTTGGTGGATTAAACTGCTTCCTTGTGTTATATATTTCTAATTCTCGCAAGTTTGATTGGTTTGATAATTTTCCTGTTTTCTATGAGTTTACCTTATTCGCTATTTACCGCTTTCCTGTATTAAAGTAGTACATTCGCTTTATATGTTTTACAACACTGCCATTTGATTCGATTTATGCTTATTCCAGATTCAATTATTTAGATAATGAATCGTATTGATTTAATCAACTGTAAGCATTTGGTTATTGCTATCGAACTCTCAGATTGATGTCATTTCCATTTGGATTGTTTGGTAGAAATTGAGTATGATTTAGAGTGAATCAACTAAGAAGAGATGAATTATTGCTACTATGCTCTCAGCTGATGCTATTGTTAATTGAATTGCTTGTGTGAGATTTGATTACAATGTCAGTAGAGGATTGAGTCTTGAAGTTTAGATGTCATATTTCCTTTAATGACTTCAATTTGATTTTATTAGATGCATCCATTTACTCTTGTATCAAAGGTCTATAATTCATTTTAAGAAACATTACTCTCTGGATTTATAGCATGCACATATTTTGTACACTCTTTAAATAATAGGACTTGCCCGGGTTGATGATTAATGTGGGGTAGCTAGGAGTTTTAAAAGACACCTTTTATCAACCAACATTTTGGTGCCATTGCCGGGGAGAGTGTCACCATTTTACAAAGAGTGATGTATATCTAAAAATTACTGTTGGGAAAGAATTGGGTACTGAAAACGGAAGGTAAGAACCTATGTAATGAGCAAGTAAAGTGCTTGCTCCTCTGCTCGCTTTTCCAGCACAATTATAGAAAAGTGAAGTAGGTGTTTGATGTTTGTCTGTTGAGAGAGAACTGGGTATAAAAATGGAAGGTAAGAACCTGTGTACGGAGGAAGTAAAATGCTTGCTCCTCCGCCTGCTTTCCAACAAAATTGCTAGGAACTTAAGGTAGAAATAAACATTTGAATTTTTGTATGAATGACTAAGAGGAAAAGACAAGAAAACAATACAATTCCACATCCCAAACTTGAAAAATCTAAGGGACCAGTTGTTAGCTACCTATACCAATAGGTTTCATATTTCATGATTGGCTATGGAAGGTCCAAATATGCTCTGCTTTGATGATTCAAAGATCACATATTTCCTAGAGAGTCTGATCTGTGCTTATAGCTTGGTATGGACTTAAAATTTTAATGGATGGTCCAACAGTCTAATCTGGATCATTCCATGGTTTAAATTTGCAGTTGTAGAATAGAGAAAGGAAGTCTCTCCAAACTGTTTAATCTTGGCAGACAAGTAGTTCAGGTAGAGAAGAAAAGGCTCCCAACAGCTTAATCTGGGACCTTGGAAGTGATAAGGGTAGAAGTAGATAGGAAAAACAAAGAAAAAGCCAAAGAAAAAGAAAAGGCAAGTAAGGGTTTGCAAGTCCAAGTGCACCCTCCAAGGAGAAATAAAAAATGCTAGGTAAGTAGCTGGGTAAGTAGTTGGGGTTGCAGAAAGGTTATCTTTACCATTGCACATATGTTAACTGTGTTTACCAGAGTAAAGTCAATTAATTGACAAGGTGTTCACCTCCATCAAGTTACAGCAAGGAGCATGACTAACCTCCCTCTTTCCCCCTTCCATTTAATTCCTAACATCCCCTCATCAGCTGAGATTCATGGAAGAAGATCATGGTTTCATGGTGGTTCTTGTTCATTCAAAAGCCACATTTCTTGTCTAAAAATCTTTTCATTTTGATCTACTCTCTAAACTAAGTAAATTGCAAATAAGCTTAGTGGTTTCCCCTCCATTTACCCCTTCATCCATATTAACTCTAACACTATTATGTAAATCCCCTACATTACCTTTTCCCTTACCAGTATCTAATACCATGGTGTATAAACCCCAAATTTTGTATAAATATCCCTCCCCTTGGTATTATAGCCAATAAGTTCTGTATCAGGGATCAAATGGCATCTGGTCACTTTGATGAACCTAACCCTAAACCCCTCCCCTCTTCTGAAGTCATTTGGCCCCTTGGAAAGCTTCATTTGCCAAAAGAAGCCCCATAAATAACCTTGTTTTACCTATACCCCCTTCATTTGCAAAGATAACCCCTAAATACCCACCTTGCTCTTGTCCAAAGTCTCGGGCCTGCATTATTGCGCATTGAAAACCTTTATAAATCCCCTTTACCCATAAACCCCTTTCAAATCACGAAAAGACCCAAAAAACCCACTTCTAACCGCATAAACCAAAGTTGGCGCATGCATTTGGTTTATTTTTGAAATGCATTGAAAACATTGTGAAAACCCATGTCCGAAGGTCTCCGCCCGCATGCATATCCCCCGAACATATCATTCCCCCGTCCACCGTCGGATCAGATCCAAGAGATCCGACGGTCCGTATCAATATCGGAGCAGCCCCCGCGGCGGACGTTTAGCGCCCGAGAAAATGACGTTGCGTCACGTCAGGGCGCGGCCACGCGTCGCCCGTTCAGGACTCTTGGAGCGCCTTCTGACAAGACCAGCTCCGTACGCTAACCGCCCCGAGAAACCGTGGCGGCTATCCTTAACCGTAACCGCTACAGCCCTAACCGCCAAGCTGCTATCCCACGTCATGCCCACGTCACCTCCACCCTGCCACCGCATCACACTTTTGTCCGTATCTGTGCCAACGTACCCGCCACCTCATTACCCCGTGGACCAATGGCAGCCCGCCACCTCATCCGATGACGTCATGCTGACGTCATCCAAGGCTGACCCCACCCTATGACATCATGCTGACGTCATCACAGAAAAAGCGCCAAATTGCAAAAAGTCCATATTTAGCCAAAAAAAGCGTTTTTTTTTTGCACTTTTCGCTCATTTGCTACTATTTCATTTGCATGCTGTTTTTACGTTCTGAACTGCGCCACCTGCGGGAAACGTCCGGAAGACCTCCAGAGCACCAATTCCACCCACAGCTACGACCTCTGTTCGCGGTTAGCCAGGTATTTCTCATAGTTCATCCTCCATATGCCTGAAATTCACTGTAAATTGCTCAGAATGCTTAAGGAACACTGAAACTCACTATTTCACCGAAGCACTTTTGATTACAAATGCAACCTTGAAACCACCAGCCGAGCCTTCATTTCCCGAGTTTGGGGTCAAAAACTGTAAACTGCTCGCGCAAACGTGAGACAGTTGGTCAAAGTTACTTAAAACCTGCCATAGAAGACAGAGGGAGACCAGGCATTGGTCTTATTTATAATTTGAGCAGTATTTCAATTGCTGCGTGTCCACTCCACCCTCTGCTCCCCATAAATCACAGTTGCATTGCAAAAACTCACCTCTGTGCTGTACTGCTCGCTTGAAACTAATTCACCTGCAAGACAGAAATTGAATAGACCATGGAGACTCCAATTGCACTGAACATCAAGCCTCTCAATGCCCCTCACCAGGAATTAGAATGGAAAGCCCTGGGAGATATGGATTATCAAATGTTAGACTGGTTTCCATTGGGCTCCAAATATAATATTCAGATGTTGAACGAGTTGAGAGCCCAGCACCTTAGTGGAGCAGACATCTTAGGGATTTGGGACTCAAACTTGCCCATCTACAACCTCCCACAGGTAAATCCTATGCCAGAGTTGATCTACAGATGCCAGGAGTGCTATGACCCAGGCCAAAGAGCTGTCATCAGCCCTACAGGCTCAGTCCTGTTCCATATCACCCCAGAGAGTATAAATGAGATGCTGCACTTCCATACTGCAAAGCCATTGACCCCCCTCCACATGCAGAACTTGATAAAGAAGGGGAACAAGTTGTCAAATGACCAAGTCATCAAAATCAACCAGCTGTTTGTAAAACCAGGCTCTGAAGCCATCAGAACTCCTCCTATTGGATATCAGTACTTGAATGAATTGGGGAGAATGCTAGTAGATTTGATCAGCTATGTCCTAGGGTTCAAAGGGCTGGAGGATGTGGATGAAATCATAATGGCAATGCTATCTATATTCTCTCCTGGTAAGCCCCCAGCTGTACATTATGATTATGCTACATTCATTGCAGATAAGATCCATGACCAGCTTATGAATTTGAAGAGGGAAAGATTGTTCAGGTATACTTCATACATATACCACCTATTCTTGTTTTATCAGCCAGCCAGCTTCTCTATTCCCTTGAAGCAAGCCAATGCCCAGGGAAATCCAAGGTCAGTTGTGTTTTGGACCTCTGTCCTTCATTGTGCCTCTGTATCACCATATACATACTCTGAGTTCATTGACTTATTCATTCATCCAGCCATGACAGTATTGTATGGTGTTCCTCCTCCAAGGTTAACTGATGACATGAGGAGAATTCTCCACCTGAACAAAACCTACAGCATTGGTAATTGGTACCTCTACCAAAACCACACAGTCATCAGAATATATGGCTGTGAGTTGAAGCCTTTTAGGTTGCCAAGGTATGTCCCCATGAGGCTTTTCGCCTTAGAATATTTCAGGCAGTTTGGGAATGCCGATTACCTCCACTTTCAAAGCAAGAACAAGAAGTCACAGTTAAAGGTAAGGAGCCAGCTGGGCCCTTTCCTATACAACAGAAAAGAGGAGGGGTGGAAAGAGGCAAACAGTATCCTAGAGGCCCTCAAACTGCAAACTAGCTTTGAATGGATACCCTATGACCCCAATCACTTTGTCTCCCTCAGAAGGATAAGATACAAATTGGGCAGCTATTCACACGTGAGGCAGCCTGAGATTGAGCAGTATGCCAATGCATTAAGCTGGGAAGAAGGTACCCTAGAAGAGGAAATCACTAGTGAAGAGCTGCTAGAGAGAGAGGCTAGAAATATTCAAAAGGAAGCTGACTTAGAAACTTGTGGACAGGTTCCCCTCTCATACAAAAAACAACTTGGAGCAGCTACTTCATCATCAACAACACATCAGCAAGCTGCTGGGAATACTGCAGAGGCAGCCAGCAAAGGCAAAGAAAAGCAGGTGGAACAGCCACCTCCTTTGACAGAAGAGCAAGTGGAAACATTGCTGCAGCAACAAGAAGAGATGGAGCAGCAGGGAGAAGGGCAGCGGTAAGAAGGAGAGCAACATGACAGACAGCAGCCCCTGCAGCAAGAAAGAGTAGTTGATACTCCAAGTTCCACTGAGCAACAGGCTCAAAACATAGTGCCTCCTAGGCCAGAGACTACCTTTGATGCCTCAGTCCTCCAAACTCCTCAAAAGGAGGATACATTTGTTTTTAGAAAAAGGGATAGAGAAACTCCCCTGACATCACCTATAAACCAGGGAGAGAAAAGGCAGAGGTTGAATGACTCTTCTGAGGATGACATAGCAACAAGGCAAGCATTGGGCATGGGCCCACCCAGCAGAGAAGTTTCAGCCAGTTCCTTCCAGCAGGAACAGGACAGAGCTATAGGAGGAGAGGTCTGCTCCTCCAGCCAGCAGAAAGAAGGACAAGTAAGCATCAAACAGCAATTTATAGACATCAAAAGGAGGAGTGATCCTATCAAAATACAGCTGTACAATCATCTGCTAAACTTGGCTCCCACCAATTAGCAAAGACTCATGTCTGACTTTGATGTAAGTGAAGGCAAAATGATCATGAGTCATTTTATGCCCACAGCACTGCATCCCCAATCTGCCGCAGATTACCTCAGAACCAACCTGGAAGTCATGGCCAAAGACATACACCCAATGGGCAAAATCGAACTGCACAAACAGACTGGTGAGATGGTGTATGCCTCCTTGGCAGATGAAACATTAGAAAATTACAAACTAAAAAGCAGCCTTGATAATACAGCCTCTCAGCTAGAATTGGAGAGAGCATCATCACAAGCTAAGGACAACAGAATCAGATCCTTGGAAGATATAATTATAGAGATGGGACATGATCCCAAGGATGTTAAGGGTATCCAAGAAATATCGAAGTTGAGGGATGCAGACATGGCGGCCTTAAGGAGGAAAATCAAACTCCCAGCCACAATCCACCCTCAAACAGATGATGTTGCCCAACAAAGACTTGAAAAAGATGCCACAGATCTGATGATATCTCTATACAAGGAGCTGATCCGGACTCAAGACAAACTAGGAGAATCAGAGGCTGCAAAGGCAGCATTACAGGCAGCATTGAAGCAAAGAGAAGAGGGTCAAACCTCCCAGCCTCCTCCTGAAATAATCAATCTTGAGGAAGCTCCTCCAACAACTGCCCCTCCTCCTCAGCAAACAGGGCCTACAGCACCAACTACATCAACAACTGCACCAACAACAGAGCAGACTCATAGTCTGGATATGCAGAAGCTCCGAAATGAAATTCAAGTCCTGGAAGCTCAAATGTTGGAGCTCAATTCAGCCAAAGAATCTGTGGCTAAAGTAAATGAGAGATATGATAAGAGCAAACAGAATGAAGCTGTAAAGGAACGAGAAATAAAAGCTCTAAAGAAGAGGATAACTGAGCTTGAGAAGGAGCTCACACTAGAAAAGGTGACAGCAGAGCTAAAAGCAGTCCTTTGGGGCAATATTGGCCAGTCTATCACCAATCAGTGGCAGTATATTGAGACTATGGATGAACAATCAGTACTCATTGCAAAGGCAAACAGGGAAATACACAGAGCTAGAGCAAGCCTTGGCAATATGCCTGATGCTGCCACCAGAATGATCAATATTTTAAATAATAGGACAAGCTCTCAACTGGCCACCATGGGAATTGCTCACAGGACTGAGACAATCTCAATGGTTAAAAGGGTCCTGACACTACGAAACCTGGTTGGAACATTGGAAAGAAGAACCCAGGATATGCAGACTGAAATCAACAAGTTCATCGACAGATTTCAGGCATTACAGAACAGAGGCCTCCCCAGCATATTAAGCAGTGTAGGAAGACTGCTTACCCTTGAAAACTACACTAAGAGGGTTGATGCCTATGCCGCAGAACAAATTGCAAGACAGCCCAGCACTTCAGCAGAATCAGGGCCAGCATCAGGGCAAACTTTATACAATAGGGTGGACAACCTATTTTTTATTATGAATGAGATCAATCATCTGTTTGATATGCCTCCAAATTTCTTTAAGTATACAGAAGCAGATGAAACCATAGAGGCAATTGTGAAGCACCAATTGCCCCCACAGGAAGTCTGGAAAAATTTGACACAGATAATATTATCAAGCCAGAACCTGTAAGTGATAATTTTTCTAGTTTATAAGTAATTCATACACAGGTAGAATTTTGATAGATAATCATACAGAGCAAAGATGTAAGGCTGAGCCAACTCAGCAAGGCTATTCGGTCACCACAGCAGCAATCACAGTCACAGATGGCAAACCTGAGAAAATACAGCGCAGCAGACATAAAGACGCGTTCGCCAGCATTAAAGCAGAGCGGCTCAACCGACTCAATGATCTCCAAAGGTCAAATTATCCTCTGACAAACATAAAGAGCACTTATGCTGCATTCAAAGTTGTAATAACTTCTTTTCTACTTTCTGTACGAGTTTATGAAGATATTTTCTCTCTCAGATGACTCAATGCCTGAGATATTTTGTAGAAACATTCCTATAAAGCCCCCTTCGCATGAGCTTGCAAGGGTTGTTGTTGATTTCTCCTGAAGAAGTTCTTATGCTGTAATCCTTTCAGAAGTTAATAAAGAAAGTGATGGAATTTCTCGGATTTCTGAGGTGTTGAATGCGTTCTGGTGTTTGTTGAAACTGCTGGATTCCTGTGTATCACACAATACAATAAGTCTCCGTAACTCTCTGTTATGTATTTTCGATCCATATATGTTTCTAATTTTGAATATTTAGCAGCAAGGAAAAAGAATAACTTTCAGGATTTATTCAATGAATACCCTGAGTTCAATCTGTGTTGTTAATGAATGTTTTCTTCAGCTGTAATCTTGATAAGTGTAATTCTTAATTGCTGCACTTTCAGAATACATCTTTCACAGTAGCCTTTGTCACAGGAATTCAAGTTTGCTCCTGTGCAGCGTGTTACACTTTCACCTCACCAGCTTAATAGAAAATTCTTAATTGCTTTCTGTTGGCTGACATGCCTCACCATTTAATCTAAGTTTGTTTGTCTGAGATACACAATCGGCCCTCCAGTTTGAACACCACCAAGCCTGCATTTCAAAGCATTTCACAACTCCAGACTCCATTGCCCAATGGTATTTCACTATCTAAACACTATATCATAAGACCTGAAAGAAATCCTTCAACCAAAACATAAACCCAAACCTGAGCATAATAGCTAGCCTAAAACACCATCATAACAGAGACAAATCATAAAGAGAGAGCCCTCTCTGATCACAGTTTGGCTAGAAGCTGTGGTCCAAAGATTGGTTAGTGGTTACCCCGGCCGTATTCCCTTGGGAGTCATAGGGAACAACCTGGGTGTTAACATAATTGGCGACTCCACTGGGGATTGCTTGAGTTTTTCAATTACCATATATTTTCATAGCTACTATCAAGCCTGAAATCAGCCAAGAGGCCTTTAATCTGTTTCTGCATCACATTAACAACTTTAAGGAGGAGCTTGTTTAGGGAATCTTCATCTCAGCTCTGAGAATATATAGCCATTCTAAAATCTCCACTCAGTCCTTGCATATATAAAAACTTCCTACAAAATCCCAAAAAACAGGTTGGAAGCTGGCTCCTAAGAAAAATCCACGGCAAACTAGGGCAAATCCTGACCCTAATCCACCCATCATTGTTGATAATCCAAATACCATCCCTAGAAATATTAGGAGGCAGCAAAGGCAGGAGCAACCTGCTGATTTGACCTCAGAGTCAGATCATCCCAGCCTCATCCCTACTCCATGCAAGGTCCTTTTCCGGTCCACCCCTAGTTCCCCTAGCTCACCGTCCACATCTCAAACTTCTCCTCTCACATCCTCATCCACTGCTCATATCCCCTTGACCAACACTCTAGGTTCATCCTCACTTGTCACCCCTATCGTACCCGTTGTTCCTATTATCCTAGCTACCCCTGTTAATCCTCTAAATCCTGTAAATATGGCTAACAGATATGCACCCTTGCAGATACCAGCTAATGCTGCAGCTTTACCTCAAGACTACCAAAGCAAAATCTCGTATTTTGACTCCAATGGCTCTCTAACAGCTGTCCAGCATGCGAAGAAGATGCAAGACCATTTTGAGACCTATGAAATAGATGATGACAGTGTCAGAATGAGGATGTTTGTTCAAAGCCTAACCGGGGATGTAAGAACTTGGTTTAGATCCCTGAATGCAAACTCCATTGCAACTCCTGATGAACTGTATCAAGCCTTTACTACTAGATGGGAGAAGAAGAAAGATCCCCTGCACATACTTGCTGAATATGAAACAATCAAGAGAGGTCCGCAAGAGACCGTTCTGGAGTATTGTGCTAGATTCAACAATGTGTACAATGCAATGCCACAAAACCTAAGACCTCCTCCTGATTTGGCCTTGTACAAATTCCCTGATGGATTTGATCCTGACATGGCATATCAGTTGAAGGAAAGAGAACCTGAAACCCTTGAAGACGCTCAAAAGGCTGCTGTCACAGTGGAGGCAAACCTGATTGCCAAAAGAAACAGGGCAAGGTTAGAAAAGAGAAGCATATACAAAGAAGAACCTACGGCCCTTGATCAAAAACTTGATGCAGTACTTAATGGTATGAAGAGATTGGGTGATAGGGTAGAATCGGTTGAGAGAAAAGCAACATGGGAAGCACCACAAAACAATCCTCCTAGGAATCCAAATTTTAGGAGAAATCCAAACCCAAACATTGGCAAGGCCAGTGCTGACCAAGACATAAGACCCCCTTTCCAAGAAAATTATGCAGAAACTTCCACATCAACTGAGCCCAATGAAGATCCTGAGATTAATTTAATGGGTCTGGATGGTGAAAGTCAAGTTTTCTTAACACAAGAGGATCATGAGGATGATGAAATCAAACTATTCCAAACTAAATCAGGTGAATCCTTTGACTTCAAACAAGGCTATGACACTGCTGTTTATGAAGTCCATAAACAATAAAAGCTGAGGAGCAGAACGGTAAATGTTAACCAGCCTGAAAAGAAAAAGGATAATCAGCAGCCCGAAAGAGTCACAGGCACAGAACCTGATGACAAAATAAATTCACATACACAAGAAGTGATTGTTGAAGAGATCACCGAACCACTGTCCACAAAACAGCAGCCTATGGTCACTCCCCCCTCTCATCCTTATTCAACTATTTCTCCTCAAGAGATGAGTAAAAAGGATAAGTCCCAAAATCAAGATAAAAATCAAGAAGAAGATTTAATGAATAAGGAGAGGACTGTCACCTATAACCCCAGGACCCAATCTGAAAAATCCTTTGATCTAGAAACTGAAATTGGCAAAATAAAGATAGCTATTCCTCTCGTGGAACTAGCCAAGCATGACATCTATAAACTACAGATCAAAAGGTCCCTTCAACTCACTAGCAACATAGATGATGTCAATGTGCTGGATGACACTCCAGAATTGTTATTTGGCCCAGAAGTGGATGGAAAAACAATAGTCACAGGGGTACTACCATTTTATGTCAGCCTACATATTCATGACAAAATACTACACAATGCAATGTTTGATTCAGGTGCTTCTCACAACCTCATGCCAAAAGCAGTCATGGAAAGACTGAATTTGGACATAACAAGACCATACAAAGACATGTTTTCCTTTGATTCCAGCCAAGTCAAGTGCCTAGGTCTCATAAAAGATTTATGTGTGTCTTTGGTTCAATACCCAAACAAAACAATCCTAATGGATGTGGTAGTTGCTGATATCCCACCCAAGTATGGGATGCTGTTATCAAGATCATGGGGAGCTAAACTCCAAGGTTCCCTACAATTAGACATGTCATATGCCACCATCTCTGTTTTTGGGCAACCAAAAAGACTGTACAGAGAAACACTGATGAAATACATGGTCAGCAGTGAGGAAAAGCCTCAAAACTTTCCCATATATGCTATCCATTCAGACATAGACTCATACATTCTCTTCAATGACACCACAACTCCCTCAAAAGGTGAAGTTGAAACCAAGATATTCATACAAGAGAAAGACTCAAATGAAAGTATCACCACCCATGAAACAACAGTTAATCAAACACTAGATACTGCTGCTGTTCCAAATCTCAAGCATACCCAATCAAATGATGAAACTGTCCTAGAAGACGACCTAAAGGAAAAACCACAACTTCTACTCACATTGCCAGCCCATGAAAAGATCATTAAAACTCCTTCCCAACAGGACATTCTATGGTTCCTTGAATTTGATGGTGCAGTTAACAAATTAGGAGCAGGGGCTGGAGTTTGGGTACACAATAAAGAAAATAGCTATGCAGAAGGCAGAGCCTACAGATTGAATTTCAGATGTACTAATAACATGGCTGAATATGAGGCTCTCTTACTAGGTCTCAAGTTAGTAAAGTCCCTACAAGCGATAAAAGTGTCAATCCTAGGAGACTCAGACCTAGTTATCCAACAAGTAAAGGGAAATTTTGTCACCAATGATAAAAGATTGAGGTCTTATAGGTCTGCTGTTGCTGATATACTAAACTCCTTCCTTGAATTCCAAATCACTAAGATTTCTAGGACCCACAATCTACATGCTCATAGTTTAGCTACCTTTGCAAGTACCTGCAAGCTGCCTTTTGAGCCCCATCATTGTTTTACAGCTGAGATAAAACACAGACCATCTGTCCCAAACAATATCAATGATTGGCAAGTGTTTGATGATGACAAGCAAATAAACAATTTCTTGACTTTGCAGCAAGAATTTTCAGGACTAAATATTGACAATGACAAAGCAAGTCAATCACAAATATTTAGTGGAGCAAGTCCATCACAAATACAGTTTCAGGAGATTACTCACCCAATATCACCCAGGACAGCAAAACAAATGCTAAATCCAACTATTTTCACAAGGACAGCATTCAGCAAATTCAATCAATCAATTGCGAGGAAGTGGCCAATGCTAAAACTGAAATCATAGAGCTGAAAGACAACTTTCTACCAACAGGCCTAACTCCCCTAGAGGACATCTTTGATTCAAATGATATTCCCAGAAAACCAAAAATGCAGCCCTTAAATGCAGCCATTGAAGAATACAACATAGGTACAATTGACAAACCCAAAATAATTAAATTGTCTGCATCTTTACCTCCTGATCAAAAGCCAAAATACATTGACCTTTTTAAAGAGTTCCAGGATGTCTTTGCATGGAGTTATGAGGACCTAAAGTCCTATGACACCTCTGTTATCCAGCATACTATCCCTCTCAAGCCTGATCAAAAGCCCTTTAAACAAAAATTGAGGAGAATCAATCCTATGCTTCTCCCAGCGATGGAACAAGAAGTACAGAAAATGTTTAAGGCAGGCATCATAGCACCAATCAGATTCTCTGAATGGATCTCCAACTTAGTCCCTATAAGAAAGAAGACCGGTGAAATTAGGCTGTGTGTGGACTTAAGGAATCTGAACCAAGTATCCCTCAAAGACAACTATCCCTTACCTAAGATGGATCATATTCTCCAAAGAGTGGTAGGGGCCTCAAGGATCTCATTGCTTGATGGATTCTCGGGTTTCAACCAAATCCTAGTACACCCTGATGATCAAGACAAAACTGCATTTACAACCCCATGGGGAACTTTCAAGTATGTTAAAATGCCTTTTGGGTTGAAGAATGCCGGGGCAACGTTTCAAAGAGCAATGGATATTGCTTTCGCGAAGGAGATTCATGATTTCCTTGTCATTTATTTAGATGACCTCACACCTTTTTCCAAGTCTGACCAAGAACATTTGAAACATTTGAGACAGATCTTCCTAACATGTAGGAAATATGGAATTTCGTTGAATCCCAAAAAATCCCTGTTTGGTTTAGAGGAAGGTAAACTATTGGGCCACATCATCTCTAAAGATGGCATAAGAATTGATCCAGATAGGATATAAGCTATCCTACAAATGCCCCACCCAAGAAATATAAAAGAATTGCAAGGATTCTTGGGAAAAATCAACTTCTTAAGGAGATTTATTCCAAATCTGGCCGAGTTGATCAGATTGCTTAATAATATGCTAAAGAAAGATTCAAAGGTGAAATGGACAGTCGAAGCAAATCAAGCCTTTGAAGGTATAAAGTTGGCCCTCACTCAAACCCCAGTGTTGACCAATCCTCAGTTTGACAGAGAATTCATCATCTTCTCTTTTGCCTCCCAGCATACTATTGCTGTTGTTTTATTACAGAAAGATGACCAAGGAAATGAGAAGCCTATTGCCTTCTTCAGCAGGGCTCTTAGAGATGCACCTCTAAAATATCAAATCATGGAGAAACAAGCCTATGCTTTGGTCAAGGCCATTAAAGACTTTAGGATTTATATCCTTTACTCCCATGTTGTGGCTTATGTACCAAGTCCTATTGTCAAAGACATTCTCACCCAAGAAAACTTAGAGGGCAGAAGAGGAAAGTGGATTGCCAACATATTGGAATTTGATATTGAGATAAAACCAACTAAACTAATAAAAGGGCAAGGTTTGGCCAAGTTGATGACAGAAGCAAATTTCCAAGCCCTAGATATCAATCAGCTGGACAGTGAAACAGAGCTGGCGACTCCAAAGATCAATGTAGCCTTTGAACAATCTCCTTGGTACTCTGATATCTGTTATGTCTTACAAAACCTGTGTGCTCCCCCAGGACTATCCAGAACTAAGTGTAGGTTCTTAAAAATGAAAACATCAAGATTTTGTGTAATGGATGGCAATTTGCTTTGGAAAAACCATGAAGGTATATTGCTGCACTGTTTAATTGAAAATGAAACTAACAAAATCATGGAAGAATTTCATGCAGGTGACTGTGGTGGACACTTGTACTGGAAGTCCACTGTGGATAAGATACTAAGGGCTGGATACTACTGGCCCACCATGTTCTCTGATGTCAAGAAATTCACAACCTCATGTCATAAATGCCAAGTGTTTGAGGGGAAAAGAAAGCTACTGCCTCTTCCCTTAAAGCCCATTGCAACGGACAGACCTTTTCAACAATGGGGCTTGGATTTCATTGGGGAAATTCATCCCTCATCTTCAGGACAACACAGATGGATTTTGACAGCCACAGACTACTTCACCAAGTGGATTGAAGCTGCCCCATGCAGACAAGCAAATGATTCAATAATCATTCAGTTTTTGGAGAACAACATACTGGCCAGATTTGGCTGCCCTGATAAAATCATTACAGACAATGCTGCTGCTTTCAGATCCAAGAAAATGGTGAACTTTTGCCATAAATTTCATATTACTTTGGGCCATTCTACTGCATACTATCCCCAAGGAAATGGCCTTGCTGAATCATCAAACAAAAGCCTGGTGAACATCATAAAGAAGGTGTTGGAAGAAAATAAAAAGAATTGGCATAAGAAACTAGTCAATGCCTTATGGGCAGATAGACTAACAACCAAAAGATCAATTGGGACCAGCCCATATGAGTTGGTTTATGGACTAGAAGCCAAATTCCCCTCATCCTTAGGAGTGCCTGTAATGAAGCTTCTTCAAGAAAGCCAAGCTGAACCAAATGATATGCAAAGAAGGATTAATCAGATCATATGTCTGCAGCAAACCAGAGATCAAGTTTTCAACAGAGTTCAAGTATTACAAGAAAAACTAAAGAAGGCCTTTGATAGAAGAACCAAAGCAGAAGATTTTAATGTTGGTGATAAAGTCCTCAAGTGGGATGCAAGAAGAGAAGAGAAAGGAAAACATGGAAAATTTGATTCCTTATGGAGAGGACCATTTGTTGTCCAAGCAGTACAAGGTAATAATACCTATTTCCTCAAAAGTCTAACTGAATCTGACTTGGATGAAGGTCCTGTCAATGGCAGGATGCTGAAGCACTATTTTGACTATTTCCCATGAGTGCAACCTGAGGTTCCCTTGTATATATGCAAATGTATATATTATTTTCTGTTTAGATTGTAAAAATGCGGTTTTTTGAAGATTATTGACTATCAGCAAAAGGTAAATAGAATCAGAGGTCTACCAAGAAGAGAAGCACACAATTTGGGCACTTCAAAGCAGCAAACTACAAGATGGACAAGAGTAAACAAGGAGCAAGGAAATCTGACCTGCTGTTCTTGGTCTTTCAAATGAAACACCATCCCCATGTGGAGCCACTGTTAGCTACCTATACCAATAGGTTTCATATTTCATGATTGGCTATGGAAGGTCCAAATATGCTCTGCTTTGATGATTCAAAGATCACATATTTCCTAGAGAGTCTGATCTGTGCTTATAGCTTGGTATGGACTTAAAATTTTGATGGATGGTCCAACAGTCTAATCTGGATCATTCCATGGTTTAAATTTGCAGTTGTAGAATAGAGAAAGGAAGTCTGTCCAAACTGTTTAATCTTGGCAGACAAGTAGTTCAGGTAGAGAAGAAAAGGTTCCCAACAGCTTAATCTAGGACCTTGGAAGTGATAAGGGTAGAAGTAGATAGGAAAAACAAAGAAAAAGCCAAAGAAAAAGAAAAGGCAAGTAAGGGTTTGCAAGTCCAAGTGCACCCTCCAAGGAGAAATAAAAAATGCTAGGTAAGTAGCTGGGTAAGTAGTTGGGGTTGCGGAAAGGTTATCTTTACCATTGCACATATGTTAACTGTGTTTACCAGAGTAAAGTCAATTAATTGACAAGGTGTTCACCTCCATCAAGTTACAGCAAGGAGCATGACTAACCTCCCTCTTTCCCCCTTCCATTTCATTCCTAACATCCCCTCATCAGCTGAGATTCATGGAAGAAGATCATGGTTTCATGGTGGTTCTTGTTCATTCAAAAGCCACATTTCTTGTCTAAAAATCTTTTCATTTTGATCTACTCTCTAAACTAAGTAAATTGCAAATAAGCTTAGTGGTTTCCCCTCCATTTACCCCTTCATCCATATTAACTCTAACACTATTATGTAAATCCCCTACATTACCTTTTCCCTTACTAGTATCTAATACCATGGTGTATAAACCCCAAATTTTGTATAAATATACCTCCCCTTGGTATTATAGCCAATAAGTTCTGTATCAGGGATCAAATGGCATCTGGTCACTTTGATGAACCTAACCCTAAACCCCTCCCCTCTTCTGAAGTCATTTGGCCCCTTGGAAAGCTTCATTTGCCAAAAGAAGCCCCATAAATAACCTTGTTTTACCTATACCCCCTTCATTTGCAAAGATAACCCCTAAATACCCACCTTGCTCTTGTCCAAAGTATCGGGCCTGCATTATTGCGCATTGAAAACCTTTATAAATCCCCTTTACCCATAAACCCCTTTCAAATCATGAAAAGACCCAAAAAACCCACTTCTAACCGCATAAACCAAAGTTGGCACATGCATTTGGTTTATTTTTGAAATGCATTGAAAACATTGTAAAAACCCATGTCCGAAGGTCTCCGCCCGCATGCATATCCCCCGAACATATCATTACCCCGTCCACCGTCGGATCAGATCCAAGAGATCCGACAGTCCGTATCAATATCGAAGCAGCCCTCGCGGCGGACATTTAGCGCCCGAGAAAATGACGTTGGGTCACGTCAGGGCGCGGCCACGCGTCGCCCGTTCAGGACTCTCGGAGCGCCTTCTGACAAGACCAGCTCCGTACCCTAACCGCCCCGAGAAACCGTGGCGGCTATCCTTAACCGTAACCGCTACAGCCCTAACCGCCAAGCTGCTATCCCAAGTCATGCCCACGTCACCTCCACCCTGCCACTGCATCACACTTTTGTCCGTATTTGTGCCAACGTACCCGCCACCTCATTACCCCGTGGACCAATGGCAGCCCGCCACCTCATCCGATGACGTCATGCTGACGTCATCCAAGGCTGACCCCACCCTATGACGTCATGCTGACGTCATCACAGAAAAAGCGCCAAATTGCAAAAGGTCCATATTTAGCCAAAAAACGGGTTTTTTTTGCACTTTTCGCTCATTTGCTACTATTTCCTTTGCATGCTATTTTTACGTTCTGAACTGCGCCACCTGCGGGAAACGTCCGGAAGACCTCCAGAGCACCAATTCCACCCACAGCTACGACCTCTGTTCGCGGTTAGCCAGGTATTTCTCATAGTTCATCCTCCATACGCCTGAAATTCACTGTAAATTGCTCAGAATGCTTAAGGAACACTGAAACTCACTATTTCACCGATAGCTTTCCTCTGCAAGCACTTTTCATTACAAATGCAACCTTGAAACCACCAGCCGAGCCTTCATTTCCCGAGTTTGGGGTCAAAAACTGTAAACTGCTCGCGCAAACGTGAGACAGTTGGTCAAAGCTACGTAAAACCTGCCATAGAAGACAGAGGGAGACCAGGCATTGGTCTTATTTATAATTTGAGCAGTATTTCAATTGCTGCGTGTCCACTCCACCCTCTGCTCCCCATAAATCACAGTTGCATTGCAAAAACTCACCTCTGTGTTGTACTGCTCGCTTGAAACTAATTCACCTGCAAGACAGAAATTGAATAGACCATGGAGACTCCAATTGCACTGAACATCAAGCCTCTCAATGCCCCTCACCAGGAATTAGAATGGAAAGCCCTGGGAGATATGGATTATCAAATGTTAGACTGGTTTCCATTGGGCTCCAAATATAATATTCAGATGCTGAACGAGTTGAGAGCCCAGCACCTTAGTGGAGCAGACATCTTAGGGATTTGGGACTCAAACTTGCCCATCTACAACCTCCCACAGGTAAATCCTATGCCAGAGTTGATCTACAGATGCCAGGAGTGCTATGACCCAGGCCAAAGAGCTGTCATCAGCCCTACAGGCTCAGTCCTATTCCATATCACCCCAGAGAATATAAATGAGATGCTGCACTTCCATACTGCAAAGCCATTGACCCCCCTCCACATGCAGAACTTGATAAAGAAGGGGAACAAGTTGTCAAATGACCAAGTCATCAAAATCAACCAGCTGTTTGTAAAACCAGGCTCTGAAGCCATCAGAACTCCTCCTATTGGATATCAGTACTTGAATGAATTGGGGAGAATGCTAGTAGATTTGATCAGCTATGTCCTAGGGTTCAAAGGGCTGGAGGATGTGGATGAAATCATAATGGCAATGTTGTCTATATTCTCTCCTGGTAAGCCCCCAGCTGTACATTATGATTATGCTACATTCATTGCAGATAAGATCCATGACCAGCTTATGAATTTGAAGAGGGAAAGACTTTTCAGGTATACTTCATACATATACCACCTATTCTTGTTTTATCAGCCAGCCAGCTTCTCTATTCCCTTGAAGCAAGTCAATGCCCAGGGAAATCCAAGGTCAGTTGTGTTTTGGACCTCTGTCTTTCATTGTGCCTATGTATCACCATATACATACTCTGAGTTCATTGACTTATTCATTCATCCAGCCATGACAGTATTGTATGGTGTTCCTCCTCCAAGGTTAACTGATGACATGAGGAGAATTCTCCACCTGAACAAAACCTACAGCATTGGTAATTGGTACCTCTACCAAAACCACACAATCATCAGAATATATGGCTGTGAGTTGAAGCCTTTTAGGTTGCCAAGGTATGTCCCCATGAGGCTTTTCGCCTTAGAATATTTTAGGCAGTTTGGGAATGCCGATTACCTCCACTTTCAAAGCAAGAACAAGAAGTCACAGTTAAAGGTAAGGAGCCAGCTGGGCCCTTTCCTATACAACAGAAAAGAGGAGG
This sequence comes from Pinus tabuliformis, assembly GCA_031772625.1. Taxonomy (NCBI): domain Eukaryota; kingdom Viridiplantae; phylum Streptophyta; class Pinopsida; order Pinales; family Pinaceae; genus Pinus; species Pinus tabuliformis. Next base: position 1,897,431,704 of record CM062819.1, on the reverse strand, counting down.
GGTGGAAAGAGGCAAACAGTATCCTAGAGGCCCTCAAACTGCAAACTAGCTTTGAATGGATACCCTATGACCCCAATCACTTTGTCTCCCTCAGAAGGATAAGATACAAATTGGGCAGCTATTCACACATGAGGCAGCCTGAGATTGAGCAGTATGCCAATGCATTAAGCTGGGAAGAAGGTACCCTAGAAGAGGAAATCACTAGTGAAGAGCTGCTAGAGAGAGAGGCTAGAAATATTCAAAAGGAAGCTGACTTAGAAACTTGTGGACAGGTTCCCCTCTCATACAAAAAACAACTTGGAGCAGCTACTTCATCATCAACAACACATCAGCAAGCTACTGGGAATACTGCAGAGGCAGCTAGCAAAGGCAAAGAAAAGCAGGTGGAACAACCACCTCCTTTGACAGAAGAGCAAGTGGAAACATTGCTGCAGCAACAAGAAGAGATGGAGCAGCAGGGAGAAGGGCAGCGGCAAGAAGGAGAGCAACATGACAGACAGAAGCCCCTGCAGCAAGAAAGAGTAGTTGATACTCCAAGTTCCACTGAGCAACAGGCTCAAAACATAGTGCCTCCTAGGCCAGAGACTACCTTTGATGCCTCGGTCCTCCAAACTCCTCAAAAGGAGGATACATTTGTTTTTAGAAAAAGGGATAGAGAAACTCCCCTGACATCACCTATAAACCAGGGAGAGAAAAGGCAGAGGTTGAATGACTCTTCTGAGGATGACATAGCAACAAGGCAAGCATTGGGCATGGGCCCACCCAGCAGAGAAGTTTCAGCCAGTTCCTTCCAGCAGGAACAGGACAGAGCTATAGGAGGAGAGGTCAGCTCCTCCAGCCAGCAGAAAGAAGGACAAGTAAGCATCAAACAACAATTTATAGACATCAAAAGGAGGAGTGATCCTACCAAAATACAACTGTACAATCATCTGCTAAACTTGGCTCCCACCAATCAGCAAATACTCATGTCTGCCTTTGATGTAAGTGAAGGCAAAATGATCATGAGTCATTTTATGCCCACAGCACTGCATCCCCAATCTGCCGCAGATTACCTCAGAACCAACCTGGAAGTCATGGCCAAAGACATACACCCAATGGAAAAAATCGAACTGCACAAACAGACTGGTGATTTGGTGTATGCCTCCTTGGCAGATGAAACATTAGAAAATTACAAACTAAAAAGCAGCCTTGATAATACAGCCTCTCAGCTAGAATTGGAGAGAGCATCATCACAAGCTAAGGACAACAGAATCAGATCCTTGGAAGATATAATTATAGAGATGGGACATGATCCCAAGGATGTTAAGGGTATCCAAGAAATATTGAAGTTGAGGGATGCAGACATGGCGGCCTTAAGGAGGAAAATCAAACTCCCAGCCACAATCCACCCTCAAACAGATGATGTTGCCCAACAAAGACTTGAAAAAGATGCCACAGATCTGATGATATCTCTATACAAGGAGCTGATCCGGACTCAAGACAAACTAGGAGAATCAGAGGCTGCAAATGGAGCATTACAGGCAGCATTGAAGCAAAGAGAAGAGGGTCAAACCTCCCAACCTCCTCCTGAAATAATCAATCTTGAGGAAGCTCCTCCAACAACTGCCCCTCCTCCTCAGCAAACAGGGCCTACAGCACCAACTACATCAACAACTGCACCAACAACAGAGCAGACTCATAGTCTGGATATGCAGAAGCTCCGAAATGAAATTCAAGTCTTGGAAACTCAAATGTTGGAGCTCAATTCAGCCAAAGAATCTTTGGCTAAAGTAAATGAGAGATATGATAAGAGCAAACAGAATGAAGCTGTAAAGGAACGAGAAATAAAAGCTCTAAAGAAGAGGATAATTGAGCTTGAGAAGGAGCTCACACTAGAAAAGGTGACAGCAGAGCTAAAAGCAGTCCTTTGGGGCAATATTAGCTGGTCTATCACCAATCAGTGGCAGTATATTGAGACTATGGATGAACAATCAGTACTCATTGCAAAGGCAAACAGGGAAATACACAGAGCTAGAGCAAGCCTTGGCAATATGCCTGATGCTGCCACCAGAATGATCAATATTTTAAATAATAGGACAAGCTCTCAACTGGCCACCATGGGAATTGCTCACAGGACTGAGACAATCTCAATGGTTAAAAGGGTCTTGACACTACGAAACCTGGTTGGAACATTGGAAAGAAGAACCCAGGATATGCAGACTGAAATCAACAAGTTCATTGACAGATTTCAGGCATTACAGAACAGAGGCCTCCCCAGCATATTAAGCAGTGTAGGAAGACTGCTTACCCTTGAAAACTACACTAAGAGGGTTGATGCCTATGCCGCAGAACAAATTGCAAGACAGCCTAGCACTTCAGCAGAATCAGGGCCAGCATCAGGGCAAACTTTATACAATAGGGTGGACAACCTATTTTTTATTATGAATGAGATCAATCATCTGTTTGATGTGCCTCCAAATTTCTTTAAGTATACAGAAGCAGATGAAACCATAGAGGCAATTGTGAAGCACCAATTGCCCCCACAGGAAGTCTGGAAAAATTTGACACAGATAATATTATCAAGCCAGAACCTGTAAGTGATAATTTTTCCAGTTTATAAGTAATTCATACACAGGTAGAATTTTGATAGATAAGCATACAGAGCAAAGATGTAAGGCTGAGCCAACTCAGCAAGGCTATTCGGTCGCCACAGCAGCAATCACAGTCACAGATGGCAAACCTGAGAAAATACAGCGCAGCAGACATAAAGACGCGTTCGCCAGCATTAAAGCAGAGCGGCTCAACCGACTCAATGATCTCCAAAGGTCAAATTATCCTCTGACAAACATAAAGAGCACTTATGCTGCATTCAAAGTTGTAATAACTTCTTTTCTACTTTCTGTACGAGTTTATGAAGATATTTTCTCTCTCAGATGACTCAATGCCTGAGATATTTTGTAGAAACATTCCTATAAAGTCCCCTTCGCATGAGCTTGCAAGGGTTGTTGTTGATTTCTCCTGAAGAAGTTCTTATGCTGTAATCCTTTCAGAAGTTAATAAAGAAAGTGATGGAATTTCTCGGATTTCTGAGGTGTTGAATGCGTTCTGGTGTTTGTTGAAACTGCTGGATTCCTGTGTATCACACAATACAATAAGTCTCCGTAACTCTTTGTTGTGTATTTTCGATCCATATATGTTTCTAATTTTGAATATTTAGCAGCAAGGAAAAAGAATAACTTTTAGGATTTATTCAATGAATACCCTGAGTTCAATCTGTGTTGTTAATGAATGTTTTCTTCAGTTGTAATTTTGATAAGTGTAATTCTTAATTGCTGCACTTTTAGAATACATCTTTCACAGTAGCCTTTGTCACAGGAATTCAAGTTTGCTCCTGTGCAGCGTGTTACACTTTCACCTCACCAGCTTAATAGAAAATTCTTAATTGCTTTCTGTTGGCTGACATGCCTCACCATTTAATCTAAGTTTGTTTGTCTGAGATACACAATCGGCCCTCCAGTTTGAACACCACCAAGCCTGCATGTCAAAGCATTTCACAACTCCAGACTCCATTGCCCAATTGTATTTCACTATCTAAACACTATATCATAAGACCTAAAAGAAATCCTTCAACCAAAACATAAACCCAAACCTGAGCATAATAGCTAGCCTAAAACACCATCATAACAGAGACAAATCATAAAGAGAGAGCCCTCTCTGATCACAGTTTGGCTAGAAGCTATGGTCCAAAGATTGGTTAGTGGTTACCCCGGCCGTATTCCCTTGGGAGTCATAGGGAACAACCTGGGTGTTAACACCAGTGACCCTTGGATGATCAAATTTTATCAACGACATCTTAAGAAAAGATAAATCTCAGCCATCAGTAGGTCCCTAAACCGTTGCTTCCAGACAACCAACTGTCTTCATTCTGGCCACAGGCTCACCATCTATAGCCTATGTTGAGGTCCATAGTAAAACTAAAGGGACTGAGCTGAGTTTTCAAGACTGAAAATTCGCGATCAATTTCCTCACAAGAAGGGAATTCTTGCAACATTCGTGGAGGAGGAGGATAAATAGGGGCAATAGAGGAACCAAGATACCCTCAGGTAATAATTGAGCATAGAAACCCAGTGTCCTAGATCAAGGGAGTACTGTTAGGATCATTCCTACATCTTCTAGACATCCTAGGGATACCTCTCTAGCTCCGGAAATATCGGAAGGATACTGGCATATATTTGATCAAATGGCCAATAATCCATAAGCACCCTAGACCTATATATTATATTATCCTATTTTTGACACAACTGTCAACGCCCCCATGAAAGCTATCCCTCTACAAAATATTCCTACCTTTCATGGACTCACTTCAAAATATCCGGATGTGTTTTTGTTTGAATTTGACGTCCTATGTCAGGGTTATGATTACACCAATGATCCCTAGAAACTGAAGTTGTTTCCCTCCACTTCAAAGGGAGTAGCCCTACGTTGGTTTATGGGAATAGGTGGGGGCACCATAAATGATTGGGACCAAATGAAAACTACTTTCCTTAAAAAATATCAAGATTATTGTAGATCTAGAGAACTAAAAGATGAGATATTCCAAATGGTAGCAAGACCTAGTGAAACTTTGGAAGAGTATGTGGAGCGTTTCCAATATAACCTCCAAAGGTCTCCCTACACAAATCTCCCTCTACCTGATAATGTGCTAAAAACCACACTGATTAAGGGGATGAAAGACCAGTGGATAGAGACATTAAATATTATGGGTAAAGGTGATATCTATCAAGAAGAATATGCTAACATTATTAATTTGTGTATTAGGTGCTCGAGGGGAAGTACAAGACTAAAACCAGCTGAACACGATATGATCACCAGGGATAGAAAAATCTCTGGCGGAAACATTGCTTGTACTGAAATCAGCAACCTACTGGAAGATTTCAAAATAGATATCCTGGGAACATTGACAACACAATTAGACATCATGCAAGCCAAGCAGAAGCAGGCCGAAGCAGAACAAAACCTGGTTATTTTTTTCCCTCGATGCAGGAAGAAACATAGTCATAAGGAATGTCCACTGGATATGGTACAAACCTATGCCATATGCACTAAAGAACATGCCACAGAAAATTGTCCATCACTCCCAGGATTAAAGGCAGTCTTCAAAGAGGTAGAGGAAGAAACAGAACCAGTCTACTTGTTAAATCAGTGTTGCCAATGGCAAGCATGACAAATAGGTATGCCCACTGATCCATCTTCATTCTTTTGGCCCTCACAATATAATTCTCAGCAATACATAGGGGCTACATGGTAGAACCAGCCACCTTTTCCTAATTGGTCACCACAAGCATTTTCTATGCCACCTTAGTCCAATCAATCAAATCCAAACAACAGTTGGCCAAATTCCTCTTACTTTCCATCATTTTGGCAAAACAATCCATATCCATCTCAATGGCCCCCCTCCACTTCAAAAAACCAAAACTGGTAGTCAAGTTGGCAAAGACCTACAAATTAGCCAGCAGGAACAATCCCCCTGCCTCAACCTCAGCTACCAGCACCTTACACGTTGCAACGTAATCCTCAACCCAATTTATGACCACAACTCCTAGCCCAGCCCAACCCAAATCCCAACAATAGACCAGTCCAGTCGGTACAAATTATTGAAGGGTTGGATCTGGAAACTAAGTTGAGAGAGCGTAATGAACTCAAATTGGGGTCTGGACGGATAATAGAGTCAAAGGGTGATAAAAATATACAATTAGAAGAACCACTACTTGTAGAACAAACACCTCAAATGGAGAATACAGTTAAATAGAAAAACCACAATCAAACTATTACCTCTTCTCCACCATTCCCAGAAAGATTGATTATACCTTGCCCAATCGAGTATCCTGATTTCAATCTCCTGGGAGAATTAAAAAATCTTTGTGTAAAAATACCCCTCCTCTAGGCTATTCAGGACATTCCAATCTATGCAAAAACCATTAAGGAATTGTGTACTAAAAAGCCTACTAGGAAAATAAAGGCAACACCAACTATCCATGTAGTCGGAACTTTGTCTGATTTATTATTGGGTAGAGAAACACTGGTGAAATATGAGGACCTAAGAAACCCTATATTCACAGTACAAATAAATGGATGTTCCTTTCCCAATGCATTCGTCGATCTAGGGGTAGCCATTAATATTCTCACAACAAAAACCTATCAGAGACTTGGCATCACAACCTTAGATCCAACTACGACCTTGCTGGAACTTGCTGACCGATTAGTTGTCAAACTAGAAGGGACATTACAGGATGTAATGGTGTCTGTAGATTCTTGGGAATACCCAGCAGATTTCTTGATTATTAATCCTAGAAACCGGCTAGATGGACATCCTCTAATATTAGGGAGACCTTGGCTAGCAATTGCAGATGCTTATATAAGCTGTCAAATAGGCAGTATGACTATAGCAAGAGGAAGTAATGTGAAGAACCTAGCTTTATATCCTCTAGCTCAGCCAAGCCTAACTATAATAAAAACTAGGAAACAACCTGTAACATATTTAACTGAAAATATTCGATCACCACTAACTATAGCAGATGCTCTTGAATTTAAGAATCAAACAAAAGATGCCATTATTAACACTTAGATTAACCACCCAGCTATCATATCTAATCTAAAATTTCACATCATTAAAGAAGCCATGGATAACGAAATAGAAGAAGATTCCTTAAAAGATATCAATGACCAAACAATACCAACAACAACTGTTTATAAGAGCAAACCTATTGAAATTGAGCCAGGGAAAGTCCTAAACATTAACAAAAACCTGACTTATGACTAGCAAACGAGGCTTATCCAACTCCTTAGAAAATATAAAGAGGCTTTTGCTTGTGATTGACCCCCAGTTATGTATGCACTACATCTATATTGAGAAATATGCGAAACCCATTCGACAACCTCAATGAAGATTAAACCCTCACCTAAAGGATGTTGTTAAAGATGAACTAAAGAAACTGTTAGATGTAAATTTCATCTATCCTATATCTGATAGCAAATGGGTTTCTCCATTAGTTATGGTTCCTAAAAATAATGGGAAGTGGCGTATATGTGTCGATTATAGAGAGATTAATAAAGCAATGAAAAAAGATCATTTTCTCCTCCCATTCATTGACTAGGTTCTAGACACATTGGAAGGTAAAAAATTCTTCTCTTTCCTAGGCGGCTTCAGTGGCTACAACCAAATGCAAATCGCCCCCGAAGACCAAGATAAGACTACCTTCACCTGCCCCTGGGGGATGTTTTCTTATAGGGTATTACCTTTCGGACTGTGCAATGCACCTGCCACATTCCAAAGAGCCATACTCAACATTTTTGCAGAATATATAAATGAGGGACTCGAGGTGTACATGGACGATTTTACACCCTATGGAGATGACTTTGAGCCGGCATTACAGACGCTGGAGAAAGTCCTGCAAAGATGCATTGCTACTAGGCTTTGTTTAAGCCACGAGAAATTCCACATGATGATGACCGAAGGCCTCATCCTGGGTCATTACATCTCAGCAGCTAGAATTTAGGTAGATCCAACAAAAATTCAGATAATCCTCTTGATACTGCACTCAAACTGAGGTATGTAGTTTTTTGGTATTTTCTAGATATTATCGAAGGTTTATAAAAAACTTCTCCCAAATTGTTGCACCATTATATGCTTTGACAGGAATTATCGATTTTATATGGACTGACAAATGTGACATTGCCTTTAAAGAATTAAAACAACTAGTATCAACAGCCCCAGTATTACGGGGCCTAAACTGGGATTTACCATTCTAGATTTCATCCAATGCATCAGATATGACCATTGGAGTAGTTCTCAGCCAAGAGGAGGATAAGAAACCTTATGCGATATACTACATCAACAAAAACTTAACTCTTGCTGAGTTGAATTACATAGTGACCGAGAAAGAGTTTCTAGTTGTAATCTATGCTATTAACAAATTTAGACACTATATAATAGGATACCCTGTGGTTTTGTATTATGATCACTTTGTTATCAAATATTTAGCTAATAAACCTATTACGAATTGAAGAGTGACCCGATGGTTAATCTTTTTGTAGGAATTTGACATAACAATCAAGGATCGACCAGGAAAGGAAAATCTGGTGGTAGACGTCCTCTCACGTGTGCCAAAAATAGATGACACAGTGGCAGTAGAAGATTAGTTCATTGATGAGCACCTATTTTCTGTAACTGTGAAAACACCGTGCTACGCAGATGTCGTGAATTACCTAGCAGTGGGAAAATTACCCAAGCACCTGACGCCCAGATAAAGAAAACTAATAGTGCAACGTAGCACTCAGTTCTCCTGGATTGGAGGATACCTCTTTCACACAGGAGCTAATATGCATATCTGAAGGTGTGTTAGGGAAGATGAAATCTTCGATATCCTAAAAGCCTGCCATGATGGATCTTGTAGTGGACACTTTGCAAGCCGCAGAACTAGACATAAAGTCTTACAAATGGGCTATTATTGGCCCACCATTTTTAAGGATGCCAAGAAATTTGTCTAGGCATCTGATAGATGTCAAAGAATGGGCTTCCTTGGCTAGTCTGACGAGATGACCCTACATCCACAGTTAGTCATGGAACCTTTTGAACACTGGGTGTTAGATTTCTTTGGCCCAATAAACCCATTGTCTAATCAAAAGACATATATACTGGTTGCAACGGAATATGTGACTAAATGGGTAGAGGCAGAAGCATTACCAAGGGCAATAGAGGACATAGTAATCCGTTTTCTTTTTCAAATTTTTGTGCAGTATGTCTTGCCCAGAGAAATAATTACAGATGGAGGGCCACAATTTGTAGGCCATAACATTGCTGCTACATTAAAAAATCATCACATTATGCACAGAATCACATCTCCATACCACTCGCAGGCAAACGGTTAGGTAGAAAGCACAAAAAAAGTAATCGAGGCCATTCTAACAAAGACGACCGCCTCGCATAGACGTGACTTGGCTACCCGATTACTAGAAGCCCTGTGGGCATATCGCACAACTTGGAGGAATACCACAAGATACTCCCCATATTAGCTAGTGTTTGGCAAAGAACCTATCTTCCCCATAGAATTTGAAATTTAGACATTGAGAATACCCAAGAAGTAGGGTTGGATTTGAGTGAAGCACAAGTTATCAGACTACATCAAATCAATGAATTGGTTGAAATCCAGCTATCAGCTCTTCACCATACTACACTGATTCAGCAACAAAGAAAAAATGTTATGATGCCCTCATCAAGAAAAAGATATTCCATGAAGGTGACTGGGAACTTCTATACGATTCTAGGTTCCAGGATTTCCCGGGCAAACTCCAGACCAGATGGTTAGGTTCCTACGAGATACAAGAGGTGCACGATAATGGCACACTTACATTAGCCAACATTGATGGGTCTGGCTGCTCTTTTAAAGCAAATGGACATCGAGTACTCATCTACCACAAGCCACTTACAAGGGAATCCTTTTGCCAATAGATACGTGAAGATTCAACAATACAAATTCTCTCTAAAGAGGGCAACTCTTCGATAGCACCAGTCCAGTGAAGATTTTTTTTATTTTTAAACCTATACATAAATTTTCTTTCCTGTTTTCTTTCTATTTGATTGTATTTTCTTAGAATAATAGAGGTGATTTTTTTTCCATTTTCCTTTGTTGTTCTCTACAGGGAACAACTCTTGTTCCCTATAGGGAACAACACCTTTTTGTGTGCATTTTCCTTTGTTGTTCCCTACAGGGAACAAATAGGGAACAACACACTTTTCGTGTGTATTTCTCTTTGTTGTTCCCTATAGGGAACAACTGCTGTTCCCTATAGGGAACATCACTCTTCGTGTGAATTTTGATTTTCTGTACCCTACAGGGAATAGCTTTTGTTCCCTACGGGGAATAACTACTGTTCTGTATAGGGAACAACACTTTTTGCGTGCATTTTTCTTTGATGTCCCCTATAGGGAACAACATTCTCGTGTATATTTCCCTTGATGTTCCCTACAGGGAAAAACTGTTGTTCCCTCTAGGGTACAACAATTTTCATGTGTATTCCCCTTGTTATTCCCTACAGGGAACAACACCTCTTTGTGTATGTTTTCTTTGTTGTTCCCTATAGGGAACAACACGTCTTGCATGTATTTTTCCTTTGCTATTCCCTACAGGGAACAACCGCTGTTTCCTATAAGGAACAACACTTTTTTGCGTGTTTTTCTTTGCTTTTCCCTATAAGGAAAAGCACTTTTTGTGTGGGTTTTCTTTTGCTGTTCCCTTCAGGGAACAACACCTTGTTAGTATTTTTTAGAACACCCTTTCTTCCCCTTGCATGATCATCCCTAGACCATCCCATTCCACTCTTTATGATCCTCTTTATGGCATAAAAGTATAATACATATTTAAGGACAACCAGTATGGAGTTTAGTGGAACAGGCAAATATCTTGAATATTATCATCTTTAACAAGATTTCTTTGTGTTGATCAAAAAAGAAAGCACACAATTATCTATATCATTTCACTATCCTCATTTCCACTATAAATCAAACTGATTGACTGTACCATGCTGGTTCTCCCCTATCCCATATAATTCTCTCTGTTTAGTATCAATAAGATTATGGGTATATTTTTTTCTCTTGATATGTTCAAACTTCTTCCGCCATCCCTAATATTAAGGAGTGCTGAGCCACCCTCTATATATAAAATGGGGAGTGTAAATATATATATATATATATATATATATATATATATATATATATTCACTAACAATTTTATGATTTTTTTCCATAGATGGAGGATAGGGAGTGTCATCATGTGCTAGCCTACCATGATCATAAGGAAGGAGCGAAATGGCATTCCCACTATGGCCACCACACTAGGGATATGATCCAATGGATGTATCAAGAAACAAAGTCCTTGGAATAGGAGGTCTCATCACGAGCCGGCCTAACTGCTTTCGCTATTTCCTAGTGAATGGTAATGTGTTCATCTAGTTACCATGGCAGCAAATTGGTCTCTATTATGGACATCATAATGCACTTCCCCAATTATACATAGAGGACCATGGTTCCCAACGGTTAGAAAACAACTCTATCGAGGCTATGGATGCCTGTAGGCAACAGAAGCTTTGCTAATGGTATTGAAGTTTTATTTTACATCAATAATTATTATAATGCCCTCTTCTTATGTTTTTATCTTTTCTACGGAGAGATTATGTCCCTAACTTACCTTGAACCTTTATGCATGAGTTAATCTTTTTAAATCAATCACAACAGTTTTAAGTGGAATAACGGCGGTAAAGTATTATTTCCTGCGTATGCTATCCTTTTTCTTTATCGCATCACCTCACAACATCTTATCACTTATTGATAATTCTTGTTACATGCCTTGTTTTCATCACTCCAATATCCTTTATGATCCTTTCATTAATATGCGTACCTTGCCACTTTCATTACCCAATCCATCACCCCTGTACTTCACCACCAGCGTGTTATCCTTTCATTCATTCAGTCATAGGCGACCTATTATTTTGAATGGGGGTGAGGACCTCCAGTGTACTTATGCATGCGCTGTCATCTTTTCATTTGATTTTGTAGAACAATACGACATCCCATGATCACAGAGCATGTGGCATTATAACAGTCCTCGATAATGGTATTTATGTTTATAAAGTATCACCTGATAGAGCCATTACAACCATTTGTTGTTCCATCTCTCGGCTCTGTTCGTTGTTGTGCTTTCCCCGCTACACTAATCGTTTGTAGAATTCAAGCATTATGGGAGGAAGAACAGTGCACCAAGAACCTTTAACACTGGTTATCTCCGATGAAGCCAGGGAAATTCTAGCTCGTGCAGGATGGATAACATATTTTACAAGATTTCAACCCCCCAATGAGGAAATCGCCATCGAATTTTTACAAAATCTACAGAATGGACAATCCGTGGTAAGAGGTAGACAAATCACTGTATCAGATGTGGTGATAGCAGAAGTGTCTGGGTTGCCAGTAGAAGGACCAGTATGGGCTGGCAAGCGATTGAAGCTGCATGACACTATTGAGGCTTTTAGGGATGAAGGATAGGAGCTAATCAAGAAGGGAAAAGGCATTCAACCATACTCTGTTGGAGAGCCATGTGGAGAATTGGCACGAATTGTCCAGAACTATATTACCTGCGATGGGCGTAAAGACGTGGTAAGGCCACGCCAACTCAAACATTTAACAGTTTTAAAACAAAAATTCTATGTTAATTTGCCTACACTGTTGAATTCATTACTGCATGACACTGTCGAGAGGTTGAGATGGTCCCAACACATAGAAACAATAGTTAGCCACCATTGTCTGATCAGGTTAATAGTTAGCTATAACCTTGCCCAACAACAATCAACCTGGGATGATCTAATATTGGCCCTCAAAGGAGGTGTAGCCCTGCCAGCACCTAACCCTGTTCCAAAAATAAAGAGGACTGCCCTTTTGGGAAGCATACCTCACAAACACAGACGATCCACAAGGTTGAGGTCAAAACAGGGAGCGTCTGAAAATCCTCAAGGCAGCACTAGTCAACCTATAGAATTATCCAGCCCAGTAAGTGAACAATACTTGTAGCTAGAGTTAGAAGGACAAGATAACCTTGAATCAGAACCTGAGGAAGGAACAGGGCATTTTGAAGATGAAAAAAGAAATGAATTGGGACCTTCCCCAACACCAAATCTGAGCCCCCAAGATGATCTATTGCACGATTTCGAGTTGGCCCAGGTCTTAGCCAACATGAATGTCTACATGCAGCCTGAAGGATTGCTCAATCTTAACTTAGGAGAAACCCAATCTCCTGAGAATTCTGGTGATACCAGAATTCTATCTCCCTCAAAAGATGCAAGCTGCAAAGTGGAAACAGATGCAGAGGCCATTCAGGAATTAGAAAACCAATCTGGTGACACACTCCCAGTGGAAAGAAGCCATGAAGGTCTAGACCCAGAAAACATAGACCAAGAAGAAGAAGCAGAGACAGAGATTATGCGAGAAGCTGATAATCAATCTGGAGACACGGTCTTATTGGAACAGAGCCAGGGTGAACAACCAGGCTCTTTACAGACAAAAGCTTTTAATGAGACTATAAGTAGACCAGTTATTCCTTTGAAATGGTATAGAGCCAAATTGAAGAAGCTAAGAAAAGAATAGCAGAAGCTTTGCAAAACAGTCAAAAGGATCAGAAGAAAAATAAAAGAAATCACCATGGGAAAGGTTCCGGACAATACCTCGGAGATAGTAAATGTGGTCGTAAAAACAGAATTATATGAAGAGAGGATGACATGAACTCAAACTGAGCCCATACCTACTCAACCAGTCATGACCCAAGAGGAACAGCACGCAGATTTAGTAGATGTAGCTACTCAGATGGAGGGTTGGACCTCCCATAACAAAGAAGTACACACAGAAGGTGTACCCTCTTATAGAATGGGCACTCAGACGGAGGTTTGGACCTCCCACAACAAAGAAATTCAGGTAGAAGATATCCCTTCTCATAGCATAAGCACTCAGATAGGCATACAAGCTAAAGACATCATGACATACAATGACCCCATTATACTGAATCTTCAGGAATAATTGGCACAAGCTCGGCTCACATTAGAATGGCTTGAACAAGAAACTATTTCCCAGCAAAAATATCAAGAGCTGTAGAGACAACTTCAGGAAATGAATGCAATAGAGAGCGAGACTTTTGACAGATGCAGAAAGGCAGAAGAAAAAATAGAGAAGATCAAGCTCAAGCTAGATAGGGTCATAGGTCAGACATAGACCATATGCTTGCTATATACAGATGTCTTGGAATGCAGATCTCCTACCACCAATTATGACTTTTTTTTGTTAGAAGAATACCTATTTTTGAAAATTAAAGCCATGAGAGCTGGAAAACCAATTGAATTAAGAACAATTGAAGATTTTATAAATTGCTGCAAACAACATGGTGTAAAGGTTCAAAGGCTTCTTTGTGAGTTTTACCTGCACAATTTTATATTAGAGAATGAGGTGGAAAAGAACCCTAACCCTTTTGTGGGAGATGTTCAATTCTAGGCCTTTATCTCATTTGCAGTTAACCAACTCAAATGGTTTAAAGCTCATAATGCATTCCAAAGATAGGAACATGGATTGGATCTTTGGGTAAGAAGTGAACCCAAGCACCCTTTACAAATGCTTGCCAACCATAAGAGTCTGATGACATGAGAAGGGGTGATTAAAATTTTAGGGCCCATTCATAAGGAGATTGTACAGAACAGAGTATCATATTTCCTCTCCATTCAAGAAAGCTCTCTGGCTGCATCCAAGCTCAGGTGGATGGTCTCCACTAGTAGTGTGTAGGATAGGGAGCCATTTAATTATAGAAATTTTAAAGAAACTGCGGCCCATTTTGTCACCTATAGCAATCTTATTTTAAGAGAAGGACCTTATTGGTTAGGATGTCGATTTCATAGCCCCATCATTTGGTATCCTCCTGAAGGTTATCAGGCTATCTATGAATTGCCTGAAGGAAAGGAAGGGCCTGCCTTTGCGCTCTTGGCTCAACATCATGGTTTTAGACTAATTTTTTATGCTCCTTCTCTAGCCTACTCTTTAACTGCACTGCATAAGAATTACTTACTTTTCATGAGGACATGAAACAGGGTAAACAAGGGAGTATGTTGAGTTACGAAATGGGTATGTATTTACTCTTAATTTCATCACCTTTTTCCTCTTTTCTTATCTTTTTCATATCTTTATACGCTAACATATTGACGGATTATGATAAGAAATGGATGAACTATTTGTAGTTAAGATTTAGCTATCATAACTAATCTTTACTCCTCTTTATGTAGAAAAACGACGAAAGGAACAGTTGTTGTTCCCTAACAATGGAACAACATAAACCAACAAACGAGGAATGGAATGCGTCGGTTGCGAACAGGGCAGAGGACAAATCAGGAGGATAAGCACGAAATAGGAAAGGCGTCTGAAGATAGCGATCAGTTGCAAATCCCTCAGGATTAGGAGATCCTGAGGGATCGCATTTATCTTTTACCTCTTTCTGACTATAAAAGAAAACAATCATAGGAAGAAAGGGGATCAATCTCTATTATTTTAATTGAAATTTTAATTTATAGATTCGTGCTATTGGAGAATGCTACTTAAGTTTAATGATTCATATATAATTGAGTTGATGTTCATTCGTATTCTTTGAAGTAGCTCAGTAGTGTTCATTAGTGGCTAAGGGCCCAGCCTCTAGTTGATTAAACTGCTTCCTTGTGTTATATATTTCTGATTCTCACAAGTTTGATTGTTTTGATAATTTTCCTATTTTCTGTGAGTTTACCTTATTCACTATTTACCGCTTTCCTGTATTAATGTAGTACATTCCCTTTATATGTTTTACAACACTGTCATTTGATTCGATTTATGCTTATTCCAGATTCAATTATTCAGATAATAATTGTATTGATTTAATCATTTGTAAGAGTTTGGTTATTGCTATTGAACTGTCAGATTGATATCATTTCCATTTGGATTGTTTGGTAGAAATTGAGTATGATTTAGAGTGAATCAGCTAAGAAGAGATGAGTTATTGCTACTATGCTCTTGGCTGATGATATTGTTAATTGAATTTCTTGTGTGAGATTTGATTACAATGTTAGTAGAGGATTGATTCTTGAAGCTTAGATGTCATATTTGCTTTAATGATTGCAATTTGAGTTTATTAGATGCATCTGTTTACTCTTGTATCAAAGGTATATACTTCATTTTAAGAGACATTGCTCTCTAGATTTATAGCATGCACATATTATGTACACTCTTGAAATAAGAGGACTTGCCTGGGTTGATGATTAATGTTGGGTAACTAGGAGTTTTAAAAGACACCTTTTATTAGCCAACAGATGGGTTCTCTGGGTACAATCAGATCAAAATCACACCTGAGGATAGAAGCAGGATGACCTTCATGACTAAATGTGGGTGTTTTCAATACACCGTAATGCCTTTTTGGTTGAAGAATGTGCCAGCGATATTTTCGTGCGTTGTCATTCCAATGTTCAAAGACTTCATTCATAAATTTCTGGAGGTATACTTTGATGATTGGACAGTGTATGGATTGGTCAAGCGCCATGTGGCAAGTCTGCACTTGATGCTAGATACATGTAGGAGATACCAGATCGTGCTCAATCTGAAGAAGTGTTTGTTTTGTGTTGCTTTTGGGATCTTGCTGGATCATGTGGTATGCAGACAAGGATTGGTGGTAGACCCCATCAAGATCGCGGTGATAATCAACTTGGAGGCACCGAGGAGTGTGAAACAGCAATGCGCAACTCTGGGACATACCAGATACTGTAGGAAGTTCATCAAGAGCTATGCCCAGATCACCATGCCTATGGAGAAATTGTTGAAAAAAGATGCTACGTTATGTTGGAATGATGAATGTCAGAAGAGATTGGATGTGCTGAAAGAGAAAATGGTCACCACACCGATCCTAGTCTTCCCAGATTAGAAGAAGGAATTTCATGTGCACGTGGACACGTCATGTATTGCGCTAGGGGCTGTACTGACACAAGCCGGTAAGGGAGAACTGGATCATCCTATAGCGTTTGCAAGTAGGAAGTTGTCTAAAGTGGAGAAAAGTTATTCCACGACAAAGCGTGAAGGATTAGCTATGGTATACGCACTCAAGAAGTTCAGGAACTATTTGTTGGGCAGACACTTTAACATGTATACAAATCATTCCGCATTTAAGTACCTGGTCAACAAGCCTGTGTTGGGGGCAGGAATATGTAGGTGGCTGATGTTGTTCCAGGAGTATGACTTCAAAGTTATTGTGAAGCCAGGATGACTGAATACGGGACCTGATCATCTGTCATGCATTGAAACTAGAGAGGAACCTACTAATTTACAGGAAGGACTGCCTGATGCACAACTCTTTGCAGTGTGCCTCGCAGAAAATCAATTTGAAGATATTATCCACTTCTTGATGACAGGAATGGCTCCAGAAGGTTATACAAGTCAACAGAAGAAGGAACTGGTAGTGCACACGGAAGACTTTTCTATCATTGCAAGGCACTTGTACAAAATGGGATCAGATGAAATATTGCGACATTATGTTCCTAACTTTGAACGAAGTAGCATCCTTGTTGAGGCTCATGGACGAGCTGCAAGAGGACATTATGTAGGGAAAGTAACAACACAAAAGATTCTATGCGTTGGGTTGTGTTTGTTAGAAAATTATATATTACAACGCAATGGAACACATAAAATATATTGTAGAAATATAAACACAGAAAACACATAAAACAAGAGAGACACAAATATACATGTTTCACCCAATTTGGGCTACGTCCACGGAGAAATAGCTAGTCCTTCCTTTTATATTATCCAGCAAACTGAAGAGATACAACCTACAGTAGATCCACTGTAATTCCCTCTTCTCTCTAACACAATCTCCTCTTTCTTTCTCACTCAGAATACAGATCTAGATAGATGTATACAATTCCCTCATATATAGTGAGGGGTTACCTTCTAAGGCAAAAAAACCTTAAATTAAACATAACTTCTACTGTCAGATCTCCGCCTAATGAATGGCCCAGATTGACTATGAAATTACAACATTTTACAAGGCAATTTTACATCTATTTTTAGCTTCAGGGGTGCTACCCCCTATCCCTCGCCTATGGGGGGCTCCTAAAGATCACTAACGCCACCCCTTAGACCCCCCTTGCAGCACAAATATTACGGGCAGTGTTGCCACCACATTATGGACTGGGGTCCAATGCAGTGTTAGCTATGAATAAAGAAGATAATCAGGCTCCACACCCAATAGTGGTGGCCAACCCTGCTTAAGGATTCGAGAGCATATTGTAGGGCATGTGATGCATGTTAAAGGATTGGCAGGTCGTCACGGAGGGACAAGCTACCTCTGATACCACAGGTGACATTACAACCATTTGAAAAATGGGCAATTGACTTTGTGGGACCAATTCATTCTCCAGGAAAGAATACGGGTGCATGGTACATCATCACCGCAACTGAGTATTTGACCAGATGGGTGGAGGAACAGCCTGTGAATGACTGCACAGGTGTGACAGTAGTAAAATTTATTTTTGAGTATGTCCTGACGAGATTCGGGTGTCCAAATATTTTGATGAGTGATCGCGGTAAGCACTTTCTTAACGAAATAATTAGCGCATTGACAGAGGAATTCCAGGTGTATCATCAGAAAAGTATGCCTTATCATCCACAAGATAATGGGATGATGGAAGCATTCAATAAGATACTGGAGAGTGCACTAACAAAGGTTTGCAATGCTCAAAGAAATGACTAGGATGTGTGCGTACCCGTGATACTATGGGCCTACCGAATGACTTGCAAGAAGCTGACTGGAAAAACGCCTTTCAAACTCGTGTATGGCATAGAAGCTATGATGCCAATGGAATACATTGTACCTAGCCTACACATAGTGGCATTCACAGGAATGGTGGATCACGGATCCTTGGAAGAGAGGCTCACATAGCTAGAAGAGCTTGAGGAGGACTGATTTCTAGCTGGATTTCATCAACAAGTTCAAAAGGAGTGCGAAAAATAATGGCACTATTGACACATCAAACTGCGCACCTTCAAGACAAATGATCTGGTCTTGTTATATGACAGCAAGTTTGATAAATTTCCAAGGAAGTTTAGGATGCACTGGCTAGGGTTGTATGTCATCAAGGATATTATCGATGGTGGAGCAGTTCAGTTAGTTAAATTGAATGGAGAACCCTTCCTAGGAAATGTGAATGGCAGCCGATTGAATCTATACACCGGTGATACAAATAGGTGACTATATGAGGGAAGCACAGTCTTAGTGCTCCAGGCAGCTGAAAGGAAGCATGGGACTATAAACTACACTGCCTGGTTTGGAGAGCTGTGCGATTGGGGAACTACGCGGAACGAAGAGATGTCAGAGAGCCCGTAGAAGTGCACAGGGAGATGCACTACCAAAGGAAAAACCACGCAGGATAGCTGGAAAGTGACAGTTAAAGTCATTGTTCATGATTTGATGATGAAAAAATGGCCAAATGGAGCAGGGGGTGGCATTTAAGTCGGAATTTATGGACCAGATCTTTGAAAATATACCACCAATCTAGCATTAATGAACTGATTGTGGGGGGAACGGTTAGATTTGAATTCAAAAATGCCTATAAATTACAAAGGGTTGCCCAGCGGAAAACACTTGGCATTTTAAGAATTGAGGTGTTGAGCTCTCAGGTGCACATGAACCATGAATACTTTGAAGCTTTGATAGTGAGTTCAGTGTTTGAGAAGTTTCCAAAGGAGACATAGGAGTTGTTGAATAGCATCATGTTGACGTCGGCTGAGACTGTAAATGTTGGGGAAGCAATGACGATTGAAGGAGTTGTTCCAGAGGTAGCCATGGCAGCCGAGGGAGTTGCCCTAGAGGTTGTAACTGCGGAAGTACCAGCTGAAGTACCTAAGTCACCACGGTCGCCCAGGCCGAGGCCTACCTCGACCAAGGAGGGTCCGAAGAATAAGAAAGGCAAGTAGGCCACGACACCATAGCCGATGCGCGCATCACCTAGAAAGCACCCACAGAAGGATAATCCCACCACGTAGGAAAAGGGCAAGGTGGTTGACCTAGAGCCGAAAGAAGAGGTCAAAGAAATCCCCATGGATGATGAGGATATTGCGATGGAAATAAAGGATGTTGAGGTTGAGGGGTCTGACCCCATTTCTAAGCTACCTGAGTACATTCCTCCGTGCAGGGGTAAAACGAAGGTGCCGAAGGATATTGATGAGAGTAAGGTCACCTTGCACACACCCCTACTACCAGAGAAAATTGTCTTTGAGGGACTGCGCTTGGGGCATGTCCCCCTTCTAAAATTGGAAGACTAGGATTTAGCTGACATGGAGTGTTTCCCTCATTTAGCGACAGACCAACTTATGCACCGTGTCTTCCACAAAAACACTGGAGTGACCACTTTGGAGCTGAGGAAGTGGCTGAAAGGCATGGACAAGGCAGGCCTGCTAAACCTGTTGTGGGTGCCGCATTACAACTGTGCACCCATCACGATGATCGTGATCAAGCAGCTGCTGTGCTTGGTGCATGATGGGTGTCTGTGGCTAGAGGAGCTGATACCCATCATTGACATGCTAATCCATAGGATCACACGATTGCCACACTTAGGAGAAAATCTAGCCATGGCGTTTGGCGGAAAGGCTAGTGAGCATGCCCTTGCTGAGGCAATGAAGGAAAAGTTCAAGCTAGTGAAGAAGCCACACGGCTATGCCATCACAAGTATCACTGACCACGCCATCAAAGCGGTTACACAAATCTTGGTAGGAAAGGTCATCAGGAAGTGTCGCACAGATGAAGTGCCGACACTAATGGTAGCCTTGGCGGCCCAATGTCCGGAGGTTGTACAGTTTAACTGGACGCGCTACCTCTGTGGTGAGTTCCTCATGAACTGCTGCGAGGCATGAAATCATAGTAAGACATTCCACTATGCATGGCTACTACTATCCATAGTGCTTGTTGCATGGGAGCTACTCAAGGATAGCTAGTTTCCTTCGGTCACACTAGACCTACTGGAAGCAATGAAGTTCGCTTCACTGTGGGCTACGAAGGATCCTCAGTAGATCAAGGACAACAGTATCTTATAGATCTTGATGGAGATGAGCATCCATATGGCCATCAACCGCAAGCCGCAGTTGTCACCAACAAATTTTGATAAGTTGTAGGAGTATGTGGAATTTAAGGCCAACTTCCACCATGTCTCAATACATGCGCGAAATGACCCTGAACAGAAGTGGCATGACCTGTCATAGTTGGCCATAGATGACGCAATTACAGCGGTCCTTGACTGCTAGCCGCCAGATTGGCACACTGCCATGGACTTGACGATGGGATTTAGCAAGTCCACCACACAGTGAAAGAAGGGAGAAGCCAAGTTGAGGATGGAATAGTTGGCCACAAAGAAAAGAAAGGAGGCTGAGGATAAGGCCAAGGAAAAGCGCGCTGCTGTGAAGAAGACTGGTGGGAAAGCAGGGGAAGAGGAGCGCGGCTCTAACCAGAGTTAGAAGTCACCTTCCCTGGAAACATAAGAAGAGGATGAATAGATGGAGCAGGGAGGAGTGGATATGGAGACGACTTCCACACCAAGTGCAACAGAGATCCAGAAAAAGTAGGGCCGTGGAAGAAGTCCAAGGCTAGCAAGACGTCTCTCGACCCGATCACCCTAACAGAGGGGGACTTTAATGACATAAGTGATACGATGAGGGATGCCACTACGAAATTGCTATAGCAGTTCAAGTAGTAGCAACAATAGGCTTTGGGTGCTATCCAGATGGGTCTACATGAGCTATAGATCCATGCATCATAGGTACAGACCAGAGCAACGTCAACCAATTTGGTGCCTAGCACCTCCGAAGCCACAGGGATGTTGCACACATGAGATCAATGAGCAACAGTGCTGCCGAATGGAGCACTCACTATAGAGGTAGAAGATGACAGACCCACTATTAGTACCCTCAAGGGAGTTGGACTTAACTTGGCCATGCTTCCCAGTAAGGTGCTCCACCTTTTTAAGGATGGCATGATCACGGAACTGCAGGCCCACAAAAAATGCGCATTACAGGTAATCAGTGAGCAAAAGATCAACAACAACCAGATGGTTGTATAATGAGACTCTACCATTGACATCGTGAAAGACCTTAAGAACAAGAATCAACGCACAGCTAAGGTCATGGCTGAGGCATGCAGATCTATCCTGGAGCTGGAAATTACTGAGGCTGAGCCAGTAGATGTGCGAGTTTAGAAGCTCGCTGCT
Organism: Pinus tabuliformis; assembly: GCA_031772625.1. Lineage (NCBI taxonomy): Eukaryota > Viridiplantae > Streptophyta > Pinopsida > Pinales > Pinaceae > Pinus > Pinus tabuliformis. Next base: position 1,897,409,876 of record CM062819.1, on the reverse strand, counting down.
GCAGTACACAACACATGCATAGAATTGGCAAAGGTCCAGTTGGAACTGAGAAAAGCACGAGTCAGCTGTGAAAGACACTGTAGTAGTAGTGGAAAACGTAGTAAAGGACTGCGCAACACTCTTCGAGAAGTTGCTCCAGGTGGTCACCAGCCTATAAGAAGAGCCCACTGTGGAGAGGCTGGAAATGGATGCACAGGAGCTATAGAAACACTACGATGAAGTTAAAGCGATGATGCGCACTGTCACCATCACACAGAGGCTGGTAAAGCTGCAGGAGGCTAAAGATTTGAAAGCATAGGTAGGTGCAGCTAAGCACAAGGAAGAAGTGTTGAAGGCTCACTTACAGCCTTGGTTGGACAAGGCTTATTTGATCATGACCACTGTTGAAGGCAAGTTGGCTAGTCTACAGAAGACTAAGAGGAAGCTTCAGTTAGATGGTTGCAGGGCGAGCAATGGAGTAGCTGGTCAAGGAGATGAAGCAGGCGGCAATAAAGTGTACTACCAAAGTTGTAGCAGTGCAAGTTGATCCAGGTGGTCTTCGCAACAAGATCTCCACGCTAGCCGAGTGACTCGAGGGTGAGTCACCATGTTTGTGTTGAGGGCCTATTGGGAATGGGTCCCCTGGGGTCATTTTTGGGACTGAAAGCCTAAGTTTGGGGCAGAAAGCTTGAATTTTGTATAAAGGAATGTAAAGTCTCTGCATATTTTGGCCATGGAGTGTGAAGATATCAAGAGTAAAAAAGTGTTTCCGCCCTTAATTTAGATAGCTTGTGTCGGCTTTAGAGATCTGCCCTTGGTCTACGAACCCCTGCAACTGTGTGCACAGGGAAGATAGAGTTTGTATTAGAAATCTGAATCATCAATAAAGAGAAGTATTCTGAATTTACTGTATATTTTGTCTCTGTGGATTGCACGCGATTATGTTATGTTAAGTTCTGGGTTTATGTTATAATGATAATTTGATGCGCGAATATATATGTTTCTATCTGATATATGAATGGAAATAAGGATATATGCTTACATGAAGATAATCTTAATTGCATGCTAAAATTGGTGAACACTTAAGATATTTCGGGAAATTATACAATAAGATTGTAACAAAGGTGCATAAGTGCCTGAGTCGTTGTTTAGGGTTGTGTGAAGGATGATCATATACCTTCATGAAGGTTCTAAGAGATGAAAGAGAAAGTACATTGATAAGCCCTAAAGGTTTATCGATATACGTGAATGAGGGGTTTAAGGTATAAAACCAACATCACAACCATCTCAAGGTGCGAAAACGCGGTTCCTGCATCCCCCCATACTTCTTTGGGTGAGACTTTGGTCCACGCTCCGTGGATTGATGCCGAAAGGGCCAGTAGTGTAGGGATTTTCTTGGTTGACTAATGTTGAACTTGGGTTAGGGCCCATCAAGCCAACATGTATATCAACAATAGGTTGCCCCCTGCCAAAGACAGAGGGGATTATGGGTGAAATTTCCCCTCATGTGGAGGGTACCCAACATAAGGATAGTTAGTTTTTTGAAGAGGACCTTGCCCACTAACATAACGTCCAAATTTCTATTCAACTGTCGGTGTAGGAGGAGGAGAAGGAGAAGGCCGAGAAGAACTCATAAGAGAAACTCCAAATGGAATTCCCGAAACAAAAGACATGGGGTATGTCCATAAAATAGAAGATGCACCACAGAAGGTACCAAATAAATACTAATAAACTGGTGGGAAGGACGACCCACCATATAGATGTGCCTATGGTGATGTCGAAAACGAAGATGTGGACGTGACATTTGGTGTCTCAACCATAGTGGTAGACAAGTTTGGGAATCCATATCAGTTCCAGTCATGGTTATTAATTCCGATGTAGATTTCAAAATGAAATTTGCAGGAAAGTCAAAAGAACTAGGAAAATGAGCTTCTATAGGAGGTGGAGGAGGAAGAAGAGGATTGGTTGGATAAATGAAAACTCCCTCCAAATGAGTAGAAGGACAAAGCTCTTCTTATGGGATCTCCTCGATACTCACAATTGTAGGTGGAAGCAGTTCACCACCATGACCGAGATATATAGTAGGTAAACCCATTTGAGACAATGGAAGAGAATATGGAATACCTGAAGTAACAAGTTCAATTACCTCAAGAAATAAAGTTTTTGACTCAAGAAGCTCATATTGTAAAACCTCGGGCAACAAAGTTTCAGGTAATTCAGTATCAGTTGTGCCTGTTTCACTAAAAAAGAGTAGATGTAACGTTGGGCTTGATACTTAAGGGGACATATGATTTTGTTTGATCAGATTTAGGAGGAGCACTAGACATAGTTTCCAAGTTTCCTGATTTGGTAGTTTGTGTTCCTTTATTCTTTTGACGATAGCCAGGAGTAGCCTCTGGTGGAAGAGCATGCTTATTTTTCATTCTACAGGAATGGAGGAGTGGGGGATCTTGTTTTTCCACGTTGGATAGTAAATTTTATCAACACAAAAAGAAATAAATAGAAAAAGAGGGTAATCTAGGCATAAATGATTACCAAGCAACCATGAACTGTAATATACACCTTAGAGAACCAAGGAAGTAACGTATGACAACCAATCTCCCCAAATTTTTTGTTTGGTGTATCACGGTATACAAGGTAGCATGCTTGGTTACCTATGGATGGATGTCAACCTATTTGGGACTCCAAAAATATACTCGACAGTACGTGGGAGTGCAGTCCGTAGTAGTGATGTCTAATGCGTAACCGTTTGATAAGAGAGTTCCCATATAATTTATGTGCATGGAGTGCCACCAATATACCTGATGGTATGTGGAGTACGATCCTATACACTCACGTACGTGGAACAAGATTTCACCGCCAGGATGCAACACTAGAAAAAAAATGACAACTCCTGTGTTTAACGACAGAGGTACACATCTCTAGCCTAGACATCTATGTGTTTGCGCTAATGTTACAAATGCTCCTTAGGTTGATTTAGTAAATTTTAAGTTGATTTTGAATTAAGTTTAAGTTTTATGGCTCACCACAAATTCACCTGAATTACCTAAAATGCAAATCTAGCATGAAGAAATGGAATATTTCTCTTCATTGAAAATCTTGCTGAGGAAGGGAAGAGACAATAAATATGTAGCATAGAAAATTCAACAAACAAGATTCTCAATGAAATTCCATTTTCATGCAACTATTCCTAAATCAATGTAGATGCAGAAACCTAAATGCCAATGAAATATTTTTTTCTTTTCAACACAATTAATTTTAAAAAATGAGGAAAACTAAGATGCAAAGTCTAATCACTGAGGACTAGAACAACAATTCATCCAAGCGATCAATGATGAAATAAAACAAGTTTGTAAGCAACCTAATGATAACAACAAAAACAAAATCAAAACCAATTCTTACCAAAGGAAATCAATCACAAATTCAAACCAAATGGAGGCTTTAGAGAGACCACAAGACACTCATGACTCAAGGAAGGTCAGCTGGAAGTAGGTTGATCAAGGCAACATTAAGCAGAGAAGGAAAATTTTGTGCAAAAACATGGATCAACGTGTTATGAAACCAACTCACAAAAAGATAGAAGATATAGATGAACGCCTTAGAAATAAGCCTGTTCGAGGGGGAAACCTCCTTTACATTACAAAAATGAACGATTATTAGATGATACAAATGACAAGACCTCCTTTCTATATATAGGAGTCTAAGGGGTCATAATATAATTAGAGCTGACATAACAATAATAATGTAAGGGAACAATAATAACAATAGTGGGCTTCTATGGGGAACAATAATAACAATATGGGGAGTACATGGGCACAACAATATAATAAGGGGGTTGTACTAATAACAATAAGGGGTTACGCTAGTAGTATAAGGACCTAACATGCCCCTCTCCTTCAAAAAGTGTTGTCCTCAAAGCTTGAGTAGTTCTTGATGTTTCTGTATAAAATTCTTGTCCCCCCATGTGGAATCTTCAGCGGGTAAGTTCTTCCACTTGATGAGATACTCTGAAATTGATCGATTTTGTAGCTGTCGGGTTCTTGTTTCTGTGACTACTCCAGGCTCCAATATGATTTTTCCTTCCTCGTCAAGTTCTGGCAATATTGTTTGAACTTGGATCTTCTACAACTTTTGAATGAGTGACCACACTTCTTCGTCCTTCTTCCATTCATCCCTTGCTTCGTTTATGCAATCTGGCTGGATAATAGAAATAGCACAAAACAATGCTTCCACATCCTCATCCTTTCTTGAGAGTGCATTTGCAACAACATTTTGCTTCCCTTTTTTGTAGATGATTTCAAAGTCATAACCCAACATATTTGTGACCCATTTTTTCTGTTCTTCTAAAGATAATCTTTGTTCTAAAAAGTATTTAAGACTATCATGATCCATTTTTACCTTGAAGTGTCTTCCCATTAGGTAAGGTCACCATTCCTTAAGTGCATGTAGTATTGCCAACATTTCCTTCTCATAAATAGCTTGCTTGAGATGTAGCCGTAAAAATACCCAATCACCTACATCAAAACTTCTTTCACTATGATGTTGATTTTCCTGTTGTTTCATTCGATTCTGCACCAAAGTGGCGTTATCCTTTAAAAGTTGGAGAACTTGTTATTGATGCTCGATGTGATCTTTCACTGCTTGAATGTTTTTCTTCTTGATATGTCCTTCTATCTTGATATTTTGAGGAGTCATAATTTATTCCATTGCATTGCAAGATATGGTTGGATTCATTTCTTGATGCTCGATGTGATCTTTCACTTCTTGAAATTTTTTCTTCTTGATATGTCCTTCTATCTTGATAGTTTGAGGACTGGTAATTCTGGTCAATGCATTACAAGATATGGTTGGATTCATTTCTTCTTTCTCGATGTGATCTTTCACTTCTTGAACATTTTTCTTCTTGATATGTCCTTCTATCTTGATAGTTTGAGGAGTGGTAATTATGGCCAAAGCATTACAAGATATGCTAGAATTCATTTCTTCTTTCTCGATGTGATCTTTCACTTCTTGAACCTTTTTCTTCCTGATATGTCCTTCTATCTTGAGAGTTTGAGGAGTGGTAATTATTTCCAATTATTTACAAGATATGGTCGGATTCATTTCTTCTTTCTCTGGGGCTGGTTCCTGGTGTATATCCTCTTCTTTTTATGTTTCTTGATCCTTTTCTTCCTCCTCTTCATAATCTATGTAAAATAATTTCTTCTTAGCACACTTATGACCTTTAGTGTATTTTCCATCACAATTGTAACAAAGCCCTTTTTATCTTTTTTCTTCCAATTGTTGTGGTGTAAACCTTGTAGGTTGTGGAAGGCTAGGAGAAAAAACACTTCCATAATTATAGTCATGAGTGGTGGGATTCCTTGTTTCCATAATTTCGCTTTCAATTTTTCTTGTCAACCTGAATGCCTTCTCCAATGAATCAGGTTGCCAAAGATGAACCTCATGTTAAATGTTATCCTTTAAATTCCCTATGAAGACATCAATCCTTTTCTTCTATGGAATACCATTTACCCTTATATTCAATTTTTTGAAATCCTCAATGTGCTCTTCCATTGAACCCTTTTGTTTGAGATTTATCAATTGGCTAAAGAAGGTGTTACTCTTTGTATCCTCATAATGTGCTATCATTTCTTCCATGAAAATTAACCAAGTGACAAGTTCTCTACGAGAACACAACCATTTATACCATAAAAATTGATTAGGTTCTAAATATGAAGATGCAATACGTACCTTTTGTAACAGTTGCACCTCATGTAGATCAAAATATTTCTCCATCTATAGTATCCAATTTATCGGATCCTTGCCATCAAACTTCCTCATATTGCCTTTTCTTGATTTTAGAAGCTCGATCTTGAAACGACTGTAACTCTGTAATTTCGGATCTCCAAGTTCTGAAATTTCATCCTATAGTAGCCCTATGAGTCCTCTTTCTAACCCCAAAATTATGATCAAGATTGGATTGCGTAAGGAAGCGTTATGTCAAATCTCCCATGATGACCCGATTATAGACTGGTTCAGTAGATCAAACTTGTATGAAGTTCCTCATGTCACAGTTTCAAATTTAGGTTATGAAAATGATATCCAAAAAACTACAGTCCGTCCTCTTTCTGTAACTTTTGATGAAAATTCAGTCTGATGCTTAAAGAGAAAGTTATGAAGATTTTCCCTATGTCACCTGTTTATGATGTAATTCAAGAGTCTGCAAAAACCATAACTTCCTCAGATTATATATCCAAAAATATAGCGATACAATATCTGAAATTTAGATGCAAGGTTCAGATTGCTTTCTTTTCAAATGGTTTTTTGTTTTAGCTTTTGAAACGTTGTAGAAAACATGTTATAGCAAAACTTCCACAATGACCTGTTTTATATGAAATTTTGGAGCTTGCAAAAACTCTAACTTCCGCAGATCATATCTCCAAAACTGTAGTGAGACAAGATTGAAAATTCGGACCCAAGGTTCTGCAAGATTTCGACTCAAATGGGTTTTATTTTTAGATTCTGAAACGTCATAGAAAAACAATTATAGCGAAAATGGCATGATGACCTATTTGGAGAAGCGAAACCCTAAAATGCAAAGCTCTGATACCGAATGTTATGAAACCAGCTCACAAAAAGATAGAAAAGATAGATGAACACCTTAAAAATAAGCCTCTTTAAGGGGGCAACCTCCTTTACATTACACAAATGAACAATTCTTAGATGATACAAATAACAAGACCTCCTTTCTATATATAGGAGTCTAAGGGGTCATAATATAATCAGATTCGACATAACAATAATAATGTAAGGGCACAATAATAACAATAGTGGGCTTCTATGCAACACAATAATAAGAATATTGGGACTACATGGGCACAAAAATATAATAATGGGGTTGTACTAATAAGAATAAGGGGTTACACTAGTAGTATAGGGACCTAACACAACACAGGTGTAGAAAAGGCACCAGTTGTTTGTAACACATGCACAGAGAAGGCCCAAGTGGGGTGAAACACGTTTTCAGTAGATCAGAGGATGTGTTGGTCTTGAGAAAGAGGATTATGACACAAAAATTGCAAATAAAACTCAATGAAATCACTTCCTAGGTTTGTTCTTGGCTAGTTAAAGCAACAAAGGTATATGAAAGAGGTAAATCAAACATAATGGACAAAGAAAGAACCAAGGGAATACACCATTCCCTAGTATGGTCACCAATTTGTTATGCAGGATTTATGACTGCGGACATAAATATCTCCCCTATATCTTGTGGCTATCCTAGAACAATAGAATGATAAAGGACCCATTGTTTTCCTTAAATTAAGTAGATGAGGGGATTAAACATAGTTGGAATCGATCATATGTTTCGATCCTTCTTTGGCTAGAATGCTCCAATCCTAGCCCTAGTTGCCAAAATTTGAACCTGCACAACCAGACAACACAAGCCAAGAAACTACAATATCTATGTAACATCATCTATCTAATTTATTCAATAGATCAACATGGTATTGAAATATATGAAATAGCAACATCACATAAAGGAAAACAAAAAACTCTTTGTATTGATGTAAATGGAGTGAGTTACAACCATAAATAGGCGTTGATCTTCTAGAAGATATCCTCCAAGTTGTTGACTTGTCCTTCCTTTATCACAAAGTGTACCTCCAATAACACCAAATGCATGAAAGGATAATTCTCACAATAACAACATAAGGGTATAATCACTCTCCAAAAGCCAACTCCTTGCATATGGAAGATTGTAAATATATAGAGGAGTGAGGTAAGCTGGAGGGAAAATTTTAAGGATGAAAATTTATCTTAAAGTTTAGAAACCTTGGCGAATTTCACTATTTTCTAATATGCAATTTGTAAAATGTTTGTTGATATCCTTGTAAATATACTCAAATTTATATTTATTTTGTATATAGTCTCTAGAACATTTTGGCGATATCAAAGGTAAAATAATTTTATACAATAAAATATGGGCGAATAGATTTTAGAAAAAACGTAAATTGACGAATCCTTTTTTTTTTGGAAAAATCATGGAAAATTAGCCCACCTGTGAATATTAGCCCCTAAAATTTTCCTTGGTAAGTTGGGAGTTCTTATCCTTTTACCAATCTTGGGATTAAGATCCACTCTTGATGGGAGGATGAGATCTAATGATAAGGGATGGAAAATCCAAGGTAGGATAGGATAGGATTTGAAATTTTTATCTAAGGTAAAGGGTTACAACATATCCTAAAAGCTTCTAGATATGGAGGCTTTGAGATTCTCTCTCTTTTTCCCAAATTTCTAGAACCAACGCAGGTGCAAAGGAGAGCAACCTGTAGGTGATCAACACAAGCCACAAAGGATAAAATTATAGGTGAATGCAACCCAAAAAAGGCTAGGGAGCATTGATCCTAAAAGTGGCTCAGATGATGCAGTTTAGGGAAAAAAACTCTAGGGAATGAGAGAGTCATGCTTAGGGATTTGTGCAATGATGATGTAAAGGGGAAAATGGATGTGAATGATCTAGTTTGGAGGTTGATTAATCAGATGAGACAAAATATCTTATAATAAGGATAATGAAGAAGAATCACAAAACTATATAACCATATGCACAACAAATTAACACACAAAAATTAAACTGGTGGAAAAGACAGAGAACCATCATGTGGTCTCCCATACTCATGTAGTTCTCTCTTATTCAAATAATTTAATAATACATTTAAATACATGATCAAGTGGTCTTAAGATAGTGCATCTATATTAGACTCACTTGGTTGAGACAATTTCTCAACTTACACACTAATTTAGAAGAGCTAGTTGGAGAGAATCTCTCATCCAAACTAGAATCCTTGGTTTGAGGAATTATCATGATTTTATTCATTTAATTTAATAATTGGATTTATTATTGATTTTTAAGAGAGTGAGGCTAAAACTCCCCCCATTAATGATAAGTCCAAAACGAACAAGGAACCATCTTCCAAGTTCTCAAGCTGATCCTCAAAAAACATTTGCCTCAAAAACCGCCAAAGCTGGATGCTGGAGAAACAAAAATCTGAAGAGAACATGAATCAACTGCATGTCTGATTCATCTCTGAATGTCGCTTGACAACTCCATCACATGCCAAGCCACAAAAGGATCTAATTGTCCTTTGCTTGAAAACAACATCTGTTGTCCACTGACAGAACTTGATGAATGCCCACTAGCGTATTTGTTGATGATGATCACCCACTGGCTGATGAAGATGCCCACTGGCTGCTTCGCTGATGTTGTGAAGACTTTCAGTATGACAACCACTTGTCAATTTCATTGACATTTTCCCCCCTTTATCAACTAAAAGGAGAGGCAATCTTCTCCAACACATATTTGAACTCCCCCCCTGTAGGTGGAGGAGTATTTCACTGGTGTATTCCCCCGTTCAACTGCACGAGAGTACCATCTTCATTTGACTGTTGGCTGCAATATGTGTGAGTGAATTCGATTGTAAAATTTATACAATATTCTGGTTGTGGATGACCATTCCTAGGGATCAATCCATGAATAATTTATCTTCAATCTCGCTGATTATCGTTGATTGCAGCATTTCTCTGATGCATGATTTGAGTTGCTACAATGGCTACAAGGATGGAGATCAAAACATTGATTTTCCAGATGACCGGTTCTTTGACAATGACAACATTTTAGTTTTCTGCAACTTGAGTTTGTGTACATTTCTGTTTGTCTACAAATTTAGTTTGTGTGCATTGACGTTGGTCTGCAAGTTACTGAGAACTTGCTGAGGTGATTTGTTCAAGTAATCTGGCACTGACGAACTGAATGGGATTTGAATAATCAAGGATATGTAAGTTGTCGTTATCTTTGACATATCCTAAGCCACGTTGATTTCGATTACTTTGAATTTCTTCCCATGGCTTGATGATGGGTTTGGAAGAAGTTGAAATGGAACAACTTCAACACTTGAAGTTGGTTGGATGAATGAAGTCAAATGATCAGTTGTCTTTGGATTGGTCAAAGACTTGGAAGCAACATGCTTCTCTTGCAACTCATTTCTTTGCAGTTGCGACTCTAGTTGAAGGAACTCAATCGTTTCATGTGCATGTTGAATATGCACTTGAATTTGTTGATGTGCACCATGTCACCAGCTGATGATAAAATAAAATTGTTAAGAATTTGGGACATTTGAATGTGTGTCTCCATGTTAGCTTGCTCACTTTGAATTCAGGCTCGCTTGTACTTTTTCTTATCACTGATTCTTTACTTGCGAGAGTTTTATAACTTGGTTGTTTGAACTCTTGATGTCACGCTTGCTTGATGACGATAGATTTGCTTGAATGCTTCACTCACACTTTGTGAATGCTTCAATCAACTTCACATTGGCTCGCTTGTTGTAGATGTCATGCTTTGAACTTGCGCACTTCATCTTGACATGCTCGCTTGCTTGGTTGTTTAAATGACACACTCACTTGCTTTGTTGTTTGAATGACATGCTCACTTGCTTTGTTGTTTATTGCTCACTGGAAGAATAGAATACACTTGTTTGATGATGATTGCTTGTTATATGGCTTGCTTGAACTTGCTTGATTGATTACTGACACTTTGTGCTTTCTTGCATGTACTCACTGAATGTGTTGATTAAAAAAGGAAGGGTGTTGAACACTGTCGAAAATGAACCCAACAGACAAATGACAAGTTCAATCTTGATGACTAGGTTGAAGACTTACTAGACTTAATGTATTCACCTTAACAATTCAATTTAGGGTTTCGGTTACAACCAAGAATGCACCCTTACAATTCAACTGAATTTGACTTTGATTACAATTCAACTTACAAATTATGTTTTGCAAGTTACAGTTTTGTATTGAGCTTATTAAAAAATGGTGCAAGTGGAAATTCCCAAAAAATTGTTGTTGAATTGCAGCAAAAAATTTGTTGATGTATATGAGAACTTGATTGGATGTTGATGTAGAAATGTCATTGACAACTTGATTATATATTGTTTCTTCTTGATTACTTGCAGTTTGCTTGATTACATAAGCTTGAATGAAAATGATTATGTGCATGCAAGTCGTTCATGTGTTGTATGCTACATGTGTACCATATTAGAAAGATACCACATGAAGGTTAGTGTCAAGACTAGACACAAAACAAAAACAAGATCAAGAATCATGAACCATCACAAACATACACATGGTGTACCTAAGATCCCCTTATTCAATTTCAGGTGGATCTAGGACACATCAACACCGCAAAAAATATGTCTTTATTAAATATTGAAGTAAATCAATCTTCACCTTCACAACATCATGAATGAAATTTCTCAAGCAATGAGAATGCCAATCTCATAGCCCCTTGAAGCAACTTGTCTTCAAAAATAAATACACACTGACTCAGTCTGCTAAAAATAAAGCTTTCTTCAAAATACAACAATGAGCTTCCCTTTTAAAAAATTTCACTTATCACTCCAAATATAAAAAAAAAAAAAAACATCTTATCTCTCCAAAAATCATCAACCTTATTCACCCTTATGACTCCCAAATAAAAATTATTTTATCCACTCAACCCTCACTTTGACTTTTAAAATTCTACTTCAATTTAAACTTTTCATTTGACTTTGAAATGGACTTGATTGAGTCACTCAAAAAATTACAAACTAAAATCACTTCAAAAAATCTCTATTACATACTAACCTTCTCAAACTTCACTTATATTCAATAATCTCCACTTATATGTTTCTCCACTTTCTTAAAAACAACCATCAATGTAAAATTTATTATTAGATTGTTTTTACTTTCTTTAAACTATCCAATTCACGTGTGAGAAAGTAAAAAATTATCTACTTTAGAAATTTACCTTTTTCACACAATCCAACCAATCATTAAAATTCACCTTTGCACACAATCCACATGATCCATGCTCATTGATACAAAAAACTCCACAAAACACCAGCCATATATATGGAGACTGAATATTAACCAATAGAATATTACTTAACTTTTAAATCTTTCTCACCATTGTTTTTTTTTTTTTCTTGGGCAATGGAAAACTCTTCAGCAGCGAACTATGTAATCGTGCATGTTGGACTCAACGTTTCTCTTCAATATTCTGGCAGAAGGTCTCCACGTTGATTTCTTAAACTCCTTTTTACTGTTGTAATATTCAACGTGTAACTCTTAATCAAAACATCTGGATTAATTTTCAACACGTGTTTGAGAAACAACATCTGCATCTTAGTCATACCAATCTGTTCTGGCCGGAAGAAGAGATGATTCATGTTTGCCAATTCCACTGTGTCATAGCCATACAACAAAAGGCCCCCAATTCCACATCAGCAACAGATTCTTTGCTCAAGCCGGCTCCAAATACAGGTGGGAGGGTTACTGATTGTCCTCTTTCTTTGTGGCTTTATATAAAATCTCCTCATTACATTTTTGCCATGCATGGAGCACTGTACTATGCAAATCTCACCACAGAATAATTTAATAAGTTCTCTCAATTTAATTCAGACTTCAACAAAATTCAACACTTGATGCATCTATGAATTTTCTTCATGCCCAACATGCGTTGCTCTTACTGGTGATGTTGTGCTCCATAAAATGCTTGAACTGTCCTATATCCATTCAACCTTCAACAACAAATGTAACATTCAACCTTCCATAGCTATGCAAACAACAACATATGCACAGTGGATGGGATGCCCACTTGATGATGCCATGGAGCAGATGCTGGATACCTATCCAGAATTATGTAAATCTGCAGATCACAAATTTCATGTAGCAGAGCTTCCTCTTCATCCATATTTCAAAGTTATGCCTGAGGATAGCACTGCAAAAGATCCCGATGAAAAGTTGTGGGAGATATCTCAGAGGGAGGAGGAAATGCTCTATCAGGAATTTGTGTAGTGTATGAATTTCAACAAAGCACAAATTGTTGGTAAGGTTAAATGTCATAAATATAGTCGAAGGAGACCTCTAGAAGGATGGAAGTTCACCTAACACAGTCAATAGCTCACAATACAACTCCAACTTTCGGGTCCATGCGTAGGGCACTCTCTTCTCCACAGGCTTTCAACAACTTAACATAATCTTCTTGCCTCATGCTTTCACGCAGAAAAAATTCAAAATATAACACAAAGAAATCTCAACATCTATGATTTCTACGTAGAATCAACCTAGCTCTTGGCTTGAAGATAACCCTGCACTCAAGTGCTGGTAAATCCACTATATTGTCCCTTTCCATATGAATAATCCTCAAGGAATCATCTCCACATAGCTCTCGTTCAATAGCCGTCAAAGCGATCAAAATCGCACTTAAAAAACTTGTTTTCCCTCAAACTAAAACTAATTCGCCAATATTATTTTTTTTATCAGACCTTCCATTGCTTTCATTTCATATTATTCAGGGTGATCGATGTGCAAATATTTGTATTTTCCTGCCATTACTCCCTCAACAGCTCCCTCAACAACTTGATTGGTCTCATGCCACTTTAATGTGATCATTGTGGTCATTCACCACTACACCATTTTTGCTGGTGGAATAAGTATGTTGAAAATCCAATAAAGAAATGGGGCTACAGATATGAAGGTCACCAGGCTCTGATCAAGCTTTGATACCACATGAAGAAGAATCACAAAACCATATAACCATATGCACAACAAATTAACACACAAAAATTAAACTCGTAGAAAAGGCAGAGATGTGGTCTCTCATACTCATGTAATTGTCTCTTATTCATATAATTTAATAATACATTTAAATACATGGGCAAGTGCTCTTAAGATAGTGCTTGGTTGAGACAATTTCTCAACATACACACTAATTTAGGAGAGCTAGTTGGAGAGAATCTCTCATCCAAACTAGAATCCTTGGTTTGAGGAATTCTCATGATTTTATTTATTTAATTTAATAATTGGATTTATTATTGATTTTTAAGAGAGTAAGGGTAACAGATAATTCACTTAAAATAAGGTCTTCCCAATTAAAAAGGACATCTCTATTGAAAGAATAATATAATGCAGAGAGAAACGAATTAGGGACATTTGAAGTAGTTTCCTACCCCATTATTATTGAAAAAAGCTAGGAATAATCTCTATAGGGCTTGGAAAGTATTGAAATATCAAGAAAATAATATCAAAATGAACCTGTACAGAAGGAAATATGAACTCCTGAATGATGTTCCTTCCGCTGACTTGAGACGAAGAAGGCATCAAATTTATATAACTTGAGTAACTTGGTGGGTTTCCGTGGCTTGAGAATATTTCTAAATTCTTTTGGAGTTGGAGGGATTGGGTTATTTTTCAGTCCAATGTTGGTAGTTATGGTATTGAAATCAAAATTCCATGCACATAAATAAAATCTCTTTGAAATTGAAGAATTCATGAACAAATGCAAAATTTTCCAATATGGTGGTGTAAATATTGTTGTTTTTTCTCATCAGGAGACAAATTTAAATACCTTTGCTATGTAGTCAAACAATGATTTTTTTTTGTCTAAGAGAGCAAGTGAATTTAACATGTCACTCTAAACCAAATCTTTCTTCCTTCTATCAACCATTTTTTAATTGTTCTTTGAAATATATGAACGATCAATAAATCCATTTAGTGAGTCTTGGTTGTTAAATCATTATTCTTTCGTACAATTATTGAAATATCATCTCCTAGTGTACCATTCCATTGGACAAGGAGGAAAAAAATATAAGTTAATAAACATGTGATCATGCTTCATGAGGGGTGGTGGAGAGTAGATCTCGTAGTATGATTCCCATCACTTCCCTTTTGATTAGAGATACATTTCCTTTATTTATCCTTTAAGTGATTTCAAGGTGAAAAAAAGAGGTGGCGGTAGAGAAAAGGTGGCAAAATGACTCTCTGACATGTGATTTTTTGCATTTAATGTTAAGTAATGACATGAATCATAGGTGAGTAGATCGTGCATAGGTTCATGTTGTGTGGGAGATGAGTATGTTTCGAAGTATGATGTTCAAAGGTGGGTGTATGGAAGCAATATGTGTGAAGGGGGAATGTGTGGAGAGGGGGTGTGCGGGGAGAGTTTGTGTATAATTTCTCCTCACATCAACAAATAGACTAAGTGTTGGATATAGAGGAAAATGCATAAAGAAATCTTATGTATAAATTATTAAATGAAAATCTTCTCTGCATAGACCTAAACAATTTTTTGGGTCAACACCTCCCCAATAATTGGAGGGTCATCATTAGTAATAAACAAAGAAATATTAGAATAGAAATCAAGTGGAGTATACCTTTTTAGTTTCCTTCTTTCCTAAACTAATCTTCTTAATACCAAAGTATTCGGTTCTTCTTCTTATTATTCATGTTCTTTGTAGAGTTTGATTCATCATCCTTCAATTCAAACTCTATAATCTACAAATATTTCTCCCTTAGTGATACTTATTGTTTGACAACATATTTGATTTCTCTAAATACCACATCTCAACAATACATATTCTTAGTTTTTGGTTCCAAAGCTTCTAACATTTGAATTCATCATTTTAACTACTAAATATACACTTAGCTTTATTATCTAGCTTACTACTACTTTCATTTGGAACACGCACATAAGCATCATAGCCAAACAACCTAAGAATATAGTATCCAATACCTCTCCCTTAAATTACTATCCTAATACAACATAAAGGGCATGCTTGCATTTTTCATTGGTGCCCCAATAATCATTTTTTCCACTCCATTATACTAAGGTTTGTATGGAGTGGTATGCTTCCTTGAAATACCAAAATTCTTATAGAATTATGTGAACTCATTCCCACATAATTTTCTATTATTATCCATCCTCAACGGCTCAATTTTCTTTTGGGTATGATTTTTTGCAAGAGCTTTAATTATTTAAATTTATCAAATGCTTCATATTCCTTCTTGATCCATGGATTTCTTGAGAATTCATCTATAAATGAGACATAGTACAAAATTTTACTGAATGATGGAACCGACTTAGGTCGCAACAAATCATTGTGCACCAACTATAATAATCCCTTGTCACTCATAGAACCAGAGGAGATTCTTACCTAATTTCGCCTCGCATATAATAAATGTTCATAGAAATCAAAATACAAAGAGTAATTAGAAATACATTCAAATATGCCTTTACCATGTAGTACTCAAATTACATTCTCTCTGATGTTTCCCTATCTTTTATGCTACACCACAATCTTTTCTCCAAAGACTATAGGATCTTTTCCTTCTTTAAATCCATTCTTAGAAAAAATGGAACAATTCCAATTATCACCAATATTTCTTCCTAGTTGTTTATACGTAGTTCCAATCCAATCTATCATTAACAATAACATTACTCCTTGAACCTTCCTTTATGCTTCTTTTTTAAACATTCTTTTTACACTCACATCACTCATCTTGTTTATAGGGATCAAATTTCTAGCCAATATTAGGATGTGTAAAATACCAAGGAGTAATCTAATCGTTCCATTCATTAGGTTTAATTTGACCTTTCTTCATCCTATGATTTTTGTTGTCGAGTTATCTCCCAGGAAAACAATACTGCCATCCTACCTTTCTTACTCATAATACCACTTGATATGTGGAATCATTTGAAAAGATGAACTAGAGTCAACTAGGTGTACCTTATGATCTACATGTGTGCTTGATGATGCCACGTGTATATCCCCTCCTTCATTTGAGGAGGATTTTATTTCTATAGGAGGAGCACCATTAGATCCCTTGCCTTTCTCAACATTTATAGATCTACAATGCTTCTTATAATGCCATTCTTTTCCACGTCTCCAGCATATATTTAAAATTATACATATACATATACATATACGTACATACATACATACATATATATATATATATATATATATATATATATATATATATATATAATTATATATAATTATATATATATATATAATTTTTTTATTTTTTTAGTTTCTGTGGTTGGAGTTATTTATGAAGGAAGGAATATCCACAAATGTGAGTACTATTGTCGAATTTTCTAGTCCATCAACTAGGTACATTGTGAATACTTGAGAAAGAATGAAGACTAAGAGAAAAATAAATAGTTCAACAGCCACCAAGAATAACACAATCCATAAACCTTAGATAAGGTGAAAATAAAATAGTATAATAGTAGGTAATAAATTATATATAGTTTTATAAGTAGATATTAGTAAGTAAAAATAAGGTAATAATAAAAAATGGAAGAAGCTAGAATAAAATATTTTAGATATATAAAACAATATAATATACTATATATGAAATTAAATAATAATATATTCTATTATAAGTATGTATGTATTAATTAATATATAATCCAAGCTACGAAAACCTAGTAAATGTAAGAAAGGATACACCTAAAAAAAAGCAAAGGAATAGAAATTGGAGTCCAGTGAACGAAAAAAGGAGGGTATAAAATAGGAAGGAATAAGGATGAGGGAGGAAGAATAGGTGAGAAGGAGGAGAGTAGGAAGAAATAAAGGATGGAAAAGGGAGGAGTAGAAGGGGAGGAACAAGGAGAGAAAAAGAAAAGGAGAAAGAGGAAGGAGGGAACACAGTGTAAGAGGAAGTGAAGTGGGGGAGGGAAACAAGGAGGAAATGAGGGAGAAAGAAAAGAGATAGAAATGTGAGAGAGGAGGGGAAGAGTTTTAAATATGAAAAGGAACCGATAGAGGAAAGGGAAGGATAGAAAAGGGAAGGAATGATAAAGAAAATTAGTAAAAAAGAAAAGTGAGGGAACAAGGACCAGGAAGGAAGGAGGGCAAGAGTCAAAATAAGACCTGGAGTGGAAAAAAATATATTGTTAATGGTTGACAAGGGAAGCCAATTATCATTATTATAGAGGTCATTGTCTCTATTCATTTTTTTGGGTGTTTCTTGATCTCAAGAGCTTCTCTAATGTGACACTTGTAATAATGATTTTCCTTTGCAATGATTTTAGTTCCTTCCAAGGAAACATGATGTTTTTTAACCTTGGCATGTTCTACATGTGATTAGTTCCTAATTATTTCATGCTTTATATCACCACCATGCTCCTTGATCCTTACTTGTAGGGAGCATCTCGTTTCATTGATATAACACTTGTCATAGGAGTAGTCTACTTTATAAACACCCTTGTATTGGAAGTGGTCCATGTTGTCCTTCATGAATTTCATATTTTTCTTAATAGTGATGAGAGGTATGAAAGATCTTATTATATATGATAACTTTAGAACCTTGGAAATCTTATCAGTAGTTCCTTTGAGTTAAGGTACGACAATCATTCCTCAACCTTAGATGTTAGTGTTGTAAGGGTTGTTGTCAAGTATTTCTAAAGATTTTTGAAGGGTATTCATTATATCGTTCTCTTTATAACCAAGATTCTTGAAGACATTAATCAAGTGGTTTTCTCCTTTTCATTATGTCTTCCCTATAAATTATGAAGGCTTAGCTAATAACCAGGGTGTTGATGACACAAATCTGATGTGTGGGAAAATAGTGAGATTCTGCATGTAGGTATTTTACCACATGGGTCTTTTTTGGTAGAATTTATAGTCCAATTGGCCATTAGGTTTCCTCATTATTATAACATCAAGGAAGGGGATGTAACCATTCTCCTCTGTTTTCGTGGTGAATTGGATCTTAGTTGAGATGTTGTAATAATTTTAAAAGCTCTTATTTCCCATGAAGACAATTGAAATTTGTGTCATTAATGAATCTCATCTAAATATTAGGCTTCAAAGAGTAGGTGTTAAGTTCCATTCTTTTATAATTTTCCATAAAAAAATTAGCCACTATTAGTGAAAGAGGGGACCCCATTGCTACCCCACTAGTCTACTCATAGTATTCTCCCCTAAGATGAAAAAAGTGGATCTAAGACATACTCCAACAACATTTGTTGTTTTTGGGTTAGTCATTTCCTTAATCACCTAAACAACCCCATTTAGGGGGATTTTAGTAAAGAGAGATACTACAAAAAAGTTAATTATGATGTCTTATGGATTGGCCCTTTCATATTTAATTAATTTAACAAATTTACTTGAATCCTTGATGTACAAGTCTGTATGGCCAACCAAGGGAATTAAATACTTAGCAACAAATTGGGTAGTTGATATGTTAGAGAGCCAATATTGTTCACTATTGGTCTTAATGGAATTCCATTCTTATGGATTTTTGGAGCTCCATAAATACTTGGGGTTATCTCACCATTGGGAATCACCTATTTCTTGGCCCAGTCATCTAGGTTAGAAGATAGAATAGCTTAATTAACATCTTTAATCACTCTTGAGATAATGTTATTAGTATGATTCATGTAGCTTCCACTCTTAGAAAAATGTTCATTCATTTTCTTGTTATAATCATCAAGGATAATTACCACCATTACCCCACCTTTATAAGCTCTTAAGATAACAATGTATGGGTTTGTTATGAGGCTTATTAAAGCTAAATGTTCTTATTTTCTAATATTAATTCAAGGTAGTTATGCATTTCTCAAAATAATTGAGTTGTCTTGCTTGATACTATATTTTTCTACATTTTTTAATGTATGAATTCTATCCTCTATGTTGCAGATAATATCTTCAACAAGGATATATTTTGGAGAAATGGAAAAGTTCCTTTAGACTTTGATCTCCCACTGTAGAACTTCTTTTCATTTCTATCATAGGAGAATTCTCTCATAGATAAGGCATCTACATTTTGATTTTCCATGTTTTTCCGTCTCATCTCCTCTAAAACAAGGATGAGACTATTTCACCAAAATTAAAGTAGATACATTCATACCTATGGAAATAACTAGACTAACCTATGAGTTTAGTAAAGGACAAAGCAAACTAATACACTTATATTCATTTAAATATTAATATCAACAAATAAGAACTGATTTTCCACATTATTGAAGGCATTTATATTCCTTTCCAATAAGTCTCCATCCTTCAACCTTAGGTTACATAGGTTCTCTAGTAAGAACAATTTGTTCATCATGGAATTAGGATAATGAAAAGCCTCTAACTTGTTCCACAATTCCTTTATTGTAGCTTCTCCTAAAAAATACAGTAATACCAAATTTGAGAGACACAATCATAATGTGATCCTTTCCTTCCAATCCAACTTGATTTATTCCTTTGTTGACATCTATGTGAGTGTAGTACCCATATCATCAATGATCCACTAATATTTGTCCACCAATAGACCTTCCATTTTGAGCTTACACAACTCAAACATTTTCCCATTGAATTCCTTGAACTCTATGTTTGAATTGCTCACCATTTCCTTTCATGACAAAAACTGATAACACATATCTCCCAACATAACAATGTTTTCCATAGGTTCAAGCCAAAATTCTTAGCCATAAAAGTGTCTCCTTGATGTCAAAATTATCCAATACCAAATGGTGGTTTTAACACTATATAGTTAATTGTTACAAATATATTTGTAATAGAAAGAGAAAATATGCAATAAAAGACACACACACATATTTAACATGGATATTTTACCATGAAAACCTGAAATAAGGAAAATAAAAAATATTTTTTGTTGTATTATATTTGCAATCTTACAATACTATATATATATATATATATATATACTGTCGCATCCATAAACCTATAATCCATTAACCCTATATTAGATTACAACTATAGTATGGAATTACAAAACCATGCGGTAAACTACCATGCATGACAAAACCACTAAAGGTGTAAGCCATGTGCTAAAAAATGTCAAAAACAAATTCAAGATACTACCCAATGAATATTTTTGGGGATTATTGCCCTTGTTGCGACCCACCTAAAAAGGGAGGTTGTATCCTCGTTGTAATCTCCCTGTTATGCCTAGTGCATTTGTATCACCCATGAAAGAATATAGCGCATACTAGAAATATGTTGTCTCTGCAATGCCATAGGTTTGACCAATTTTTAAAGTGCCAAGTGAAAGTTATAAGCACTTTTCTAAAAAAATTTGTTTTGTTCTTTTCAAGAGAGAACACTTGTATGGCATGCTATGTGTATAATTTTTCTATTATGCTTCTAAAAATTGCACTTGAGACACTATGGTATATCTCTTTCGAAGTGAAATATTAGATTTCAATTTGGATCTTTCTGGACTTAGATAAGATTCTTTACTTGGAACACATGTTTGAGACTTAGGACTAGTAGAAAGCCCTAAGTTACACAATGCATAACTTCATTAGAAGAAACTTGCCTAAAAGTGTCCATGAAATTTTCACAAAATTTCTATGTCATAATATGTTAACCAATCAAAATTCTTTAAATTTAAAAAGAGGCAAGTGTATTAAATAATTTTTAATTAGTTAATCTATTATTCATGAAATATTTTATTATTAATTTGGGTATTGGTGAAATATCTTATTGTTAATTTGAGTATTTGTGAAATATTTCATTAATATTCCTTACATACCTTACCCATATCGATTAGAATATTTAAAAAAAATTAATGCAATGTAAATTTTGATATTAGCGAAAAATATAAATTGAAAATGTGGGCCCATTTGACATTAATAAAGATGGCCCAAAAAAATAGTTAAATATAAAATATAAATATAGACAGTTATAGTCAAATATAAGTCTTGGGTTCAAATCTTGTGCTACCCTCTGATCGGGGTGAGAAGATGGACGAAGATGGACATGATGAAAATGTAGTCCTACCAAGCTTTTATATATATATATATATATATATATATATATATATATATATATATATATATATATAATAGTTAAACAATTAAAAAGTAGTTAAACATAAGATATAAAATGTAACATAGTTATAGTTAAATATTAAATAGTTACATATAATATAGTTAAATATAAAATAGGTAAATCTAAGTTAAAAAATGTATTCTAGAAATATATAAAATATATAGATAAATATAAAAGAGTTCAATATAGTTAAAGATAAAATAGTTATAAAATGTATTCCAAAAAGGAAAGATACCGAATTCCATCCAAAAATATACAATATATTGTTAAATATTTAATAATTAACTATAATATAGTTAACAAATATTTAAATATAAAATACTTAAATAGTTAAAAAATGTAAACTAGAAAGGACAATTTTCCACCCAAAATTGTGGCTCAAGTAGACAATGTCATTAAAATAACACAAAAAAATTGAATATGAAATATATATATAGATAGTTAAATATAAAATATAAATACATATGGTTAAATTTGAATATAAAATATTTATAGATAATTATTTTGATAAAAGTTTCATATTTGAATTTAGGTTTGTGTGATCCATATTATGAAAAGTAAGAAAACTTTAAGTGAAAATCACATTATGAGAGTTTTGTCGATGTGTTTCAAACCATCCAATGTAGTTCATCTTGTCGTGACGATGAACCACACTGGATGGTTCGAAATGCGTCGAAAAAATTCTGATGATGTGATTTTTATCAAATTTTTTCTTAGTTTTCAAAAGTGTCATATATTGAGGATTTCGATAAAAGTAAAAAAATAGAAATAACTTATTAATTTTTTTATTATTAAATCTTGTTCTAATAACTATTGTGGAACAGAGATAAAAGTAAAGTGATATTAAAAAATTACCTACATGACTTTTTTTAAAAAGTTAATTTTTCTTTAGGAAACCATTTTTAAACAAAAATTTCCTCTAATATGAAAAATATGAAAAAACTAAATTTTAAAATTTATATAAAAGATACTTCATATCAAATTACTAAACCAAAAATTTCAAGGACTAAAAATTATCCATAAAATTTTATGGAAAAAATCAGCAAATGAATCATTTCAAAGAAGCGAACAAAAGATTATATAGTTTAAACAAAATGTTATGAGCCAAATTCACCCAATAGTGTATAAATATAAATAATAAGTATCTTCATACCCTTATAATAGTAAATAAACACTAAATAAAAAATAATTTAGAGGAATCAACTTTCCTAATATATCCAATGCTCAAAATAATTTACCTATAAAAATAGATTTTTTTTGCGAATATAATATAAAATGAACATGATATAAAATGCCACTAACCTAACCTAACCATAGCATAACTAATATAATAATAAAAATATGTGAAATGCCACTAACCTAACCGAACCATAACTAATATAACAATAATAATATAATAATAATAAATGAGGATTAAATCCTTAAATAAAACTTGTACTTCAAATGTTGGGTAAAAAACAATGATACGCACTAATGAAACAAAAAGTGTAATTATTAAATACTCATGTCTTAGAGTAAACGTTATTAAATGCCTTTCAACAACATGGGATTGCGTATAATCTTATATCATGAATATTTTTTATAAAATATTGAATCAATAGGAAACTTGAGGTCTAAATTGAATATTTAATTATTAGAAAAATTAAGATTTAAAATGAATATTTAATTAGTAGAAAAATTAATATTTAAAATGAATGATTATTCTCTACCATTGGAATACTGGGAAGAGGAATCCCTCAAGGCGATTGGTAATGTTATGGGCGAGTTCGTCAAGGTAGTAGAGGAAACGAAGTCGTACAGATACACCTCATATGCCCGGATCTGTGTTTACATGGACCTCAAACAAGCTCTGCCTGACACGGTAAGTCTTTTTCATGAAGATGTTGAATGGATACAGTTGATTGATTATGAGCATGTACCCTTTAGGTGCAGGAAATGTCATGATTTAGGACACCTCTATAGAGACTGTCCACTGAATAGTAAGCCCTCCTCTCAAATGGATTCGGAAAATCCAACGCCGGATGGTTTCACTAAAGTGCTGAATCGCAGAAGGGGAAATAAAAAAACAGCAGCCACTACCAAGATTACTCCGGCTGACCCATCAAAACCCTCGACAAGCAATAGCTTTGCAGCCTTAGCCAATGAAGACATGCAAGATCCAGATAACACACCCTCCAATGAAAAAGAAACCAGTCAGGAAAAGATTAAAGGATCTCAATCGAAGACAGGGGAAAAGGTAGCAGAAAAATCGGATAATCATCTTAAAACTGCTTCAAAAACCTGGAGCTTCCTTGGAATGGAAATAGATGATACAAATCCCAATGTAGAAGCCGAGAAGGAAAGTGATGGAAACTTTCAAGAACCTCAGATCATGGAGGAGGACACGGAATCTATAGATATTGGCGAGCTGGATATTCTAGGCCTAGAACAAGCCTGTAAAATGGGAAACTTCGACAAAATACCTGATAGACAAGTGGATAATCTAGTGGAAGTCCTCAATAGAGCCCAAAAAAAATACTCGCTAGGGGTTCAAATTGGCAGCCAATGGGATGGGAAATTCATCACCAAAGACAGTAAAAAGAGGGGAAGGAAAACCACTCTGGAAAGAACCATCAAGATAGGAGAAGTGTTGGTAGAATCAGGCCGATATGCCAAGTTAACCAAGTACTTCAATGCCAACCCCAAACCCTCTCAATGAAGTTGATCTCATGGAATATTAGGGGGCTCAACAGCCCAAGAAAAGGAAGATTACTAAAAAACATGCTCATGCAGGAAAAACCTACCATTCTCTTTTTGCAAGAAACAAAATGCAACTCGACAGTCTTTGAAAAAATAGCAGCAAAGGCCTGGCCGGGAGGGTTAGTAACAGCTGTTGATGCTCAGGGTGCGTCAGGAGGACTTGCAGTGCTCTGGGATGCGCGAGTGATTCAACTGGACAACATACATGCAAATAAAAATTTCATTCAAGCTATATTTCACATAATTGGCACCAATATCTACGGCCATATGACAAATGTGTAATTCCCTTAGGAAACCCTGCACAAAGTTGAAATTCTGGACACCTTAACGCAGCTGAACTCAGAGAGGATGCACCTGTTATGGATATCTGGAGGTGACTTTAATATGATAGCAACAATGGAGGAAAATAAGGGAGGCAGATGCAGAATCAATAGAGATGGATCCATATTAAAAGACTTCATTCATAACAACTGGCTGATTGATCTCCCTTCAAATAACGGCCTATTCACCTGGAACAACAAGAGGGCAGAACCAAACCAAATAGCTTCTCGTCTCGATAGATTTATGATATCAGATAATGCAACTCACTTAGGAGGAGAATTCATCGCCTCTATCCTCCCTGTTTCAGGCTCTGATCATTGGCCAATAGCCCTCCATTGGAATCGACCCGGCAGCAGTACTAGGCGCCCCTTCCGGTTTGAGGCTTTTTGGTTATCTCATCCTGAATTCAATGAATTCGTCAAAGCATCTTGGATAAAGTTCAATCCTTCGGATGGCACCAAAATGTCTATATTCCAACGGAAGTTGAAATATCTCAAAGGGGAAATTAAACGCTGGAACCACTCCACTTTTGGCAACATCTTTAAAGCTCAGGAAACCCTCAATCAAGAAATGAAAATCATTCAGCAAAGGATCATCACAGAAGGGTGCTCTGACGAGCTAGCCAAGAAGGAGCATTACATAGAAAATCAAATCCTTGAAAGGGCTTTACAGGAGGAAACTCTTTGGAGGCAAAAATCAAGAGTTAAGTGGCTGAAGGATGGTGAAAAGAATACGAAATTCTTTCACAAAACTACGGTGCAAAGAAGAATGAACAATCATATTTCCCACATCAAAAATGATCAAGGAAGTAGAATTGAAACCCATGAAGGCATTGAAAAGGAGTTCCTCAAATATTTCAAACAGGTGCATCAAGAACCTAACATAGATCGAACAGAGGCCATTGATAAAGTCATCAGACATATTCCCAAATTAATCACTGAAGATCATAATCTTCTCCTTCTCAAGCCCACAAGCCTTCAGGAGGTTGAGATTGTTGTGCATCAGCTAAAAGCAGGGAAAGCGCCGGGACCGGATGGATTCACCTCCAACTTTTTTCACCATTTCTGGGATTTAATCAAATGGGAAGTCTGGCAAGTTGTGGAAGAATCACGTACTTTGAGATGGATGTACCCAGGTCTGAATGCAACATTCATTGCATTAATCCCCAAAGCAGAGGAATCCAATACTCCGGACAAATATAGACCGATTGCTCTATGTAACATCATATACAAAATTGTCTCCAAGGTTATAGCTTCCAGATTGAAACCTTTGCTTCCCCTTATCATCTCTCCAGAACAATCTGGATATGTAGAAGGCCGGCAGATCACGGATGGAATTATTTTAACTCATGAAATAATCCACTCCCTCAAGCATTCAAAAAAACCAGGTATGTTACTCAAAATTGACTTATCTAAGGCTTTTGATAGTCTAAGTTGGACATATATTCAAAAAATCCTAAATGCCTTTGGTTTTGCCCCTTCCTGGGTTAGATGGGTCAGTAATCTTTTATCCTCCTCGTTCTTCTCTATTCTCATCAATGGCATCCCGTCACCCACATTCCGTCCCTCTAGGGGTATCAGACAGGGTGACCCGCTCTCGCCTTTTCTGTTTGTCATCTTAGCTGAAGGACTAGGACGCAGCATCAAATCGGCTCTCCTCTCTCAAAGCCTCAAAGGTCTTTCTTTTCACCATGCTCCCTCCTATTCTCATCAGCAATTCGTGGATGACAATATGCTTTTTGGTCATCCTTCTATTCAAGAAGCTCGTACCTTCAATTCCATCCTTTCAAACTTATCTGATGCTTCCGGAGCCCTCATTAACAAAGTCAAGTCTCAGATTTTCTTCTTTAATACCCCTCCTCCCACCCAAAGAGCCATTGCCCACATTCTAGGCTTTACCATCGCATCTCTTCCTTCTAAGTATCTGGGAGCTCCTTTAATTGCCTCTGCTCTCAAGCATTCCTCATGGAAAGACCTTTTAGAAAAGCTTGAAGCAAGACTGTTCCTATGGACCCACAGAGTTCTTAACATGGCCAGCAGGCTGGTGCTCATTAAAGCTGTTCTTCATTCCATGCCTCTTTACCTTTTCTCTATTCTAGCTGCACCTAAGTGGGTTCTTAAAGAAATAAAGCAGCTTCAGCGCAACTTCTTATGGGGTAATTTAGGTCCAAATCGAAAGTGGGCTCTGGTCAAATGGGAGAAGGTCTGTCTCCCAAAGAAAGCTGGGGGTATTGGGCTAAGAGACCCAGAACACAGTAATATGGTAATGGGTGCTAAAATTTGGTGGAGGTGGCTCTCAAATCCCAGCACTCCTTGGGCCTCCCTATGGACAGTGAAATATGCGAACAATACACCCATAGAGGATAGAATCAGAATGTCAGAAGTAAGTAGAGGTTCAGTCATCTGGAACTCAGCCATTCAACACCGAAATCTAATACAAAAGCATAGCTTCTGGGATGTGAAGAATGGCAACACAGCACGGTTTTGGGAAGACTCATGGCAGTAGCTTCCAAAACTCAGAGACACTCTTTTCAACCTTCTAGATCAAGATATAAATTAGTTCAATAAGGTGAGTCAATTTTGGGACTCACCCTCCACACAAGAATACAGAAAATGGAAAACAGCTAGTCAAATTATACTGCATAGCACGGAGCAAATTCAACTCTCTCTTTCCTCAGAACTTCAAAAACGACAAATCCTCTCCTCGGAAGGAATGGATATTCTCAGATGGGGATACGAGGAGAAGGGCATTTTCACCACCAGGGAAGCATACAAAGTAATTATCAAGGACAGGATAATTAGAGATAATTTATGGGATAAGATCTGGAATTCATCTAACTGGCCGAAGGTGTCTACTTTTCTGTGGCTTTTGTCTCATAACAAGATTCTCACATGGGACAACCTCAGAGAAAGGAAGTTCTTTGGGCCCTCCATGTGTCCTAACTGCAAACAGGTAGAGGAATCAGCATTACATCTAATGCAAACCTGTCAGCTAGGAAGGAAATTATGGGAAAAGGTTACATTCCAGTGTCAAAAAGAAGGCAGAGTGCATGGGGACATTAAAGGCACTCTTCGCACTTGGAGCCAAGAGCCATATCAAAGCAAACTCTTAAACACACTGTGGCAGCTTATCCATGGTTTACTAATGTGGAATATCTGGAAAGAGAGAAACAGAAGAATCTTCAAAAATCAATCACTGTCTATTGAGCAGATATGGACCGGATTACACCAAAATATTAAAGAAACCCTGTCTATCAAAGCCTGGTCCCAAGAAGACTTCCCATCAATCCCGCCGGAACAAAATATCTGGGACAACTGGAAGATTCACTTAGATCATCCGCTCTCTTCTATTAACAAATCCACAAGGTATCACAATCCTCCAGCAAGTTGGACTCCGCCGCCAATAAACATGTTTCAACTTAACTTTGACGGAGCTTCGAGGGGTAATCCTGGGAAAGCAGGATTTGGTGGAGCCTTCAAAAATCATCAGGGCACTCCCCTTCTAACATTTTTTGGCTCAAAAGGCTGGAACATCAATAATGCAGTGGAATTGGAAGGATTATGGAGAGGGCTTAATCTTGCTCAAGACAGAGGTTTTTTTCCTCTGATTGTTGAAGGGGACTCACAAATTATCATAGATATGGCCTCAAAGCTTATGCAAGGATCCCCCATTCATAAAGTCAGCAGCAGCTGGAGAATGGCTCCAAGACTTGAGCTTATAAACCAATGGCTTTCTCATCACCAAGCAATCTCCTTCAAACACATCAGACGGGAAGGGAACAAGTTGGCGGACTTTCTTGCTAATTTAGGAGAGGACACCGAAATGGATTTCTTCGAACGCCCTCTCTCCAGCATAGCCTCAGAGAACCAACTCTCAGACTTTCATACCATTGTAAAAAATGACATGTATCAGAAGGCGGCTACACCCCCGGATGTAGGTGCAATTACT
Source organism: Pinus tabuliformis (assembly GCA_031772625.1). Classification (NCBI taxonomy): domain Eukaryota; kingdom Viridiplantae; phylum Streptophyta; class Pinopsida; order Pinales; family Pinaceae; genus Pinus; species Pinus tabuliformis. Next base: position 1,897,381,236 of record CM062819.1, on the reverse strand, counting down.
GCCTGTTAATTACAGTGCATGCAAACGCGGCAGCTGTCCAAACACTTGGACGGATCCGGCAGTCCACACAATTCGTTATCGGTGATATGAAAGGAGCAGATTGTGGAATTAAGGCTCTGGTTATAGCATTTAATGTTCATTTGGTTTGAGATCCTCAGCCAAGTGATTTAAACATGGCGTGCATTGGTGTTTGCAGCTGACATTTGCAATCCTGTTTTCCTCTGCTCGTTATGCTTTCCGCACCCATGCTCTGCTCAGGGTGTATGGAAGCCCCTCTGGTTTCGTAACTTGGTGTATTCCGCCTGTGCCTGGTTTCTTAACCTGGTTTATTCCGCCTGTGTCTGGTCTAGTAACTTGGTTTATTCCGCCTGTGTCTGGTCTATTAACTTGGTTTATTCCGCCTGTGCCTGGTTTCTTAACCTGGTTTATTCCGCCTGTGTCTGGTCTATTAACTTGGTTTATTCCGCATGTGTCTGGTCTATTAACTTGGTTTATTCCGCCTGTGTCTGGTCGCCTTCCCTCCAGTTCCGGTCATCCTATTTACCTAAGCTGCCTGCGCACCCTGCAATGGCTCGACGTCGCGGCGTCCCCCGGCGTGGAAGCAATTCTGGTACTCGTGGAGTTTCTCGGCGTCGCGGTGGCTCTGCCCCTCAAAGCATCACTCCTTTAGCCTCTGCCTCTCCATCCTCTCCGCCTTCTGATCATTCTCGGCCCTCTCTGAATAGTTCCTTTCAAACTACCCGATTCAGGTTCAGAAGTAGGCTCAATAAGCCTTTAATCTCAGCCACTATCACTGTAATTTTCTCGAAGGAGGAAGATGAGCTTATGAGCTCGGATGACACCTCCATGGCTCAGTCTCAGTCTCAGGATACGAGTGAATTTCAGGGTGACATGGTTGGAGTAGTCCTCAATGACAATTCCAAGCAGAATGAGGATGGCCTTCAGGAAGCCCCTCAACCCCAGTCAGCTTCTCCACAAGAGAAAATTCTTGCTTGTGAACCAGTGCGCTTTTCTGGAAGCGTTTTGAATCTTGTTATTCCCCCAGAAGGAAGTATGATGGGAGCTGAAGACAATGAAATGGTGACCTAGATTGGCTCCCCCAACCAGGCAAACGTGGACGCGACAGGCTCTCCTCCGCAGGATTAAAGACTTCTGGCTTAAAATGCCATGACAGCAGTCCCTCTTCTGATTTTTGGTACTCATGTTATGCTTCCATGGTCCTCTCTGTGCATGTCTCAGGCTTCTTTTTGATATCAACATGAATTGTTACAGTCTTCAGGTCAAAAGTCTGGTTTTGGATCTTTTTGTAATAGCAGCGTTAAAGGATAGTATTTCTGTAAATGATCAGCTATCTCTGAAGCATAGATCAACTATAGGACAGTCTAGTTTTTTGTCTCTCAAGCTCACTTCAATTCTTGCTTCAAAAACTCTCAATTATGTAAAAGGAATGAAGTTTGCTATCTGCATAAGTCTCTTTGGTGATGGGCAGGCTACGGCCCCCTCAGAGGTTTAATCCTCTTTGTAAATATTTTTATCTTTTTTAATAGAATAGTCTTTATCCAGAAAAATATATATATATATATATATATATATATATATACTTAAAAATGAAATATAGGATAAAATATTAAGATGTCAACATCAATAAACATAAAAAATTCTATCACGAACAAGGAAATTGCGAGGAGGGATTACAAGCTTGAGTTGTGACATGAGGTTATGAGTTTTGATCTATGGACTTGGTTAATGGATATGAGGTTTGATGGAGTTCACTGAAGCTCAACTTTCTTTTAAGATTCACCAAAATTCATACCTCAAGGTTGAATCTTAACGAACCCTTTTTCTTTTTATATAAAACTGATGTAAAATTAAGGTAGAAATTGAAGTATTTTATTTATGGCTGACATTAATTTTTTTTGTTATTACTACTTTTAATTTGATAATGTAATTATCATTTTATTATTTTTAAATGTAACATTACATGACAACATCTCCCCCTAACAATGGGTTGTAAAGCACCCTTGGCACCACAAAATCACTTTTACTTAATGTATAAAATTGTAGTATTTTGTTATCACCTAAAAAATGATTACCCATCCATTGCTAACTAGGTGGATTGAAATACACCATGCAGGATTAGTTTTACTATAGTCAAATCATTTTCACCATAGGAAATAATTTAGTAAACCATTTTTATTAAAATAATTTTGTTTAAAAAAAAAAACCATGGGAATAATTATCTATTTATTTATTTTTCTCTAGGAATAATTATTAAGTCATTATTTGATAATTATTCCTTGTCACATTTGACTACGTCACCAAGGAATAATTAAATAAATCACTATATATTTATTATTCCTTAATTTTATTTTTAAAATAATTATTAAATCACTATTTAATAGTTATTTCGAATTCACACTTTTCTTAATTTTCACAAAGTGATTAATTAATCATTTTATTTGTTAATTGCTTCAATCATTTTCTAAATAAAGATTTTGGTCAATTTGAATATCTTTTCCCTCTCCAAAAAATATGATAAAGTATTCCTAACTATTAGATATTGATTTGGTCAATAATATTTTATTATTTTCCAAATTATAGTTTAGCTCAATACTTTGTTATAAATAAGAGGGGTTTCCATTCATTCTTCACTATGATCAATGTCATCATCACCACTATCATCTTTCCACATTTAAGTTCCCACTTGGGTTCTATTTTTCTTTTGGGTTTTCTGCATATTGAGAGAGAAAAATAGATTGCTGAAGCACAAGGATATCAAAGGACCCATCCCACGGAGGGGGATTTGTAGATCCTTATTGAAAACATCCCTCACTTATTTTCTAATAAAAATATTATTCATTTAAAGTCTTCTTCTATTAGGTTATTGTATCAGTTATTTCTTGTTGTTTTAAGTTTTGGATTACATATGATCTTTTTGTTGGTGGGTTTTCTTATTTTTTCATTGTAGGTCTAAAGCATAGAAGCAACCTCATTTTGTTGTTAGGGTCACTTGTCACTAGTGACTTAAGTGAAGCATTCTTGGTACACTTTTCTGAAATATTTTTTCGTTTGAACTTATGTTTTATTTTATATTATTAATTATGTTTATTTTAGATATATTAGTTCAATTTAGATAGTTGGGAGGAATGAATACAAATTATTTTTTTCATATCTAAAGGAATCATCAACTGGCACCTACTTGCATGACATGGGGTTGATTCCAATTGCTACCACTAAAACATCTAGGAGCCTACCCATGCCTCTTCCGTAAGTGCATGTGAATGCGGGGGATTCGAACCTCAAATTTCCTCAGACATAACACTTCATTTTCACAACCATTGTCTACTAATATACCACAAAGACTGGTTGAGAGGAACAATTACTATCCTATGCATTTAAATTCAATTCAATTTTTGTATGTAATATATTAAACATTTATTAAATCACTTATAAACATAAAAAATTGAAATAAAAAATAAATAAACCTTGTTATATATATAATTTTATTAATATATATTAGTTTAAAATTTTAGTATCAAATTTTAATTCATTTATAAAACAATAAAAAAGGAGAAGAAGAAGTTAAAGTTAAAGTTAAAATATTAAAGAAAAGAAATTCCAAAATGTAAGGACATTATATAAAATTGGGGAAAGATTAACTTATTCATGCCTATATAAAATTGGGGAAAGATTAACTTATTCATGCCTCAGATGGGGGGTGTCAAGCATAAGAAAAATGTTGGTGGTGGACGGGGGGAGCACGATGCACATGACATTATCCCGCCACACACACATGGTCGGGTACATGGCCATGCACCACTTGCAAGACACTCCACTACCATAATTGAGCCTCAACCCCATACACATACTCCTCATCATTACTCAAGAGGGGATGTAATGTACCTAGGGGGATAACATGAGGCACATAGTCAAAGGAGCATATTTTGTTATAAGATTTACTTATCATTCTTTGCAAATGATAGGAAATTTGAATTCTAAAACTCATTCTTAAAAATCATATTAAAAAAAAAATCAAAGAAAACCATAAATATTTAAAAATGAAATTACACTGCCAAGAAAGCCATTTTATTGGTCAAATATTATATAAAACTATAAATATTATATGGTCAAAGATTATATTATACTATGAATGTTATGTTATATTATTTACAAAAATATTTACCAAGATAAGCATGATTTTGTTCAAAAATAATGTGTATGTGCCTTATTATATTATTTTTCAAAAACTAGCCATTTAATATAGTCATTACCTATCAATATTTTTATTAAACTAATGAAATAATATCATTACTTAAATATTTTTTCAAAAACTAGCCATTTAATATAGCCATTACATATTAATATTTTAATAAATTAATAAACTAATATCATTATTTAAATATTATTTTTCAAGATCTAGTAATATTTGGTTTTAATAAATTAATTTAAATATTAATTTTCAAAAACTAGCCATTTAATATAGTCGTTACTTAATAATATTTGTTTTTAATATATTAATAAATCAATATTATAATTTAAACATTATTGTTCAAATATAGTCGTTACTTGAAATTATGTCTCTACATTACTCTTTATTTAAGCCTTTCCCATGGTTTGCCTCTTCATCTGGTCCTGATGATGAACCAAAAACTTCTCTCATGTGATTTCCACTGAAAGACTTTGTTTAATTCATTATGGATCACAAAAGCTTGAATACAGAAATATACAAGTCCTTCACCAATTAGAAAAATGCGCTAAGTGAGTGTAGATTTTCACAATTGTTCGTAATGAATGGAGATTTTTTAGAAAAAATTGTGTAAGGATTTTTAATCCATTCAACATTTGATGTGCACACTCCAGATATCATTAGAGACTAGAAAGCACAATGATATCAAACAAGTGTTGATGACAATTTATAGAGATGACTAATCAAATGTAATCATTAGGGATTAATAATAATTTATTTAAGGTAGATGTTAACAACACAAAATTTTTAACGAGGTCAAATTGAAATGGATGAATTCATTAAGTTAATTAAATAAAGGCATAGTCTAACTTATAGATGAAATAACATTTTTTAGGGCATTCTTTCTCGGCAATTTTAACCAAAATCCAATAGAGTTTTATAAAAACTTGAGTTTAAGTTGTTTAATCTATGGAATTTGAGTGCACTAGGTGTTTTTAAGGGTGTTGAATCTATTTATGCATTAAAAATTGTATTTTAAACAACAACAACAAAACTCACAATCTTTCTTAAAATTATATCACAGGATTTTGGTGAAATTTTTTATTTCGTTGCCCATGGGGCTTTGGATTGACGGTGAATGGGTGCACTGTTAAGGCAATCCTTGCAATAGGACACTGGTTCAAATCCCCCGTGGGTGCTTACCTATCAAAAAGAAAAAGAAATTTTTTATTTCGTCTATAAGTTAGAAGTTAGACTGCACCTTAAATAAATAAATTAAAAGGGGCCAAATTTGGGGCCATGAATATTAAAGGAGCACAAATAATAAGAAAATAAAAAAAATGTGGATTCAAAAAAGTGGGGAAGCATAACATAAACTTATATTAATTATATAAGACAAAGGTACTAGAGGGAAACTGGCATGATCTAAGTTATATATATATAGATAACAAGTGAAGGATGAAAGGAATAAAAATATTAATTTGATAAGATAGAGGCACAAGCCAAAGGAGGAAATGACAAGATCAATGTAATTTGAATATGCAATTAATAAACCACAAGATGAAAGGATGAAAGCATGGAGGAGAGATGAATGAAAGGACTGGTGGGGGGAGGGGTAATAGAAAAGAGAAAGAAGATCAGAAGGAGACTGAGGCTATAAATGGTTATAATATGTGTATGTATATGTATATACATATGAGGTCAAAGAAAATGAGAAAAAACTTAAAGATGGAACTAAATGCAATGAGAAATATTGGAATTTTTGGATAAAAAAGAATGAGAATGAGAGATTTAAATTTTAGGATAAAAAAGCATAAGAAAGGAAGGAACAAATCAAGAACAAGGGGAGGGGTGGAGAAAATGATGGAAGGGAAAAGGAGGTTAAGGGGATTCGAAGGGGAATTAAATCATTGGGTGAACTACTGGATAACAGGCTGCGAAGAATGTCTTATTTTGTAGTCATCTTCCTCATTGAAGTTGTCTAGTGCTTCCTGATTTCAAGAGTTTCTTGAATAATTTGGTTGTTATAAAACAAGATAAAGGCTAGGATTTTGGATTGATGAAATAAAATGAGGTGTTTAGAGTTAAAATAGTGCTCAACAATGGTATAATTTGATAGCCATTGATGGTTGGTATTCATTATATTCTCTTTAAGTCAAGCTTTGAAGGGATGACTCGTTTAGATAATGTAAAAATTCCCACTAGAACAAGGAATTTGGTAAACCCATGAACCTATAATGGGGTTATAATCATCTTTGGCTGATTGAAATAACTGCTTTAGAGTTTTATGGTGTTTAAAAATGGTTTTAGTGTTCCTTTTGACAAGATCTTAGAAATGATATCAATGGTTCCTTTTATGTAGGAGAGGAAGACCTAGACTTATGGAGGAGAGGAAATTGAAGAGGTGGATTTAGGATTAGATGTCGTTGGAAATGCTATATTTTTTTTTCTACGTAAATACTAATTCTATTAAAAAGAGAAAATATATGTACATGAGGTCAAGGCCTCAGAGGAGGCCGAAGCCATTCCTCAGCTAGATAATCAGAGATATTACAATTCATGCCTTCTGCTGATTCCACATTATAGCCTTCAAAAGATTTTGTTTGGACCATGACCCCCTGAGAAATTTTACTGAGACTCACACTGTCATGCCCACCATTGATCAAAAAGACAAAAAGGTACCCATAATACCCACAGTTGTAACAATAAACAGAGAGCAGATTGGCTATCGCCACGCGCTTGAACAAGAACATAAACCAGACATAGACCCATAGACTTGGATATGAAGATACGTAATCAAAATTACAAAGAGTATAGGCAAGAATGCCACCCGTCAGTGAAGAGCCGGCTTCAGTCTGCATGCTGCGGAGAGTCAGGCGTGTCCCCTTCCACCTGGCTGGAAGAAGCTACCGAGGTGACGAAGCCATTGTCATCATTTCCTTCCATGCCGCCTTCAGGAGTGGTCACCAAATTGAGAATACAGCCTGCACACTGAGACGGCCCACAGGCCAGAATCTCGTTCTGAGTTGGGTTGATGGGATGCTGAGAAGCTTCAGAGACAAGGGTGTCCTCCTGCATATTATCTGCGTTAGACACCTCCCCAGCCATTTCCCCTTGAAGAACGTTGTCTTCCTGAGAATGAGAGGAAGTGGTTTGAGCCGAACTGACATCATTATTCTCCTCCTCAGCGAGAATAATTGTGATGCTTGCTGTCAATACAGGCCTGTTGAGCCTACTTTGAAATGTAAACCTGGAAGTCTGAAAAGAGTTATGCGGAAGAGACCCAGCTTGACCCGAGGGTGGAGAAGAAGGGGAGGCCGAGGCAATGGGAATGACGTTCTGAGGAGCGGGACGAGAGGTTCTGCCTCTATTTACGGTGTTGCTTCCTCTGCGCGGAATTCCTCGACGGCAAGGCATGTTTGGGATATCAGATTGACTGAGAAAGGGGTTGAGGCGGAGCAGGCTGGTGAGAAATTTAGCGCAGAGGAGCCGGATTACATTCAAAGACCAGGCAAGCTTCCAAATACGATGGACCAGGCAGGGGTGCAGGAAGAGTTCTGCGGAGAGGTGAATTAAACCAGTGACGATTGCGTGAATGAAAAAGGAGCCATACATAAGATCTTACCTGAATTCTCTTGAACCAGGCGCTCATAAATGCCAAACGGTGAGACCATCATTCTGTTCTGCATCGAATTAACTTCACATGTCTTTGAAGGAGTCTGCCAGCCCGAGGCGCATGCCATGAGGGCCGTCCGCCAGCCAGGTGCCAGGCTAGCTGCCTGCTCTGTGCTGCATATCATTAATGTCATTGAATGCCACCCGCATTCGAGTGTTGGAAATGCTATATTGATCTAAGAGGAGGAATAACAATTAGCTTTGAATGTTTGTAAGGGGTGGGCCATTTTTGAGGGAATGAATTATGGGCAACGATTTTAAGGGATCGGAAATGAGAGTTTTTATAACAACTGACTTTTGGGAAGGGTGATGGTGAGAATGGGCATGAAGATAATAGTCGGTGTGGGCCTTCTTTTTGAAGACTTGATGGTTCAAGGAGCCATCATGATTGAGACTAATAAGGACATCTAAGAAAGAGATGGATTTATCATAGCCAATTTCTATGGTGAATTGAATATGAGGGAAACCACTATTAAGATGGGAGAGAAAAGCATTAAGCTTAGGAAATCCATGTTTCCAAATGACAAAAGTTTCATTGATAAATCATAACAATACTTTGGATTTTGGTGCCAAGAGTCAAGAGTTTTATTTTCAAATAATTCCATGAATATGCTTGCCATGACCATGGATAGGGAAGATCCCATTGTGGTACCTTCAATTTTCTCATAGATGGCCTTTTTGAAGGAAAAGAAGCTAGATGAGAGGAAAATTTGAACAAGGTTAAGAGATTTTGCATCCACAAGTTTTGAGATAAGATCTATGGCTTCACGAAATAGGATTTTAGCGAACAAGGACACCAGTTCAATGCTAACTAAAATTTCCTACTTAGCTACAATGATGTTTTTGGTTTTGAGAATGAAATTCATAGAATATTTAATGTAAGAGGGGGTACATCCCACAAATTGTTGAAGTTTGTTTGCTAGAAATTATACAAGAGCGTGGGTAGGAGATCCAATGGTAGTAATGACAGACCTACGAGGACATCAAGATTGTGTATTTTTTCTTGTCCATATTTTTTTTGGGGTTTGGGGGTATGGAGAATAAGGCACTATTGAATTGATGCTTATAAAGAGGATGATTTCATAGATTTTGTTACAAGCTATGTAATGGAGTTAAATTATTATTAATACTTAATGACTAACTTTTATTAGTCATCAAGTATACATTCTCCTCAATACTTGTTTGATATCATTATGATTTCTATTCTTTTATTATGAGTCAAGTTTCTACTTGAAAGTTGGACGGATTAGAAATTATGATACATTTTTTTTTCCAAAAACTCACCATTCAAAATTCAATGATTTTTATGGAGTATTATTGATTGTAATATCTCACAATTGGGTATTAAAAGTCTGATTAAATGAAAAGTTGGAAATTAATGAAGAATTTTGTATGCATGAGAATGCAACTAAAGAAAGTAGAACGTGTGCAAAGATATACTTTCGCTATAGATACCTTAAGATGAACGGTGTGGTATACTGGGTAGTAACAAATTAAAGCTTGGTTGTTGCGCACATCCCGTCACTACACTTCCTAACAATGAACTTATGTAAATAGATTTGACTGCAATATATGCTGATCAAGCTATACCACTCTAATTCCTTGAAATTTGGTTATTGTATTGTGTTAAACTACATTTCCCTCTCCCTTCCTCTCTCTCTATCTAATCTACTTAGTCTTTTGGTTTCTTTTAAACATATTTAATTGTAAAATTATAGAACATTATATAAGGTGGAGAACAAGAAATATGTAAATGCTTATGTAAGGACGGGGGGAATTTTTTTTTTGGTAAGTTCCAAAGGGAAGAAAACTCCAATGAGGTGCAAGTCATCATAATATGGTCTTGAAGTCATGTGGTAGTCATCATAATGGGGATCTATAAGTCTACAAGATTTCATTGCAATTTGTGCTTATCAAGCTACATCCATTAAGACCTTACAGTGCTACCATTCATGCATCGGTTGATTTAGATATCGATTAATGAAGGAGTACATGCAAAGGTACTATAATAATCGAATGTTTACATATTGTTGTTGATTTCAGTATAAAATTACTTGACATTAAAAAACCAAGATGTATATGCCACAAGATAAATATATATAGTAGTAAATTGAATGTGATATCTCTTGGGTTAATGTCATTGTAATTAAATGTGCATAAGTTTATTTTTAGTTAAGTGAGTTAAACTAAAAGATATTGGAAAAATTTAATTATCAACAAATTTAATGTTGATAATAACTGATGGTAAAGTTGTAATTAGATGTTTTTATTTTTTGAATAAAGAAAAATATGGGAAATTAATTGTTGAGTACAAATGGTTGAAAGAGAAAAAGGTTACAATTTATTGTGGACTTTTTATTACCCATCAAAAAGTCTTAGGCATCTAATCTGAATGATTAGACTTAATTGAGGGAAATTATGATATTTACCAATTAATTGTTTCCTAGAAGACAGGGAGCTATCCTCAAGAGTGGGAAATAAGAGCTCATTAATGAGTAGATAACTACCTGCCACCTGTTGGTGAGGTGGAGGAAGTTATTAACCACCAAAAGAGTGGTATATGGGTTGGAATAAAAATATTTTTCTCCTTTCTTTTGTCTCATTATTCTGAGAGCAAAAAGGAAACTTAAGAGAAGCAAGTAGCATAAAATAGAGAGAAAAATAATTGTAGTCATGGTTACTCGAGGGAACATTGGCTAATTGCCCTATCAAGTTTAGGAGGATCCTTGTACTCGACAATTAATTTTCTAGAAAAAAGATATTATTTTTCTTCAAGTTAGTATTTCTAACCTCTCAGTGATTTTCTTGTTAAGAAACAAAGAATTGTTTATTTGTATATTTGGTTTTTATTTTGTGTAGAGAAAAGAAAAAATGGAACTATTAACTTTGCTTTTGTTTTGAATTATGATTTTCCTTTACTCTTTCTATATAGAAAAAATATAAAATAGTTTTTGAATTCGTAGATGTATTTAACTAAGAAAAAGAATGTACTTGGTGGAATATCTCATAATGCTTTAAAAATTAATAATTAAATGATATCTTAGAAAATAAATTGTTCAAAGACTTTTCCTGAGAGAGAGTAACTTTATCCATGAATAAACCAATCTCTCACCTGGTGAGTGAGACCAATTTAATTAGAAAAGGAACCATGATAAATTGGAGATTTCTTAACTATAAAGAGTTATAGTTGTTCTTGTTGCTATTATCTGTAATCCAAATGTAATCATAGTCAATATATTATATTAAGGAGTATGCGAAAGAAAGAAATGAAGAGTACCTAATAATTTGATAAACTATTCTAAAGAGGTAGATATATCTAAATACCTGAGATTCATGACCATGTATGCTCGAAATTTTTCCCCTTTACTTGTGCCATGGAAAACAAGGTGTTATGCATGACTTAAAGGAAGAAAGATAATTATTATACACGGAAAGTTGACAAATGAAAACTTTGTAAAATAAATAAATGGAGTATGCCGAAAATAATCCAAAAATAACAGCACGCAATTCTCGCTATCAATGAAATAAGGGAATGTAATCTATGCAAGAAAGATATACACACTCAAAAATGAACGTAACCATCGACTAACAACGACACTAATTTGGTAGTGAATTTAATAAGAAAATTTCAAAACTGATCATGTATTATGACAATGCCTTTACCTCAGACATAACACTAAGAGAAATTGTAACAACTTTGGGCTAGGCCAAACTGATAATCATAACCTTTAGAGGATGAAGTGGTATAAGAAGAATTGAACTAGTAAGAAATGGATTTATATATCCATATAAATATTTAAACGAATTCAGTACTGGGAAAGAAAAAAGTCAATCAAATAAAGGGAAAAACCTTACCATGATATGTGAAACAATAATGTTATAAAAATTCCATTAGCATTAAAGGTCGTATGAGTACCTTGTTACAAAAATAACCAGAAGCTTAGGTTGCACTAGGAATCCAGAATCCTATAGCTAACAAGGGCATTTTCTTAAAAATAAATTAAAATTGACAAAGACTAAAATATTCCGAAAACCCAACTTTACAAGTAACTAATTAGAATGGTATTCCACCAAGGGTTTAAAATACCCTTTATTGTTCAAAAGAACTAGAAAGAACAAACTCTATAAAACTAGGAATGATATAATGCTGCCACTTCGCTATTAAAAAAAACAAACGTATAATTAGAAGAAAATATTATGAGCACTATGTTGATGCAGGAGAAAGAAGAGGTACTGTAACCCTTATGATCTCATCCGAACTCGAAGAAGTTACAAAACATTAACCCATGAAGAGACTAACTGTTGGGGTTCTTTTTAGATGATTAGAAGAAGCTACGAATACCTTACAAATTAAACCAGGAAAAATGTTAAAAGTTAAACAATAGAAATACATATAGATTGTGAGCATAGAATAGAGAGTAATGGAGAATACCAGAAGAGATTTTGAAGCCCATATATCTTCATTGGAAGTCGATAAAAATCCGAAAATATATATTCTCCATGATAGAGTAATCATGTAAAAAAAATATAGAATTTGTAGAGGTTAGTATAATTAGTTACAAGAACTATATGGAGGGAAAATAATAATTTAGGGGGGAAATAATAATTTAAGTTCTTTGAAAGAGTTACAGCAAATAAAATGGAAAGAACCATAGTGTTATAGACATTTTTGGGCACTGTAACTCCAAGCATAAATTTCCATAAACCAAGGACTCATAAGTCCCTAAAGGTGTTGTTCCAACCCCTAAAAGAACAAGGTCAACTAATTACAGCATCTCCTAGAAGTTATCCATGAAAAACTACTCGGAACTGGTCAAAACTGGACCATTTCACCTGCTCCATAGGCAAAGTGCGTTGCATCCCACCTAAATACACACAGTAGGTGTGTTGCATGTCAAAAAGCCCTTCTATGGGGTGCGATGGGCGAGAAGGGACAAATGGCAGGGTCAATCCGCAAGGTGGAGAAGCATGGAATCTTCCAGAAGCTTCTCCTGTGACACTTGCCTCTCTGAATTCGACCAGGGATGAGTAAGAGATCATCAATCTCCAAGTGGAATCAAGAACTATCAGAGGGAAGACACTAATCAAACCTCAAGCTGGCTCACCTCCCTTGCAGACATCTATATATGGATCCCTCATCCCAGAGATCCGGAGGCTGGAATTTTGCATCTTGTAAGGAAGTGCTACTAGTTTCTTGGTGCAATATCATAGTGTTGGGTGATCTAAGCTTTTCATGAGGTGAAGAAGGGCTTCTTGCTGAGAGGATGATTGTTGTTGGGAAAAGTATCCATTCAGAATGCCCCTATCCCACTCTAAGGTGTGATAGTGCCTTAGCAACAAACAAGGAAAACTACTTGAGTATTCTTCTTTATGAAATGTTAATGAAGAGGAAGGATGTAACTAACATGTGTCTTTCGCTAGTTTGTTGATCCAATCGCTCCTCTCTTCACTAGCTCCCAGCTCCCTGCTCCCTTACCGGCCCAGCTTCACCGAATTCCTGCAAGATCACAGAAGAGAGAAACTACACGAAGATATAGATTTACATTCATAAAAAGCTTAGGATCAGATTAAGCTAAACATGCAAATGTAACAAAACATCATTGATACACAGCATGTAGGAGAAACTCAAATAATTTTATTGATATGATAAGAAAGTCCAAGAGGAGATACAACCAAGTGAGTCCCGATCCAGCATCTACCTCCCAGCAAAGGAATCCCTTCCTCTCCTCCAACAAAGCATAAATCACCCAATACACTAATCTCAATCTCAAACCAACAACAATTCTCTGCAATGTACAAAATTCCAGCCTCTGGATCTCTTGGATGAGGGATCCATATATAGATGTAAGCAGAGAGGATGAGTCAGCTTATTTTTTGACTTGTGGCTTCTCTTTGTCAGTTCTTGCTTCCACTTGGAGGCTGAGAGCCTCTTACTCATCACTGGTCGAATTCATTGAGGCAAGTGTCATTGAGGAAGATTCTGGAAGCTTCCAGTGTCCGTACACCTCGCGGAATGACACTGCCATTTGGAATTTCTCGCTCAGCGCACCCTGGTAGTGCATTTAGGTGCGTTGCAACGCACCTAGCTAGTGTACTAGGGTGCATTGCAACGCAGGCAGCTAGTAGAGCATCTGAATTGATCCTGATTTGACTAGTTCTGAGTGGTTTTTGGTGGAGAACTTCTGGGAGAAGCTGTCATTGGTTGACCTTGTTCCTTTAGGGGCAGGAACAACACTTTTAGGGACTTTGGATCCCTTGGATTATGGACATTTCATGCTCAATGCTGTAAGGCACAAAAATGTCTATAACAGTTGCCCCCTAAAGTATGAGGCCGTTTATCGGGTGAAATGCTTTATTAGGAGGATCCGAAGTTCTTTCAATGCTGGGAGGAGACCTGTAATAAGATACAATACAATACATTATTTTTCATACTGTTTTCATGATCTAGCTGAGGCGGGCATTCCCATGCTCAGCTTTATAAATTCATTTTTGTGTACATAGGACAAACAATCGTCTGATGGTAGACTGATGATCTTGATGAAATCATCATCCTTTTAGTAGGATGATTATCTGTTATGTAATGCTGTACATTTCCATGTCTTTATTTTTCCCGAATATATATCGCAGCCCGGATGGATGAAACTAGATCCGGGGTCTTTAATCTCATCCGATCTTCACTCTAAGTACAAGTCGATCCATGTGAGAAATGTTCTGAAGTCGAACATGGAAAGACATCGCTTGATTACCAGTCAATTATGTAAACTGTTAACAAGCGCGAGAGGAATCACCGATAATGATAATGACCCTCAAGGTACTGCAGTACAATTCACGTGGTGTGAATAAAGGACTTGGCGTCGAACACCACGCAAAATCTTTCGGTCGAAGGTCATTGATGTATACCTATCGCCGGAAGTGAGAAACTTGCCATTGAGGCATGCAAGCTTCAAAGTACTGAAGGGGTGTTCCTAGATCAACTTCTTGGATAATGAGCTGATGTCGACAAGAAGCAATCCATCAAAGGAGGGCCTTGATGTATCCCACATCAATGACACGGAACGGAGCAAATGATTTTGATGGAGGTGAAAACGATCTGATGATATATGGTTCAAGGTGGCGGTCATGAAAGAATGAAGTATAATGTATGGTAGTGGATGGGACACGGTTGACTTCTCTGGATGACTTCTCTTGAACATATCGGCGACACTTGTATGATGGATTGGTAGCATTTACCCCAAAGGTGGATGGTATGATGAAACCATGGTGATGTGACCGGTGAATGAAACAACCCAACCCGACTCAGGCACGGAGTGGAAGTGTCATGTTCAAGAGCAACTTGCTACCAATAAAGGTTTTTTGAGTTTCTTCCCAATTTTTCCCCAGTCATTGCTAACCAGTACCTCTTTATTTTTGTCAAGCTTGAGGAGGATAACATATGCTTGTTCTATAATTTGCCCTTCGGGCAAACCCATCGCTATGTTTTAACGAGCCTAGCGATAGTGAAACTCATTCTCGTCTAAAGACAAGTTTGTCGCTATTAATATTTTTAACGAGTCTAACGACAAAGATAACTCGGTCCTTTTCATTTTTAGAGAGTCTGAAAAGGTACGTAAAGATAACTCCGGAAGTCCTTTTTTCGTCACCTAATCCCTTAAGTCCAAAAAAGTATAAAATAATACAGAAGGGATGAATTTTCGATAGTTTTAACAAGCCGAACAAAACAAGCGCTCGGTCTTTTTGTGCAATAATCCCTCAGGTCCAAAAAGATTAAAATCTAGAGGAGGGATAACACTTCCGGTCACTTTAACGAGCTGGAAGGCCAAAACTCGGCAATCTTTTCATATTTTACGAGTCAGATGAAAAGAGCTTAAAGAAGACTCGTCTTTTGAGGAACGAGTGATAAGACGGGTAGCAGCTGATTCCAGGTAAGGGTTGGAATTTTCCAATCACGGCAGTGTCACAAGGATGGCTTAGTGAAATCACTCTTCGCAGTTGTTCCTCAAAATGGGTAAACAATCAAATGGAGGTGAATGATCGGCCAATGGAAAAGTGGAGGTGACGGTGCAAACACGACCAAGGCTTTAATGGCTGATAATATTACATTCACGGTGGTTAATTACCGGAGGATAGTTCATTTTTTAACGAGCTTAAACGCAGATTGAAACACTTTCTCGATCTTATGTTTATTTTTTAACGAGCATGAACTATGTGTTAAAACTGCTCGATCTTATGTTTATTTTTTAACGAGCATGAACTATGTGCTAAAACTGCTCAATTAATCCAGTCATATGATAAGAATGTCTCATGTAAGATGCCATTTTTTATGGAGCTTGCGCCTTACAAAGCTTTGCCCCGCATCCTTTCTTTATGCAAGTTAGGAAACGACTAATCCAAAAAACAGATAAATAACTGCTCTTTGCTTGCACTCCAAAAGGTTTGCATGCCCCCAGGTATAAAGTACGATTTCAAGGTTACCCCTACTTCATTTCTGCCAAAACATTTGTTTTACCGAGAGAGGCCTACCTCTTTCAGGTTACCAAAGATTGTCTCATTTGCGCAGCAAACAAAACATTTCCTCGGCAATGTCCACCGAGATGAACAAAGGTGAACGACGACGCCCGCCGATTCACATAACTTTGACAAAAGAATCTTATTCTAGAACAACCCCTCTTCCAATCACGGACGGGGTACGGACTAGTCATATTCTCCCGCGGAAACCTACCCTATACCCAAAGTTTTCCTACCGAAGCAGACCAGGACGCATGCCCCCTGGGTTCCAGTCATATCCTTCCGAATCACTCGCGCTCATCGGGAGGACGGACCATAGGTTGAGACATTTCTTGCGTGAAGAGACCATTTAGGGATGGTATATGACTATTTGTGATGCGTGATCCGGGAAATGAAAGTTGGTCCATGAGCTTGACCACTCTTCCTTCGTGCGGAAAACACATTACTCTAAAGAGTGAGGAGACGATGGCTCCCATGCAATATATATAGTCTCGTCCAAGGAGTAGGTTATAATCCAAGGGTCCTTGAACGACCATCATGTTCATTTGAACGGTCTTCCCTTTCAATGTTATGGGCACATTGGGGAGGATCCCTAGAGGTCGACTGGTTCCTTTATCGAAGCCTGTCAGATTTCTCATCTCAGGCAAAAGCGATGGCGAACCAAGTGCTTTCCAAGCAATAGAGGAAAGGATACTCACAGATGCCCCCTCATCAATGATGGTGCCAGCCATGACCATTCTGTATATTTGAATGATAATTCGGAATGGTATGCTTGCTGGCAAACGGGGTCTGCCTAGTTGGTTCCAGTCGAAGGATACAACTAGGTTGCTTGGTGGTGGGACCGAATAGACGGCTGGGTATGACTCTGATGAACTTTCTTCCTGCGATAAAGGAATGGGTGGATTGCCCCCGTGTTCGTCGGAGTCTGTGTTGATGAAGAGAATTTGGACGGTGTCATCCTTATCCTCTTCAGTAACGGCATCATTCGAAGATAAAACCTCTGAAGGCAAGACCGGGTCAACTGCCGCCTCAACCTTTTGACTTTCGTCTGGTATGGATTCAGTTGGTTTATCTTCAATGATAGACGCTTCAGCTGACCACTTGAGTGGGCCAGCTAGATTCTCAACTAACGAAGGACTCGGCAAGAGTTTTTTATATCCAGGAGGAAGTCGCAACGGTGAAACCGGACGATCATCCAAAACTCTTTTAGCTTCATCTAAGAAGGGACAACGGTGGAGGGCATGGTTGCCTTCGCACAGTCTACAGGGAGGTCTAGTTCTCCCTTTTTGCCCTGGAACTTCACTTTCGCTAGTTGACGGTGTACTTTCAACATGGCCATCAGAGGTTGACGACACCGGATTGTGCAAACGGGGAGACTAGTCCCTTAGTATCCGAGGGATGCAAGGACAATCTGTGTGAAAGTGGTCTCCCTTGCAAATGACATATGGCGATTTAGGCCTGGTCAGTGCTGTGTGTGGATTTTCATTAGACGACACTTGTTTTCCCTTATTTGCCTTTGGCTCCTTCTTCTTTTTCTCTTTCTTCTTGTTTTCCTTCTTCTCCTTAGGAACTTGGTTTTTAACTTTACCAGTCCCGTCAGACGAAGAGGAAGGAAGAGAGGAAGAATTAGAGGAAGTAGAAGGTGGTTGGGAAACTCTGGATTCGTCTAATTGTTGATTTGACTGTTCAGGAATAGTGGTGTTCTGAACGACATTGGTTGAGAAGAGCCAGACTGGCAAGCCAATTGTCAGTCCTGGAAGCGACAATGTGGCCATATGGGGTGCACCAATATCTCCCCAAGAGGAGAAGGGACTAGGATTTCCACCAAGGGGAATTCCTTGGTTGGTAGGCTCCATTTTCCTCAACCCAAAGATCAACGCAGGAAAAAATGGGTATGTATATTCTGTTTAAAATAAATTTTAACGACGCTTGGACACAACTTGCTTTTTCAATTTTAAAGAGTCGAGAAAAAGCAAAAGATGACTCTAGTCTCCTTCGATTTTTAATGAGCCTGAAGTGACAAGTGCTCAGATGGACCTTTTCCATTAAGGAGTCTGAAAAAGAACGAAAGGGACTGCTCTAGAGATCTAGGTAGAGGGTGTGCCAAACCAATCGCAAAACCGCAGAATACTTTTTAGGGTACGGGCGGTCAGTCTTCCCGAATGCTGTGTTCAGTGCATTGCGATCAGTAGGGCGGCCGACACAGCTTCCTATGGATAAAGGTTTTATGCCTATAGGGGTCTCCCAATATATACTCGATGGTACGTGGGAGCACAATCCGTACTGGCACTTATTGTCTCTCAGGAGGAATCACCCAACCATCAGTGAGGCAACAGTTACCAGGTTTTACGACGTCGGAACACGTCTCTAGCCTAGACCACTATGTTGTGCGTTAAGTTACAAAGCATTGTTAAGTTCATTCAATTTATTTTAGGTTGATCTTTTTTAGAAGTTTGCCTTTTTGGATCACCACGAGATGTAGATACAATTCCTAAATGCAGTCTAAAGATGATAAGCAAGCTTTTATATCTTTTCAACAATGAAAATCCTAGCTATAAGGGGAAAAGAAAGACACAATCTTTTCTCAAAGAGCATAGAGCACACTGTAAATGCACTTTTCCTAAATCAATCCATACAAACTGTCAAAATGCAAATGCACATATGCATGTATTTTTTTTCACTTTCTTAATATTGATGCCTAAAAAGAAAGCTGTTGTACAAATTTGAATTCGATTTCAAGTGAAAAAACAAACAAGCTTCTTTTTGAAACCAAAAAGACGATTACGACAGTTTATGATTTTGAAGTAAATACTTGTTTCGACACTAGAAATTCATAAATTCAAACCAAAAGACAAAAGTAAAAGCGTAATCAACTGTGAACAGCAAACAAACTCACTCCTAAGATCAAAACGACACTTACGACAGGTCTAGATCTAAGGGCGACAGTATGACTAGTTTACTTTTGTAATGGGAAACTGCAAATGATGTAACAAATACCCAAAAACAAATACAGTTTCTTCTATACAACTGAGGCAGAATTAAGGCAAAGAAAAGGGTTTCTCAGATAGGTACACATACTGATAACAGGCTGCAAAAAACAGAGATAAAACTGAGCAAAAAGAAGCAAAGAACCACAGCTGCACAAGGCAAAGGCTGATCAGCGCAGCCCTTGCATAGAGAAACTGAATTGCAGCGTAGGTAGCCCTCTTGGGACCTGCGTTGAAATGTAGAACCTCTTCACAGAGCCTGTGCTGAAGCAGAAACGAGAATTGTCTCCGGGTTCTGGGTCACGGTTTGCAGTTTGATCTAAGGTTTTTGGCCCAATAAAAGCTATCAATAAGGTACAATTAGAGGGATGATTTAAAGGAGGACTAAGAGCTATCACAAAGGGCAGTTAGAGCATTTGTGGATCAGCTGTTCAGATCATAAATAGGCCCAGTGAATGGACTAGAGTAGCAGATCTCTACTTTGCATTTGTAAATGGAAAATGCAGTTCGATTCGCCACTCCTAAGTTTATGAGATGAACAACAATAGAAACACAAATAAACTAACTAGATACGTTTCCCCAGCGGAGTCGCCAATTTGTTGTTGGGAAAAGTATCCATTCAGAATGCCCCTATCCCACTCTAAGGTGTGATAGTGCCTTAGCAACAAACAAGGAAAACTACTTGAGTATTCTTCTTTATGAAATGTTAATGAAGAGGAAGGATGTAACTAACCTGTGTCTTTTGCTAGTTTGTTGATCCAATCGCTCCTCTCTTCACTAGCTCCTAGCTCCCTGCTCCCTTACCGGCCCAGCTTCACCGATTTCCTGCAAGATCACAGAAGAGAGAAACTACACGAAGATATAGATTTACATTCATAAAAAGCTTAGGATCAGATTAAGCTAAACATGCAAATATAACAAAACATCATTGATACACAGCATGTAGGAGAAACTCAAATAATTTTATTGATATGATAAGAAAGTCCAAGAGGAGATACAACCAAGTGAGTCCCGATCCAGCATCTACCTCCCAGCAAAGGAATCCCTTCCTCTCCTCCAACAAAGCATAAATCACCCAATACACTAATCTCAATCTCAAACCAACAGCAATTCTCTGCAAAGTACAAAATTCCAGCCTCTAGATCTCTTGGATGAGGGATCCATATATAGATGTAAGCAGAGAGGATGAGTCATCTTATGTTTTGACTTGTGGCTTCTCTCTGTCAGTTCTTGCTTCCACTTGGAGGCTGAGAGCCTCTTACTCATCACTGGTCGAATTCATTGAGGCAAGTGTCATTGAGGAAGATTCTGGAAGCTTCCAGTGTCTGTACACCTCGCGGAATGACGCTGCCATTTGGCATTTCTCGCTCAGCGCACCCTGGTAGTGCATTTAGGTGCGTTGCAACGTACCTAGCTAGTGTACTGGGGTGCATTGCAACACAGGCAGCTAGTAGAGCATCTGAATTGATCCTGATTTGACTAGTTCTGAGTCGTTTTTGGTGGAGAACTTCTGGGAGAAGCTGTCATTGGTTGACCTTGTTCCTTTAGGGGTAGGAACAACACTTTTAGGGGCTTTGGATCCCTTGGATTATGGACATTTCATGCTCAATGCTGTAAGGCACAAAAATTTCTATAACAATGATGCTGGGTCAGAACAATTGGTTGTAATTCTCTTGGCTCTTTCTTGATTATCAATAAAGCTATTCAAGTTTTCCTCCACATGCTTGTATGATTAATGTTTTATGCATTTGTGTGGTCAATGTACATCTGATCCTATATTGTTTATGATAATAGATCTATGTTCTTGGATAGTATTATGCTGCTTTGATTCTACAGGTACCCTGTGAAGCTGGGTGGACAAGGAAGCGAGTAGCAAAAGATCTATCAGAAGGGAGAGGAATCGAACAAGGAACCAAGCGCAAGACAGAGATTGGTCTCATTTATTCTTCTCTCATCTATCTCTCATAAAGGAAAACGAAAGTAGTTTTAGTTTGTTTGTTTTTAAGGTAGCTACCAGCCTTAGTGGGATTAGCGGTTCTGCATAGACACTATTCCCTGTAACACATAGGAAAATTTAGTACCATGTAGCCTTATCATTATTAGAGAGAGATGGAATATAAAAACAAGTTAGCAAATAAAATGGATAGAATTATAAGAAAATTTAGCACCATGTAGCCTTATCATTATTAGAGAGATGGAATATAATAGGAAGGAAGAAAATTCTCCTTTTACAAAAAAAAAAAGAAAAAATTGGTGTGTGAGGTTCTTTACATTGAAACTAGAGTAATGAAAGTACATGTTGGCCTTATGGTGTGAATGGTTCTATCTAGATGATATTGATATTGGTTCATGGCTGTAGATGGTTGAGTTGACATTGAGTTGGTTGTGTTAGCATTGATGTCAACCTTGATGTAGGATGATGGAAGTGATGTGGATGATGGTTGCTCATGTGTTAGTGGTGCTCATGACCTAGTGCAGGAAACATAGATGACTTAGTGTAGCAATGTGTTAGCCTATTGATGGTGTTGCAAAGGTGTTATAGGTCTATTTAGAGATATTGAAACTTGTGTAGGTGTTAGAGGATAGTAGAGGACATGTTGGCAGTCATGTCAACTCTTGTTTGTTGGCTTCTAGGTCAACTTGGTAGTGAGACATGTTTTTCCTTATTGCAGTGGTGTCACAAGTCTTAGAAGAGGTTTGGAGGTGTGTACAAATGCTGAAGAAGGTGACCCAATAGGTGGCAGAGGTTCTAATAAGATGTTTTTTATGTTTTTCAGTATGCTCTGGCCCAATTGCAAGGATGCAAGCTTGTGCATGTCGTTGAAGTGCTCTAACTGTTTGGAGACAATATTGTGCATGTAGTTATAACTAAGAATTTCTAGTCTTGTGGGTGTGGTTATCAATCAACATGAAAATTTGTATGCATTCCTCATGCACATCTAGAGTAATTCGACTTAGAAATATCGAGATGATTCTAGATTAATTGAAAAAGGTTAGAATTTGTTTTAAAAGTATTACAATGGGTTTGAACACCTTTAGTGTACAAGTAATGATGGTTATGTTGGATTTCATCATTTTTGTGAACTCTTGATCCCGGGCCAAAAGTGGAATTCACCCATAATGTTTTATATTCTTCATTTTGGAGCTAGGTGATGGTTGGTTCAATGTGAGAGTGAGTTAGAGAAGGTTGCATAGAGGAGGAGTTCTCTAGACCAAGTTGCGATAAGGATTGCTTTAGTGTATGATTTTTAATGCTAGTGATTGAAGAAGTGTTGTAAAATAAAATATCTGTTATGCAGATCAAATTAATAGTTGAGGAAGAAATTGTGTAGATATTCTATTTGTTTACATGAAAGTTGTTTTTCTATGCAAGGAATTGTTGTGAATGGAAATGAGCCATGATATTTCATATGTTGTTGTAGGGTTTGATGAGTTTATTGTTGCAGACTAGTGTTAATGGATGCATTATTGTATTTAGTTTATTAGCTATTGGTTGGTCATATTATTGCAGAGTTGATGCATAGATTTGAGCCACTATCTTGCTAGTGTTGAGAGCACATTATTGTTGGTGTTTTTATTATGATTTGTAGAGAGTCTTGCTACTAGATTTCATATTGAAGAGTTGAGTGGAGTTTATTAGAGTGTCTTAGGATATAGTGTGAAAATATATGAAATGAGGTCCGCATAGTGTAGAGTAGTGACTTCATGAGGGTGGAGAAGTGATTTCATAGTATTGGAGAAAGGAACAGTTTATCCATCCAATGGTGGTTGGATATTCCAATCAGAGTTGGGCAAGGATTGTTGATCGTGGTGGATTTCAAAGGATGGTAGTCTATAGATCAATTTGAGAACATAGTATTCTAATTTGATCAATAGAATCGAGTCTCCTAGCTGATGGGAGTCAACAAACCTATGTAAAAGACCAGTTCCTTGACATAATAGAGATTTAGAGCAACACAACAACAACAAGGTTGGTTTTTCTCCCATAAGGGTTTCCACCAGATATATTGTGTCTTTATGTGTGATGATGTGTTTTTTACTATTTCTCTCATGTTTATTTTGATTTAGTTCCCTACATGGTTTATGTTCATGTTATGGTTTATATCATATGTTGCTAGCTAATGGTGCATGATTTGGTAGAGAAATTTTAATTGGTAAAAATCATATACAAGACCCACTACTGATTCACCCACCCTCTTAGTAGTGCTCAAAGTTTTCTAGCAATTGGTATCAGAGTGGGGTTCTGAGTTGTAGCTTGATCGCTAGAGAGTAGATCTTGGGTTTGTTGGTGAAAATAAAATAAAATAAAATCAGAATTTACTTTGAAGGAATACCTGCTCTCATTGCTACAAATTTCAATGTATGTCAATAAAGTGTGAAATATAAATTATTTTCTTTTTGATTTAATTTGTGGAGATTGGCATGTGAAGGATATGATGAAGATTTTACCTCATCCAAAGAAATGAAGCAAAATGCTCAAGCAAGGTGAATCATTCTTGAAAATCTCCATATTACAGACTTAAAGAAAGTTCAATATTTAAAATCTGCCAAGGAGGTTTGGGATAGATTGCATATGTTATTTGAAGAAAGCTTCAAACACAGTGATGAAGAGTTTGAGAAGAGAAGAAATAAGAAGAAGAAGAAGAAGATATCCATGAAGAAGAAATCCCTAGTTAAACCATTTGTACAAGAGGACAAGAGATCTAAAGGTATAAGCCAAATAAATTTACTTTCGAGTTATATTTTTAATTACAATGGTGATAGTAATTTAGTTCTAGGTAGTGAAATAGACGATGATATTAGTTTCATAGTCCTTAAGGGTGAATGTGAATATGACATGGTTTTTATTGAAGAGTTTTCAATTGAAATTGGTATACTAACAGATGTATGCAATGATCATAAGAAGAGATTGCAGGTTTGTGATGAAAAGGAAAAAAAAATATCAAGGAAGAGATCAATATCTCGAGGACACAAATGACATAATAAAAAAGAATAGAAGAAGTCAATTTAAGCAAGAAAAAATATATAAAGAACTATGTTGAAGCGCTTGAAGGTGTGATTGAAAAATAAAGTAAGAAACTCAAAGAAAAAGACCAACAACTAGAGCAAGTGAAGAGCACCGTTGTAGTAGAAAGGGAGAGACAAGATCACTTGCAGGAAAGAATAATAAAGAACAACCAAATAAGCCTACAACAAGTAATGTGACCAACATGTTGACAGTGTTGGATACCACCAACATATAGGGGGACTCACTGATGTGAACTCCCAATTAGGCCTCACACCATTTGGACCAGGAGTCCCATCCAAAGTATTGGCCTCACTGCCATAACACAAAGGTTCATATTGTTTTGAACAGATAATATAAGAGATTATATACATAAAACTTGAATATGCAAGTAAGTTGAAATTGTGAAAAATGGATTGCAATGTGTAAGAGGATACCTCCACGAGCAAGAGACAAGAAGCGAGTCTCTGGTAGGAAGTAATAGTACTAACCTACGAGAGACACATGAGAGCATGAAAGGATTCATTAGACAAATAGTTCACAAAATTGTTAGAAGGAAATAACAACATGCATTCAATAAGATAAGTACCAAAGTCATTGAAATAGTTAGAATTTATCCAATACATACAAACACAACATATACCATAAACATCCCAAGAATATCCTAAAACATTTGTGATACATGCCTGAAAATGTTTTGGCTCATTGAATTCAATTAGGTGAAAGATCCAAGTACACAGTTACAATGATGAGATACTAGTTCCAATAGTTGAACATTAAGTTAGTTCCTACTTCTCTGAAGAATATTTTTCTCTTCTATGCCAAGTAGAGAAGCTAAGACTAACTGTCCAAGATCTTAAGCCTCCAAAGGATGTTTTCCTTGAGTTATAGGGTTTCTTTTATAACAAGATGAATGACCTTTGATATCCACATGACCTTTGAACTAGCCTCATGATCCTTGGAATTCCACTGTGTCCTTTGGGATTCTAAAAAACTCTTGGACTTATAATGACCTTTGTACATATTTACGTGACTTTTGTATTTCTCTTAAAAACATTTTGTCCATATATGACTACATGACTTTTAATATTCCACATATGACTCTTGGAATTCAACACATTGCATTTTCTCCTTTTCTTTAAAATACATCAATACATTCCACATGATGATGTGGCATGACACATGGACACATATGCACAAATATGATGATACTTGTACAAGTTACAACTTGACAATGATGACATGGACTTCATGATAAAGTGTCTTCCTCGCTACTTCATCTTGTGTTCTTTATGGTAGATCTCGATCTATGATTCATCTTTGATGAAACATTGACTTTTTTCTCTCATCTTCACCCTCGAAAGGGTCTTTCATCAATATCAAAATCCTTCGAGTCATCATGCAATGTCTTCTTTCTATCTCGATCCATGATATACTTCATGTCTCCATGATATCTCTCTTTGTTCTTCTTCTCCGTAGAAGTCCCTTTATGCTTTCTTCTTGCCATCATATCTTTAGAATCACCTTGTCATGTTGGGAAGGTATTCCCTTAAAAACTCTTGGACTTATAATGACCTTTGTACATATTTACGTGACTTTTGTATTTCTCTTAAAAACATTTTGTCCATATATGACTACATGACTTTTAATATTCCACATATGACTCTTGGAATTCGACACATTGCATTTTCTCCTTTTCTTTAAAATACGTCATTACGTTCCACATGATGATGTGGCATGACATATGGACACATATGCACAAATGTGATGATACTTGTACAAGTTACAACTTGACAATGATGACATGGACTTCATGATAAAGTGTCTTCCTTGCTACTTCATCTTGTGTTCTTGATGGTATATCTCGATCTATGATTCATCTTTGATGAAACATTGACTTTTTTCTCTCATCTTCACCCTCGAAAGGGTCTTTCATCAATATCAAAATCCTTCGAGTCATCATGCAATGTCTTCTTTCTATCTCGATCCATGATATACTTCATATCTCCATGATATCTCTCTTTGTTCTTCTTCTCCGCAGAAGTCCCTTTATGCTTTCTTCTTGCCATCATATCTTTAGAATCACCTTGCCACATTGGGAAGGTATTCCTACCAATGAAGATCATTCATGACAAGGTTATATCAACCTTAAAACATCTATTCTATCACTACTTGTCTCATGGAATGATATGTTCATGATAAGCATGTGAGAGTGTCAAAAGAAGAAGGCTTGATTAGGAGGGCACATTCAAACTCATCAGTGGCTTGAGAAGGCTCCACTATTAATTTTTACTATGCAATGTACTATGAAGAGGATATCTCCTTGGTCAAGTGCAGTGGGGGAAGGTGGAGGGACAAGGTGGAAAGCTTCATGCTTCAAGGTTGCACAATGTCCTCCAAAGAGAAGAGAGGAAACCTTCAAATTGTAGTTTGACGAGTCAACGGTGAGGGGAGGCATCCTTCAGACCTCCCTACTATTCCATGTTCTCAAATTAAGATTCAAAGGAATGCTAGGGTGCATGCTTGCTTTTGGAAGGAGGGAAGATGAAAGGTCCAACCTTTAGGATTGCGATGTGCGCTCAAGGGGAAACGAGACTTCTAGGAGAGCACAATTTAATTGGTCAAAGGTAAAAAGGAGGATTCCTTCAGCCTCCCTACTATACCATTTTCCCTAGAGGAAGGAGTTAATCAAGGTGTGGATGCAAATCACATTGGGGAATGGGGGAGGGTGCCTTTAAGAGTGCGCCATGCACTCAATGGAAGAGGAGGCTTGAAAGAAAGCACATTTTTATTTAACATGGGGTAAATGTTTCTTTTTAATGTGACTTTCATCCTAGTCTATTGTAGTTTGACCCAACAATGGACACTTTATTATTTGAAATTCACTTTTCATTGAGAGAGGCCATAACGATGAAGCCATGTTTCCTAGGAGGGTTTTCACTAAATTTAGAGGATATGAGGATCTTTGCATTGCATGTTTTGCCTCTAAAAAAGGCTGAAATAGGTCCATGTTGTTATCTAGGAATACTCTATGTTCCATAGAAGGTATAGTTAACCAAAAATCAATGTAATGGGTCAATATGAGCAAGAAGGGTCAAGTAACTTCCCTTGAGAGGATCATAATGTGCGACCGATTTGGGGTAATCTTGAGAGGAAATTATTGAACCAATATTTTGGAATAGTATTGCATAATTTATGCCTATTTATATGTTTGTATTTTCACTCGATAAGATGGCTAAATTCTTCACAACTTGCACTGGGCTAAAGGACCAAGAAGGGCTTCGAAATGACTGAGTGTGGGATCGACATGGTAAAAGAGGAAAATGCATCTGGACAAGACTTAATCTTGGATCACACACATAAAGCCATCAATACAAGCCGGAAGAATACACAAGACTCATGAATGAAAATCACACCTCGAAATGACAGGAAAGTGACACTTATTTCCAAGTGTGACATTTGAAACGACACATTATGACACTTAGAACACAAATTGCGACAACTGTGATGACTCTGAAAAAAGGTGCACTAAGTGGAAGGAATGTGTCTATCACATATTCTAATGATATATAAGACCATATAATTTAGAAGAGTGTGCTAGAACTAACTTTAGTGATGTGCAAAGGCGTGATACATGCAGGAGTGAAAATCACAAAAGTGACACATGCGCCATGAGAAAAACATAACACAATGCTTGCAAAATGTGATTGAAATTGAAAGTGACACATGCCATAGCAAAGATAACATGAAAATGCCACTTATTAAAGTGAAAACAAGAAAGAGGGACAACTGTGAATGTGAAAGTGACATTTGTGAAAGCAAAAGTGTGCAAAAGCGACACTTGGGAGAACTCATGAAAACAAAAGTACAAACAAAACCAATGTGAGGGAGACTGTTGAAAAAAATGTGCATGGAATGTTTTCATGAGTTGAAAATCACACAAGAACTGTCTTGATAGTCGGTGCTATTCCTATTCTAGCTTGAATAAAGGAAGTGTTCACATGAACTCGTTGAAGACTATCCATGTGAGTGAAAGTGAATTAATAGTTTGAAACTAGGAAGAAGACTTGAATGATTTTAAAAAAATCAATTGGCCATGGAGTTACCATAGAGAAATAGACCATAAGATCCTCATTAGGCTCCAAAATTAAAGCGTGAGAAAATTTTTGGAGGGTTTTGATTGTAGCGAAAACACTTGGCGACACATTGGTAGAACTCCAACTTCTCTCTTTAGGTTTAATTCTCTAAGTGCACGGTCTCAATATTTTAGGATGTATTGATTCACCTTGTAGATTACCTTGGCTTTCCTACTCAACCCAGTTAGTGATATAGTCCAGTCCATTTCCTTACTCGGTCAAACACATATCAAGGCTTGCCAAATCACAATTGTTTAAATATACGAAAGGTTAATATGTGTGGAGAGTTTAAGATACTCAATGTCTGAGTTTCATCTTTGGTGTTGCTATGCTGCCACTAGGCCTAGATAGTACCCCGACGGAGTCACTATAGGAGCAGAAGTGTTTCGTCACTTCTAGTAAGCCTAGACAGAACCCCGGTAAAGTCACTTGCTTCACCTCCCTATGTAGGAATCCTTTCTCTTCTTTCACCCTTTATTTATTTATTTAATAGGACTGCACTTCAATACTTATTATTTTTAATGGGCGGAAGGGGAATCTAGACTTATTGAGAGCAGATGACTTTGTCCCTTCAGAGAAATATTTATATAACCTCTAATATTGATTTTCCCACTTTATATTTTACCCTTACTCTTTCTTTACTTGGTTGGTTTAGCAAGAAAACACTATTTACTTACAATACTGAGTTGATGAATGAGGATCCTAAAATAAATACGAGTTTTATAGTTTGGCCAAAGGCTTTCTATTTGAATGGATCATATTTTCCATTCAAACATCATGGAATTTTATGATATACCAACCCAAGATAGAGAAGAGGTAACATATTAGCCAAGAATTATTCGTCATCACAATTGACCTTCTCAAGTCTTTTCAACATTGTCATTTTAGACAAACAAGATCAAATTTCATGAAAAGTCTTATTGGACAAAACAAGAAGAAAATACATGACAAAAAATGAAACAAAACCGAAAGAACCAAGAAAATGGAGGTAGAACATAAAAACATCATGCAAGACAAAGATATGAAAAAAATAGATTCAAAGAGTAGCTGGAGAGCAAGACAAAAGGTAGGTGTAATGGAAAGGAAACTAAATGCAACTAATCCTACTCATAACCTAACAAGCTAGAAGGTCAGGGATAAGTTTAATGACATTTCCAATGAAGCGATTGTCATTTTTCTCGACTTGCAAATACAAAGATAAGAGAAATTACAGCTGATATATAATAATGTGCAACAAAAACGATAGAGGCTTGAAAATATTGAACAAAAATTGGAGGTTTTTCTTAAATGAAGAAAGATGTTTAATATCACCTGAATTTACTCAACCTGCCACCTTATGTTTTGAATGAAAAATGTAAGCAAAAAAACCTTGATGGCTCCTTATGAATATATCGACACTTGCATTGTCTTGCTAGCAAACATCGAGTGACATCAAAACTTGCTTTTAGCAAAATGTCTTGCTAAGATGCTTCTAACAAATGATAGACTGGATCATGAAACTCAAAACATTCCTCTTAGTGATCCTGGAAACCTTGAGAGAAAGAATATTCAATTAATGGTGTGGAATCAGGATAAGAACATTGTGAGGGGAAATAAACCTAATCATTTTTATAAATCTTGTCAAGATAGTGAGGACCTGATATAACAATTAGCAAAGCCTCAAGTGCCTCAACTACTTGAAAAGTGTCTAAATTTTGAAATGATAAACCATAAAGATCAATTGATGCACAACAACCATCAAAGAGTATACTAGTGTGAAAATGATTGATTGAATGATAGTTTTCATGACCAGATAAATCGATTAAGGGGAAATATTATTGGTTAATGGAGGATGAAGATAAATCATTTTGAAACTGATTCAACAAATAGAACCAACATTTATTGAAATTGAAGAGGATATCTCATGCTATGAAGAAAATAATCAATATCAAAATATTCACAAGAAGGATTAGGAGTTGATTACGTTCAAAAGAATGTGAAAAGCATGAATCCTTTGGCCAAGGATAACTATTTAGAATGATCAACTGCACCAATTTTATTATCCATGAATGGTATACATTCCAAAATTAATTTTGATATAAGATATTTGCATGAAGATAAATAAATAGAAATAATACCTTCAATCGAATTGGAGACCAAACCTTGAAAGATAGAAAAATATATCTGAAGTACCAAAGATATTTCAAGAAGGGATTTACATCCAATGAAATCATGCAAAGGAAAGAATTTTGTGAGAATATCCAAATCTGATTTGGTTTGGGGGCCTTACCAAAGTCGCAAGGACTTGACATAACCATCAATGAAACTTGAAGTTCCTCAACTTCCTGGTGAGTCCTGATACTTTCAATAATTGTAAAATTAGATTTTGAGGATGGAATCAGATTATACATGGTGTGTGGAAAAATACTACCAATAATTTTGACTAGATCACTACTATCCAGATGGTAGCCATCTAAATCACTGATTTGGTTTGAAATTACATCTTCAACAAATAGATTACTCAAGCCATAAAGTTCTTGTAGCTGCACATATAAATATGGATATATTAAATGAGTTTCATGAGTAGCCTGAATAGAATAATTTTCTTCATGCAAAATTGAAAATGATAAGGGATGGAAAGGATACTCAATAATTTCTTTACTTTCCTCTTCATCATGAATGATCTCACTACCATGTGTCAATTCAAAATCCAACTCATTAGATGATGAAAATGCATTACAAGAGATAAAGCACAAGGGATTGTGGGTTAAAGAGGAAGTTTGAATAAGAAAATATTCTTTAATCAAATTAGATTCAAGATCTAAAACTTAAAAAAAAAATGTCTTCATGAGAAACTAAAAGATCAAAAGGTGCACTTGGGAAACCATCATTACATACAATAATAGAGTCGGAATCAACAAAATGAAGGTTTTCCAAGACCTTAGAATTATTAGTTAAATTAAATTCATTAGATTCATCATTGATATTTCTAGGTTCAAATCAACCATGGATAGGCGAAAATTATCTTGACAAAGAGGATTCTAAAAAATAGAATAAATATCAGAAGAATCCTCACTTTGCTCCTGATTGATACATGGATTTGGAAGAGCCTAACCAAGAATATCAAGGGGTAAGAGATCATGAGAAAGATATTATAGAGGAGGACATGAATCAAAATTAGATGTAAGACTAAAGTAATGACTGTTAATACAATCTGGTGGAATGGAGGGATTAATATTCACCATAGGATTCATGAATGATTCCAAATTATCCTCAGTTGGATCAATATCATGGGAAATGGATGATGGTTGAGAATATGGATTAGGAATTTGATTTGCATATTTCCAAACTTCAATATTATCACAAGGGAGCACCCAAATTGGTACTAGGAAAGGAGGAGGACAAGGAAAAAATGGAACAATAGGCTCCTCCTCGAAGATTTGGGGTGTATCACAATTTCTAAAAGTTATGAGAATAGGAACATCTAGGGGTTTAGATTCACACTGATTCAAAGAGATATGAACTAAATTTTCAAACTTTTTCTTAAAGAAATCCCAATCCATATCTTCTTCAGGAAACTCATAACATAAGTGAATGAATCTACTAGTGAAATCCTCAATTAATTCATTCGACTCCATTCTAAGTCAATTAATTCTTTTATAAACATCTTAGCAATAATACCTATCAAAATCTTGATGAAGCTGCTTAAGAAATTGATGTTGAAAATGCATTAAGAAAATCCTAATTTAATTTTTTCCTTGAATTAAATTGGGAATAAAATTGTAATTCGACATCTCAAGACAACTTCTATTAGTTAACTATGTTAATTTGACTTAGTTGGCTCAATTAATTCGAGTTGAGGATCTAACTTGAGTCATGTAGAGTGTATCCTACATTATAGGAGACTTGGTTGAGTTTATTTTGAGTTGTAATTAATTAATTTAGTTTAACTAAGTTAAAGTTAGTTAAACTAGTTCCAACCATTGGGGAACTGGTTGGAGGTCTAGTAGGGTGGTTTCGTATGTAGTGATCAACCAGTTAATTGATTATTCACTCATAAATAACTCATGCATGTTAGATCTAAGAGTTAACTAGTTGAGATTGGATTTTAGGGACAATGTATTATCGGTTGTATAATCATTTGAATTGTACAGGTGGTGCATGCAGTTAGAGAAAGGCCTATGAGGATTGCACAATTCCAATTGATGAATTTACCTAATTAATAGGGGGTAATTCCCAAGAAACAACGCAAGGAAATAGTGACTTGGGCAAGCAAGAAATTGTTTAGATATTG
This sequence comes from Pinus tabuliformis, assembly GCA_031772625.1. NCBI lineage: Eukaryota > Viridiplantae > Streptophyta > Pinopsida > Pinales > Pinaceae > Pinus > Pinus tabuliformis. The sequence continues at coordinate 1,897,348,469 of CM062819.1, read as the reverse complement.
TCCTAGGCTTGTCGAGGAAGTTGTGAGACAAAATGAGATAGAGGAGAGGTTTCTCGGGCTTGAGAAAACCATTGTAATCTTCTCATATTTGTTGACTAATGCAATATGCATATATCAGGGAGTTTTAGCTATGGATTTCCCTAGAAATCATTGTGTAATGTGTTGATTGAATTCATTCTCTTGTATGCTTCATGATTTCATGATCATTTAATTATTTCCGTTGATGAGTAGAGTAAATTCAATTCTATTGTTTTAGTAAATTACAGTTAGCAGTTTGAAGCTACAAGGAATTTCTACATGGTATCAGAGAAGAAATCACTCTAGAAGAGGAGAATATGAGTTTGTCTTTTGCAGGTGAAAGCAATTTTGCAATATCATACTTCAGAGCTAGTAGGGTGTTGTTCTATGGATTGAGACTTGAATATGCCTTAAGGGTAGTTCAAGCTATATTTCTTGGAAGGACGGGATGGAGCTAGTGTTAAAAGAAAACATGCTTAAGGAATTCATAAAAAAAGATATTCCTAAACCTCCAACAACTGATTCTCAAGATCTAGTAGAGTGGAGAAAATGAGTTGCAAAGGTGAGAAGGATTATCCTAGATGGAGTTTGAGATCATATTGTCTTGAACCTCCACAGTAAGGAGAATCCATATGCAATGTGGAAGGACTTGGCAGCCCTGTTTCAAAACATCAATGACCATAGGAAGATGGCATTGAAGGAAAATCTCAGGAGAATGAAAATGGAGAAGGGAGACACAATACCAACGTACTTGACCAAGTTCGCCCAATTTCGAGATGAGCTTGGAAGTGTTGGTGTTACAGTTCTTGAAGATGATCTGGTCATCCTCACACTTATAGGCCTTCCCAAGAGCTGGAAAAGCTAATAAGACTTATTAAATGGGAGGGAGAAGCTACCAGAGTGGGAATGTTTTTGGTATGTCTTAGTGCAAGAAGATTTTTGGTGGAACACTTGAGATGGATCTTCATCCAAGCATGATGAGGAGGAGAACTATGCCTTAGCTATAAGGAGGAGAAAGGGAAACATAATTCATCCCATTCAAAATCAGATTCCAATCAGGGTGGAAAGAAGAAGGACTTGTCAAATATTAAATGTTTTCACTATCATGAGCTAGGACACTATGCCACGAAGTGTCCGCACAAGAAGGTCGACAAGAAGGCCTCAAGAGGAGTGGAAGTTGAAGCTCTTGCTTCACAATTCGAGTTGGATTTCACCCTCATTGCTTTCATGGTGACATTAGTGATGGGTAGTGTGTGGTATGTGGATAGTGGAGCTTCATTCCATATGACTAAAAACAAATAATTTTTCAGTGACTTGCAGGAGAAGGACCTTCAGACGTACATTGAAAGGGGAGATGATGGAAGGTATAGCACGACCAACATAGATACTGTTACCTTTAAGAGGGCGTTTGTTTCTCCACTCACACTAAAAAATGCCATGTATGTTTTGGGTTTGAATAAGAATTTGGTTTCAGTTGCTATGTTGGAGGACTATGGCTACGATGTGATATTTAGAAAAGGAAAGGATTTCCTTCATCACATAGCCTCAGGACAAGTGAAGTAGATCAGGGTTCAGGTGGAGAATCTCTACAAATTGGATGTAGAAGACTATGTTTCCTTGAGCACAAAAGAAGAGAAGGTGAAGAGCCGAGAAATTGGTGAGTTGTAACATAGAAGATTGGGCCACTTTCACCACAGAGCTTTAACAATCATGCAAACAAATTATACAGGACTTCCCAAGAGGACACTAGAGCAGAGAGACACATGAAAAGGGTGTAAATTGGGGAAGTACATCAAACGTATCCTTTCATGATAATGAAAATCATGTGCAAGTGATACTTGAAAGAGTTCAGTCAAATGTGTGTGGACCATTCTTGATAGCCTCCATGGCCAAGCACAAGTATTATGTAATATTTGTAGATGATTTCTCTTGTAAGTGAGGGTTTATCTTAATGCAGAAGAAAGATCATAAGTTCTACAAATTTTCTGAATTTAAAGCACTTGTTGAGAAAGACACTGGAAGGAAAGTTAAAGATCTCAGGAGTGATAATGGTGGATAATATGTGTTGAATGAATTCAATAACTTTTGTGCATCATAAGGAATTTTAAAGGAGTTAATAAAACCCTATAACTGACAACAGAATGGGGTGACTAAAAGGAAGAACAAAAATATTGTGGGAGTTGCATGGGCAATGTTACATGATCAGGGTCTACTTTTTCAATTGTGGGTTGAAGCATGCAACACATCTATATATGTGTAGAACAAAAGTCCTCATCAAATTCTCGAGATGAGTACACCAAAATAAGATTTTTCAGGTAAGAAACTAGATGTTGCACACTCCAGGATCTTTGGTTGATCAATTTACTATCATGTTACCAAGGATGTAAGAAAAAAGCTTGAACCAACGACTGAGTTGGGCATATGTGTGGGGTACATTGATACGCCTCACAACTATCGGGTGCACCTACCATCTCAGAGGATGTCAATGGTTTGTAGAGATGTGAAGTTTGTTGAATATAATACCATGAGATGTTTCCTTGAGAGGGAGCTTCAGTTACATGTAGATGAGAAGATTTTAGATCCAAAATAATAACCTTGGGATGATGTGGATCAGCCAGATGTAGAGAAGTAGAGAGTGGAAGAACCCACTCATGAAGAGACTTCCAAATATGGAATGTGTAGGTTTTAACCCCATACAGAAATTACCTACATACAAATTCTAAAACACAGAAAGTAAATAATGCGAGAGCATAACACATAAAACACATATACACAGAGATTTTCCCTTGGATCCCAAAACAGGGACTACCAGCTTGATTTTTCATTGTGTTCCTTTCAATGCTACAATACATATTTATACATGTCGAATCATCCAATACCATGGACCAAAAACCATCGCATCCAAAATCATGTGCGGAAACCATGCACAAAACCATAGGTAGGTCTGCCCAACCTAATATAGGGTCCAAAAAAAATTTCCCAGGGCGCTACCCCACACCCCATAGAGGGGGCCTAAGAGCCCCCCCCGGCACCAAAACCCCCTGTGAACCCCCCGTTGCACAGTCGGCGCAATGAAGGGGGGCTCTGCCTCCCCTCTAACCCCCTGGTTAACTAGGTGGGCTAGTCGTGGAGGGAATATAACATAACCCAACATTCTCCCTCTTGTTGTTTTCTTTCCACAAGGGGCCATAGGAGAACTTAGTCATTTATCCATCCCTGAAATCCCCATTGTTTCTTTACACCAAGAGAACTTCTCAAAGCTCACATATTTTGTCAATGCATCCGCAGTATTCTTTAAAGTGTCCACCTTTACTAGCAACACCTTTTTGTCTTCTATCATACCCCTCACAAAGTGATACTGAACATCAATGTGCTTTGTCTTTAAATGGTAAGAAGGGTTATTTGCTAAGAAAATTATACTTTGGCTGTCACAGTCTATCCTTATAACTCCATGTACTGACCCTATACTTGAACACAATCTCTACAACCAAACTGCTTCCTTTCTTACATGAGTGGCTGTCATGTATTATGCCTTTGTAGTTGATAGTGCCACTACAGATTACTTCTTACTCATCCGACTGACTACACCTCCAAATAAGTTAAACACATACCCACTTCTATATCTTCTATGATCCAAATCTCCTACCCAGTCTGCATCAACAAATCCATGAATATCCAACACTCTGTCCAATCATGATCTTCCTTGGTAGCACAAACCATAATCACTAGTGCCACGTAAATGCCTGAAAACCCGCTTCACTGCTATCCAGTGCTCCTTCCCTGGTTTTGACATACACCTGCTCAATACTCCCATTGCATGTGCAATGTCTGGTCTAGTATAGAACATTGCATACATCAGGCCACCAACTGCACTTACATATGGAACACGGGACATGTCCTCTTCCTCTTCTTGTGTCTTGGGACACTGTTTAGCAGATAACTTTACACCTACAAGAATAGGAACCTTCACTGATTTACTATCCTGCATATTAAACCTCTGCAGTATTGTCTTGACATACTTCCTCTAGTTTAACCAGAGCTTCCTCTTTGCCCGATCTCTTTTAATTTCCATGCCCAAAGTATAGTTTTTAACACCAAGATCTTTCATTTTGATTTTGGAGGATAATTGGGTCTTCAAATCCTGGATAATTTCTTTGTCATTTCCAACCAACAACATATCATCCACATACAATATTAGATAAATAACATGGTAACAAATTAATTTAAAATACGCATAGTGATCTGCTTTGCTTCTGGTGAAGCCAAGTCCCTGTATAAATGTATCAAATTTCTGATACCACATCCTTGGTGATTGTTTTAACTCATACAGAGACTTCTTTAACTTGCATACTAGGTCTTTCTTACCCTTCACTGCAAAACCTTCAGGTTGCTTCATGTAGATCTCCTCTTCCAGATCCTCGTGAATAAATGATGTCTTCACATCCATCTATTCTACCTCAAAATCAAAATCAGCAGCAACAGATAAAAGTAATCTAATAGAAGCTACCTTGGCAACAGGAGAAAAAATATCACCAAAGTCAATTCCCGGCCCCTGGGAATAACCTTTTGCTACCAACCGAGCTTTGTATTTCTCCACCTTTTCTTCTGCATTTGTCTTCTTCTTGAACACTCATTTTCTACCAATGGGTTTCCTTCCAGCCGACAACTCCACCAGATCCCAAGCCTCATTTTTGTGCAAAGATTCCATTTCATAAACCATGGCCTCTTTCCAGAGTTTTCCATCCTTTGAATCTACCACTTCCTTCATAGTTCTGGTATCATCATCAGTAAAAAATAAAGCAAAATTTGAACAGAAAGCAGATGGACTATACCTTTCTGGCTACCTTCTTTCTCAAACTGATCTTATCACACTCGGAATTTGTGGCTCTTCATGTTGTGATTCGTCCTCTATTGTAGAGTTTGATTCTTCCTCCTTAAGCTCAAAATCTATCTTCTTAGATTCCTTTGGTTGGACTTCATGTTTAATAACATCTTTCACCTCTCTGAACACCACATCTCGATTGTACACAACCTTCCTTGTTACTGGGTTCCAAAGCTTATAACCCTTTGAACAATCCTTATACCCAATAAAGATGAACCTTTTAGATTTACTATACAACTTGGTTCTTTTCTCCTTTCGAACATGTACATATGCATCGCATCCAAATACCCTCAGATGTGAAAGAGAGGGCTTCTTCCCAGTCCATCCTCTTGTGGAGTCTTATCCTCCAACACTGATGAATGTGATCTGTTGACTAGGTAACATACTGTTTCCACCGCCTCTGCCCAGAATTCTTGTCCTAACCCAGCACCACAAAGCATGCTTCTTTCCCTTTCCATCAACGTCTTGTTCATTCTTTCTGCAACTCTATTTTTCTTAGGTGTGTATGGAGTATTATTTTACCATGCTATACCACACTTCTTACAGAATTCTTCAAATTCCTTGCTGCAAAACTCTCCACTGTTATCTGACCTCAACACCTTTATTTTCTTCTCTGTCTGGTTTTCCACCAGAGCCTTAGATTATTTAAACCTATCAAAGACTTCAAATTTCTTCTTAAAGAAATATATCCATGTATTCCTTGATAATTCATCTATAAATGATACATAGTACACAGACTTACCCAGTTATGGAACCTTCACATGTCCAAACACATCATTGTGCACAAGCTCTAATATTTGTTTCACCCTCTTACCACCAGAGGGGAAACTCACCCGATTCTGCTTCCAATATACACAATTTTCATAGAAATCAAAATATAGAGAGAAATTACTCATACCTTCTACCATACCTTTACCATGAATTATTCAAAGGCCCTTCTCTCTAATATGTCTAAGCTGTTGATGCCACAGGCATGGTATTCTCTCCAGAGACCACTAGATTTTTTGCTCCACTTCCAGGAACCAAAAAATTGTTACACTCATCAACAATAGTGCTACCTTGTAGCTTGGACAAAGCTCCAATCTGAACTCCCCGCATCAATACCAGTGCTCCCCGAACCATCTTGTAGGTATCCTTCTCGAACACTATTTTTACACCTACATCATCCAACTTGCTTACATAAATAAGATTTCTGTCCAATGCAGGAATATGCAGAGCACCCAGAAGTGTTCTAACCCTTCCACCTTGCAACTTCAACTTTACTTTTCCGCGACCAATTATTCTAGCCTTCCTATCATCCCCCAAGAAGGCAACACTACCATCATATTTCTCATACTCGCAGAACCACTCTTTATGGGGACTGAAGTGAAAGGATGCACCTGAGTCAATCAACCATGCCTCATGATCTACATGTGTACTTGAATAAGCCAAGTACACATCCCCACCTTCATCTGAGGTGGTTTTCGCCTCTACAGAAGGAGCATAATTAGATCCCTTTCCTTTGTTAGGAGCTTTATATTTATAGTCTGTTTTGTAGTGCCCTTCCTTTTCGCATTTCCAACACACCACCTTTATAGATTTTACTAGAGATTTAGATCTCCCTCTAGATTTAGATCTCCCACTCGATGACCTATTTTTGTTTCTATTTTGGGACCATCCTCATTCAGACAAGGCATCTCCATCCTAGCTCTCCATATTTTTCCATCTCATCTCCTCCGTCAACAAGGATGAGACTATTTCATCAAACTACAAGGCAGTTGCATTTCTACCTATTGCAATAACTGGATTATCCCATGAATCTGGTAGAAAACACAACAAACTAATCCAATTATCTTCATTTGAAATTTTAATATCAACAGACAATAACTGACTTACCATGGTAGTAAATGCGTTTAGATGCTCTATCACCGAGTCTCCATCTTTCATCCTCAGGTTATACAACATTTTCTACAAGAATAGTTTATTCACCAGAGAATTAGATTGGTACAAAGTCCCTAACTTGTCCCACAAATCCTTAGCTGTAGCTTCCCCTGATATATTCAACAATACTGAATCTGAGACACACAATCATATTATGCTCTTTGCCTTTCGATCCAACTTCTTCCATTATTCATCAGACACTCTCGTTGGTTTAGTACCCGAATCTACCGCAATCCACTGATCTTTATCTACCAACATATCCTCCATATTGAGTTTCTATAACTCAAAACTCTAACCATTAAATTTCTCAATCTCTATCTTTCCCGTGCTCACCATCTTCTTTTAGCACCAGAATCGATCCCACAGATTTCCCACTGAATAGGGTCTACAACACACCCAAGCGAAACCCCTCAGCAACAAAGGCATCCCCTTGAAGCCAAAATAGCTCTAATACCAAATGTAGGTTTTAACCCCGCATAGAAATTACCTGCATATGAATTCTAAAACATAGAAAATAAATAATGTGAGAGAATAACACATAATACACATATACACATATATTTTCCCTTGGATCCCAAAACCAGGACTACCAGCTTGATTTTTCCTTATGTTCCTTTCAATGTTACAAAACATATTTATACACGCTGAAGCATCCAATACCATGGACTGAAAACCATCGCGTCCAAAACCATGTGTGAAAACCATGCACAGAACCATAGGTAGGTCTGCCCAACCTAATATAGGGTTAAAACAAATTTCCCCAGGGCATTGGCCCACACCCCATAGAGGGGGCTAACTGCCCCCCTCAAACGCCCCATACAGGTGGGGCTTCTGCCCCCCTTGTGACCCCCCTGATGCTCATTCGGCACAACAAAGGGGGGGCTCTGCCCCCCTCTAACCCTCGGTTAGCTACGTGGGCTAGTCAGGGAAATAATATAACACAACCAACAAAACAAAGAGCACTAGAGAGGCTAAAATATTGGTGCATGATGCTAGAGAGAATGTGGGAGCACCCACATCTCATCACATGCAGAGGAGGTCACCAAACCGGTATACTAGCTACATGGCTTTGATGAGCAAGAGTGTAGAGGTTGAGCCTGTAGAAATTCCCACTGTAGATCAACAGATTATGCAATATACTAAAAAACAATAGAAGATCTACTTCTACAACACTTTGCAGAAGCTTAATCGAATTGAGCAAGATCAAGAGAACACATATAACTGAGAATGAGAAATCAATCACACATAACGCAGAAGCAATATCATGGGGAAAGCCTCAGCCTAAAAACCCAACTTTGTATTATCATACAAGTGGAAATCTTGTTCAAGTTACAAAAATAATCAACTCTCAAGCTATCCTACTCTCTCTGCAATCAAACAATAAAACTCACAGACTACATAGACAATGTATATGTCCTCCTCAAGCCCTCCAAGCCTCCTATTTCCTTGCGCAATTTTTCTTGGGGTCCAATGATGTCACATGTGTGAATTGGCCTCATCACACTCACTAAACTTGAAGAAGTAATTGCGCAATCCTAAAGGAAAGAGTTCCTTCTGCATGCAAGGAATATTCATAATGGAATATTCTAGCAATTGATAGTACACTACCCCTCCATTTGATCTCAACTGGGTCTCTGTCTGAACTGACATGCATGAGTTATTTATGAGAGAATACTCAGTTATCTGAAGTACATTAGTTACATGCATGCAAGCATTAACTAACTGAACTTACATTAATTCAATAAACTGTTTGAATTAATCTAACTGGACTTGACTTAGTTAAGTAAGTCAACTAATTACAACTCACTCTTATCTCTTTAACTGATGGATAAATTCCTCAATTAATGGAGAAATTGTTGCATGTCCCCACATAGACTTCAAGTTTGATATTCTTTAACTAATTAACTCAATATGAATTAATTAATTATTTTACAAGCTGCGGCTAAGATCAAATTCGAATTTTACTTCACTATTTTAGTTTAGGGACTGACTAAAATAGGAAGGTATCCCGAAATGCTATTTGTAGAATTCTATTTTTAGCACTTCCATTTTTCCATCCATTGCTGCTAAGATCAACATTGGCTGAACTATTATTTATAGCAGTGCTATTTTTAGCAATTCTATTTTTAGCATTTCTTGTTGCTATTTTCGACACTCCCTCTCAACAAGAAAGAGATTATCAATAACCCCAATCCTGTCTCTATGGAACTCGAACTTGTATCTTGACAATGCCTTAGCCAAAATATCTACATCCTGTTCCTCGGTCGAAACATATAGCAACAAAATGATCCTCTTGACCACACAGTCTCGAAGATGGTGATATCGGATATCAATGTGCTTGGACATGTCATGAAAAACTAGATTCTCCGAGATTTTGATGCAACTCTGGTTATCGCAGTAGATCACTGTAGGATCCATCATCTGACCAAACAATCCCACTAGAATCTTTCGCAACCAAATGGCCTCACATGCAGCCTGACTAGCAGCCATGTATTCAACATCTGCTGAGCTAAGTGCAACTGATCTTTGTTTCCTGTTGTACCAAGAAACTGTAGCTAAACCAAGGTTTAAGATTCCTCTAGAAGTGCTCTTCCAGTCTGATGGACTCCCTACCCAATCCGCATCTGTGAAGCCCTAAAGCTTCACTCCCTCTGTTTGTCTGTACCACAATCCGAACTGAGATGTGCCTCTGAGGTATCTCAACGCATGCTTTGCTAGCTTCCAAAATAGCTTGGTAGGCTAAACCATAGCTTGACTTAGTTGGTTCACCGCAAAGCATAAGTCGGGTCATTTGTGCACTAGATACATACGTGAACCCACCAACTATCGATAAAAAGTAGCAACTACTACCTCACCTGAAGTAGCATCCTCCTTCCTCCAGTTCCCAGCTAGAGAGGTTTGCAGGGCTTGCACTTCTCCATGTGAAAGGGCCTGAGTATCTCATTGACATACTTGCCTTAAGACACAAATACTTCCCCATCTTTCTTCCACACCTCCATGCCTAGAAAGTATCGTATAAGGCCCATGTCCTTCATCTCGAACTCTCCTGCAAGGTCCTCCTAGCAACACTGTATCAGCTGATCATCACCTGTCAAAATCAGATCATTGACATAAAGAACAATGATCAATGGTTTACCTTCTACCATGATGTGGTAAAGGTTTGCATCTGCTTCACTCTTGGTGCAACCCAAATCGGTGAAATAGATGTCGATCTTGGTGTACCAAGCACGGGATACTTGCTTTAGCCCATACAGAGCCCTCTTGAGTCTACACACATGCGACTCACGATTGAAGGTTTCGAAACCTTTTGGCTGCTCAATGTACACCTCCTCCGCAATCTTCCCATTGAGGAATGTTTTCTTCACATCCATCTAGTGGATCTTCCACCCCATCTGAGTTGATAGCGCCAACATCGATCTAATCGATGAGTACCTTGCTACGGGAGCAAAAGTCTCATCATAGTCAATCCCCTTGACCTGTGAGAAACCCTAGGCAACAAACCTTGCCTTATGTTTCTCAACACTGCCATCAACTGTCTGCTTTACCTTGTAAATCCATCTAGAACTAACCACTAACTTGCCCTGAGGACTTGGGACAACATCCCACACACTGTTTCAAATGATAGCGTCGTCCTCCTCTACCATTGCATCAACCTAGAATGGTTGCTGCATTACCTCCTCAAATGAAGAAGGTTTGGTATCTACACACTCCCCAACTAGGGCCATGTACCCAGTGTACCGCTCGGGTGACCTCCTCTGTCTGCGCTGAGAAGATGGTTGTCCCACATTATCCCGCACATCCAATATCAACCTGTCAGCTTCCCTTGAGTGTTTCCGCCCATCTCTGGAGGTATCAGCATGAGTGGATGTCTCGACTCCTAGATCCTCTTCATGCGGCTGCTCCACATCAATTTGAGGCTCCTCATCCCGAGGAACTGAAAGTTCCTCATCTGCATGCAGCTTGAGCTCCCTCTCAAGTGATAACTGCATGGCATTGTACTCGTCGAACTTCAGATCCCTGCATACCACAGTCCTCTGAGTGGAGGGAAGGTACACCCGATAGTTGTGGGGTGTATCCATGTACCCTACAAGTATTCCCAACTCAGATGTTGGGTCTAGCTTCTTCTTGGCATCTTTAGTCACATGACAGTGAACTGATGATCCAAAGATTTGGAAGTGACTTACATCAGGTCACTTGCCAAAATAGGCCTCAATAGGTGTCTTCATCCCTAGTATAGGGTGCGAGCTTCTGTTCTGCAAGTATACTACTGTATTTCATGTCTCAGCCAAAAAATGCAGTGGTAGGCTTTGGTCATGCAATATCGCTCGAGTTGCTCCCACAGTCGATCTATTCTTCCTTTCAGCCACCCCATTCTGATGTGGGTTATGGGGTGTTGCCAATTCCCATTTGATACCTTCTGTAGCACAGAAGTCTTTAAACTGTTGGGAGACATACTCTCCACCATTGTTGCTACGCAAGGCTTTTATTTTCTTTATAAATTCTTTCTCTTCCAAGGCTTTAAACTCATAATACATTAAGAAGGTTTGATCCTTCTTTTTCATAAAGTAGATCCAGCATCTATGAGAAAAATCATTAGTACAAATAACATAGTACCTTTGTTTAGCGGTGGAGGCTATAGAGAAGGGCCCACAAACATCTGAGTGAACTTGCTCCAAGATTTCTCCAGCTCTGCTATCTCGATCCGGAAAGGAAGATTTCACATACTTACCCAAGGTACAACCTTTTCATGTAGTATTCTACTTAAGCTTTCCCTTGGGTAATCCGGTAGAAATATGCTACATGATCTTCAAGGCTCCATGGTGCAAGTGGCCCAGTATTCTATGCGATAGCTTGCCAACATCTTGGCTCTGCACCATCTTAGCTTTGGAACTCAAAGCAGCACAGTCATCTACCTCTAGCTTGTAGAGATTCTTGACTTGAATCCCTATTCGCTTTGTTTGTCTAGTACTGATATGCCTCAGGAATACCTAAGGACTACATCATAGCCTCTATCTTCTAGCATAGCGATAGACACAATATTCTTCTTCAGACATGGTACATACTTTACATTAGTCAGGGTGAGGGGAGCTCCATGATCCCTCTAAAACACAACCATACCTTCACCTAAAACACGGTACTTTCCATCATCACCCATCTCGATCCGCATCTGGAGATCCTTATCCTCCAAGGTACTGAAAAGATTCCTATCACCTAACATGTGGAATGAAGCTCCACTATCCAGGTACCACACACATCCCACCATGGATGAAACCATGCATGTGAAAAGAGAGAAATCTAGCTCAAATTGTGAGGCCAGTGCCTCACCATCAGATCCCTTCGAGGAACCCTTCTTGTATTTCTTCTATGAAAAATTCATAGCATAATGGCCCACTTCATGACAATGAAAGCATCGCACTTTCGATTTGTCAATCTTCTTCCCACCATGGGAAGAACCGGATTTGGGATGGGATGCCTTCCCTTTCCCTTTCCTCACCTTACTCCCTAAGGCTAAATTTTCCTCATCATCTTGCTTCGATGAGGATCCATATTTGATGCTTCTTCTTATTTCCTCCTGCATCAGATCCGACCAAAGTCATTCCCAATTTGGCAGTTTTTTTCTTCTATTAATCGAGTCTTGGTAGCTATGCCAGCTCTTAGGAAGACCGAGGAGTGCAAGACTCACCATGTCATCATCAGTGGTAGTGATCCCTACACTTCCAAGCTCATCCCTACAGGTGGTGAGCTTGTTCAGATATGTAGAGATCGTGTTGCCCTTTTCACACTTGATCTTACGAAGCTTGTCTTTCAGTGCCAACTTCCTTTGATCCCTGCTATTTTGATATAAATCTTTCAATGTTTTCCACATCGAAAACGGTCTCTCCTTCCCATGGAGGCTTTGTTATAGACATTTTTGTGCCTTACAGCTCTAAGCATGAAATGTCCATAAATCAAGGGCTCCTAAGTCCCTAAAAGTGTTGTTCTAACTCCTAGAGGAACAAGGTCAACAAATTACAGCTTCTCCCAGAAGTTCTCGACCAGAAACTGCTCACAATAAGTCAAATCAGGATCATTTTAGCTGCTCCACTAGCCAAGTGCGTTGCATGGCACCTAAGTCCACTAGCTAGGTGCGTTGAAACACACCTAAATGCACTACCAGGGTACGTTGAGCGGGAAATGACAAATGGCAGTGTCATTCCGCGAGGTGGAGAGACAATGGAAGCTTCCAAAATCTTTCCCAATGACACTTGCCTCACTGAATTTGACCAAGGATGAGTAAGAGGCTCTCAGTCTCCAAGTGGAAGCAAGAACTAACAGAGAGAAGCCACTAATCAATTCAGGAGCTGACTCATCCTCCTTGAATACATCTATATATGGATCCCTCATCCCAGAGATCCAGAGGCTGGAATTTTTCACATTGTAAGGAATTACTGTTGGTTTTGAGATACATATCAGAGAATTGGGTGATCTATGCTTTGTTGGGGTTGAAGAAGGGACTTCTTTGCTGGGAGGTTGATGCTGGGTTAGGAATCATCGGTTGTAACTCCTCCTGGATCTTCTTGTATATCAATAAAACTATTTGAGTTTCTTCTCCATGCTTCTGTTTCATTGATGCTTGTTACATCTGTATGGTTAACTTAAATCTGATCCTAAGTTATTTATGAATATAAACCCATGTCTTTGTATAGTTTACTTCTTATGTGATCTTACAGGTACTTGGTGAAGCTGGGCAAGTGAGGGAGCAGGTAGCTGGAAGCTGTCAAAGAGAAGAGAGATTGGATCAAAGAACTAGCGCAAGACACAGGTTGGTTCATCCTATTCCTTTTTATTTATAGTTCATAAAGAAGAATACGAAAGTAGTTTTCTCTGTTTGCTTCTAAGGTAGCTGTCACACCTTAGTGGGATAGAGTCGTTCTAAATAGACACTTTTCCCGATAACAAAATGGCGACTCCACTGGGGATCGTGTCTAGTTAGTTTGTTTGTGTTTCTCTTGTTGATTGTTTCATAAACTTAGAAGTAGCAATCGAACTGCATTTGCCATTAACAAATGCAAAGTAGACATCTGCTGCTTCAATCCATTCACTGGATCTGTTTATGATCTGAACAGCTGATCCATAGACCAACTGATTTCCCTTGTGATAGCTCATAGACTCCCCTTAGATCTGCCTCTGATTGTGCATTACTGATTGCTTTTACTTGGCCAAAAACCAAAGATTAAACTGCAAGCCGTGACCCAGAACCCAGATAGAATTCTCGTTTCTGTCCCAGCGCAGGCTCTGTGAAGAGGTTCTGCATTTCAATGCACTTCCCGAGAGGGCTACCTGCGCTGCAATGCAGTTTCTCTGTGTAACAGGTGTGCTGATCAGCCTAGCCTTGTACAACTGAGGTTCTTTGCTTCATTTTTTCCAGTTTTGTCTCTGATTTTTGCAGCCTATGATCAGTATTTCACTGTTTCAAACCCCTTTTCCTTACTGATATTCCGCCTCAGTTGTACAAAAGAAAATGTAGATTTTTTTTAAGTGTTTGTTGCATCGTTTACAGTTTTCCATTGCAAAAGTAGAATAGTTGTACTGTCGTCCTTTGATTTAGATTTGTCGCAGGTGTCGATTTTGATCATAGGAGAAAGTTTATTTGCTGTTGATAGTCGATTATGCTTGTACTTTTTCCTTTGGTTTGAATTTTGTACTTTCTAGTGTCGAAACGAGTATTTATTTCAAAATCATAAAGTGTCGTAATCATCTCTACCTTTTGATTTCGAAAAGAAGCTTGTTTATGTTTGTCGCTTGAAAGAAAATTCAGATTTGTACATCAACTTTCTTTTTAGGCATCAATATTAAGAAAGTGAAAAACAAAACACATGCATGTGCATTTGCATATTGGCAGTCTGTTTGGCTTGATTTAGGAAAGTGCATTTACAGTGTGCTCTTTGCTCTTTGAGAAAAGATTGTGTCTTTCTTTTCCCTAGTAGCTAGGATTTTCATTGCTGAAAAGAGATAAAAGTTTGTTTATCATCTTTAGATTGCATTTTAGGAATTACATCTACATCTCGTGGTGATCCCAAAAGGAAAACTTCATAAGAAATATCAACTTAAAATAAATTCAATGAACTTAACAACGCTTTGGAACTTAACATGCAACATTTAGAGGTCTAGGCTAGAGACGTATTCCGGCGTCGTAAAGCCTGGTAACTATTGTCCTCACTAATGGTTGGGTGATTCCTCCACTTTGAGACGATAAGTTCCAGTACGGACTTGTGCTCCCACGTACCGTCGAGTATATATTGGGAGACCCCTATAGGCTTAAATCCTTTATCCATAGGAAACCGTGTCGGCCAGCCTACTGATCGCAATGCACCGAACACAACATTCGGGAAGATTGACTGCCGTACCATAAAAAGTATTCTGCAGTTTTTCGATTGGTTTGGTACTCCCTCTACCTAGACCTCCAGAGTAGTCCCTTTCGTTCCTTTTCAGACTCCTTAACGGAAAAGGTCCATCTGAGCACTTGTCACTTCAGGCTCATTAAAAATCGAAGGAGACTAGAGTCATCTTTTGTTTTTTCTCGACTCTTAAAAACTGAAAAAACAAGTTGTGTCAAAGCGTGTTAAAATTTATTTTAAACGGAATATTCATACCCTTTTCCTATGTTGATCTTGGGTTGAGAAAATGGAGCCTACCAACCAAGGAATTCCCCTTGGTGGAAATCCTAGTCCCTTCTCCTCTTGGAGAGATGTTGGTGCGCCCCATATGGCCACATTGTCACTTCTAGGACTGACAATTGGCTTGCCAGTATGGCTCTTCTCAGCCAATGTTGTTCAGAACACCACTATTCCTGAACAATCGAATCAGCAATTAGACGAGTCCAGAGTTGCCCACCAGCCTTCTACTTCCTCTAATTATTCCTCTCCTCCTTTCTCTTCGCTTGATGGAACTGGTAAAGCTAAAAGCCATGTTCCTAAGGAGAAGAAGGAAAAGAATAAGAAAGAGAAGAAGAAGAAGGAGCCAAAGGCGAATGGGGGAAAACAAGCGTCGTCTAACGAAAATCCACACACTGCACCGACCAGGCCTAAATCGCCATGTATCATTTGCAAAGGAGACCACCTTCACAGAGATTGTCCTTGCATCCCTCGGATACTAAGGGACTGGTCTCCTCGTTTGCACAACCCGGTGTCGTCAACCTCTGATGATCATGTTGAAAGCACACCGTCAACTAGTGAAAGTGAAGCCCCAAGACAAAAAGGGAAAGCTAGATTTCCCTGTAAACTGTGCGAAGGCAATCATGCCGTCCACCATTGTCCCTTCTTAGACGAAGCTAAAAGAGTTTTGGATGATCGTCCGGTTTCACCGTTACGACTTCCCCCTGGATATAAAAAACTCTTACCAAGTCCGTCACTAGTTGAGAATCCAGCTGGCCCACTCAGGTGGTCGGCTGAAGCACCTATCATTGAAGATAAACCATCTGGATCCATACCAGACGAAAGTCAAAAGGTCGAGGCAGCAGTTGACCCGGTCTTTCCTTCAGAGGTTTTATCTTCGGATGATACAATCACTGAAGAGAACAAGGATGACACCGTCCAAATTCTCTTCATAAACACAGACTCCGACGAACATGGGGGAAATTTACCCGTTCCTTTACCGCAGGAAGGAAGTTTGTCAGAGCCATACCCGGTCGTCTATTCGGTCCCACCTCCAAGCAACCTAGTTGTCTCCTTCGACTGGAATCAACTAGGCAGACCCCGTTTACCAGCAAGTGTACCATTCTGAATTATCATTCAAATATATAGAATGGTCATGGCCGGTACCATCATAGATGAGGGGGCTTCTGTGAGTATCCTTTCCTCTACTTCTTGGAAAGCGCTTGGTTCGCCATCACTTTTGCCTGAGATGAGAAATCTGACAGGATTTGATAAAGGAACCAGTCGACCTTTAGGGATCCTTCCCGATGTGCCCATAACATTGAGAAGGAAGACAGTTCGCATGAACGTAATGGTAGTTCAAGGACCCTTGGATTATAACCTACTCCTTGGACGAGACTATATTTATTGCATGGGAGTGATTGTCTCCTCACTCTTTAGAGTCATGTGTTTTCCGCACGAAGGAAGAGTGGTCAAGCTCGTGGACCAGCTTTCATTTCCTGGATCACGCATAGCAAATAGTCATATATCATCCCTAAATGGTCTTTTCACGCAAGAAATGTCTCAATCTCCAGTCCGTCCTCCCGATGAGTGCGAGTAATTCAGAGGGATATGACTGAAACCCAGGGGGCATGCGTCCTGGTCTGCTTCGGCAGGGAAACTTCGGGTATAGGGTAGGTTTCCGCGGGAAAATATGACTAGTCTGTACCCCATCCGTGATTGGAAGAGGGGTTATTCTAGAACAAGATTCTCTTGTCAAAGTTATGTGAGTTGGTGGGCATCGCCGCTCACCTTTGTTTGTTTCGATAGACATCGCCGAAGAAGTGTTTTGTTTGCGCTGTGAATAGAGCAATCTTTGGGTAACCTGTAGGAGGTAGGCCTCTCTCGGTAAAACAAATGTTTTAACGGACTAAAGAAGGGGTAACCTTGAAACTCTGTTTTATACCTGGGGGCATGCAAACCTTTTGGAGTGCAAGCAAAGAGCGACTATTTATTTTTTAAATTTATAGGACCTCTAACCCTTTAAACTCGTAGGATTGGTCGTTTCCTAACTTGCATAAAGAAAGGATGTGGGGTAAAACTCTAAAAATTGCCATTTTATATGAGGCATTCTTATCATATGACTGGATTAATCGAGTAGTGTTTACCACGAGGTTCAAGCTCGTTAAAAAAATAACCCGGACCGAGCAAATGTTTCCACCCGCATTTAAGCTCGTTAAAAAATGAACTATCCCCTGGTAAATAACCACCGTGAATGTAGCACTTCAGCCATTAAAGCCTTGGTCATGTTTGCACCGTCACCTCCACTTTTCCATTGGCCGATCATTCACCTCCATCTGATTGTTTACCCATTTTGAGGAACAGCTGCGAAGAGTGATTTCACTAGCCATCCTTGTGACACTGTCGTGATTGGAAAGTTCCAAACCTTACCTGGAATCAGCTGCTACCCATTTTATCACTCGTTCCTCAAAAGACGAGTCTTCTTTAAGCTCTTTTCAACTGACTCGTAAAATATGAAAAGATTGCTGAGTCCTTGGCCTTCCAGCTCGTTAAAGGGACAGGAAGTGCTATCCCTCCTCTAGATTTTAATCTTTTTGGACCTGAGGGATTATTGCACAAAAAGATCGAGCGCTTGTTTTGTTTGGCTCGTTAAAGCGATCGAAAATTCATCCCTTCTGTATTGTTTTATACTTTTTCGGACTTAAGGGATTAGATGATGAAAAAGGAATTTTGGAGTTACCTTTACGTACCTTTTCAGACTCTCTAAAGATGAAAAGGACCGAGTTATCTTTGTCGTTAGACTCGTTAAAAAGATTAATAGCGAAAAACTTGTCTTTAGACGAGAACGAGTTTCACTATCGCTAGGCTCGTTAAAACATAGCGCTGGGTTTGCCCGAAGGGAAAATTATAGAACAAGGATATGTTATCCTCCTCAAGCTTGACAAAAATAAAGAGGTACTGGTGAGCAATGACTGGGGAAAAATTGGGAAGAAAACTCAAAGAATCTTTATTGGTAGCAAGTCGCTCTTGAACATGACACTTCCACTCCGTGCCCGAGTCGGGTTGGGTTGTTTCATTCACCGGTCACATCGCCATGGTCTCGTCATACCATCCACATTTGCGGTTAATGCTACCAATCCATCACATAAGTGTCGCCAACATGTTCAAGAGAAGTCATCCAGAAAGGCCATCTGTGTCTCGCCCACTACCATACATTATACTCCATTCTTTCATGACCGCCACCCTGAACCATATATTATCAGATCGTTTTCACCTCCATCAAAATCATTTGCTCCGTTCCGTGTCATTGATGTGGGATTCATTAAGGCCCTCCTATGACGGATCACTTCTTGTCGACATCAGCTCATTATCCAAGAAGTTGATCTAGGAACACCCCATTCAGTACTTTGAAGCTTGCATGCCTCAATGGCAAGTTTCTCACTTCCGGCGACAGGTATACATCAATGACCTTCGACCGAAAGATTTTGCATGGTGTTTGATGCCAAGTCCTTTATTCACACCACGTGAATTGTACTGCAGTACCTTGAGGGTCATTATCATTATAGATGATTCCTCTCGCGCTTGTTAACAGTTTACATCATTGACTGGTAATCAAGCGATGTCTTTTCATGTTCGACTTCAAAACATTTCTCACATGGATCGACTTGTACTTCGAGTGAAGATCGGATGAGATTGAAGACCCCGGATCTAGTTTCATCCATCCGGGCTGCGATATATATTCAGGAAAATAAAAACATTGAAATGTACAGCATTGCAGCACAGATAATCATCCTACCAAAAGGATGATGGCTCTATCAGAATCATCAGTCTACCATCAGACGATTGTCTGTCCTATGTACATGAAAATGAATTTATAAAGCTGAGCATGGGAATGCCCGCCTCAGCTAGATCATGAAAACAATATGAAGATAATGTATTGTATTGTATCTTATTACAGGTCTCCTCCCAGCATTGAAAGAACTTCGGATCCTCCTAATAAAGCATTTCACCCGATAAACGGCCTCATACTTTAGGGGGCAACTGTTATAGACATTTTTGTGCCTTACAGCTCTAAGCATGAAATGTCCATAAATCAAGGGCTCCTAAGTCCCTAAAAGTGTTGTTCTAACTCCTAGAGGAACAAGGTCAACAAATTACAGCTTCTCCCAGAAGTTCTCCACCAGAAACTGCTCAGAATAAGTCAAATCAGGATCATTTCAGCTGCTCCACTAGCCAAGTGCATTGCATAGCACCTAAGTCCACTAGCTAGGTCCATTGCAACGCACCTAAATGCACTACCAGGGTGCGTTGAGCGGGAAATGACAAATGGCAGTGTCATTCCGCGAGGTGGAGAGACAATGGAAGCTTCCAGAATCTTTCCCAATGACACTTGCCTCACTGAATTCGACCAAGGATGAGTAAGAGGCTCTCAGTCTCCAAGTGGAAGCAAGAACTGACAGAGAGAAGCCACTAATCAATTCATGAGTTGACTCATCCTCCTTGCATACATCTATATATGGATCCCTCATCCCAGAGATCCAGAGGCTGGAATTTTGCACATTGTAAGGAATTGCTGTTGGTTTTGAGATACATATCAGAGAATTGGGTGATCTATGCTTTGTTGGGGTTGAAGAAGGGACTTCTTTGCTGGGAGGTTGATGCTGGGTCAGGAATCATCGGTTGTAACTCCTCCTGGATCTTCTTGTATATCAATAAAATTATTTGAGTTTCTTCTCCATGCTTCTATTTCATTGATGCTTGTTACATTTGTATGGTTAACTTAAATCTGATCCTAAGTTATTTATGAATATAAACCCATGTCTTTGTATAGTTTCCTTCTTCTGTGATCTTACAGGTACTTGGTGAAGTTGGGCAAGTGAGGGAGCAGGTAGCTGGAAGCTATCAAAGAGAAGAGAGATTGGATCAAAGGACTAGCACAAGACATAGGTTGGTTCATCCTATTCCTCTTTATTTATAGTTCATAAAGAAGAATACGAAAGTAGTTTTCTCTGTTTGTTTCTAAGGTAGCTGTCACACCTTAGTGGGATAGAGTCGTTCTAAATAGACACTTTTCCCGATAACAGGCTTGAGAAAATGTGGTCTCGAACTCCCTCTAGGAGGATTCTCTATGCTCTAGACACACATTTCTTCTATTCCGCCAGTTGAGTAGCATCAGTCGGCTTGTGGACTTCTTGATCAACGAATTCCTTTAGACAATTATCCTCTAACATTGCCTCCATTCGATCCTTCTAGGCTATATAATTTGAGTTTCCATCAAGGGCATACTCGAGTCTTAAACCACTGAACGCCATAAGTGAAATAAATATGTGATAAGAACTCGATTTCTATATTCAAGAACCAAACTTTGAACTTCTCCTTCTTGTATATTGTTCTTCTCCTTGATCACCTTTGCTCGGATACCACGTAGAAATTCCCACTGTAGATCAACAGATTATGCAATATACTAAAACACAATACAAGATCTACTTATGCAACACTTTGCAGAAGCTTAATCGAATTGAGCAAGATCAAGAGAACACATATAATTGAGAATGAGAAATCAATCATACATAACACAGAAGAAATATCACAGGGAAAGCCTCAGCCTAAAACCCCAACTTTGTATTATCATACAAGTGGAAATCTTGTTCAAGTTACAAAAAGAATCATCTCTCAAGCTATCCTGCTCTCTCTGCAATCAAACAATACAACTCACAGATTGAATAAACATTGTATATGTCCTCCTCAAGCCCTCCAAGCCTCCTATTTCCTTGCACAATTTTTCTTGGGGTCCAATGATGTCACATGTGTGAATTGGCCTCATCACACTCACTAAACCTAAAGAAGGAATTGCACAATCCTCAAGGAAAGAATTCCTTCTGCATGCAAGGAATATTCACAATGGAATATTCTAGAAACTAATAGTACACTGCTCCTCCATCTGATCTCAACTGGGTCTCTGTCTGAACTGACATGCATGAGTTATTTATGAGAGAATACTCAGTTATCTGAAGTACAATAGTTACATGCATGCAAGCATTGACTAACTGAACTTACATTAATTCAACAAACTATTTGAATTAATCTAACTGGACTTGACTCAGTTAACTAAGTCAACCAATTACAACTCACTCTTATCTCTTTAACTGATGGATAAATTCCTCAATTAATGGAGAAACTGTTGCATGTCCCGACATAGACATCAAGTTTGATTCTCCTTAACTAATTAAGTCAAGATGAATTAATTAATTATTTTACAAACTGTTACTAAGATCGAATTTGAATTTTACTTCACTATTTTAGTTTAGGGACTGAATAAAATAGGAAGGTATCCTGAAATTCTATTTATAGAATGTTGTTTTTAGCACTTCCATTTTTCCATCCATTGTTGCTAAGATCAACACTAGCTAAACTGATATTTATAGCAGTTCTATTTTTAGCAATTCTATTTTTAGCATTTCTTGTTGCTATTTTCAATAGAGTCATCCTCATTCAATGAAGTAGTGTAGAAACCAGCATGGGTTGATGCCATGGTTGAGGATTATGACTCCATTATCAGAAACAATGCTTGGGATGTTGTCCCAAGACCTGCAAACAAGTCAGTGGTGGATTCCAAATTAAATTACAAGTAAAGAAAGCAACATATGGTAGTTTAGAGAAACACAAGGCCAAATTTATGGCGAGAGGGTTCTCTTAGGTGGATGGAATTGATTACAAGGAGAAATTTGCTCCAGTAGCAAGGTACTCTTCAATCAGATCTATTCTAGCACTTTCAACACATATGAGATGAAAGATACATTAGATGGATGTGAAGACAACATCCCTAAATAGTGTTATTGAGGAAGAGCTATACATTGAGCAGCTGGAAGGATTTGAGACCTTCAACAAAGAGTCACATGTGTGGAAACACAAGTGGGCACTGTAAGGACTAGAACAAACACCTCGTGCTTCGTATGTCACAATGAATAGAAACTATTTCATGAGGTTGGGCTTCACCAAAAGTGAAGTAGATGTAAACATTTATCGTATTGTGGTTGACGGTAAATTGTTGATTATAGTATTATATGTCGATGATTTAATTCTAATAGGTGATGAGAATCTAGTAAAATCTTACAAATAGGACCTTGCAAGAGAATTCGAGATGAAGGACATAGGGCTCATGCATTATTTCCTTGGTATGGAAGTATGGCAAGGGGATGAGGAATTGTTTTCCTCTTTGTTAGGCCCAATAATACTAGTGATTCCCCCATTACTATTGTCATCGTATCCCTTATTTTTATTATTGTGCCCCTGTTGTCCCCATATTGTCATTAGTATGTCGCATAGAAACCCACTATTGTTATTTTTGTGCCCTGATGTTATTACTGTTATGTCGGCTTGATTACATTGTGACCCCTTAGACTCCTATATATAGAAGGGAGGTTTAATCATTTGTATCATCCAAGACTTGTTCATTTGTGTAATGTAAAGTAGGTTTCCCCCTCGAAGAGGCTGAATTTTAAGGTGTTGATCTATCTTTTCTATCTTTTTGTGAGCTGGTTTCCTAACATTTGGTATCAGAGCTTTGGATTCTAGGGTTTCGCTGCTCCAAACTGGTCATCATGGCATTTTCGATATAATTTTTTTTTCTGCGATGTTTTAGATGCTAAAAATAAAACCCACTTGGACCAACATCGTTCTGAACTTGGGGTCCAAATTTTAGAGCTTGCCGTGCTATATTCACGGAGATATGATCTGAGAAATTTGGCACTTTTGCAGACTCCCAAATTACATTCCAAACACGTTACCTAGGGAAAATTGTCATAACTTTTGTTTTGAGCATTAGATTGAAATTTCACAAAATGTTTTAGAAAGAGGATGACCTATAGTTTTCTATGCAATAGTTTCACGTACTAAGGTCGAAACAGTTAGACGTGGCACACCGTACAAGTGCGCTCCACTGAACTATTCTATAATCAGCTCACTATGGGATGTGGCATAACTCTTCCTTGGAGAATCCAATCTTGATCAGACTTGCAAGGTTAGCAAGAGGACTCAAAGGGATACCACAAGATGAGATTTTAGATATTTGAGATCCACAATTACAGAGATACAACAAATTCAATATCGAGCTCTTAGAAAGTGAAAAACAAGGGTGTGTAGTTTTTTTGAATTTTGCGTAAGATTGGTTTGAAAAATTAGTTTGAAGGAATTCAAGGGGAATAGTGAAGAATTATTAGCATTAATTAATGCCCCAGAGAAAGAAAATGGAAACACCTAGGAAGCAACCTGAAAGCTCTAGGATGACTCGTGAAGAAGATGAAGAAATGCAGCATGATACATCAAAATTACAAGACCATGTACAACAAATTTCACTCTCACTAAAGGTAAATGAAGCCAAGATGAATGGAGTGTAAGCTAATATGAATGACATGCAAGTTAAGATGAGGATGTGGAAGCATTGTTTTGAGCCATTTCTATTATCCAACCAAATTGGATAAACGAAGAAAGGGAGGAATGGAAGAATGACGAAGAAGTATGGGCACTCATTCGAAAGTTACAACAAGATCCTAGTGCATCTGATACATTTAGCTAGAAAAATGATTCGTTATGGTACAAAGATCGCTTATACCTATGTAAGAATTTCCAACTCAAACAAAAGATTCTTATGGAATTGCACACTTCTCCCTTAGGAGGGCACTCAAGCTTTTTAAAAACTTACCACAGGGTTAAGAAGGAATTTTTTCGGGATGGCCTTAAATAGGATATTCAAAATTTTGTCGCAGAATGTTTGGTTTGCCAACAAAATAAAGTTGAAACAATTAAGACCCCGGATCTATTACAACCTTTATCCATTCCAAGCCAACGTTGGGAGGAGGTTTCAATGGACTTTATCACAGGTTTACCCAAGTCCGAAGGAAAGAGTGTCATCATGGTGGTAGTTGACAAACTTACCAAGTATGCACACTTTTTTTCATTATCACATCCATTTAAAGCCAGTACAATTTCTACTGCATTAATGGAAACAATTCAAAAGCTACATGGAAACCCAAAGATTCTTGTAAGTGACAGAGATCCCATTTTCACTGGAAATTTTTGGACATAATTATTTTCTTCTCTCGGTACTCAGTTAGCTCATAGCTCATATTATCATCCTCAATCTGATGGTAAAACTGAGATAGTAAACAAATGTTTGGAAGGATATCTTCGTTGCTTTGTATTTGATAAACAGACATAATGGGTCAAATGGTTGTCTCTAGCTGAATGGTGGTATAACACTTCCTTCCATACTGTAGCAAAAGTGACCCCATTTATGGCACTTTATGGATATCATCCACCATCCATCACATCATATTTAAGAGAAATTTCTAAGGTTCAAGTAGTGGAACATCACATCGAGCATCAGCAACAAGTTCTGCAACTCTTAAAGGATAACCTCACGTTGGCGTAGAATAGAATGAAACAATAGGCAGATCAACATCGCAGTGAAAGAAGTTTTGATGTAGGTGACTGGGTATTCCTACAGCTACAACCATATAAACAAATGTCCCTCAAGCAAGCTAAGAAGGATAATAAATTATCACCAAAGTATTATGGTCCATACAAGGTGTTGCAAAAGATTGGTACTATGGCATACAAATTGGAGCTTCCTGCAGCTTCCCGAGTGCACCCAATTTTCCATGTTTCATTTTTAAAGAAGGTTATAGGTGATAAGCTCCCTATTCAAACAATATTGCCAGAACTTGATGAGGAAGGAAAAATCATATTGGAACTAGAAGCAGTCACAGAAACAAGAACTTGACAGCTATGAAATCGATCAATTTCGGACTATCTCATCAAGTGGAAGAACTTATCCACTGAAGATTCCACGTGGGAGGATGAGAATTTTATATAGAAGCATCTAGAACTACTCAAGCATTGAGGACAATGCTTTTTGGAAGGAGAGGGGCATGTTAGTACCCTATAATACTAGTGATTCCCCCATTACTATTGTCATTGTATCCATTATTGTTATTATTATGCCCCTATTGTCCCTATATTGTTATTAGGATGCCCCATAGAAACCCACTATTGTTATTTTTGTGCCCTTATGTTCACTTGATTACATTGTGACCCCTTAGACTCCTATATATAGAAGGGAGGTTTAGTCATTTGTATCATCCAAGAATTGTTCATTTGTGTAATGTAAAGGAGGTTGCCCCCTCAAAGAGGCTGAATTCTAAGGCGTTGATCTATCTTTTCTATCTTTTTGTGAGCTGGTTTCCTAACACTCTTAGGGAAAGCATACCAATGAGATACTATTATAGCATCATTTAGCACTCCTATAGATTTTGATGCTCTTGTATGGCCTTGGGTAGCCTTTTCCCATGCAGACATAATCCTTTATTAAAAATAAATATTTCAAATTTCATATGCGACTTTTCCCATTCAAATGTGTGTACATACGTGAGTTATATAACTGCATACCCATGTATACATTTTTAAATACAAAAAAATAAATAGTATTCTATTTTTCAAGTGGTGTTCATGGGTTTTACCAAGATCCCACCTACAGGATCCCATAGCACAAACTAATTAACGAAATTTAGGTGGTATATATAGAAACCTTGGGTATGCCTAAAAGACATAAGAGAAGGGATATGGACATTATAGCCATTTTTCTCCCAGATCAAGTCTAATTTTCCCATGCCTCATGCACTCCCATTCTCTATGGAAACCAGTGTTTCCTTTGTAGAGATGTTCATAATATTTATAGCATCTCCTTGCATTTGTTAGAGAGGTTGTATTTGTGGCTCAAGCTAGATAGATCAGGAGGAAGGATTCATCAGTTCTTTGGCTTGGATCAGGTTGTACCTTTCCTATAACTATTGTTGATTATCAACAAAGAAGCTCATGTCTTGTTCTTGATATGTTATTGTCTCATGAATAGTGATTTCTATGTTTATATATGATTATCTAACATATATTTTATGTATGCACATTGAATTATATATCATGTATATGCTTCTATGAATTGATTTGCAGACCTGCTCAATTCAGGAGGAAGCAGAAGGTTTGGATCCTACCAGAACATCATCAAATGTAGGACCTCCGGGTAAGTTTCCAAGTTCACATTTAATAATTCATATGTTTGGAATGCTTTCTTGATTGCTTCTTGGTGATTTTATTGTTCCGCTCTGTTGAGTTTGTCAACCCTTACCTTAGGGAACTTTTCTTGCCAATAGAATTGGTGACTCCATTGGGGAATACCATCTATTATTTCCTAGAAGGGTTTTAATTCTTTGATCTAGGTTTTTGGTTTACTGTCTCTTGTTGTTTCTAGCCTTCTTGACTCCTAGGCAGTCTAGTTAATCAACATAATCTTTTTTTTTTTCTCTGCAAATACTAACTTCTATTAACTGAAAGGCAAAATATTTTTACATATTGTCGAGGCATGGCAACACTCGACAGAACAGAACTGCCCCATTACAGACATAAGTTGGGGAGACCAGTTACAAAGTGCAAGAAACCAGATATCAGACATAGAGAAGGACGAATGTTGCCGAGGAGAAGAACTGAGCCGGCATAGAGATACAAAAAACAATGCAACCCAGCATATAAAGTGTCACCAGGAATCCAACTGGGAGCCAAAAAACAGTAGGAAAAATGCATAGAAACTTGACCACGTGCCTGAAACAGAAACCGAAACAAAAAGAGACAGTCCCAAGTGGCGCTACTTCTCCTTTGCTGGGCCGCTGTCCTTCTTCTCATCCCGACCAATATCACCAGTCTTCAAACGTTCATTTCCACTTAAGTCACTGTCAGGGATTGCTATGGTATGATCAGCTTCGCCATGAATCCTGTCCTCAGCGGTCGGTCCTGTATCTTCCAGGGGAGGAAGACTGTTGAGACCAGCTTCCTGTTCAGCTTTCTCTTTTTCCCAAATCTCCATACTGTCTTTGTCCGAAGAATTCTCACTGTTTGGAGAAGGATCAGGGGCAATGCAGGCCAGGGGGGTGACAAGGTTTTCCTCTTCCGAGAGAATGAGAGTGATGTGGGCAGTGACCAGGGGTCTATGCAGATTACTTTGAAACTTAAAGTGCGTTGTTTGGAAAGCACTATTCGGCAGAGGTTTATGACCAGAACCAATGGAAGGCCCAGCTTCATGGATGGGAGAGGGATTGAAAGGTTCCGGCGCCGTTTCCATGGCATGACCAACTGGAGGATGCAAGCGATTGTCACGATGCCCCTCAGGACAATGCCTCTTACCTGAGCGAACCATGGTGATAGATAGGAGATTGGACAGAGATGGGTTATGGACAGGATGACCAACAGGACAGAGACGAATGAGGCAAGAGGGATGCCCAACAGAGCTTGCGACTGACACCACAGCATAACAGAGCTTGTAAACAGCCACAGTATAACAGAGCTTATAAGCATCCACAGAACTTGCGGACAACAACAGAGAGCAAGAATTCAAAACAGGGGAGAAATTACCCTAGAGATAGATGGCTTGGAGCTCGTGGCCGTGAACGAAATTTAAACCAACACCCACAGCCTCCTCAGACCAAGTTCCATAATCGCGCAACTGAGCACCAAGCTTGGTAAGAAAACAATGGAGCGGCATGTTTATAACAGGAGGAATTTTGCGTCGATCCATGCAGAACATAAATGCAAATCCACCTCCTGATCTCACATTAAAACTCTTCCCCTGCTCGCATGAGTTAACGTCCTGGGAGGCCACGCTGCTCTACAGCTGGCAGTACTCGGCTTTAACTTCTTGCATGGATAACTGTGGAAGCGGTTATGCCACCCAGATCCAGGATAATCAACCTAATCTTTTGGATCATAACTGAATTTTATTTTTTTCCTAGTTTTCCATTTATGTGCGCTCTTTGTTGTATATAGAAGCACACATACACGCTTTATTCCAAAGAAACCTACATATGCACTATTTTATTTAGAAACAATTGTGTGCATACGTGTTTCTAGAACTACACAATCATGTACAAATTTTAAAAAATGATTTTTTTCATTTATGCTTCTTTCTAGGGGTTGCATCATGTTTTCTTGTGTTTTTCTTTTTGAATGAGGCTTTAAATAATATTTTTAGGAGTTGTTGTCGATTATTTCCATCTCTTTGGCGAAAATCCTTTGTCAACCTAGGGCTTGTGTTTTTTGAAGCTTTTTGTAATTAAAATTGGGTTTCAGACTTTCTTTGGGAAGTGTCTGACTATTATCTATTTTTAGGACAGTTGATTGCTCTTGCAACTTGCTTAGAACCCAATTTTCTTGATTGCTTCTTTTACATTCTTGAAGTGGGCTTGTTTTTTCTTTTCACTAGTTGTTTGAGAAAATTGGTTGCAATTCTTGGGTTAACAAGAGATTTTAGTTCTCTGAAATATTTCTCATTTCCAGAATTTCATGTATCTTCTTAACCAAATCACTTGACTTATTTTTGTCTCTTATTCACATTAGTCATTTAATTTTTTGGATTATTAATATCTAGTGAGATTTGAGTCTCTTTCTTGTTGTTGGTCTTGAATCTGATACTTGATTTTTCTTTCTGAAACTTGTAGTGTTTAAATCCTTTGAAGAAAAATAAAAACATTTGTTTTGAGGTTTCATTTCTTTGATATTTTTACTTTTGAATCTTTTACAAAGGTGTGAATTCTTGCTTTAGGGATAAAAGTATTTTTGCAATGGAAGTGTTTCTTTCTTGGGATTTGCTTCTTATTGCTTGAGCAATGGACCTTTTCTTTTGAATTCACCTTTTGCTTATTGATGAGATTTATTTGAATATTGCAATTAAATTTAGTGTGCAATAGGGTATGTTCATTGTAGACATCATTTAGTTTTTTTTGAGTGCCTAAAATTAAAATAAAAAGAGTTTTAATTTCTTAGTTTTCTCATAAAACCCGTGTATAAATTGCTTTCATTGAAGAAAAAGAAGTGTGTGCATTTGCATGTAGCCTAGGTTTTCCATTGATTTCTTTTGCATCATAACATCGTAAGTTTCACTTCCACTGCCTTTTGTCCTAAATAAAAACCACTTAAAATAAGAGCTTAATTAAAATGAACTATACTTTTATTTTTTCATAGAAACATCTACTAGTCTAGGAACTTGGGGCCTTGGAATAGCTGTGTGGAGAGTAACATCTCCAAGGCTACTTGAAATGAAAGTATAGAATTTTACTAAAGAGTCGAAATCCAGTCTCATTAAGCTATCCAGGAAAGATCTTCTAACACACGAGTTAAGCACGAGGACGTGTGCAGATAAAGAACGAGATATACCCCCTCTCCTACTTGTTGGATCATGCACCCATGATTGTTCTTCCCGAATTATAATTACGAACTTGTGACTTTAGCTAACTTCCCTAGGGACCACACAGGTGACTATTGGGAGGAAATTCCCATGGTACCTAAGACATACATTACATCACTTTCATAGTACTTCTGGAGGGTGACATTGTGAAGCTCGGGTACTTGCAACATAAAAGGCTATTGTCTGGAGGTTAGCGTAACTATTTCTGATATCTTCACTGATAGGCTTGGGCCCTCATCATCCAAAACTACCTTCGGGAGATCATTATCTTTAGTTTCTTGTATTTTGGTGTCTGGTCCTAATCACCTAAAGAGGAAATACCTAAAAGTTGTTTGCTTGGCTGTATCTTTAGGATATTTTTAGTGAGTGCTCTGTGCTCCTAGATTTTCATAGGTGATTTGAGTCTTTAATTTCTTTCAATATATAAAAGTGGCTGACCGATCAGTCCATTAGTCTAGAATGCTTCATGGTATTTCACCTGTGAGTGTTGAGCCTCCACCTAGGAGGAGTAGGAGTAATTTTTCTAATGCTTCTCAACCATTTTTAGTGAATGTAATGAAGACAGATACTCCTCTAAGGGCTCTCATTTCTTAGGGTGAACCTATTCTACTCCATAATCTGGAAAGTAACTCTGGTGCTTGCTAAAGTGCTATTCTAGTTGGAAGATGAAGTAGAAGTCAAAGATGTTTCAAAGGCACCCATGACTCGTACAGAACCTCTTCCTTCTCATCTTCCATAAGTTGTCTCATACATGGGTACTCTGACTCATAGGCCGATTAGCCCTACTCACTCTCCTTATTTCTTCTCAATTGCCAATCTTAATGGCTCTGACGATACTAATTATGTACATACTCCTTCCTCACTTGTAAGAGGAGGATCTATTCCTATATCTACTATTGCACCTACTATAGTAGCTATTGGCTCTACCTCCATCCAAATTCTGGGTGGGGGCACCCAACCTTAAACTCCTTTCATGGGGGCTTATCCTTTCGGGATGCCATATAGTGGGATTGCCTCTATATCTTCTAATTTACCCTTTGTTTCTTATAAATCTTGAGTTTGATGGCCACTGTTTCAACTCATTTTCAAATTTGATTTGGACATGTTCCTCCTTCCAATCCATCATTGAATATAGAATCGATGCCTTTTCTTGGTCATGCTCAAAACATTAATCCTTTTCAAGGGAACCAGGGCTTGGCAAATCCTTCTATGAATTATTTTGTGCCAGGGATTTTTTCCCATTTATTTGGTCAATAAGGGAGTATGCCCTTCCTTGCTACCAGTACTTCTCAAGTGTTTCCTCCATTGGTTACTGCATAGAATACTTATTAGGGTCTTTCCCCTTTATATAATGTTCCACTAGGAGGAAGTCTTCCTATAGAAAGCAACCCTATAGTAGGGGGAGGATACCCTCTGTATACTCCTGGACTACAAGGTTTTCCTTATAGTTTAGGTATTTATATAAGTCATCCATGGAAATCTGGTGCCACTCCAAATTTAGCATACTCTTTTTCGATTGTTGGAAATTCCACTTGGAATTCTCCCGTTCCTTCATGCTTACGATTCTTGGCGACCCTCAATTTTCCAGATATTTCAAAATTAAGAAATGATCTGATTAGTAATAACCCATCTTGGCCTCTAGTCCCTACTAAACTTCCATCTAATATTCCTAAATTTAAAGGGAAGTCTAGTGAGGATCTGGCTGATCATATGACCACTTTCCATCTACGGTGCTCCTCTAACTCCCTGATTGATGATTCAATCAGGTTCAGATTATTCCAATGCACTATAACTAGGAATGAATCTAAATGGTATATTCAGTTAAGGGGGGTATGTTTTCCATGTTTGGTGATTTGGCCACAATGTTTCTAAACAATTTCTAGCTTCCTCTCCGTTATGATGCTAGAATTGAGTTTCTGGCCAATTTTGAATAGGATAAGGCTATACATATTTCTGACCACATCCAAGAGTGGTGCAGAGGGAAGAGAATGATCAAAGCCTACGATCCTAATGAATTCCTTCTAGAATAGTTTTTGAAATCATTGCAACTAGAGATTTCTAAGGATGTGTCACTTTCTTGGGTATTCACTGAAGAACTGGGTATCTTCAGAGCCCAAGAATTAGAGCTCATTTACTCCGAGTCAGGGGTTCTTTATAATATTTTTCCTGATTCTCCTAGGTCGAAAATAGACCTCGCCAAACTGAAAGTGGGACTGCATACTGACCGTGTTATAGGGTTGATTGATAGCAATGTGGTTAGTTTACTAAATCAATTAAAACAATTATCTCTATAATATGCTTCTGCAACAAAACTATGTCGTCTATGTCTTCTCCTTCTCAACCTTTAGCAGTCAGTGTTATCCAGTCCTCAAATTTGAAAGGAAATCAACAATTCTATGGGAAGAAGAAGGGATGTGGAAAAAAAAATATAAGGGAGGGAAGGGAGATGCCAATAAACCTAGTGATAGTACTAGTGAGGGAAAAAAGGAGTCTAAGAAGAAGGTTAAGTTCGCATGTAAGTTATGTAGTGGGGATCACCTTACCCATCTTTTCCCTAAGATTGAGGATGCTTAGTGCTTGCTAGCTCAACTGGTTTCTTCTAGTTCCTAGGTTGTGGTTAGAAACCCCTTTCCCCAAGTGAAACAACTATTTTATGGCGTGAGTGCTAGTACTGGAACCCCCACTAGGGAAAACTAGGATGGGGAAGCTACATGTAATGTATATATTGTTAAATATCATGTTGAAATTTGAACGAGAGCTCATGATTATGGAGAGGACAAACCTTCTAAAGCTAAAATGGCTTTGGATACCTCCAAACCTCTACATATTGAGAGGACCGTAGTGGAGCCTATACCTTGGATTCTAAAAGGATCCTCAAAATGTTTGACCTATAATCCCAATGTGAGAGCTGCTTAGAACTAATATATTGGCAAAGATTTAGCTCATACCCCCTGTGCCATGTCAGTGTTAGAGGTACTCCAATTGTGTCCTGCACAGAGGAGTTATTTTCTCACTATGATCAAAGAATTATACCCTAATAATTCTATAGTAGTCACATTTGATATATCAAATGTTTAGACTAGACTCCCTCATCTTATGACTTTATAGATAAAATCTATGTATTAGAATAAGACTATATTTCAAACTATAGATCATGAAGGGGCTTCCACATGCGTTATGTATATGTCATGCTGGAAGGTTATTGGGTCACCTGAGGTTGTTCCCTCTCCTTATCTCTTAACTGTATTCGATGGCCATTATCATAGGCCTCATGGAATTCTACGTTCCTTCCCTATTTTTGTAGGGGGAAAGGTCACTAATGTGGAAGTAGAAATAGTAGATGCTAATCTCGATTACAGTCTTGTATTGGGTCACAACTGGGTTTACGCAATGGATGTCATTGTTTCATCCTTATTTCGCATTCTATGCCTCCCCCATGAAGGGAGAATTGGTAGAGAATTGTTACACTCGACCAGTTACCTTATTCTCCTAACAATCCCAATGCATTGAATGACTCCACTATTCCATTGGTAAAGAATACCACGCAACCTGTTGACAATATAAGAGTTGTAATGTATTCTTCATTGAGGGACACTTTTGATCTTCCATTTCCTGTCACTCATATCAATTCCATTTCATCCTCCAAGATCGTTCCTCGACATGGTTCTTTCAGAACTCATTATTTTATAATCCTTGGCCCTTACCCCCTCCTACTGCCACATTAGAAGAGGGGTAAGTAGGTGGAATGACTTATCCAATGTCTACAACAGAAATTTCTTATCAATTTATTGTGAATTCTATAGATTTTGATCCCATCCCTCTCTAACCATAGGATGAAGATGGGGATTTGGATAGGGTCTGGACAATTGATTCTACTTCAGCTATGTATTTCCTTGACATTGTGTTACCATATGATGAGGAAGTCCTAGAAGCAATTACTCGGGTAGAAAGAGTGTGGGATGACTTGCATCATTGATCCTATTTTCTCCCTATCTTGGGAGAAGTTGAATCAAACTTGTTTAGTACTTCTTTTAGCAGAAATGTTCATAACCCTTTGGCTCCATCACATTTTTATTCTGAAGGTAATATCTCTAGCATTTTGGAAACCATTCTGGTGAAAATTTCCCGCACCCAATGTTATTGAGAACGTCTTCATGGAGCTTAATGTTCCCCTGAAGAAATCAAAATATATACCGATCTCTTTAAATAGTTTCAAGATATATTTGATTGGTCTTATAAAGAAATGCCTAGAATCGATCCTTCAATAGTTCAAGATGATATCAAGAGATAAGAAAATGCAAAGCTTATATGGCAAAAGATTTGACCAGTTAATCCTAGGAAAGTCCCGACTATTAAGAATGAGGTAGAGAAGATTCTTAGGGTAGATTTTATCTACCCTATCCCGTTGACTAAATGGGTTTCAAATCCAGTCCATGTTGATAAAAAGGAAGGAACAATCCGCATGTGCATTGATTTTAGGGATTTGAATAAATCTCATCCTAAAGATAATTTCCCCACTCTATTTATCGATCAAACTATCAATGAGCGTGTTCGAAATGAGATATTCTTCTTCATGGATGAATTTTTTGGATATAATGAAATTACAAATCATCCTGAAGACCAACATAAGACAACATTTACTTTCATAGTTTGCATATATAAATTTGCCTTTTGGCCTCAAAAATGTTGGGTCTACCTTTTAGCGGGCCATGTCCTATGCTTTCGATGAAATCAAGCATATAATTGAAGCATACTTTGATGATTTAGTTGCTCATTCTCAAAAGAGAGAGGAACATCCAAAGTTCCTTCACTTAGTCTTTGAAATATGCCATTGCTACAAGATCCAGTTGAACG
Organism: Pinus tabuliformis; assembly: GCA_031772625.1. Lineage (NCBI taxonomy): Eukaryota > Viridiplantae > Streptophyta > Pinopsida > Pinales > Pinaceae > Pinus > Pinus tabuliformis. The sequence continues at coordinate 1,897,313,878 of CM062819.1, read as the reverse complement.
CAAAGAAATGCACTTTCGTGGTTATATATGGTCAGTTATTGGGATTCATCGTGTCTAATGAAGGGATTCATGTACACCCCTTCAAGGTTGTGGAAATACTTCAATTTCTTCCCACATCAAGCATCTGTCAACTTCAAAGTATCCATGGAAAAGCCAAATTTTATAGAAGATTTATCATAAATTATGATGAGATTACAAAAGGGTTTATGTGTTTACTCAAGAGAGAAGTTTCATTCATTTGGGGTGACTTCACTCAATGTTCCTTTCATGACTTGAAAAATGCATTGCCCTCTGCTCCTGTTTTGGGTCTACCTGATTGTAGTAGATATTTCCTCTTGTATCTTGCATCCCTAGAATCAACCATTGGTATAGTTCTGGTTCAGGAAGACAATTCCATTAAGGAGCATGTGATTTATTATCTAATTCGTGGGTTAGTTGGCCCTAAAATTAGGTATTCTCATATAGAGAAATTGGCTTTTGCAACTGTTCATGCTTTCTAGAGACTCCATCATTACATTATTCTTATAAAAACCTTTGTATTGGTTGACGTCAAACCATTTCAATTTGTTCTCTGTAGGTGGGTAATGGGGGAAAAAATAATAAATGGATTATCATATTGCAAGAGTTTGATCTTGAGTTTATGTCAGTTAAGTCAAAGAAATATTTAGTCTTTCTGGAATTGATCTTGGAATTCCTTGTGAAGAAAATGTTCTTTACGAAGAATCATTTCCTGATGAGCATATTTTTCTCATCTCATCACAAGATCCTTGGTACAGAGATATCATTATATATCTCCATACTTTGAAGTTCCCTCAACCATTTTCTAAGGATGAACTTTGGAAGTTGTGTTTCCTTGCTAAAAATTATCTTATCATTGGTGATACTTTATATCGTCGAGGGATTGATTCAATCCTTAGACATTTTTTAACCTTAGAGGAAGCTGAGTCGATTTTGAATGACTTCCACAGTGGAGCTTGTGGAGGTCATCTATCTGGGCTTGCTACAACTCAAAATATCTTGTGCACATGCTATTTCTGGCCATTGATTTTCAAATATTGCATTGAAGCGGTCAAGAAATTCCATCCTTGTCAATTTTATACTTAGAAAATGTGTGCGCATACATCTCCGCTTGTTCTTGTTGTCATTGTTGGTCCATTTACCAAGTGGGGTATTAATTTCACTACTTGTAACTCGACTTCGGCTAAGGGCCATAAGTATATCATCATAGAAGTAGACTACATTACCAAGTGTGTCGAAGCTATGCCTACTTTCAATAATGATGGTGAGGCAATAATTATTTTCCTAATTAATCAAATCATTTCATGTGTCGGTATCCCTAGAGAGACTTTCACTGATCATGGAAGTCAATACCAGAATAAGATAATGTCTGAGTTGGCTTTGAAGTTGGGATTTCAGCAGGAGCATTCATCTCCTTATTATCTTGAGGAAAATGGACAAGTAGAAGCTGTTAATAAATCCATTAAGACCATCCTCCAAAGGACGATCAATCAAGATAAGTCCAACTAGCACATCATGTTATATCATGTACATTGGGTATACCCGATGTTTGTTAAGGCTGCTACAGGTTTTATTCCTTTTCAAGTGGTTTTTGGCTTAGAATCAATGTTTCATGTAGAATCTGAAATTTCATTTCTCTAATTACCAGTCCATCTTCTTCCAGACACTTAAAGTCTTGAAGAAAACCTCATTCATGCGGAACATCTCGATGAGCAACATTGGGATGCAACCACAATGAACAGACTACATAAGAAAAGAGTAAAATCCTAGTGTGACAAGATTGTATGACCTAGGGTTTTCTCTAAAGGTGACCTTGTTTTGGTCTATGACCAATAAAATGACACCTTAGGGGCAGGAAAGTTTAAACCTATGTGGTATGGTGCCTATGTTATTAAGAAGGTCTTAAAGAAGGGTTCATATGAATTGGTTTACTTTGAACAAAATGTGTTGTCATAGCCCAGAAATGTGATCTATCTTAGAAGTATTATGCCTAGGATCTTGCCTAGAATTTTATTTGTTTTGTAAATATTGTACATTTCCTTTTATTTATTTCTATGGTTCTTGTGGTGATGATGATATTTTTGATCTTCTCTGATAGGTTTTGATGGGTGATTTGGTTTATTTAGGATTCGTTGATGGTGCTAGTAGACATACACGAACTTTATCTTCTATCGCTTGGGTAATATATTATCCATTTGATCAGTTGTTAGTCTCAAGAGGCATATGTATTGGTCCTGCTTCTAACAATATGGCTGAATACAATGTTATTAATTTACTATCTAAAGCAATATCTTACGGTATTGAATCATTAGTGTTTATTTGGATTCACAACTGATTGTATCTCAACTGAATAACATTTATCATGTAATAGATCCTTTATTACATCACAAATTTCTAAGAGTGATATTGTTGCGAATATAATTTACTTTTATTACTTTCATTCATATTCCATGATTAGATAATGTATTTTTTGATTTTATATCTAACCAAGCATTGGATTGGCACATTAATCATTCATCAAATTAAAATAAAAATATCACAAAATCATTTGTAAAAAATCATCATGAAGTCTCTATATATAGATAGATGGAGCTGGTCAAAATATTGAAAAATGTGTCTAAATGTCCTACTA